>JAWMRA010000001.1:71721996-71781186 GCA_035584735.1 Pseudotriccus pelzelni | reverse complement strand
CGAGGGACTGAGCATGGGCTTAGTAAGAGAGGAGAGCTGGAATAATTTTATTGACAGGATGCTGGTTTTTAAAACCTTACACAAACACAAAAACATTGCTTATAAGGCAAAACTTGTGACCACAGCATTTGATTGGCTGCTGCTGTTACCTGGGGACAGGGCAGGCTTTTGGCCAACAGCTCCATTCCTGTAATGAGTTGCTCTATGCTCTGCTTAGCCCAAAGCCCGCTGTTAGAGTTTGATTCTTTCCCCGAGGCTTTTAGTCTGTACTAATCCCCACATTTAAGAGATGTGTAGATGTGGAATATGAGATGCTGGAAAGCAGTGCTGCAGAAAGGGCTCTGGAGGTTCTGGTTAATGGAAGTTGAGTATGAGTCAGCAGTGCCTTGGCAGACAGGAGGGACAACTGTGTCCTGGGGACCATCAGGCAAAACATCACCAGGCAGTCGAGGGAGGAGATTGTCCCTCTCTGCTCTGCACTGGATCAGCCTCACCTTGAATATTGTGTGCAGTTTTGGGCAGTGCAATTTAAGAAAGTCATTAAGATCTTAGAAAGTGTCCAAGGGAGGAAATGAAGATGGTGAAGGGCCTTGAAAGGAAGACGTATGAGGAGTGGCTGAGGTCACTTGGTCTGTTCATCTTGGAGAAGAGGAGACTGAGGGGAGACATTGTAGTCTAAAGCTTCCTCCTAAGAGGAAGAGGAGAGGCAGGCACTGATCTCTTTTCTGTGGTGACCAGTGACAGGACCTGAGGGAATGGCCTGAAAATATGTCAGGAGAGGTTTATTTTGGATACTAGAAAAAGATTTTTCACCCAGGGAGTGGGTGGGCACTGGAATAGTCTCCCCATGCAAATGGTCACAGCACTAAACCTGAGAGAGTTCAAGAAGCATTTGAACTGACACACGGCGTGACTCCTGGGAAAGGTCCTGTGAAGGACTAAGGGTTGGGCTCGATGATCCTTGTGGGTCCCTTCCAACTCAACATATTCCACGATTCTGTGAACTTGATAATGGAGTGGGGCTATGAATCTTGGGACCCTGTATATTTCAGTGTCAGCAACTTGAGAGATCTGGGGATCTGGAAGCAACTACTAGGTTGATTGAGTGTCTACAATTTATAATGTATATAAATATCTGTGTATGTACGGGTATTCTGTCAGCAGACTTCAAATTTGTTCAGCAGAGAAGAGACAGCTATGAGCCCATCCACGCTTGTATGAGTGATGGATTTTTTTCTCTTCTGATCGATGTGGTTAGTCATGTGTATGAATATTGTGTGTGTATTCATGCATGTGTGCTTATCAAGAATTTGTGCTCACCCTTGCCATTGGCTGGACCTGGGGACAAAGAGCAGTTTCATGCTCATCAGGCTACTAGATTCAGCAACCTCTCACACTTGTACTGTTGATGTTGTCAAAACCCATCTTTTTTTATACAACCTGCTTCCCCTCACTACCTCACTTTCGACTGCAGTGAAAAGTGGGGAATATGACAAACCATATGTATGATTCCAGGGTTTTTTTATTGTGTGCATCATCAAGATTTCTAAATTAAATCAACAAAAGCAGGTCATGAGTTGAATAGTATCTAGCTATTTCATCACTTGAGTACAATATCTGACTAGAGAATATAATTTTGTATATTGAAGTGGCCCACCATCTTTCAACCCCAAAATAGAATCAAGTGAAAAACCTCACAATATTTTTTTCTCATGCCCACAGAATGCTGTTTCTCTCCAGAAATTCCATAAACAGTGAGGCTGTTCTGCAGTGAGCTTACTGCCTCTGGCGTGCCCATGTTTGTCATTGGGATCCAGTGAAGTGAACTGGAAGAGGATGAATGAATTGGGCACAGAGATGATGTACTCCTGGTGGGCCCATTCATAGACAGAGCACAGCAGTCAAAAGCATTCTTTTTCAGGCATAGCAGGAATGAATAAATCTGTTAGGAGTTGGAGGAACATTTTCTCTACATCTTCCCTTAGGATAAACACAGTGACATTTCCATAACAGATAGAAAAGGGGAAAGGCATTGCTCATAACAATGCTTTGCTACAAGATCTTATCAGATTATCATGGCTACAAAAAGCAAAGTCTGATTATTCACATCTCTTCAACAAAGAAGGCAAATATCTCCAATGAAGAGTTATCTATCAGCCCTTCTTTTCTTCTAAATTGATGTTTTAAATATTGTCAGAAAGACTGAATAAGTTATCATAATTCTTCTATTGAGTTTCATTTAAAAGATTACCTCCTTAGAATTCTAGTATTTTCCCTCTGAGAAGGAGGGAAAGACTACATACATCTGTTTGCTAAAGCAACATTTATTTATGCTTCATAGCATGAGAAGGATCTTTGACATGATAAAGAGTGTTGCTTAGAAGTAAATTACTCTTTATTAATACAAATTAAATCTTCAATGACACTAAGAATTCACCTCAGAGCAAAACATTGCTTATAAAGCACTCAGGAATTAACTATAATCTGAAATCTGTGGCTTTCTCGGAATAAAATATTCAAAAACTTTCATAGGCAGATGTTACCAGCAATCACTTGTTCTTTACCTTTGGCAGTTTCAAGGAACTGGTGTATAATTTAATAGAAGAGTGTGTTGATTAATTGCAACAGTAATAGAATTATTTTGAATATTCCAGGTAATGTACAATTTTTCATAGTATGAAAAGGAAAAACTCTTCTGGACTAATCATAAGGGCTACTTTTACATGCTCCAAATTTTACCTGACTTTCTAAAAGAAACAGAAAAAGTTTTCTTCAGAGATGGGAGAGACTTCCAAGAAAGGTGGAGCAGCTTTGATGTCTGAATCATGCACAGAAAGTTGAATTAGCCAGCTCAGTGATGCAGAATAGTTGTACTTTCTCTCCTCTGGTAGACAAGTCTCCTCGGGGTTGAAGCAGGGGGTGTCTAATTGAATCATTTCCTCATTCAGCTCAAGTACAGCATGTACTTCAAATCCAGAATATTTTTGTTCAATGCATATTGTGATTATGCATCATAATATGAATATTGGAGATTATAATTTAACTCAAGAATTAATTTGCCTTGAAAATAAAAACATAAATATTATCAAATTTATCTTTCAAGACTATTTGAAAGTGTTACTTAAAGAAATGTATAGGTGTGAAGTTTGTTCTTACAAATCCCTGTGAAATGTTTTGAGTTTCAAGACATTTTCCTTTCTTTATTTACCCCCTCAATATGTCCTTTCCTCTACTTCTAAAGTCTCTATCCATGAAACTGAAAAGCCCTGAAAGCTTTATCTGTCCTGCAGTTTCAACAGTTCTGTTCCTTCAAGGTATTTTAAAAGCACAGAAGGTAAAACAAAAGAAAAGGTGCACTATTGAGTCTTTATTGCAGGAAACTACTTATCTATCTCTCAAAACCCATCTTCCCAAATTAATTTGACAGCACTAAGAGCAGTTATACACTTCCTCTCTGTGCTTCAGTTGACTGTATTCCAACGCCTAACAGTGTTGCTGCATAGTCTTGAATTAAATTCCTGGGAAAAACTGCTGAGTTGTGAAAAAGGTCTGTGACAAAGCATGTGGACTATGTACTTGCAAGACAGTAAAAGCAAAACTGCAGAGAAAGGTAAGATTGTTGAGAGTAGAAAGTCAACTACTTAAATAATGACAAAAGATAATGACAAAAAATAAATTACATTGAAAGGGAAAAACTAAAGGATTCAGAGGATAGTTACTCAGCAACATCCGGAATCGAACTGCTTCAGGGACCATCTTTTCCTACAAGATAACTGCCTAACGAGCAGCTGGGTTGATGAGCATAATAGTAACGAACCTTGTAGATAATTATTCTCAACTTCGTATGTATCAAATAAGTAATCTGCTTTTTATTTTTAATTTATATATAACTTTACAAATATATGTTATAACTTTTGTCTCTTGGTAAAATTTTCCCAAAAAGGCCCAAAATAAAATGGTTACAAGGTATGCAGAAGTCAAAGAATTTTCCATTTTTTATCAGGAGAAAAATGCTAAAGAGGTAACAAAAGTATAAGAAATAAGGAGGCATTTAAAATCAATTTGTTTCTGAAATGGCTGAGCTAATGAAGTGCTTTATTAAATAAGTACTTCACAAGAAAAGATACATTAGAAAGGTCCACATAATTCCAAAGCAACAAAGACTTCATGAATATACAGTTTGATAAGAAGCTGTTGAGAGAGCACTCTTTAATGAAGCGCAGTACCTACCACTTGGCCTGGATTATCTGTGTTCCTTCATCTCCAAGACTATCAAGCCACCCCAAGTATTTCTCAAAACTGTAGAGAAGTGAAGATAAACTTCTTGTCTTCTGAAGGATAATCCTAGGTAGGGTTTTATTTCATATTGATGTCTATTAATCTCTGTTACTGTTATTTCTCAATGGTTTACTGTTGTTTCTCATTGGTTAACTGTGGAAAGTAATGCAATATGTGTCAGCAATTAATATGTTTTGTACTTCATTCTTCAATTGAGGAAAATCCTATCTTCCAGATAATTATGTATATATATAGGTATAAATATTGAGACAAAAGTACAGTTAATGAGTATTCTTAGCTTAACAACTGTGTCACTCATTTGACTGTTCTGGTTATTCTAGTATGTCTAACTTTCTACAGTTCCAATCTTTACCAGCCTTTGTGTATGCACCATAGAATTTTACACTATGAATCCAGCAAAAAATTCTGATTTAATTCATGGCATGGCAAATATTATAGAAATTAATTATTAATTATGCAGTATATGTGATATAATATAATATATATATACACTATATAATATAGTATATAATTATATTATTTATACAGTGACTTAGGCTGTTTTCAACACCACCTCCACCTCAATTATCATTTATTCTAAAGAAAGAACTGCATATAGCTTACGACAGGCAAGTGTAGAAAGAGAGGAGAAAAGGAGATTGTATCATGATGGAATAAAGATCTCTCTTGGTTGGTGAGCATAATAGCACTGAGCCTTCTAGCTCATTAGTCACAACTTCATATGTAGCAAGTAAGTATTTTGCATTTTATTTTTAATTTGTGTATAACTTTGGAAACATTGGAACATCAGATAATAAGTGTCTGTAGCAGAGCCAGGTTTAGAAGTGGCTGGTTTAAAAGTTCCCCCTGAATGTCCCTTCTCTTTTTTTCATTCTTAGAGTGTCCATTCTATTTTTTTCAGGACTCAGAGAATAAAAAAAAAGGAAAAAGAACTAAAAGAGAGAAAATTCTGCAGAACTTCTGTTTCCTGAACAGGCACAACGCTTGACAAAATTAAGCGGAACAGTACCTGTAGTAAAATAAAACGTTAAACATTCATAAAATGAAAAGAAAAATGTGTCAGTCATAAGTTTCTTCCATGAAAGACTATGTAGACTTAACTATACCTTAATATATTGTTTGCAATAGTAGAAGTCTACATGTATTTGCTAAATGAAACTTCAGTCCCAGCGATCTTTCAGGGCTACCAGCGATGCTGAATGATGACTATGCGCAGCTGCTGTCAACCCAGCACTACCTGCCTGCAGCTGTATTCCAGTACGTACTCAATACAAATTTCTGACACAGTAATGATCACCTAACAGAATTAAACATATCTAATCAGTCATTTAACAGAGGAAATCTCACTGGTGCATGAAATGTTCTATCTTCTGATTAAACTTTACCATTAGTTTTGTCTCAATGTTTTCCAGAAATACACTGTTTAAGTCCACATTGCTAATATAAAACTAAATATTATAAGCATCACTGCAGACAAAAATTTTAAAACTCTTGAAGCACCTTTCATAGGAAAACTTTTAATAAATTTCTGGTATGAAAATTATTTGGAAAAAAAACTCAATTAAAAATAAAGAGATTATGTTCCAAATATGAGTAGCAGATAGTCTGAAAGAGCAAACAGGAATTTTTCTAAAATGTAGCAGACTGTACACAGTGTAAAATGAGATTTAACCAAACTTCCCTGTAATTACTTTTCTCTAATTTGTTTGCACAGACTTTAACCTGGTTTAGGGTTCAATGTGATCATAAGCCAGGGATTTACTTCCTTCCCTAAGGTAACTTTTTATTATACTGGATACCTCAAAACATTAAACAAAATGTTAAATATCAGTTTTATACACATTCCTAGTATTACGCCTGACATCAAAGGTTACATTATTGACATTTTAAATTAATTTTATGCTTGAAAGATGGATGTTATGGTGAATTTCATTTATAGACTATGTGAAGGTAATGTTATACCGATATTTAATTTAGAAGTTGTTGTTCCAGTATTTGTTTTATATAAAAGTGGAATAAATAAGGTACAGAAACTCTTCATAACTCAAAGGAATTATCCATAGTTTAAAAATACTTAGGTTCAGTGAAACTATTTTATCTGATCAACTCAGATATAAAAGTACAGTAAAAAAGACATATGCAGTGTTTATATTTAAATAAACAAATAAATTATAAATGTTTAAAAAGTTTCAAGTCAGAATACTATTCCCCATTCATCCTTAAGACTTCATATCTTCAAATGGCTTAAAAATAATAATGACTAAAGCCTGATATTGTGAATGAGTACATAGACTCTTCCACTCAGTAGTTTAAGAAGTTATTAAAATGCTGAGAGTATCATTCCAATCTTCCAGTCAGGCCTGTTTCAGCAAGCACTGAAAGCAATTAGGTTACTCCCAAAATTTGCTATGGGTTTAATTGTTTTGAGGTGATGGACCTCTTAGAAGTAGTAGGATTATACGAAGAGCTTATGATACCGCAATTCCTGCTTTGAATACTAGAAGACTGCTTGCACAGTGTAATTCCAATGACAAGAAAAAAAGGAGCAGTGGTTTTGGTATGCCCTGAAGCATTATTAGAGCATAGTTTAATGGTTCAGCCATTAAAATCTTTTATCAAAGATCAGCAGAAAAAAAGTGCCCATAACCTCTTCTAGTCTTTCACAGCTAATGAAGTGTAGCACTGTGAATTAATGGTTTTTAATAACATGTACTTAATAAAATCTAGACTTGCCATTTCAACCAGAAGTGCCAGAAGTGCTATTTCACTATATCGTGATAATATAAACAGGTGCGTGCAACTGGGATTGATAAGCACAAGAGTTCTGTGACAATGGATTTGAAATCCAAAATGGATTTCCCATGTATGCCAGTCTAAAACATTATTACAGTAAGATTATTATAACTTTTTTCATACTTTTCAATGACTTAGTAGTTGAAAGTTTTCTACTTTTCTCCATAAAAATTTCACAATTAAGATTGTGACTGCAGTTTTAGCACTCAGCAATAATCCAATTTATCACCTTTTTATTACCATTTAAACACCACTGTACTGTTCATAGTGATTATTTAAATTAATTCTGAGTATTGAAGAGGTGCTTTCCCCACTAACAGACATTTAATTTCTCTAAGAGGCACACTCATGGCATTTCCAATCTCAAACAAGGTAAATGCATGAAAGGAGGAGTAACTGTAGCACTCAAAAGCTGTCCTTGGTGGTGTGCTGTGGGTGAATTTGTCTTATATTTTATAGTAGTGAAACAATGACTTTCACGTAAAATTTTCTTCTCACACATTTAAGAACTAGAAACATTAAAGACTTCATTACTTCCTTTTTGGAGCGCTAATTACCACACAGCTGCTTGCTTATTGCCCTCTCTGGAACAGGGAAGAGAATAAGGGCAAATATGAAACAGTTCCTGGGTTGAGGTAGAGTCATTTTAAGACGTGAAAGCTCATAAGCCAGCAAAGCAAAGCAAATACTTTGTCATTTGTTCAGCCATTTCCAGGAAAACCATTTCCAGGAATATCATACGTAACAGGTACTTCAGAAGATAAATGTCTGTGGCAGGAGGGCTTACCCCCATAAGACCTAGGATCCAATCAGAGAATGCATACAATGCAAGCCATCATGCAAGTTCAACTGCTGGCGCCAGGGTGTTGTCTTGGTGTTGAATTATGCTAAAAGCAGCCTGGTTCACCAGACTTCAAATACACATCTTGCCTTTTGAAGACAGATTTGACAGAGAAGCTGTTAGCTGGGCTGTAAGTCTGTGACTAACAGTCAATCACTTTATACTATAAAAGTCCAATCCTCTCTCATACAGTCAGGTTCTTCTAACATAAGCCTTCTTGAGGTGTATATGTCGAGATTCCTCCCTTGGGGAGGGACGTCCTCCGAGGATAATCCTCAAGGTTTAGAGAAAGAGATCTCCCCATGAGCATTGGTATGGGTGAGTTACACTAAACATCTACTTAATAATCATTTCCTTTCTGCTAGCTTTAATATAATTGTTTCAATAATTGCTTCAATATAATGCACTATCCTATTCTCATTTTGCCAATCATTAAACCCGTGGCACAAAAGTGGTTCAATCACAGCTATGTAATTCCTTAAATTTAAACCATTTACATAATCCAAGACTAAGATTGGATTCAGTTGTATATAAAGTCCTCTCTGAGAAGAAGTTTAGAAAGCAAAGGAGTCCTTTCTGCACCTCATGACTCAAAGGCTGGGCTTTTTAAATAAATTTTCTCTAAGCCTTCCACTCCCATCAGTGGCAATGTATAAGTCCAGTTGTCCTCCACTTCATCCTTCTTCCTGCTAGCTTTCACTAGGTTGAAGATGATAACAGTCACTTAAGAGTTGGACTCAATGATCCTTGTGGGACCCTTCCAACTCAGAATATTCTGTGAGTATGTGATTAAATGCTATTGAGATGTAGTATAGAATTTAATTCAAGTGGACTTGGTCCACTGGGATCAGCTGTCCCAGATGTGTACTCCCAACTTCCTGGTCAATCTAAACTTCTTGCTTCTTCACTATGGGGGCAGCATGAGAAACAGAAAAGACCTTGATGTTTATCACACATGAGTGCTTTAGGTCTCTTAAAACATCACCATCAAAAGTATTAGCAAAAAGAGGTTTCATATAAATTTGTGAAAGCATGAGTTAACAGAGTTCAGCTGCAAGGTTCACTTAGTTACTTACTACATAAATGAAGCATACAAAGAAAAATCAGATTAGAATAAATTTAGAATGATTTATATGGAGACTGGGAATATAAAATGATATGTATGCAAAACAGTAAGTAAAATTCTCATGTTTACTCACAAGGTTCAGAAAGGACCCACCTGGCCTGGGGTATCAGCCCAGGCCCCATCTTCAGCTTTCAGTAACAGTCTGAGTATCACAAACTTCAATTTGTAAGCTCTGAAAGACATCCCTCTCAGAAGGAGATGCTGGTTGCAGGCTGCTGCAGGGCCACTCGACGGGCCTCACTTAGGGAGACTCTTTATTGTGCCACAAGGTGATTGACTTTAGTAATCTGAAAATCTCCATCCTGGCCATAAACCAACACATAATTTCTGGAATTTTTTGTCAAGTAACAATAGTTCTGTTCCACTCTGGCTTTGATTCAGGCAACTAATGCTTTAAGACTATCAGGGAATGACTGATTATCTCTCATCCCCTTCCTTGGTCAGGCAACAGAAGTTCCTGACAGGGACAACGTTCCTGATAAGTTCAAGGGCAGCTTTTCAACCAGGAGCCATTCATCAGGGCCAAGTCCTAAGAAGTCTTAGGATCATAGCGTATTCTTTCCTGAAGAGGAAAGAGGGGGGTATGAACCATCACAATGTTCCAAGCATTGTTCATCACTAACTAAAGCATTAGTGTATCATCAACACTGTTTATACCCAAAGCAGAGTGCCATACATGATACTGTTGAGAAGAGTAACTATCACAGTCAAAATCCCCAATGAAGCAGCATGACAAAACACATTCGAAATCCAAACTAACTGCATTGCATTAGTACATCTTTGAGTAATAATAACAGAAAAAAAATGGGTAACCAAAGATCATCTTTTAATTTTATGTGTTTTCAGCACTATGTAATATGGATATCAGGTTTATGACACTAGCTGAACAAGACTATTATAAGTGTTGGTTTTTTCTTTTGCATATAGTTTCCAGAATAGGTCAGTAATCACCCACCTTTGTAATGAACTTGCAATAACTGATAATTCTTGCCCTGTGGAGTAAGTGATGCACAGTTGGAGAATTTCACCTTTGGCTACTTCCTAGACCTACATACATGTCACTCTTCACAGGATGTCTGAGATGCCCACCCTTTCACCCCAAATCAAATCACAAAAGTAAGCAAACAATGTTTTAAAATATATATTCAGTACTGAGAAATATCACTTATTCTTTTTTTTTTCCATTTTTTAATGTGAATCCCGGGTTTCATTAAATCTGTTTCTTCCATGTTTGCACCACTACAGTATCTGAATTAAAATATTAGCCATCCTGCTACAAGAAGGGCAGATTAATAGCTTCTCATGTACTACTAAGACAACAGGTTAACAACTACTTGCATAGTCAACGTGAATTCTGCACCAGCCAGTACAGAACAATGCAGAATTGGAACATATTCTGGATATTAAACTCAATTCTTCACTGCATCAACCTCAATTTTCTATGCCTCACTGACAAAATAGGGTCTTTCATCTGGTAACATAATGATCTGGACTAGACTAATTTCACATCAAAATTGACTGTTAAACAAGATTTGAATTCTAAAGGTGAAAAAAAAAAAAGGATTCCTTCCTTCCTTGCTTCCTTCCTTCCTTGCTTCCTTCCTTCCTTCCTTCCTCCCTGACTTTCTTCCTTCCTTTCTTTCTTCCTTTCTTCCTTCCTTTCTTTCTTCCTTTCTTTCTTCCTTTTTTGATTCCTTCCTCCCTTATTTCCTTCCTGACTTCCTGCCTCCCTCACTTCCTTCCTCACAGTTTTGACAATTCATGCCGTGTGATGCTTTACACATCAAATACCATAGATGAAAGGAAAAAGCTTAAAATTCATTAGAACAGAAGCAAAGCCTGACCTAGCTGTACCAAAATCCTAATTTATTTATTTTTTTTAATTTTTTTAGGTTGTGTTATTGCCTTAGGACACCATATTAAACTAAAGATGTTCTGGATAATTTTGGGCAGACAGTCAAAATATGTATTTTGGTAGAGTCTTAGATGGACATGGTCTTATGAAACTGTTACTGATAAATGTAAAAAAACCCAAGAAACAAACCAACATCGTTTTTCCTCCTGCATCTTGTACTATTTCAACATCTTTCAAATTTAGTATGTAAAATAAAAGAAAATATGTCAGATGCTGAACGCTTTGCTTTTAGAACTATTGTCAGATGCACCATTATAATATGTACACTATCAAAAGAGGAACTGCAAATTTGCTACAAATTACTCAGAATATTTTTCATCTTCATAGCACAATATTACGGAAAAAGTTAGTGATAACTGATTCACAACTTATGAAGTTAACCGTTCTTTTCAAATGTCTGACTCCACTGATGTTTTTTGTCATTTAATAACTTTTGCTCAATAATTCAGATTTAAAGGGATTACTAAAACTTTAAGACAGTTAAGTTTTGATCAGTAAAACAAAATTACAGTGACAAATGAAGAACTTCATCTTTAGATATTATTTGAAGCAAAGCAACAAGTGTGTGGACTTGTGAAACAACACTGTAAACACAGTAGTGTTGCATGTCTATAAATAATCAAGATTCTTAGCAGTTTCATTGTATAGTGTAGCACTTCAATCAGAATTAAGAAATATGAGAATATAATAGAAAAATGTTGAAATGGTTTATAGAGAACATCATTCATTGTTAGACTGAAGTACTCTAGAATGGCAGTTACAAAATCATGATGCACATCCCCTTTCATTCAATAGAACCAGAAAAAATAGTAGTGGCTCCAGAGAGCAATACTGTAAGATTACTATAAAAATTGTAGAAATAACAGATATATCCATAAATAATATAGAAAGGTTCTTCTCTTTTTCTTTTTTTTTTTTTTAATTTTTTTTTTCATATGACTGGTGTATGTTTAGTAAAAATCCCAAAATGGTGCTGATGGACAGATTCTTGCAGTTGATGAAGTCATGTAGATGCAAGATTATTTTGAAAAAACAATGTGGAAAAAAAGGCAAACAGTCTAATATTTTAGTAGATGTAATAACATGAAATATTTTCTATTTTCCAAAGGAATTGTCCAGATTAAATTTAATGATTTGGAGTATTAATTTAACTCCTTGACTTAACCATAACTACTTCAGCCTATGAACAACATGAAAATTATCTCCAGATAGCTATAAACAAACAAAAATAGATATTTTCATGTTAAATTAATTTAGTTACTGCTTTCCGCTAAAACTCTCAAATTTTCATTTGAGAACACATTCTAGGTAGTGTCTGACCTCATATCTAAATTAGACTTGTCCATTTATAAACCTTTTTTTAACAAAGGACACATTTTAGCCATGTACAGGCACTTAGCTCAATATTATCCAGCTTTTTGCTTTTGTACTCCAGGATATCATTAGTATATTCATTTTCAGATTATTCTTCAGGGAAATATGATTCAACAGATTTTTCAACAGAAGCAACCTGATTTAAATCGGCAAAGATCCTTAATCTCTCAAGAATAAAGCTGACAATGAGTTATGAAAACTTCTGTGAGCATTTCTACACCATTGTGGGGAGAGCGAATCGAGAAAATGTTAAATTGCATTTCCAACGTTGAATATTTCTTAACCCCCATCTTTGCCTAAGCTTCAACTTAAGAAGATGCTTTCATTCTCTTGTTCAAGTTTGTTTCAGTAGGAAAAAAAAAAAAGAAAAGGAAGTAAACCCAAATCTAAAATCAAACCTGTTTTTCATCAATACTTCATAAATGCTTTAGATAGACTACATATAACTAAAAAAGCTTAAATCTATATAACAAACCAACTTCCCCTACTTGCATCCACTGCCAACACTTTCATTATCAGGTTACTCTCTCCGATTCTGTAAACCAATTAGTAAGATGGTTCTCAGCATCTCAGTACTACTGAAGTTAATATCTATTCCTCCCCCACCTATTCAAGTAAGGTCAGCTACAGAATAATGCCTAGTATCAGTAATAAATGGAAAGAAAATGGCACCGCTAATTCCAGGAAAAGGCCCTTCAGCCTCAACTGACACATGTACAAAAATGACCAAAAATAAAAAAAGAAAAAAAAATCAGCTCTTTACAACCTCTCCTATTCCACATTTAAGAATGTAGTTTTAATAACTCCTTCAAATCCCCCTCTACTTTAAAGTGAAAAATAGAATATTAGAAAACCTTTCATTACTTTATTCTTATATGAAACAAACATATAACTTTATTCTTAACTGTTCATCTTCAGCCTGTGAAGACAGTCCAATTTTATTTTCTGTGTTAAAAGTTTTTATTTTCCTTCCTTACAAACCTTCCAGTAGTGGTGAACAGTTGACAGAGTTTGGGTTCAAAATTTGGGTTCAAAATTTTGTTGGAAGCAATTCACCTTGAGAAAAATATTTAATCATTGGAGAGCAATACAACTTGTGTGCACTCTTGCAAATAACAGTCAGTTTTCATTTTAGTTTAAAGGCTTGCACCAAATGGCTTTTAGGAAAGCTTAAGAACAATATTACGAGTCATTTAGAACCTGATTCCCTTTCCTTTATTTGTGGAATCATCCAAAGTCTTTTTCCCATGATTTATTTATCCAACCTATCTTAGTTGTGCAGATATATTAAGATCTACACCATTTCAGCTTGATTACTCACTCCTGGTAAGCCAGCTACAAAATCTGTTGAAATGAACTGAAGGTGTGCCAAAATCTTGCCACAGGACTTCTAAGGCTAACACAGGCCTACTCTTCAGCATGAGGCAGCATATAGAATTCCTCATCACTGATAAATTCAACATGAACTGTTACAGTTTTATCTTATTGATAACTTCAGATATAATTCATCTTTTCTTGCTGATATGCAGAGGATTTTTAGGGAGCACTAAAGATATTAGCTTACCAAAGTGAAACTACTGTTGATATGAAAAGCTTTGATTAAAAAAATAAGAGAAGGTGAAGGTTGACTTCACTGTCTTGCCAAATATACATATTCTGATAATATCTATACATATTTTCATAATGTCTGTAGTGCATTTCCCATGTACATGTAGAATACAGGTATGCCTGTCATATTCACACTCTGGAAGACAGCTGCTTCCCTTGAAGAGAGAGGAAAACCCACCACCAAGGTTCCATGTCCCACTGAAGAAAAGAACATGTAACTAGTTAATTGTTCATTATCAATGACTCAATGTGTGTATTAAATATCAAAAACTAAAAAAAAGGTATTAAACCACTCACGGGCTGCTGTGTTTTGATGCATTTCTACACAGTATGTGTTCAGTGGAAGAGTGTCCTTGCCTCTGTCTTCAATGCTTTTGATGCCATAAACTGTAACTCTTACTGTGACACTGCTTTCTGAGTTGTGTTTTTTGAGATACTGATCAAGGAAAAAGAGCATACATCTTGTTCAACACTATTCTTCCACATAGACTACTAAAAAACCAATAATAATTTGTTCATCCCTTTTACTTATACCTACACATACTCTTAATGTTTGTTTACTACGAATGTGAAGTAGTTTTATTACATCTGTCAGAGGTTCAGGTGGGGCATCAGGAAGAATTTTTTCACTGAAGAGGTAGTTAAGCATTGGAAAGACTACCCAGGGAGGTGAGAGAGTCACCATCCCTGAAAGTGCTCAAGAAATGACTGGATGTTGCACTTAGTTCAAAGGTTTAGTTGACATTGTGGTATTCAGTACAAGGTTGAACTAGCTGGTCTTGGAAGTCTTTTCTATGATTCTATATGATATGATTCTACGGTGTTACAGGATGTGTTGCACCTTGGCTTATTCAACTAAAGTGACAAGGATACTTAGCAAATACTTTGAACCTTTTCGGTTGCATAAAATAAGTACAAGAAAAATAAACCAAAAAAAGTACTCTATGAAGAGGAAATCTGTTTATTTTTGTCTTCAGCTGTAACTATTTAGGCAGTTCTAAAAAGACATAGTTATAAAGCTTATGCAAATAGTTACAGATTTTGTTTTATATTTATTTTGTAATATTTTCAACAGAATAATAGAAGAATATAAAGCTAACACCACCTGAAATCTGATCTATATCTGAAAAAAATATTAATTGAAATATTAGTGCAACAATAATATATCTGTTAAGAGGTTACAATTTCAATGAGAATGGCCACACCATAGATATATTTGTCCTTGTTCATTCCTATAAAATAAATTAAATCAGATCAAACATTTAAAAACTGCTTCAGGTTCAGAAAACCTTTTTTTTGTTTTTAAACTCAGTTTAGAAAAACATGATGTAGCTTTAGAAATACATGTGTTGCATTATTCTCAGGCAAAAAATAGAGTCCTGAGCTTACCTTCAATTTTCCTTTGAAAATACATAAGGTTTGCAAAAAGGTCAGTGCCTGCTTCTTTATAGAGCTAGAGTTAGCAGAGCAACAGTAATTTGGTAAAACATTCTGATTTCGTGCTACATCTGGTAGTGACTGAGCCTTCAACTAATCTATTCTTCTTACAAGTCACAAAATACTTTCACTGTTTCTCAGTTAGAGACTAAAGTAATCACAATGCAGCTTCCTTATAAGAGAATGATATAAAAGGGCAGATTCTCAGCTATTGCAAATTGTCAAAGCTCTGTTATTTGCTGCCAAGACCTGTCAAACTGTACTGACGAAGGCTCTTGTCAATAGCTATACTTAATATTCTGTTTCAATGAGTTATACCATTATTTTCACATAAAGTTTTTCAAGGGAAGAAAAAAAGTTTATGCAGTCATGTTTACTTTATTTGGTTTCATAGAAAGTGTGATATTAAGTTTGGTGAGTTAACCACAACCAACATCCAAATAGTCTCACAGCCATTCTGTCAGTCCCTCTCCTGTGGAATGAGGAGACAACAGAAAGAAGGTAAGAAGACTTGTGGAGCAAAATAAAAGTAATTTAACACAGAAAACAGAGCTGTGAACTTCCATAGAGCAATGAAGGATTTTAATCCCTACTTTCTAACATTTCCATACCAGAATCAAACCCTACCTTCCCTGTGACAGGCCCAAGAGAGAAGATGCAAGGCACAGAGTATTCCCTATCCGCTCTACACTTGGATGAATACAGTGGACTCAAGGAATAGGAGCCAATGGTGACAAATACCTGCCTGGTTCAGCAGACCTGTCTCGTCTGTGGCTGCCCAACATTCCCAAATACCCTGGCACAATAGGTACAAGGTTCTGCAAGCGGAGCCAAACAATGATGAGCACGACAGTTCATCTAGCTAGGAGGTATTTCCAAGGTTAAGTCAGATGACACTCTACATCAAAACTTCTTTCATAAGACAAAAAAACTTGTGTCACTGTTGTAGGAAACTCTCTCCTGAGGAGAACAGAAGGCCCAATATGCAGCCTGGACCCACTTCTTAGACAATGTTTGGATTAAAGAGCTAAAGAGAAAGCTTCCTACCCTGGTACAGTCCTCGGATCTGTCCATTATTTCAGGTAGGGAGTGGTGAAGCTACAAGGCGCCCAAGGACAATCAAGAAAGACCTCAGGGCCTTGAGATGACTGGCTAAGGGATCAGGAGCACAGTAATGTTCTCCTCTGTTTGTCCAGTGGCAGGAAATGATGACAAAAGAATCAGGAACAGTCAAAAGATCAATACCTGGCTCAGAGCCTGGTGTTGATGGCAAAATTTGGGAGGTTCTGCTCACAGGTCAGTTTAAACAGCACCAGGGAGATGGTGACAGGTAGGATGAACGCGCCTCAAAGTGGAAAAAGAATCTTTGCACAGGAGTTTTCAGGGCTCATTGAAAGAGCTTAAAACTAAATTTGAAGGGGAAATGGTGTAAAACAAGTCAGGCTAGAGATAAACCTCAGGGCGGCACAAAAATATTTGAGGGATAATGTGCTAGTAAGGACCTTTATTATACTCTTTCAGTAGAGGTAGGGGATGGAGATCCATGCTGTAGCAGAGATGCAAGGGTTATTGATATGTTAGACACCATAAAGGCCTGAGAATTGTCACGTAGGAGCTGGGGCTTCTCCCCTTAAAAAAGGTGTCGGCATCAACAGACCAAGTGAAGTGCATCTACACTAACATTTAATATCTTATGATTAAATTTATTGTACTTCTAAGTGCTTATTCTCTTTTCTTTTAATTTACTATAAGGACAGAGATTTCTACTAGATCAGGTTTAGATTTAAACCTTTAAAACCTTAAATTTGTACAGTTGAGTTCTAATAAGAATTTGTCTTTGCAAGCCAGCTTGCTTTCTTCTTCCTATGCCTTAATATGTCAGAAATATTAAATTCTGATAAACCAGATTGCATCCTGGTAGCTAAATGTTTCTAGGTGCCTTGATTATTTAAACTTCTCCAGCACCAATTTAAGATCTAACTTTTTTCTAAATCTAGGGAAATGTTTTTCTCCAGTCAAATAACTATGAGAATTAATAGGTACTCCAGAAGAGTGCAGAGCACATATTTATCAAGCTTTATATAGCACTTGGGACACAGAGGAGGATCATGAGAGCCTTTCACTATTAGAAAAGAAGCTTTCAAGGATGCTGTCACACAATTGTTGGAAATCTTTTTAGACGCTTTATTTTTTTAATCTGCTACTATATCCTTACAGTACTGCTGCATTTGTGGTGACAGCCTTGGATTTATGGACACGTTTCTCAGCTTCCTCATAATCATACAGGAACCTTTTTCAATTGTACTAAGTGGAGAATTACTTCTGCTGCCTACACATGTTTATTTTTCTCCAGCAATAGAAAAAACCTCAAACAGCTACTGCAACACGGCCCTGTTGCTGTAGTCTGAAAGGTAGTAAGAGAATTTTTACTCTTTTTGTGCTGATAAGGACAGGTAATAGGAATAAGAGACGAGTTGTTTGGCTTTGATTTGGTATCCCAGAGAATACATGATACAATCTATTGTCTGCTTTTAGTGATTGGTTTCTAAAACATCCTATGTCGAAGCCAGCAAAGAGAGAGTAGCTGTACATCTAAGGCCTTTTAAAATGAGTTGTTACATAAATTATGAAGAAGAAGTGTTAAGCCCAAGTGAGAGAAAGCAGAAGTTTGTGTTGGTGTAGTGGTTCAGTGGGAGGGGGAATATAGCATCTGATTATCCAAAGGCTTCTTATCATAATATGCAAATATGAACTTCAAATGTGTGAATTGTCCTCCAGAAATAAGAAAAGTGAGTTTTTCCTTATTAGCTTTGCTGAATTGAGGCCTTAATTACCGTGCAATTGCTACAACTATATATATAAAAATGTGTATAACAAAGCATTTTTCTGTGACTTTTAAATTAGAAGTAGTACAATGACTTAAATATTTTAAATGTAATTGAAATGCAGAGGCTTAAATGTGACAGTGCAGTAGCTTCTAGCAGTTACCAAAACCTCCTGAGACTCTTGGAAAATACAGCCTTTAATATTGATTTGAAAATGCAAGTGTGCTAAGAAAACAGAGCTTATAATTTTATATCCATTTAGTACATGGTTAATCAACATTACCTAACTCAGTGCTATCTAATTTTATTCCCGTTAGATTGTGGTTGTGCCACTACTGTCCCATTTAAAGAGCACTAGTCACTATCATTATAGTGAATCACAGTTACCTAGGAGATAGCCCAATAAAACAATCTTCCTGATGCAGCTTCTCCAGTGAAGCAAAGTACACTATAATAATAACCTACATTTATATGGCATTTTTCATCCCAAAGCACTTCACAAATTATATACAGAGAACATCACAAAACTGCAGCAGCTTCTAAGTAGTTGTCACAGCAGTGAAGGGCATAAGGCAGCCAACATACAGGATGCTGTCTGAGAGCAATGCGGAGGAGGAAATTTAAGTGACACTTCTCCTATTATTAAATTGTTCCTGCATTTCCTGTATCTGCACACATAATAAAAAAAAAATCCCTCTATTTAACACACTTTCTATGGTATACATGGAGGCAAAAATAGAATGAGAGGCAGGCAGCAGGGAAATAATACACTAAATGAACCAATCTTGCTTAGTTTTGAACCTGAGCTTTACAGCCGATATTACTTGATGTTCAGAATAACAAGGTATTTACTTCCGCTGAGATGCAAGCATGATATGGCAAAGCAACCTGTAGTTGTTACAACACATTTCTCAAAATCTCCACCCATCATACTAAACAGATACCATATAAAATTCAGCTTCATTAAAAACAAAAATGTTACTTCCTTATATCTGAAGTAACTCAAAATGTAATTTTGACTGCATTGATCAGAACCATTAAGAAGTAAAACTTAAGCATCTGTGCCTTCCTTCTGTGTAAGAAGCAGGGCTATACCTCTGGGTGTTAAGGCTTTCTTTCTTTTCTTTATTTTGGTGTTGGGGGAAGTGATAAATTTTCTCAATATCTCATACTATATACATGACCTGGTCTTCATTATTGATATGGATATACTGTCCCTAACAGTTTTTAAAGGCATTTAGTTTGTTTATTTTTTATATTTATTAAGACTTTCTGAAAAGCAATTTTTACCCTTAATGAGAACATCAAGAACAACCTTAGATTTACAAATGGTTATTCATAAGTTTCACAAGTTTTCATTTATATTTAATGTCACTGTTATTTTACTTCTATTGGAGCACCTTTCCCTACCTAAAGCAATACATATGTACAGTTTTGAGCAAACTGCTGAAACTTTCAAAAATACGCAGGTCTGCAACAGCCTTGGAAAAGCTGACATTCGTTTCACAGCCATTTAAAACAAAGTGTGAGTAGCTGCAAATACCATGCAAGATACAAAAGAGCTGAAACTAGATCTCATGAAACCTAACATCTAAACAGGAAAGATTTTTTTGCAACATATAGCATATCTGTGTTCATATTAATCTGACATAGGAAAGTCCTATCCCTACCTCAGATGTTAATAACTTAAATAGGTTGACCATACAACCTAATTTATTAGAAGCTTGCAAATAGGGTACAAAATTCCTCATTCAGTTTTTTAATAATTCTGCACCTAAAAATAGGTTTTAAAGTTAGACTAACTAAATACTATAGTACAAGCATGGGAAAAACAGAATGCTAGAGACACATTGCTTATACATAAATGGAGTAATAACTCAAGAGAGAAAGAAGAAAAGCATCATTAAAAGCCAGAGGGAGTACACAGAGCTTGAAATCACTGAGTCATTGATTCAAACCATAAGTAATAATAATATCTCCTGGCTCTGAATACAGATGAAATTATACGTTATGTATGTAGTACAAAGTTTTCTTAAATTAAGTATATTCTGCTTAAATATTTAATTTTCTCAGTTCCCTTCTTAATTCTTCCAAAACAGTACAAAAAGTTAAAACTTCTATCAAGTGCTTGACTGCTGTGACTGGAATGCTGTAAATAAATGTGTGAAACCTTGTGCAATAAAATAACGAGTGATATAATGACACACAAAGGACAAGGTGGTGACAATGACCTCAAAAATGTAAAAAGTAGGCAGAAATCAATTTCACTTGGATTCATCCATGAAGAGAGGTTTAAATATAGTCATCTGTATGGTATCAATGCTGAAATTTAGGAGTAAAAATGCAATAAAAAGTATGCACCTGAAATATCATAATAAACTGGAAACTCATAAGTGGACTGACTTAAAATTTTGAGGGTACTGAGCATGGGATGCAATTTTACTGTAAGGTGTTTCTGAAGAAACATTTTCCTCCAAACTGCCCTGAGAACTTACAAAATAAGCAGAATAAAGATAATTTTATTAGATACTGAAATGAGCATTCTGGTTGCAATTTTTGTGTTACATATAATATTATAATAGACACTTTTAAAGGAAATTGCCAGTTTAAATCAGGGTAGTTATAAACTTATCATGGCAAATAAATGCTAGTTTTTAATAAAAATGTTCCTATAAAGAAACAACCGTCAAATTTATACTGGTTTAAGAATGCTGGAAGAAGAAACGTTTGCTTCCTTAATCTCTGAAGTTTTTCTATGATATGTAATTAATAAGTGCTATAAGATTTTGATTTAAACTTTTGATTAATCTATTTCTTAAATATAGTTACTGCTCTGCATTTTCTATAATCTAAAAGAGCTAGCTAAAGACATATACTATAACATAAAATTTAACATTGAATTTATCTTGATAGTTTGTGCTTGAACACGAGAGTCATGAAGTTTGAATTCATCATCTGTCTAAGGCTAAACAGTCTGTACTGTTTGATCCCTTATGTTAGTGATTTTGGTTTTTGTGAGCAGTGTGAGTTCCCAGAAGTAGGAAATCTACCAACATGTTTTGGCTCAATGTGATGCTTTTCTTCACCTCTGAAAGCCAGAGCCTTCTGACCTGGAACTTAGCAGGACCTGAAGCAAGTCTGTATCTCACGTACCTTGACACATCTGTATTTTCTCAGATCTGGCAGCTCCTCAGAAGGGGAGCAAAGTGGGTGTTTCTCTTATATCACCTTGATTATCTCCCTTTAAATGTCACAAGGATATTTCCTGTCTCTTTTTCATTTTATCTGTTTTGAAAGACCACTGTTCAAGACCAACATTTATCAATATAACTTGAGAGCAACATGTTTCATCCTTCCACTTCAAGAAATTGGTGTGTACACCCGCCTCCTGCAGCCTGCTAGTTTGGCTGTAATTTGAGCATTCTGTAGTGTAATTAATTACTCTATATTTGAGATGCATCCATATTACATTACAGTACAAACAACTGTACATTTAGATGCTTCAGCATAACTAATTTAAAAAAGGATTAAGCTTTTTTTAAAAAAATATTTTCTGCTTTGACATCTGATACCACAGTGTTTGCATAACATTTTAATTTCCCGGAAGGTTCAGCATGTAAAATATGAAAATATGAAGTCTTAATGATACTTAAAAAATGAAGCAACTTCTCCTCTTTCTTTAAAAAAACAGTACAAATAAACTTTCTCTTTGAAACTCTAGCTAGTATAAATTCATTTTTTATAAACCACATGACATTAATCACCTGTGCATGTGGCAAAGGGGATGTCTGTTTCTCATTTGACAGGAGTGGGAGCAAATACAGCTAATTTAGATGATTTTCAGGTTATTGTAGGAAGGTGAACTATATCCTGCTCTTCATTTTCACTTCTGGGGCCCACCTGTCAGCTTCTGCATTTCTAAGAAACAATAATGCACCAGTGTTACATTTATCTTCTTTTGTTCCTTTTCCTCCCATCTCAACTTTCTCAGTTGAAATGACATCCATAGTTAATCACTGGAAATTAACTTATTTGTAGCCATAAATACCTTCTGAGAATGGAAAATCTGAATTTTGTGAGGCCCTTTCAAGGCAATATAATCCAATAAGGTATTTACTTAGTCTAATGAAATCTCTTTGCAAATTCACAGCTTTTTCTGCAGCTGATCTAGCCCCAGTCCTAAATTGTCTGCTCAGTTTCAGGCTAGAGTGTGATAAGATGAAGATCAATAAGAACAATTTCTGAGAAAATACAGGAATATGGGTCAGAAAGACGAAGAGTAAATCCAGTTAGTCAGTACAATTTTAACAATAACCTTATGGTTATCAACCTGCTACCTGTTGGAAGAAAAAATTACGTGATGCAGCACCTTCAGTATTCTGAGGGGAATAAAGAGTTGGATGAACAATGAGAAGAGGGACTTAAAGAACAGAAGGCATATCAGTCAGAGCTTTAAAATGCTAGATCTTTTCTTCTCAGTGTGTTACTCAAACCCCATAAACACAAAATAAATTACAAAATATGTCACAGAAAAGTTGCATTTCAAATTATAAAGCTTGAAATGACTGAGAAATACAGCACAGAAACAAAAAAAAAAAAAAGGAGAAAAAGGGCTTGCAAAAAGTTCATGTCCTGTTTATTATGATTTTGCATCTCTAATTTTAGTTGGTTTCAGTCAACTCGGCGCCTAACTTGGATCTAACTGTGTAATTCCCGTTCATAAGAGGATTTTTCCATTTTTCATAATACTTTACTTTTTTTTTTCCTGATCTTATCAGCATTCTTTTGAGCTGCAGTCATGCATCTCCATGCAGGGACTCTTCATTGCTACTGCCATGTCCTGTAATCTTTGGTACCTTCTCTTACTCAGCAGGGAAGGAGAGGAATCCTCCCTTGCAAAAAATCCACATTACCCACTCAGTCTCAAAGGAGAATACAATAACACAGAGAACACACATGTAAATGATATACTGTCAAATAAGTTAAAGTGAAGCTTTCACGAGATGGAACAAAATCTTTTTTTTTTCCAGATTTAAAAAGCAGCAACAATAAAAGACTTCTTTGTTTCATGTTACGAGGGGGGCATTTTATTTATACATAATAAACTAAACACTCTTCTGAAACAGATATTTTATTTGATTGAGGCACTTCAGAGGTTAATTTACCTTTCTGTATATACAAGATGCTTCTGTTACCAATTGTGTAGCTTTCTCTAGCTTCATATATGGAAGAGGTTTACATAAATGCTTTAAAATACTGGCAAGATATCAAGCTTGTAAGGTCATTCTCAAGCTGCATAATTGGAATACAAATTGGTTTGCAAGTACTGTTCAGCATTTTGACACAGAGATAGGAAAATAATGCTAGAGGGTTCTCTCTATTTCAGCAGCATTTCAAGACCAATAAAATTAGTAACAATTATAAATAAAGCAGTCTTATTGTTGCCTAAAGCAAGAGGAGATGGGTGAAAGCTAGTTTCATTATAACTACCTTTAAAGCAAATGGACTCTTGATCAACTAACATTATTAACAAGGAAGATCAAGCAAACTACCTAAATGTAGAAATTAATCACGTTTGTGATTATTTATGTAAAAAAATTTGTACAGTCTATAACAGCTATGAATTCACACTCTGTAAAGGCAGAAGAAGTTTGTTGAAAAAAAACTAGAGCGGTTTCCATGGATGTAGGTTTTTATTTGCATATGTGTTCATTGTCCATATGACCATATTGGCAGAACTGCAGTTCTGCTATTTTGACACAAAAGAACATGACTTGGTTGTCATTTTAAATTCTCTGCAGATTACCATGTGGGATTAGAGAATCTGACAGGGTACAAAATTTAATTGCTTTAGTGACAAATTTTTGCATCTTAGGTAAGTGAGGTGAGGAACTTTCTATGAGAGTGAAGGTATTTTGGGATGACCAAGTTCATCAATATTTTCATGAAATTTGATACCTTTTAAATAACTTCACACCAAAGCACCCATTTTCTGCAAGGAGTTCTGAGAAAAATAAACACTGAAGGTTCTCTAATTTTTCTATCATTTGGAGAATGTTCCAAAAAATAAAGGCAATTTCTCGATTTATTTAGTTTTTTGTTTTTTTTTTTTTTTTTGTGTTCCTGTGTCATAATTGTTTAAGTTAAAGTGATTTTATGACAATATATGGATTGATAGCTCTCATTTTTATTGTATAATGAAAGCATTTGTTATACTTGATAAACTTTCTACAGGTAATTTTAACATTGTTATCCCTTATTCGCAGCTTCATGGAGTTTCATGACATATCTTGGCTCTGATACAACTGGCATGAAGATTTGTTCGAGAAAGAGATGGAAAAAGTCTTTCCAGGATCTCTCTCTTTATTTGTCACCTCTTACCCTGCCTTTGATTTTCTGTTGTACTGCTTATCTGAACCCAAAGCTTCACCCATGGACTGACATCCCAGCCTGGATTTGGCCTATCACTGTCCCTGTTTCCATGGCCTTGCCAGGCCATACTGGTTCCCCTCTCCAGGTGTGATGTGGACCCCAGTTCACAGGCCCATATCACAGCTTGGGCCTCTGCTCATCTGCATCCCCAGAGAGGTGACCAGTTCCTGGGGCTTGGGCTGAAACTGTGCCAGTGTCCGCCAGCTGCCCTGCCAAGCCCTGCCCTGACAGACCCTGACTGTTCCTTGTCCATAAACACACAGTCTGTCCTGTACTGCATCATAAATCTCTGCAATAAAAAGGTATTCTGAAAGGCACAATGCAGCTGAAATAATGAAAAGAAAAAGAACCGTAAATAGAATTTTCCAGGTAGTTTTACAAAGGACTGCATGAATACAGTTATGAGTCAGGATAACCAATGCTACCAGATGACTGTGTTTTTCTTAATGAGGCAGGACTGAGAAAGCCACTTGAATCTGTCAGCTGAGATCCTTTAATTTGTTTGACAGTGTTTAAGAACACAAGTGTGACTGCTACCAGTCAATTTAGGTTTAGAGCTAAAAAATTCCACAAAAATCTATAATTTTTCTCATTGATGAGCTTATGGGTTTGGTTAAAAGAGAAATTATGCAGATACATTGTAAATCCACAGTATTTTTGTTAAAGAGGTGACTGAGTGTCATACACTGATTTGATTGATTAATAGCACTGTCCAGTGAAAAAAAAAATTATATTAAAGTAATTTAGAACAGTTAACAGGAATAGTTCAATAACTACCTAAAAAGGATCATCACCTGGTGGGGAATTTTCTGTTGTGTTTTGGCTACCTGCAATGCTGTTAATTAAAAAATCAGAGAGAAATATAAATCACTACTGATAACACTTTCATGTGTAAAAGGGGCTGGTACAGTGAAGAGTAATAAGAAGCAAATCAAAGAGAGATAACTGGATCATTTGGTGAGCTAAGCCCATTCAAAGAAAATGCATTTTAATATAGCTAAAATAAAAGACATATCAAGAACAAGTTCATGCCTATATAACAGAGGCTGTTCTGAAAATCAATTATGTGATGGAAAATTCTTTTCTGATGAACATATACTTGTGCCAGAAGACAAACTGGCAAGTTGTTCTAGAGTTAGTTGCTAACCAAAAAACTCGTCACTCTCTCACACTTCAAGTAACCCTATGCTGTACTCAGTGTGATTCATACATGGTTCTTCTTCCCCATTACAGCTGCAAAAAAATTAATTTCATAGCACTATGACAGGTTTCCTGCCTTTTTGCATTCATACTTCTCTTCTTGTGTCATTTTCCTTTCCCTTGTCTCTTTCCAGATGCTCGAGAAACAGAAGAGTGAGATTATCCACAGCTGCAAGGTAAATCAAAGCATCATAGAGGAAGATGAGAGAAGCATTCACAAATAGTGGAAAGGGTGTCAGTAGGTCCTGTGAGAAGGACTGGTCTGTATCATCTTTGTCTAACAGTGAAAAACCAAGGGTAAATGAACAAGACAAGGGGAGTCAGACCCTCACTCTTATCCATGATTTCTAGAACTTTCCTTGGGCTGAAAGTCTGAACAAAATTGTTGGGTTGAAAAAAACCCAAATCAGTTTCATCTATACAACTGAGAAGTCTTAAGACAGCTCTGTCTAATGATAAAAGTAGCAAGAAAGTAAGGAAATAAGTAAGCAGATTAAGTGTAGAGCTTCTACCTTTGTTCTATGGTGCATGTACTGTTAGATTTCAAATTCTGAATATAATTTTATTATTTTCATGTTCAAAAGTGTAGATTGAAAAACTGAGGGGAGCTGCAAAGAATAAAATGATTTGTGCAATAGCTGAAACATCTGAAAGTGAGGATTTTCATCTTCTAGAATCTTTGTCGGTCATAAAAAATAAATGAAAAAACTCAACCTCTGTTAGAACTTATGTTTTCTTCCCTTGATGGAGAGAAAATATTGAGAGTTAAGTATTTTTTTTCCTAGTAAAAAAGAGATATATGAGGAAATTAGTGGGCATAAATTGATGCAACAAAGTTCAAGTCTTCATATTTTTCTGAATTAGTATTCAACTATTTTTAGTAAATAGCTACTTTCTGAAGAGGTAACTGAGAACAACTTTCACCATCCAAGGAAATATAAACTATCTGACTAGACATGATCCTGAGCATCCTGCATGACCTGGCCCTGCTCTAAGCAGAGGTGTTGGTCCCTTTTGAGAACACCTTTCAACCCACACAGCGTTTCTGTGATTCTGTAATTTTTATCATGTGTTATGCTTTATGGTACATACACCCTTAACTTGTTTCATCATAAAGAAACCCAACCAAACAAAAAACCTTAACAAACCAAACAGAACAAAAAACCCCAAACCAAACCAAATCAAAAAACAAACCAACCAAACAACAAAACCAGAAAAAAACCCATATCACTTAAAACAAAAACAGTGTTAAGAGACTGATAAAGGAAGCTTTATTCAAGAAACACTGTAACATCAGGAAGGGGCTTATTTTCTAACATACCTTCCCATATGAGTCTTTCCAAGTCATAGCTTAGTATATAGGGTCAAATGTTAACAATGCTAAGCAGTTGACGCCAAGTGAGCAGGATAAGTGAACCATCGGTACAAAGTTATTGTGCAATAACTCATAGATATGCAATGTTGAATCAAGGAAGTGAACTACTGTCTCTAAATCAATTTTATGTTATTTTAAAATAAATTTAATCTCAACTAGACTCTTATATATTAGAAATTATTATACAAGACTAGGTTAATGTCAAATATTTGAGTCCTTTACTCCCCTCTATAATTTTTAATTATTAAATTGTCTTCTTCAAATAAAGGACATGACGCTAATGAAATAATGCATTTTTAAAAAATAATCAATAGGCCGTGTTTAATTTAACTGACACTTTTTAGTTTGATTATTAATTTGTTAGAATACAATAAAAATAACACAAATACAAGGTTGCCCGAAAGTTCTGACATCCATAATAATCTCAGCTTAAATCTTGCTTATTAAATCTTCACAAGTACAAATACAAATAATAAAGCACTTGCAAAAGGCAACATAATTACTCTGATATGATTCAGAATTAATCTCAGAAATAATTAAAAATTAATCTCTCTTATTAATTATATGTACTGATAAATCACCAAGTTTAAGAATTTTTCCATAAAAACTGTAATCACTATGACTACCACAAGGCACAGTGAATGATAATACTGCTTGAGGTTTACTCAGGTATCTGTGACCTTTCCAGACTTCCTGTATATGGGAAGAACATTTTTCATAGTTTTCAAATATTAAAACTTCATATACAGCTTGTTAAAGAATGTAACAAGCACATATGGCCACACTTTCTGGGTAAAAAAGCAACTCTTAATCGATTTTCGATGTGCTCTTTCTTTCTGCTAACAATTCATAGTTAAGCAGAAGTGGGAAAACATTTTATTCCTGCATCTCTTACTTGCTGATAAAAGTTGCTCTTCACAAATGCTCCATTTAGGTTTGCCTTCACATTGACCCAAGTCTGTGTAGGGGTTCTCTTTTTTATGTAACTTCATGTCTTATAGTCAACGCTAACACTACTTTATTTTTTAATTCTTGAAAGAACAGCATAATATGAAAAAAAGACTAACCAAAATAAGACATGCCAAAACAGAAACAATAGCCTATTAGTCACTGCCAAGGACAGTTTTATTTAATTTCCTTCTGACATCCCTTAGCAAATGCATTCATAATTTAAAATATCTACAGCAGTACAGACGCTTCGAATTAGATCTAATGTGACTTCATGCCAAGAGTGAAGCAAGTCTGTGGCATAGTATCTTGGCTATGTGCTTAAATTGTAAGGACAAATGTATATACATATGTCAGTTCAATCTTTATTGTGTGGTGTCCATTTCTGTTTTTATTCACACCCTGATGCACAGGATTACTAACTACTCTTTTTTTGGAGCTAACTTTTTCTGAGTGATATATCCTCATTTGATCCCTTGTCTTATGCAATCAATGTACACATACAACTCAGTTTGTTTAGTTGCTAGGTTATAATCTCTACATGATCAAAGGGAAGGGTCACAGAACTTGCATTTCCCTCCCTCCAATAATTAACAACTTTTCAAAATGTTCCAATACTGGTCTTTCTACTTACTGGATACTTATATATCTGCCATGGAGAGATTTAAATTCTCACATACCTTAATGTGAATACCTATTCAGAGCCTTTCAGAGTAGCCAGTGCTATAAAGGAAGCCGATATGGGTATATTTGTTATGCTTGCATATACAGGGATAACTACATGGTCAAGAAATATACTATGTCCAGCCACAAACTATTAATCTGAAGATTTGAAGTGAACTACTAGTTCAAAATCATATCTTTGGTTATGCAAGTAGGATAGAGTCATAAAATAATTGAAGTTTGAAGGGACATTTTGGAGGTCATCTAGACTAACTCCTTCCTCAAAGTAGAGCTATTTCACAGTTACAGGAGGTTGCTTATGGTCTTGTCCACTTGAATCTCAGACATTTCCAAAGATGGAGATTATGTAGACTCTCTGGTCACTTGTTCACTGTTGATAACTCACAGGGTGAAAAAAAAAAACTTATACAGGTTTTCCATGTCCCAACTCAGTTTTGTTGTCTTGCATCCTTCCACAGTATAATTCTGAAATCTAGATTGATCTTCTCTACACCCTCTCTTTAATTAACTGTAGACAGCAACAACAATCTCCCTCTGAACCTTCTCTTCTTCAGGCTAAGTGTATGCCTCTTCCTCAGCCTGTCCTCATATTGCTGCTCCAACACCTAACTATCTTGGTAGCCCTTCACTGCACTTTTTCCAGTTTTTTAATGCTTTTCCTGTACTGGGGAATCAAGATCCGGACACAGCACTCCAAGTGTGATCTCACCAGTGCTGCCCAGAGAGGAAGAATCACCTTCCTCCACCTGCTGGAGAACCTTTTTCTAGTGCATCATAGGATGCTTTTGACCTTGTTTTCTGCAAGCACCCATTGCTCTCTCCCTTTCAGTTTTGTTTTCATCAGGATTCCATGGGTTGGGTTTTTTTCAATATAAGGCTGCATCTTATGAGTCTCCATCTACCAGTCATTCAAAGATAGCCTCTCAGTGTCCCTTTTTTCATGCAGCATGAGACACTGGCTTTTGCTTTTGCATAGTCTTTATGCAGATCCCTTTAGATCTCGTGTTTATATTCTTAATTTTTCTACAGCAATTATTTATCCTTGAACATTTTAAATAATTATTTTAAACATTTGAATTTGCCACTTTATAATCTGTTTTTTGTGGGGTTTTGTTTATTTTTTTTTAATCTCTAGTCCATATGTCTTCAAATATGTAGCTGTGCTACATTCTCGTATTTCCTTGGTATTTTCTACTCAATTTCTGAAGTCCAAATTTTACTTTTCTCTAACATTTGACGGTTTGTATATGTCAATGCCTACTTAACATGAAGTTTGTGAGTAGTTTCTCTGAAGTCAGTTTCATTGATTAATGTTAAGCATGGTCTTAACTGCATTGTTGGACTGTGGCCAGAATGACTGATGTCTCATCTGTTGCAAGCTATTAATGACTCCTTGTAATCAATGCAGCTGCATTGAAAAAACAGGGTGACTTTTTCCACAGTGAAGGGATGTCTGTCACCTAAACTTGGATACTTAAAACTGAGGTTAAAATTTAGAACCAGAAAATCTAAGCTACTAATCTGTGATACAATACAGAGACACTAAGAGCTTCACGATATCCGTCATCCTATTGCAAGGTGAAGCTTTCTTGGGATCTATATATTTTTCTCCTTATTGCCATTAGAATGAATGAAGAAAACTGGCTCAGAATACATGATAAACTTCGTATAACAGAGGCAATGAGAGATGAATATCACCTTGATAATCAAAATTGGGTTGCAACACTACAGCACCTGAATTATGGCTATTAGCATGCTGGATAGTTGTTTTTTTCTTACTCTTACGTCATAAAACCCACAATTATACAGAAGACAGTCCTTGCCTATTGACCTGCATAGAGAGAAAGGCACTACTATAAAGAGCCTGGATGTTTGAGGACCATGCTTCTCTGAGCAACTCGTTAAAGGAGCAAGAGGAAAAGTACATCTTGATCCAATTCTTAACAACAGACAGATTAATTAGAAGTTTAGTGTGCTAATAGCTATAAAGTATTCAAATTCATTTTCTTTGTGGATAAGTTTCACTCATCAAATTACACTGTATTACACAAATTACACTGTAGTAACTAATTTTAAATTAATCATATTGATATATCACTAAAACCAAAATAGAGTCAAATAGAAAAACAAACAACAACACACAGTCTTTCAGAAGGAAAATAACATCATTCAAAATATAAAAGAGTGCATATAAAATTAAGTGGATAAAGAATAAAATTTTTAACCTAAATATTAAGGCTTATGAGGCAAGCCAAAAAGTGGCAGAATAAAAGTTCAGAATAAATTTTTTTTTGACCACACTAGAAGTAGGATCTATACAAAGAGCTGAACAGATTCATAGATAAATAGGGATTAAATGGGCTGCACCAAGAAGATGGGATACATTAGAAAAGAAATATTGAATTATTTTTTACATACATTTACTATCGAGGAAGCTAAATAAATCATATCCCTTAAAGCTGAAGCTTCATCTGTATAAAAGATGAGTCTCAGAAACTTTCTCAAATATGTCAGTATATATGATTTTAAAACAAAGTTAATAAAATGAACATATTGCCTAGACCAGAGATTGTTCACAGAGTAGTTCTGAAAGAAATCACATTTAAAATGACTGAACCTTTAGATGTTCTATCACCCATAGCATTCTTCTAGAGAAGAATGGAAGTTTCTAAACACCATGTCACTTTTAAAAAGGCCTTGGCTAACCTAAGGAACAGTAGGACAGAGGAAGTGCAGCAGGTAAGAGAATGCAAGCTAAAATACAAGACACAGGAATCAGAGCACATAGGAGTGAAAAAACCCCAAACTTGAAACTGACTTTCAGATACAGTGTTTGAAACCCCAGCAGGAATGTACTGGTTTTGTTTGTAACTATAGACTATTTGGAGAACAATAACATTTTCACAGGTAATTGGTGCCTCAGGCTCCCTTTAAGAAGTTAGCAAGTGAAGGAAAAAACATCATCCACTCAATGTTCCTGTATTGCTTCATCTAGAATTATTTCCAGCTTTCTACTACCTTATGCAGAGTATCACAGAGTCACAAAGGTTGAGATTAGAAGGGAACTTTGGAGGTAAATTTGTACAACTCCCTCATACAGGGATCATACAGGGTCAACTACAGTAGGATTCCTAGGTCCATGTCCAGATGGCATGGTCACTACTGCATTTAGTACTGGAGAAAATCACAGTACTCTCTGTGCTCTCCTCCTCTGCTGCTGCCCATGGAGATGAACCTTAAGTGATCAAGCTGTCTAAAAGCAGTGGTGTAGTTCAAAACGATATGGAACACCACAAGATGCTGCAGACAGGATGCAAGTGCAGAAATAAACGTAAAGTGTAGTTCTGTGAAGAAAAATAAACAAACAAACAATAAAACCTAGTTGTCTTGATACCAAGTTAAATAGATTAACAGTCACTGAACAAAGAAAAACGTCTTTTAATAAGTAAAAAAATATTTCAAAGGTAGGAATTTAAGAGAAAAAACTTGACCCTTCTTATAGTGGAGATAAAGTACAGCAAAGTTCTCCAAAAAGTAGTACGAAGTTGCTAACATTTATAAAGTTTGTGGAAAAGGGAGCAAAAACCAAGGCAACAAGATTTACTGATACAATTAGATTAGTGAAAACTAACATATTACTAAAGATTTTTGGAAGAACCACAGAAGCTGAAAGACTGAGTGATGAGTGAAATTCGGTATTTTATATGCAAAGCAGAACTGAAGAGGAGAAGCAACTATGGTCACATGCACAGTGATATATTATTAATAATTATCACAGTTCAGGAGAAGTTTACATAGTCTTCTGAACAAAGTAAAACAGTGGCAATAAACCCAAGAATATTGGTACAGGCTCTGGCAGCAATTGATTTGATTTTCATCATAGCAGCCTGTACGGTGCTGTGTTTTGGATTTGTGAGATTAAAACACTGTTGTTCTGATTGTGGTTGAATAGTTCTTGCACATAAGTGCAGGGTTTTTTAGTTTTGTTTCCTGTTTGAAATTTTTTCCACTCTGCCAAGCCAGTGAATAGGATGGGAGGTGATCAAGAAGTTGGAAAAAGACAAAGCCAGAACAGGCAACCCCTCCCAACCAAAAGCATATTCCATACCGTGCTCATCAATAAAAGCTCAAGGAAAAGAGGAAGACAGGGGTAGCTTGTGGTTATATTATTTGTCTTCCTGAATAACAAATACATGTGCTGAGCCCCTGCTTCCCAGAAAGTGGGTGGACATCTGCATGCCAGCAGAACATAGGGAATTAATTCCTAATTTTGCTTTGCCTAAAGCCTTGTTTTACATGTTAAACTGTTTTTCTCACAAGTTTTTCTCACTTTTGCCCTTTTGATTGTCTCCTCCCACTGAGAGGGAGTGAGAAAGGGACTTAGTAGGGGCTTAGTTGTCAGTCTCAATTGTCAGTTGTCAATCCACCATAGTATTATAGGTTATTATAAAGAGCAAAAAAGACATAGATTTTCCACTCCATACTTCCTTGTTGGACTTGCATCTTGAAAATCAAATATATTCTGGTCTTACTCAATTCACAGAAGATATTCTAAAATGAAAAAAAAGTCATGGAAGTAGAAAAGAAGAATAAATTAATGTATCAGATGCCTGTTGCCTGGGGATATAAATAAGCATCTACAAGAAGTGATAGATGTGGGGAAATGCATTAGAAAGATGATAAAATTATGAATGATGTATTTATGAATAAATAAGAAATAGTAATTCACAACTTATCATGGCTTAGAAAGATTGCATTAGGCTTAATTTGACAGACTGAAAGAAAATCAAAATAGTGTTTCTTTCCCCACCAGTTGTAATTAAATTAGTTAACACATCACCAGAATAAGTGAATGTCAGAAACATGAGTTGGTTTAAAATGTATGAGATGGTGTGGTTTTCTAATTATTATTTATAAATATATACATGGCTATCAAATTGTGTCACCTAGATGTTCACTTCATTTAAGAATCAGTCTTCAGTAGCTGAGATGGTGCACAAGATATAGACCACTCATTATAATATTTATCTGTATATTTGTTATGAGACACTATTGGGGATAGGGCATGAGATTAGAGACAGTAGACAAATTTTTCACTTGTGCCATCATATCGATTGCCATAAATTTATGTACCTCATAAATCTGATGTATTTGTATACAGTAAATGTAGTTAATAGGAAGAAACAAACATCTCTGGATAGTTACTCATCTGGATTTCTCTGTTAGAAAAATTTTAGGCAAATGTCTACAGCTGTATTGTATGGATATTTCTCAATGTTTTCCACTAGAAACACTTTATGTTTGTGCTAAAGAAGAGGTGTCTATGAAATATTCAAATATATTCCATATATTAATAAGACTATAAGATATAATGCTGAAGGTACACATGATTCTTTAGAGTTATTTAGAATCCCTTTTCCTCACGCAGTTGTATCAGACACACATAAACACAGCCTTCATGCTTATACAAACTAAAATAATGTTTATAGGATTCTGACTGGAGATCTGCATCATATAACTCCAGCCCTGTCTTAAAAAATGTGATAGAAGTGTGTCTTACCTATTTCTAAACAATCTTGATTAAATGGTCCTTTTTTTAGAAACAACAGGCTTGAATAGAAAAAAAAAAAAAGAAAACTAACCAAAAAAAACAAACACAGAACCCTCCCATGTAATTTTCTTCCAAAACTCACACATTTCACTAATAGGTCATATCAAGGTGCTGTACCCATTCTGCTAATATCTCCCTATATGCTGTATTATGATGATGCTGTTTCAGATATTTAAAAGCCTTTTTTTAACACTGTCTGCCAAGAAATGCCATGAATGTCAGAGTGCTTTAAATCAAAACTGAAAACTGACTTGTTTTTCTCTTTGCTTCCCATCATTAGCTTGGCACTGCAAGCTGTGTTATTAATTATTGTACATCTCTTTTAAAGCACCTTGAGATGTCTTGCTGAGATAAGGTACTATGTCCTATAAATGGAAGTTGTTCCCATTCAGTCAGAAATTAGTCTAAAGTACAGTAGAACAAAGTCTTTCAGAAGTTACATCAACTATAAAAGTGTTAATATAAATTAATAGTATAAGGCTGATTTTAGAATCTGCAGCTTATATTTTACAGCTCACAGGAGCAATTATATTGTGCTCTATGCCTTCAAAATAATTGTGTATTCATAGTGATTCACATCAACCTTCATATCTTTATTTAGGTATAACCAAACACATAAAGAGAAGGTCAGAGGAGATGCAGGTATAAGACTTCTGTTAGTTTTCATATGATGAACTTCTGAGGCATAGGATTTGCACCACATTTTACTGTTAATGTAGAAGAAATAATGAGGAAGGCAGATATCTCAATCTAAGAGGATAGATATAAAATAAGGATAGTTTCTTGAAGTAAGAAACTTCTTTGACATTGCTGAGCTATTTTAGTTCTTTGATTGGGCATCATGGGGCTTCAAAGAGCATGAGAGATATTAACATCTCATTTGAAAATGGAATTAGCTGTAGTTTTAGCCAACCTCATCTCTAGCAGTACTGTTTTAAATATGCACTTGTCTAATTTCACTTCAGTTTAGATTAATTTGTTAATAAGAATAGTTTTCAACAGCAGGAGAGGTTTAAAGGTTATGAAAGAGGTATTAAAATTAGAAATTCACAGGGAAAATTGTAGAGAATGGAAGGTCCTTGACATTCGGATTGACTTCATGGCTAAGGCCAAGTCTTCTTCAACCATACAGAGGACTGACACTTCTCTGTTATTTCACCTTCTGGCTATGTATGCAGTAAATATCTAACTCATGTACAATTTTTTTTTCCTGCTGATCCCAAATATTTAATATGTGAAAATAATTCTTTCTCAGGCAGGAAAAATTATCTTTCAAAAAATCAGAAGAAAACCACTGACACAGCTGGATGCTGAATTCATGTGACAAGTGAGGGAATGTAGTTGTGCTTCTACTCACTTTAGTTTTGTAAAAGCACTTTTAGAGATTCATTAATAAAGGCAGCACAGAGATTTTTTACATAAGTGCTCTAAGCTTAAAATGTAAGCAACTCTAAGACTTCTTAGTCATGGTCAGATGTTTATTAAAATCATCCATTATTAAAAAATTTTGTATCTCAAATATGAAAATTAGTAGAACAAAGTTGGAGAAACACAATAATTTTCTTATTCTTCTGTGTCTCAGAATTCTTGTCCTGTGTTTGTCATGAGTGAAAAGCTATTTCAGGCACCCTGTGGCTTCCTCTCTGCTCATTTTCAATGAAGCACGGTGTGTTAAATATAAGTGTATAAGAAGTTGTGTAAAGAAAAGGTATTTTGTATTTTCTCACATCTGTGTTAAATGTGTTTTCACTGTGGAGATGGAAGAGGAAGACTTCTTGGTATCCACAGGAAATTGTCAGGGACCACTACAATATTCACAGGACAAGCATGACAACAAAATGGACAAATTTCACAATTTAAGGCTAGATATTGCTAGGCAGCAATGGACAAGCATAGGAAGATGTGATTATAAAATCTCAACTGCTACTAAGAGATTTAATGTTTGGTGTCAGATCTAGCCTCAGGTCAAGCTTGTGGTGAATGGATGCTTTGTTGTTGAGTAAGAGATGAATGGGAAGAAACATCTTACCTATTTCTTGACATCCATTTTTTATTTCTCAGCAGTCCATGGTCACAAAGAAAAGAATGTAATTTCTATCATCAAAGACACAGATTTGAACCTAATGCCTAATGATACAACAGGACTGAATGGGCATTGATCGAGTCAGTAGTTTATTCTTATCTCTTGAAATTTCCAGGTTCAGGAGTAACCTGCACTCTATTTTGACACTGAACCTTGCACAATGCTTGAAAAAGTACATGTGAAATACGGGCTGAAGACATAAATAATGAAAGAGATAGAAAATGTGACAATGTTATTCAGTGTGATTTCAGTTAAAACATGCATTGCATTTTCTTTTTCATAATAGATAGAACACCCTGAAGATTTGACTAACTTTCCCTCCACCCTTTTCTCATCACTGCATGTTATACCATTATAGTTATGGAATCTCATTTACCCATGAGCCTGATGTGATATCTTGTAAAAACTTGTACGCTTCCAAAGACCATATTTGCAAAAATTATAGTCATGCTGAAGATACTGAAGCGAGTGAACTGTGATAACATTTCCCCAAATGAGGCTTTTATGAAAGAACTAATTCATATTTATTTACATTCGTTTTCTTAAAACTAGTTTCCTCTGTGAAGAAATTGTAAGTGGAAGTTCAAAAGAATCTTGATATCAAAGCTGATGTTTGAACTGATTGGTAAGCTGTGTACACTTAATAAGACCTTGCAGTATACTTTGCTGTGCAGTTATCTCATAGAATGCTTGATTTCAAAAGCAAATAATGAGCCTCGATTTTTTTCACATAGCTTCTGGTAAGCAGACATTTTTGATGTCTATTTTAAATTGAACCTGATGATTTAAATACTGATCCAGCTATTAACATAACTAAGTGTATTTCTAATGAGACAGTTAAAAATAAATTATGCTATTGACTAGAAAGAAAATATAAATCTTAATATTTCTTACTTTTTGACCCTATTCTGCTGTCATTCACATAAAATTTCTGTTTTATCACAAGTGTTTCATTATAGTGCAGATAGAGCTAGTAATGAATAAATAATTTTCTTGCAAGTAAATCTCAATTCCCTAATGTTCTAAAGTGAAGCTGGACCTTATACTGATGGTGAATAAGAATATCTTTTAACTAAGATCTTCTTTTGCTATAATATCTTCAAGTCCTAACAGGTTTAAAGTTGTTATCAAGATTTTACAACTTCTTAAAATAACCATTCAATCTTTCTCATTATTTCTTGTATATCAATGCAGCAGTACAGGCCTGAACAGCTTTGCATGCACCAATTTTAAGTAGTTCAAAAGGTAATTTTTCTATAAAAAGAAAATGTGTGATAACTTCATATCTGCCTCCTTAGAGGCACATTTACATGTTCCACGGTGCTCAGCTGAAAAACCCCTGCAGTACAACAGGCAATGGTCAGCCTATCATGTGTTGTGTTACTACTCATATTTAAATTATTATTCAGTGTTCTTCCTAAAGTTAGATATCACTGCAGGTTCATGTGTGAATAAGAATGAAAAATTCAGGCTACTTTAATTATTCATATTGAATTGTAACTAGCATAGGTCAGTAGTGTTCTACAGCTGCAAAACAAATGGACTTGTTTTTTTAATTCTGTGTCAATTACTTCTTATAAGCAGTAAAAATGCGATAAAGGAAAATAAAAACATTTTTATAGAAATGCAAAAGTTTTGAAAACATATTAATATTACAAGAATTTTTCAAAAGTATCAGAATGTACCATTTTGACACTTTCTCTTAAGTTATTTGTCTGAATTCTTGCTCTTGTTTAAACTAATCTGCAATTAATGCAGTAAAAACCAAGATACTAAGATATCAAATATGTATCTTAAACTCTTTTCTGTGAGAAATTTGCTTAGCAATTTTATTTTAAACTGAAAAAAAATCCTTAAAAATTTCTGTAAACTCAAAATCCTTTATAACATAAAATTTACTCTCCCTTCATCTCTGCTTTTCAGCTTTTTCCCTTTTCAAATGTGGGTTTGTCTTATTTAGTTTCATTGATTTCAGCAGCATTTCTAAAGACGTTTGAAAATATTAAGATGTATACTCTGTCAGATTCACAATAATTTAAATAATGGGGTCCATATATTGTTTTAGATAAGATTTGATTATTGAAATATTTTTTCTGACCTTATCTATGTCAAACAATTGCACCCACTCTGTTACCCTTTACTGAACCCCAATAACTAATTATGACAAAACCATCTCTGCCAACATCTCTGACAGTAATTAGCTGTCCAATATTTTACTTTGTTCAGCTTCAGAAGCCAAAAATCAATTCTTGTCATGCTTTGGAATAATGAAGAGGCTGTGAGAATTTAGAATTTTCTTCCAAGAAACTAATAAATGAACAAAGCATCTTCCAGTTATCTCACCGATAAACTAAACAGTTCTGTACATTCAGTTCCCGCTCAGAAGACTACTTTCTTCACAGTAATCAGATCATTTTACAGAATCTTCTGTGAATTTTCTTGAATCTTATAGCTGAAATTTCTACTAGCTTGCATTATAAAGTATTGAAGCATTTATCTAAGGCACATGGACTAAAGCAACAAACTTATCATTGTCCATCTGTAAACTACACCATTTTACTAGTATCTCATTCAATTATTCGTACACCATGACCCCAACACTTTTTCCTATGCCCTAGCCAGATTAGCTCAGTTGGTTAGAGCCTGGTGCTAATATTGTTAAGGTTTTGGGTTTGATCCCTCTATAGACCTCTATGCACTTATGAGTTGGATGTGATGTTCCTTGTGGGTCCCTTCCAAGTCAGAATATGCTGTGATTCTTTGATATTCTTCCCTGTATGGTAAAAATGACCTGGGTTCCTGGCTTCTAGACAGACTTGTGTTTGTCAGCTGGAAATCATGTTTTGTTTTAGTGAACTCAGTTTAAGCAGTGACCCAGTTCATCCTGTGTGACTGCTCTGTACGGTTCATGGCTCTCCACTCTGTCAATCTTAGTGGTATCTGCATATTTTGTCAGCAAGGATTTTGTGCTTGTTTCTATGCCACTGATAAAAAGGTATTTCATATTTTCTCACATCTATGTTCACACAGGTAGAAAAAGTCTTTATATTTACCACATTAGTTCTACAGACCAGGAGCTATTAAAGATGACTTAAAATTTACTGAAAACAGTTAAAGAAAGAAAACCACAAGACTAGTGTCTCTAGACCTGGTTCTACAACTGTATTCTAAGAAAGCAGAACAAGTGATGTTTTGTTTTTCTAATTTCTTTTATTTCACTGCTGTTTTCTCTGTAAAATCATTGACCTTATCATGTACACAAAAGGGGAATTTAGTGTTTCATTGTTTTTTTTTCCTAATAATTAAAGAAAATAATTATATATTTAAAGAATTTTATATCATTCCATAGCAATAAGCAGATTCTGAAAAGTTTCACCTCTTGAGAAACTGGATTTGCTTTCATTAATTGTGATAAAATTTGAATTTTATTTTTGGAGACCACTTTAAGACAGGTATCAAATGCTTGATTTGGAACTGGCAAATTGTGGCAAACCACTTTGGCAAAATTTGTATTGTAGTCTCCCTACAGTAATACTTTTATGCTAATACAGTCATAGCTTATGACAACTCTCTGTTGCATTACAAGCATAGAAATTTGGCAGAAAATATACCCCGTTTTGTTCCAGCTGGTCCTCAGAGATCAGAGGGGAGGGATGTGTTTGGGCTTAATTTCTGATTATAAACAACTGGGCACTCTGATTGCACTCAATAAGATCTTTCACAATCACAGATTCATGAATACTGCAGTTCATTGCAACAAAAGAAATACATTTTCAGAATTGCTGCCAATAAATGCACTTAAGGCATTAGTGCTAAATATTAAAAGAAAAAAGAAAAAGAACAACCAATTGGTAATTCATTAAGCTTAACTTTACCATCACTTAGGCTTAATTTCACTGAGGTGTTCTCCAACACAACTGAAGGCACAAATCTTACCAAAGAGGCATCCCTGCATAGAGGAGGAGAGAAGCAAGCCCAACAATTTGTCTGCAAGGTGAGGCGGTGTTAAACTTATCCTCTTCCATGCAGGATTCCAAATGCCAAACTTATACTTTTGGGAGAAGTGTAGTCAAACACCCTGTTGCTGCCATCATAAACCCCTGGGGTCAGCCACTTCATATGTAAAGAAAGGGTATTGAGAGTTTTGCTTATGAAGGCTGTTGGGTTTTGCACAACAGTGGAACAGAACCATGACATGACACGTCACGTCACCTCTTCCACCCAGCTAAGGCTACGTGTCATGCTGCCTCTCCCTGGTAACCTCTCACCCCCATCAGCAGGTGGAGAGGAAATGCTTATTTCAAATTACTTAACACATAGGTGATATTCAGATAGGACTGGTAGATCTGTGCTCATCTGAGGAGGCCGATAGTGATCATGTAGGATATCCCGATGTTTCTAAAACATTATGAGACATCTCCATTTAGACATCTGAGGCCCACTGTTAATGTTGATAAATGTTCAACACAAGATACTGTTTGTGATTAAATATGTTTTACATCCGGAGGTCAGATCTGTCATACTAAACATGGGTCTTGAATATTTAAAATGTCGTACTTATACTCCAGTTATCTCTACAGAAGCAAGGTTTTTCTGCCAGGTCTGATGTCATGCATTGCAGCTCTGGTGAATGTCTGAAAGGGCTACCTATAGCTTGGTGAAATAATTAAAAGAGTGTTAGACCCCATGAGCTTGTATAAATTTCTCATGCAAAGACATCTGACATAATTTGGGATTCCAATGATGTTTCTGATGTTGATGGACTTTTGCAGTTTCAGAGTGGTGAGGATCTTCCATAGGTACTGTATAATACCTGCCAAACCCGTATCTAGACACTTTGAGTCTCCTTTAATCATGCTACCTGTGGGCAAATGAATTAAGCTTCTTTTCACACATACTAATCAAGAATAATGTGCATCTTCCCTACCAAATTGAATCCTCTTAAAATTATTGGAAACCACTATTTTCTTTCATCATATTTTTTTATATATGTGTATATTTATACTATTTTGTTTCAATATTCAAATATAAATAAGGAATCACAGTTATAACTTATCTTCTATACATGCAGAAGGAAAGTATTGAATTTTTATTCCTGAAAATTTGCATGTTAGCTACTTCTTCTACATTTCTTTGAACGACAATTCTCTATGAAAACATCTAAGAGACTTCTGCATTTATTATGAAGTATTTTTATTTCTTAGTAGTGGTATCATCATCTTCATTATAATTCAGTCTTTTTTCTGCTTCACTTATCATTTGTAATCAAAAAATTACTTACTGACAAGGACCTGTGCCCAAACTAATACATGTTGATTTCTTCTAGTTAATAGTCATGTTTTCATTAAATTTAGTGCATACTAAAAATTCCCATAAATTAATCTGAACTATATTAATAAGTTCCACATATTTGGAAAAAAATTTGTATTATAGCTTTTTTCTTTCTAAATGCAGATGCTTCTTCTAGTGTAATTGTAACAAATCTATAAATTATGACAGCTACAACTGTTGTCTAGGTCAATAACCTAGGGGAAAATGTCACCTCCTGAAATAAATTGGACAAAATAATTCACATTTGCCAGCAGATACCTGTGTAGTCTCCAAGCATCACATGACTTCCACCACTTTTCCAACATCAACTTTTGTTCTTCCTTCCAAAAAATTTAGTAGATTTTATTTTTCATTCTGCTCTCCTTCAGTAAAACAAAATATTTGATTTCTATTACTTTCCAGTTCAGTTGTCTTTTGTTAGTTGTGAGTTGCTGACACACTATGAATCCACATTAAACACTTCATTTTGAATGAATATGGTTTCACGTAAAAAATTAACTTTATTTTTTCTAATATATGACCAGAACCTCTATTTTCCGCCCACTGCTCATGACATGAAAATGCTAGTTTGTATTATATAACATTTAAATACTACATACATGTATGCAGAAGTATATATATTATAAAATCTATTCATACTATATTTTATATTATATATACATCCTACATGACTTTTTCAGTACCATAATGTACCCATCCAGTCATAACTTAGGCAGAAAAAATAATCTTTCTTTAGTTGTGTATGGAAATTAGAATGAGCTTCAAATGGATAACTTAATCAGGATAAAGGTTAATCACAAATTTTTTCCTTTACTATTAAAACCTCAGAATTTCTTGGAATGGTTAGCTTTTGCCTCCATTAACTAGCAGTAGCTGTATGTAGCAACTACATTTCCTGTTAAAGATAACTGGGGAAAAATAAAATTAAGATCTTGAACCATGGACCATGGGTTAAAGCTGATTTTGATGTATGCTAGAGGACTGGGCAGAAAATGAGGTTTTCCAGTATGAAATGCAACAAAAAGATCTGACCACACTGTGGTCCCCCAGGTTTTCATCTTAAGATGCTTCTTCCATAACATTTATGCCAAATTTGTCTTGATTTGTTTTCTTGAGTTTCCTTCTAACTGATTAACTATACTCAGTTCTTTGTTGAATTCTAGGGTGCTAGCAGGTCAAGAACTTCTTTCTTATCATCATAAAATAAATGTACAAAAGTTTGAAATGTTTGTTATTTCTGAATACATTGTAGCACTGTGGCCCATCAACTATCGTGGTATTCCTGCGTGCAAAGACCACTGATCTAGACCTTGCCAGAACCTAAAAACTTGCCTTGATTTCTGCTTGTTTTAGCACCAAACCAGACCTTTAATATCAGTCAGGTGGTACAGGAACTATTGATTAAGCATTAGCCCTACTCTCCATGTTTAACCCTTGGACTTCTTAGAACTTGTTTGTATCTGTTCTACTAAAATTTGTGATCTAATGCTTATTCATACCACACAAGATGTACAATTTAGGGCCAAAGTCCAGCAAACAGTCTAGAGTAAGAAAATAATTATCATAGTATAGAACTGCTGACTAAAGAAAAAGAAGCAAAAACAGCAGAGAAGAAAAATGACACAATGAATGGCACTGACCTTTGCTCAGCAGGAGCTTAACAGCCAGGACATCCATAGATCAACCACCTACCAGTACCTCTGAAACTTTAAAATAAATAGGAACTTTCTATGAATAATAATTGGTAATTAATTCAATGGCACTCACCTACCATGCATTTAGTTATAGAAACAAATTAAAAGGGGGAAAAAAACCTCCACTTATATCTACAAGGGTTTAAATATCTCATATTTCTATATTGGAAACTGAAAGAAAAAATATTCATTACAATTGCACTGAGAACTTTTTAGCATCTCACATAACCTTGTAAAATGAACATATTTCTATGAAAAGTGAAAATAATTCTAATAAAAATTACAGTCTGATCTCCTACAGGAGATATTGCTTTTATAATAACTCTGTTCATTCTTCTTTATGAGGCAACTGCTCCAGACTAATCACTTTCTAATACACTTCAATGTTAACATATACAGGGTGTCATGTATGATTTTAAAGGACATTCTAAAGATAATGAAGAATTGTTGTATATTGAAGTCTATTAAAAACAAAAATTAATTCTGAACTTTTATAGAAAACATTTTCATAGAAATTCTTTTTAAGAACTTTGATTTATAGGAATTTGAAACATGTGACACACGTTCCGTTTTTGAGAAATTTAGTCAGCATTTTTATCTCTCAGAAGCACAATATTGACTTCATATGCATCATTCCAATTCCTCAAAATTTCCAGGTTTTTTTTTTCAAAAAGATTTTTTTTCCCATTAACATATGGTACTACTCAAACATATCTAACACAGCATTACATTAATCTTAGTGTCTTTCTCTCTTTCATACCGGCAACCTTCTGTGTGTTTCTGTGGATTTTTTTGCTGAGCTGGGAAAACCCAGTGGAACACTGAGACCCACCATGAGTATGAGGACAGCTGACAAGGTGTGAACAGGACGAGGAGTAATGACAGCCACCTCCCACTCCCACAAAGGGCAGCCCTGAGGAACACTGTGACTGGGAGAGCGAGGAACAGGGTGGATGAGCACGGTGTGTTGTGCCAGTCAGTGTGTGGCATGGCAGTCGGCATCACAGTCCGCATGGGAAGGCACACAGGGAGGGCACCTCCTCAAAGGAGGGACATCCCGCTGGCTGACTGGAGAGACTTAAAGTTTACAGAACCCAGCAACCACACACTTTTTTGTGACCACCAGGACAGAAAGAGAGCAAAAGCTGTCTGCTGTAGAACCACAGCTCATGGCCAAATAGCCAAAACCTCCTGTGCTGGCACATATAGGGAAGAGGGACAATAATGAAGAACAATGGAAGCTTGCAATGGAAAGCACCTGCAAGAGAAAGAGACTTCCACAAAGCCCAAGGCACCCTTGTAGAACTTCTCTTCTCTGCAGACTGATGAGAAAAGACCTCTTAGACCAGGAGAGACACTGGAGCTTGCCTACAAATCCATCTCATTCCTATGAGTTTGATGGGAGGGCCAGTAAGAGATGCCCAGAGACTGGAAAGGGATCTCAGGTGTTTTGTTATGAGCCCCCACCTGGAGTATTGCATCCAGCTCTAGTTCAGCCTGGACAAGAGAAGGCTTCAGGGAAACCTTGTAGCAGCATTCCAATACCTAAAGGGGGCCTACAGGAAAGCATAAGGGGGACTTTTTATAAGGGCATGTAGTGATAGGACAAGGGGAAATGTCTTTAAACTGAAAGAGGGTAGGTTTAGATTAGATCTTAGAGAGAGATTTTTTACTATGAGGGTGGTGAGGCATTGGAACAGGTTTTCCAGAGAAATGGGGGATGCCCCAGCCTTTTAGGTGTTCAACATCAGGTTGGATAGAACTATGAGAAACCTGGTCTAGTGGGTGGCATCATTCTTACCCATGGATGGTGGGTTGGAACTAGGTGATCTTTAAGGTCCCTTACCAAATTGTTCGGTGATTCTGTGATTAAATGAAGTAGTAATGTCACCCAATGTGTGAACACCACACAAGTAAGCTTAAATATAGGTAAAAGATACTTATAAACTTTAGCCTTTCTTTGTTGTCCAAAACCAATAGACTTGGGAATCAAAGTAAATGCTCTCCTCTTAATTATTTTTCAGGCATACAAGGTCAAATCTTCATCTTTTATAGTACTATTTATAGATTTGAGTTTCTTTTTAAGTTCTGCTTTCTGAAGGTCTGTGCACTGCCTACTGAGTCTTCTTTTTATTCTCTGCTACACATATACATTATGATTAATGTGATACACAAATAGATGTGCAGCCTTGGTCAGGACATATATATGTAACAGAAAACACAACAAAACCTAAACCTGACTTTTTATATGTTATTTCTGCTTTTCCTTTTTAAAGGAAGGACATCCTCATCCAAAAATCTTACTTCAAAAAAATGTTAGTCTTAAAATATCAGAAACACTGTATAGTTCAAATATTATCCATGCAATCTCTCTCATTTTGAGATCCAGACACAACAGAAAGCATCAAAGATGAGAATCCATCTGTATGGCTTTCCCATACTTATTTGAACAAATATTTTAAATACTTGACTCAGCTTTCACAATGTGAATGTCAGAGAGGGCAACATTAGTATGCTTGAGGGAACGGGAGAGGGAACTAAATTCAAAAGATATTGTTGTATGTAGTAAGGAAAATTCCAGCTGGTTCTGCAGTGTGTGTAAAAATTCACTGTTAGATATAGTCTTTTCATTAGTAGTGAATTCTCTGTGTCTCTAGATATATAATTTCCTAGAGCAATCCCTTCAGTAATCCTTGCTGTGGTCTCCTAAAATGTGAGATTGAAGTTTAAAATTGATCTTCCATGGTAAATTCTGTTATTTTACTATGGTAACCATCCATGAAGATGCTTTCTTCATGACAAGTAGGTCAGAGCTGATGAGTATGAAAAGATATAGCATCCCACTGAAAAACAATCAATATATTGTGGAAAACATACAAAATGTTTGTCTACCTCTAATAAGGAAATTATTCTATGTCATTGTGCGATGACATTTCAACATATTTAGGCACATATTCTATTGCTATTATATTGAGTGAATCTATGGAAGAAAACAACATATTTTCTAAAACACAGATCTGAATGAAAATCATCCCTTTATCGAGAAGCTGTCAGAGTGTCTAATTTAGATCTTCTGTTGCAGGTTGTGAATAGCACATTTGGGTTTTTTTTTTGTATCAGTGAAAATTCCACAGAAACCAGAAGCAGAATTGAAATAGCTAGATGAAAAAAAAAAAGTCACTAATCCAAATATTTTTATAGGATCCATCTAGAAACCAGTAGGATATAGGATAATGTCACAGAGATATTAAATAAAAAGTTTGTATTACTTTAACAACCACTGTTGTAGTGACTACTTTTGAATGGTCTGTCCACTTCTGATTCAAACACTTCAAATGAATCCTTTTGGGTTTTTCAGAAAACCATTTCAAGAATACTGAGATATTATAAAAAAACCAACCAACCAAAGAAAAACTAAAAAACCAAACAAACCTACCAAAACCAATCAAACAAGAAAAAAAAACCCAAAACAAAACCACAACCAAAACCCCACAAAACTCCAACAGGACAAGAAAATCATTAGAGATCATTACAGAATCATAAAGTATGCCTTTCTTTGAGCCATTCAAGCTCTGCATAGATCCAGTTTATTCTGAGCCAGATTATATGTCTGAATAAATTCCTGACTATAAGTACCTATAACAGGAATAAGAATTTGAAATCAGATGTCTATATAATATAGCAGAAAAGCAAAGAATGATAATGGAAGTTATAATGACTGGAAAACCAAATGGACTGTCTGAGAGCGAGAATAACTAACCATCAAGGTATTTTTACAGTGATTTTAAATTATCTTCTATCATGGAAATTTTAAAAGATTTCTTTTTCTCAGCTATATGCTGTCATATAATGAGTCACTACAAATGCAGTGGAAGACTCCTGTTTTTTCAGAAAGCCAAATTGAATCATTAGAATTTATTAATACAGTTGGCAAGATCTTTTTCTTTCCTTCGACTACAGATGAAGGTAACAGAAAGTATATATCCCTTAAGAAACCCTGTGGCTACAGACAGCTACATTTGTTCATTTGACCAACTGTCTAAGGTCTCTTGACTCTCTTGACAGCTGGAAAAATAAATTGTTTGAACAAAGATGTCTTAAAGATGAACTTAATTGTTCTTCTGTCCTCCACATGCCACTCTAGAAGAACACAACTCGTTGACAGGTTCTTTGTAATGTCTGATGGTCTAGTGTTATTGCTGCAGAAACCCTAAAGTATCAAAAATAGTCATCAATATTTAAATGGATAAATTGAGGCCATTGACCAAAAAAAGATCCTGCACAATGAGTCCATAAGTAAACAAGAATATAGAAACTTACATTATGACTCTACAATCTTACTTCATAGATTACTTTTCCTAATTATTATTGTCTTCTGGGCTTTATTTAATCCAACTTTAAAGATAATCAGAAGTTACTATTTGAAGATATATATTAAGCTACACAATATTTGCCAATTTAAATCCCAGTTAAGACACAGTATCATAAGTACTCAAGAAATCACAACATAACACTGTCACAACTAGGACATATCAATCTTCATCTCCATTAATGTTTACCTTCATTAAAGATCTTTTGAATACAATAATACGTAACTGTTTTTTTACAAAGATTAATTATAGTTTGGTTTTTTTTCCCTGCAGAACTGAAGGTGAAAGAAACCCATTTATTTTCAATTTAAAACATGGACTGGCTTAGACTCCATCATTCTGAAAACCAACAGCCAGTGTATACTGATTTACACATTCAAAGTAAGCTCTGCAAATAACTTTTATTCTGTTGGTACAGGTGACTAATCATCAGATTTATTGTAAGTGCAGCCATCTATGTAATGTTGAATTCATTGACCTTACCTACACATTGTGTTCAGAATCTCCCAGCTGGTAAAACTGTCAGTGGATCATTTAGGTTATAACTGGATCCTATATCCCTCTTTCTTGGTTGGAGGAAACTGGAGGGAACAACTTGGTTTTGACAGAGATTTTTCTTCACTTCAGTGGCCGTACATATTCTAGTCTTATTTTCTTTCATGTTTAGTATCTTCATAACTGTCAATTTAAATCTCCCATGAAACACCTGTGACTAAACACACATCTGAAAAAAGCATAAAGCCTATGTTTTTATGAAAATGTAACCTTAAAATAAACCTCTGAACTTTATATAATGTAAAGTGTGTTCTTTAGGTTATATATAAATAAGCGTCTTTCATGATATGATGTTTTTGAGACATTTTCCTTATAGATCAAGTATCTCAAATCATAGAAGAAATCAACAGAATATAAGCCCTTGCCATTGAATTTTTCAGAAATTATAGGCATATATTAGTATATATTTAATCATAGGCATATAATAAATCATAAGGATTAATGTTACATATATGCACAGACAAGAGGAACAAAAAGTATACAGAGAGTGAATGTACTCAGACCCACAAAACCCTAATAAATTATTTCCTTTACACAAAGAAGAAGTTCTATTCTGTGTATTTGGGAGTAACTGTTAAAATGTCTTATCACTCTTCTCAAGGCCAACAGCATTTTGCCTTCAGGCTTCCAATTTCAGCACAAAGACATTTGTGTCACTACACTGTTCAGAAAGACATAATAATACTTCTTAAATAGCAGAACAGAAGTGATATCTGACCTATTTGTCCATGCTTCAAAAGAACAAACAAAACCAAGGAAAACCACACATATTTGAATATAAAATAAGATTTAATTCCTCTGAAAATGCATTTTGGGGAAAATAAATTAGTTGTGTGCAATTGGAGACAGAAAAGATAGAGCACAGGTAAAGAAATACCTATGTTATACCTAAAACTCTTCACATGTGTTCTGAAGTCAAGGAAAAATTAAAAGACCCAAGGAGATGCCATTCTGATTTTTTTTCTTCCATTCAAAATGTTCTCACAAGTGGTGCATAGTGAAATGCTCCCTATTAGGTAACTGTCTTAACAACACTTGGTCACATTTCAGGGGAGAAAAATAAATGTTAGTGCTATCCCTTATGTATGTATTTAAAGTTCTAGTAAAATCTGTATTTCCTTTCAGATCGGTCATGGCCCAGTTTTAATCATCATTCTTCTCTACAGCTACAGAATTTGAACAGTATTCAGCCACTGCATCAATCATCTTAGTCAGTTTATGTTTTCTTCATGTCCTTGCTGGTATAAAATGGTAGGATAAGCTTCTAAACACTAAGATTTTAGAATATTGTCAAATACTGAGCCTCAAAACAATGATCCTGCAGGCTTGTCTTTTCTTGTCTGGGCATCTGGTACATATATCAGGAGAGAGATTGCCTGAAACTATTTTCTGTCACTTGTTAAAATACAGTGAATGGCTGATAGGTCAGCCAGTGAAATGTTGCAGGGACAACCTTAAGGCAAATCTTCACTTGTGTGGTATTATTTCCACAGAATAGAAGATTAAAATTAGACACCATCTGCTAGGGAAGAACATGTATATTATTCTATCAAAGCCTATGAGCAAAAATAGCTTAAAATTGTTGTACAGGATCCTATGAATATCTTGCAGGTGGAGTGATGCTGGAGGAAATGGGAGTTTCCTCTTTAAACAACAGTCTATTACTTGTTTTTTCTGTTCTTTTATACCTTCAAAATCTTACCCAACATTGTTCATACCTCAATCTGTTTTCCTTCTGAATCCAACTTATCAAATATCATGAAAACATCCTAGTTCTATAACATAGGATCTTACATTAAACTTTCAATGCTTAAAGCGGGTCTTATAAGAAAGAGACTTTTTATTCTAGCATATAATGAGTGAAAGGAGTGATAGGGCAATGGCTTTAAACCTAGAAGGATAACAGATGGGCATGAGGAAGATATTTTTTGTGATGAGGGTGATGAAACAGTGGAATAAATATCCTAGAGAAGCTGTAGATGCCCCATCATGGGTAGTTTTCAAGGTCAGATTGGATGGGACTTTGAGCAACTTGACCTTGCGAAAGATGTTTGTGCTCAAAACACCGTGTATTGGATTTGTGTGGCCAGGTTTTTGGTAATGGGAAGCTACAGGGCTGGCTTCTGAAGTTTCCTCCATGTTTGGCAGAGCAAACACCAGGTAGCTCTAAGACAGATGTTCTGCTCGCCAAGGCTGGGCAAATCAGAAATGATTAATGCCTCTGTGATAACATAGTTAAGAAGGAGAAAAAAAATAGCTGTTGAGCAGGTGTAATTGCAGTGGAGTGAGAATATGAAAATAACAACAATGCAGACACCAAGTAGAGAAGGAAAGGGAAGAGGTGCTCTTGACACTGGAGCAGAGATTCACTTGCAGTCTGTGGTGGAGACCATGATGAGGCAGGCTGTTGACCTGCAGCCCACGGAGGACCATGGGAGTACAGAGATCCATCTGTAGCATGTGGAGGAGACCCAAGCTGGATCAGGTGGATGCCTGAGAGATGGCTGTACAAACATAGGAAACCTGTACTGGAGCAGGCTCCTGGCAGGAACTGGCAAACCCACGCTAGAGTAGATTTCCTGGTGAGACTTTTGACCCTGTGGGGTACCCAAGCTGGAGCAGCCTATGTCTGAAGAACAGCACCCTTCAGTGCAGGTGGAAGAGGGACCCACATTGGAGCAGTGCCCATGGGATGGACTCACAGTGGAGAAGTTCATGAAGAACTGTCTCCCATGGGAGGGACCCCATGCTAGAGCAGGGGAAAGACTCTCCTCCCTGAGAAGTGGCAGAAATAACGTGTGATGAGCTGACCATTCTCCCTGTGCTGCTGAGGGGAAGAAGGTAAAGCTGGGAAGGAGGGGGGTGGGAGGAAGGTGTTTTTAAGATTTATTTTTCTTTTCATTATCCTTTTCTGACTTTGTTAGTAATAAATTCAGTTAATATCCCCAAGCTGGGTCTGTTTTGCTCATGACAGTATTAGATGACTGATCTCTCCTGTGCCTTATCCCAACTTGTATATAGGGTTGTTATATTTTTTTCCATTTTCCAGCTGTGGAGAGGAGTGACAGAGAAGCTTTAGTGGGTGCCTGGCCTCCAGCCAGAGTCAACTCACCACACATGGGAATTGAAATCTTTGAAGGTCCCTTGCAAACTAAATGATTCTATGATGCTATGATTCTATGATCCTATGTCAGGGCTTCTGTTAATTTCAATGTGAAGAAATCTGTAAATTCAATGGTGTGCTCCAGGTCCTGGGGGTGAACCCATCACCTGGAGGGGAGGTGCTCCCCTGCTGTCTTCCACCATGTGGTCCCCAGGGAGCCCAAAAAGAGCCACAGAGAGACAACGGGAGACGAGTGAGAGAGCGTTTGTTATTCATGGGTAGGGGTATATCAAGGTCTTGGGGGAATCAGAATACTACCAATTAGAAGCAAGGGAGTTTTGGTCTACTACCAGTAGAAAGGAAGGGTTAACAACCAATAGAAAGGAGTAAATGAAGATTAATAAGAAAACTTCCGGAAACCTCTCAAGGACATCACATACATTCCTGAGCAGAGATAATGATTGTCTCAGGGAATTTTGGGAAGAAGACGGTAACTCAGCAAAAGAAAGTAAAAGAAACCATTTTGTAGTATGCATTTATGCAACATTAAAAACTTCTGGTTTTAAAACATTTGGGCCAGCTCCTTCATTTTCTTCAAAAGTCCATTTCTGATAAGACTTTTTCAATTCTAAATACTGTAGGTCCATTGCTACATTGATATCTTAAAGCTTTTTAAAATTTCAAAAACCATCAAGGAGGCACTGAAGGAGCATGTTGGCTTTTTGCGTTTACTAATTTCTATTTCATTAATGGCCTTTTTAAGTCATTTCAGATTTAGTCTTCTTCTGATGTAAGGCTGAATCTTGTCCTGGTGGATAAGTAAGTGCTGCTGCTTTTTTTGTCTCAACATTTCTTGAGCTTTGTCAGTGCTGATTCTGATTTCTTTTCTCATCATTACTTTCATTTCAGCCAGAAGGATGAAAACATAATCTCCATATAGGCTGCCAAAAGTGCCTTTTCATCAATTGAGATGGTGCCAACTAACAGAGCAATGAGGAATCATTTCCCCTTTGGGGGAGAAAGCTTGTTATTCCTCTTCTTAGATACACTCATTAGTGGAAATCCTAAGGTCACTCTTGTATCTATGTCCAGCCTAATGAAACACTGTTGCAATCCCTGCCCCTGAGAAAGGGGGTTTGTCCGATTTCCATCCCACTTCCATCATATTCCAGATCTTATGCAAGTCAGTTTAGCTTCTTTTACATTAAAACGAATTTCAGTACAGGCTGTTTATCCTAACTCCCATGGCTGCTTATAATAAAATCATAGAATGTCTTGGGTTGGAAGGGACCTTAAAGATCATGTCATTCCAACTTCCCTTGTCCATTATATTTGATAATAAAAATATTAGTCAGAATATGCATGTGAACAGAAAAGTTCAGTACAATTGCTAACATCACCCTCTGTAAAGAATCTGTAAGATTCTTTTCTCCAACACACCCCCAGTGCTCCCCTCAAATCTCAGCCATCTCTCATATATTTTCCCCTGAACTGTAATATCTGTTCATCACTCACAGCATTATTTGTCAGCTTCTTTCTCTGTTTCTAGCAATATCCAGATATTGCCACATCTAGCAGTTTCTCATTGTCTGTTCTGTTAGTTAAAATTTACATCAGGCTCTATTCATGTTTGCATAATATTACAAAGAGCATGTGATTGACTTCAATAAAAACAACAAAATATAACAACAAAAAGCCTAGAAAACGCAATTAGTTTGAAATTTTATGTTTACGTCATTAACCTTAAAAATAGGAAATATATTACATTACAGAAGGGGTGAAAATCACTGTTTAGAACAGTGGGCACTTCACATGCTTCTATCTCATAATTTCAATCCTTTAGCAACTCATTTATCGAATAAGAATGTTTTGAGAATTTATTTATAGTCTTTACTTCTGTTCTGAAAAGTTATCTTCTGTATTATAAACAATAATAATAACAGAAAAAATACTGCACTTTCACTGTAGTCTCTGTACCTAGTGGAAAGAGGAATATTTATCACAAAGAAAGAGAAGGGAGAGTTCTGATTTCACTCTCCAAATTTACTTGTCTAAAAGCTAGATCCAAAATAGCAAATTCCTTACTGCTTCTTTGAAAAAAATTAGCTCAGTAGAGGAATGGAAATAGGAGATTTAAGATAAAATTGGAATATTGTAACATACAAGGTCTGTGAGATAACAAAGAGAAAATAGACAAAATTTGGGAAAAGCAAGAGAGGTAATAAAGATAAAAATGGACTAAAAAGAAGCAAAGTATGTGTACAAGAGTCAGTAGAGAAGAACAACATTAAGACACGGGAAATAAGAAATTGTTGAAGAGCAGCATATCCATTTCTTAACATCAGTATAGGAACTTCTCCAGTGAAAAACTGAATTTTCAGAAAAATGGTCTGGTTAGAAAGTTCAGTTTAGACGTGAAGAATATCTTTACAGACTAAAAACATATCTATGGAAAAACAACTAGGAAAATTCAGAAGGGAATACAATGAGAAATTGCCTTAGAATGTAAAGGTTAGATTAAATATATACATACATATATATGCATAGTTTTTAACAATACAAGCAACTAAGAACAGAAAAAAAGTAATAGATTTAGAGAAATTGAGGAAATTAATGAAAAAATAAAAATGGGAAAAAAAGAAAATGTAAACTTCAGCTACTTAAATTTCAAGTTATTTTAAATATTTAAAAATATGTTAAAATTGTCTACTATACACCTAGATTTTCTTCAAGAAATCCAGACATCCACCCCAGTATATGTGTTTGTTTTGTTTTGTTTTGTTTTATTTTAAATACAGCTTAGTAGAAAAACTAAATAGCAAAATCTTTTACTCAAACTGAGGAGTCATTTTTAGAACTGGTGAGGAAAAATTGTAATCAAAAAACAATTTTACATTGGGAAAGCAACACCATCAAAATAAGAGATTCAGAACAAGGTTGGATTTGTTTGGGGTTTTTTGGGGGGTTGCTTGGTTTTTTATTTGTTTCATCTGGGTGTTTTTTCTGTTGAGTTTTAATTATTATTTTTATTATTATCTTTCTTGTTAGTTTGTGGGGTTTTTTTATATTTTGCTGGGGGATTTTTCTGAAATAAGATAAAAATGCTTTGTGGTTTTTTATTACTATATTTGCTTTAACTAATATTGAACATGTTGTTTAAATTTTATCCTTAAAAATCATGTGTTTTTCTTTTTTTATTACATTGCTTTGAATCATTATTAACTTAGTTTCAGATACACATGCACAAAGTGAAAATCTGTTGTATTTATTTCTGTTCCCAGACTACTGCAAAAAATATCAAAAGCCTGACATTTAAGACTGTATAAAAGCTGTTTACCAAACATCTCTACTGGGTATTATACTTTTTTTCTCAAAGTAACTTTTTTTTTTTCCCCTAAGATTTCATGAAAGAGGAGAGTGGCGTAGTGTATTGATTAGAGCTATCTTGCTGGGTTTTTTTATGGATGGCTCTTCTGGAAATGCTGACATCCAATAAAATTATACAGACTAGCCTGTTGAGCACAATTCCCCCTTCTCAAACTGCTCTGAAAAAGTGCACAAAGCATTAAAAGTACTTCAAGAAACCTCCAGGGTGTAATTAATGATATGCAACTTTAAGGATTTAAAAGTGGTATCTCTGCTTTAAGGTAGAAATGTTAATTTTCTTCCTTCTTAAGGGAAATTATTCCTAAAGACAGTTAATCCCATCCTGAAACAAGCTGTAGAAGTAGCATAAATCAGATACTTCTGAAGGTCATCAGATAGGTTATGTCAATTTCTGTTACAAATTTTCACTGTGTTTTTTCCCAATCCTTGTTTAGTAAGGAATTCAGACATTTTGTTTTCATTTCAAAATACTTTGAAACGCTTTGGGTTTTAAAAGTTATTTGCTTCTTTCCCACAAAGAAGGGAGTGATAAAACAGAAGATATAAGACTAAGACCAAAGAGCTTATAAAATGAGGTTAGCATGAGGCCAACACTTGCATTCTCATCTGAATCACAAAAGCCCGTCTCCCTGTGGACTTCCAGTATTCTAAAAATATAGGTGCATCGAGATCTGCAGAAATATTTATTATTACTCTTTCTAAACTATGTTTTATTTTACTCATTACATGCTTTTATTATTTAATGCAATATACTTCCTATTCTAAAAGCAGAGAGGTTGTCAGTTCCTTTTGGTGCAAAGTTGATGAAATTTTCCAAAGACAGCAGTATTCACAGAGGCAAGGAAGGTTAAGTTCTTTACCATTTTGTCCAAATACATGCCAGCAGTTCACAGGTGTTTACCAAAAGAGCAGGTGCCAATGAAATTTTGTGTGGTTTCACCGTGGCTTTTACTAAAAGGTTCTTGCCAAGTGCACCTGTTCATCTGTTGGAGTAGTGACACATGCTGAATAATTTTTTGTCATAACTCATACTTCCTGTGGCTATGTCTAGACAGAGAAAAACTACATTTGTTATTTTAAACCCTGGCCTTTCATAAATAGAAACCTAAATATATTTGGCTGGTCAGTCACTTAGGTGGAGGCAGCTTTACAATTTGACAGCTAAAGGCAAGTTGTCAGCAACAAATATTTTCAGGGAAATCTATTGAAAATTCCACTCTATCTTGCCAAACCATTGAGCAGAACTCCACAGGAGCTGTGAAAGAAGCTGGTTTCCTGCTATCAGCTCAAATTCTTGAACCACAGGGCCTAGAATAATATCAAGATAATAGGATTCCTCTACAGCTTGAGCAGTCCATACAAATTCTGCCCAGACTGCTCTGCAGGGGAAGTATAGGTTATATGGTGCCTTCTCTAATAGATCCTGTTGGAATCCTCAAACTGTGAATAGTGACCTGTCACATCTCCAGTGATAGCTGACAAATTAGTGACAAGCTGATAGGGCATTTAAACTATCTGTAGTGGTCAAAGAATATCTTTGCTGGGAAAACTGTTATTGACTGATTGTTAAAGGAGCTGATCTATGTAAAGATCGGAAACAAATGATCATGGCTTTACCCTGAAGGTAGATGTTGTATGCAGTCTTTATTCACTTGTCTGAGTATTGTGGATTACAAATTAAGCTATCTAGGAAGAGCAGAAACAGAATATATACTCATAAAGGAGGTTATTTTTGTTTGTTGGTTTATTGTTTATTGTTTTACAGTGGTGGATAGGTTTGCACATCTAGATACATTTATCTCTAAAATAACATCTATTCTCAGATTTTGTGGTTCATTGTCCTAGCTGAAGAAGGAAGCAGATTTGCATCAGCTTAGCAGCCAACATAGAGGCCTGTTGCACTCAGGAAACAGAAAAGTTCATAAACTAATTAAAACATGAATAGTGTTTACTTGCCCTGAACCGAAAAATAAACACACCAAACTGGAATTCTCAGCAGCAATGCATTGTTGTTCCGTAACATAATTGAACTTAAGTATTTAAGGAACATATAAAGGGAAAGAAGTAAAACAAAACTTGGGTATAATTGCTCAATAAGAGAACTGGAAAACATGTGCAAGGAGTAAAATCTGCAAGATAAAAACAAGACATGCAGAAGAACTAGGAAAGATGCCTGACAAATTCTGAGCCACTTTTAGTCCCCAAAATAAGCTGAACTGTGTTAGGAAGAAATAACAATTTGCCCGTTTTATTTTAGAAAGGAGCATTAAAAAAACAGCAATGAGTCTGATGGGGAAGAGTTTGATCCCCTCATTTCTGTGTTGGCTTTTGGCTTTTTTTTTTTTTTTCCCATCAAAGAACACTCACATCTGGCCAATTTGCGTTGGGTGACTGTCATGGTTTATCCCCCCCCACCCAGCAACTCAGCACCACACAGCCAATTGCTCACTGTGCCCTCCTGAGATGAGGGAGAGAATCGGAAAGGTAGAAGTGAGAACACTCGTAGGTTAAGATAAAGAAAGTTTAACAAGTACAGCAAAAGCCATGCACGTGCAAGCAAAGCAAAACAAGGAATTCATTCACTACTTCCCACTGACAGTGTTCAGCCATCTCCAGGAAAGCCAGGCTCATAATACATGATGGTTGCTTGGGAGGACAAATGCCATCATTCCAAATGTTCCTACCTTTCCTCTTCTTCCCCCACCTCCTTATGCTGGGCATGCCATCACATGATAGAGGATATCCATCTGGTTGGTTGGGAAAAACCATCCCAGCTGTGTCAATGTTAGTTGAGCAGTGTTGTTTTGAATTTGGAAACTGGTCTGAATTATTAGTCATCTAAACATTACTGTTAACTCTTATTTTATCTTACTGCAAACTCTTATTTCTAAACAGATACATATTTCTATATTCAGTCGCAACACGTGTCTTGATTCTAAAAGATAAACTTCAATATCTGAAGCTCCTGCCTTTGCCATCTTTTCTATTCAATGGAGAAAAATAGGCATCCTTGGGGGAAATGTACTCTGATCTATCCTAGTTACCTACCTAGCTTTACAGATAAATTTTTTTTTTTTGAATGCATACTTCACTCCACTAAATACAAAAGGCAGTATTGAATAATTATTTCTCCAATTACTTTAAATTTACCACTCTATCTTTCAACACATGTAAAAAATACAGTATATAAGAGAACAGAATCTTTTGAGTTTTAGCTCACTCCTGACTGCCCTGGGGACCCAGAGGCAATAGGTGACATCTAGATTTTTTTTTTAATCTCTTTTTGTAGATTCAGATAGACCAACTAGTATCCAGTAACTGGCAGAAAAAGTAGGACAGAATTTTTGCCTGGAGCAAATCCAAATTTCTTTGCCCCCTGGCTGCTGGAAGTTCACTACACCTGGCATGTGCTCTACAAATGAACTGCTTCCCTGCTGCCAGTCCTTTCAACCTGACAATTTCGCTTGAAATCAAATCATCTCGAATGCATCACTAGGAGTCATATGACAAAAGTGGTGAACTGATGACTGATATACTGTTATGAGAGCAGGACAAAAGCAAAGTGAAGGCAAGCTAGGTACGTAAGAGGACTTTGGGGAAGTTAAGGAATTTCAGAAATTAACCTTTAAGAGGATAAACTGAGGAGAGAAAAGTTATGTGAATTACGAAGAAAATGATCAGACAGTAGGAACATGACAAAAAAGTGCTGAAAAGACATATTTTGATATAGAAAAACTAAAATAAAACAATCTTCCTGAAATATTATTTCTGTAGTTTCTTATGCATTGTTGTATTTTGTCTTTCTTTTGAAGTGCAAACATTTTTTTTTCCAAATTTGCAGTCATGCTTTTATTAGCTCTGCTTTAAAAGTTTCAAGAAAGTGTTGCAACTTCAGCTTCAGTTTATGCCTTCACTACACCTTCTCAAAATATTTTCTGCTGTATATAGCTGACACGGTGTTTTACGGAGTAGTAGTACAACTAACTGCTTAATGATATTATATGGAATCCATCCAAGCATGCAGTTATTCCATGGAAAGGAAAGGAAGGGAAAGGAAGGGAAGGAAAGGGAAAGGAGGGTTTGGGAAGAGAAAGTTTGTGAAGGTTTGGGAAGGTTTGGGAAGAGAAGGTTTGGGAAGGTTTGGGAAGGGAAGGTTTGGGAAGGTTTGGGAAGGGAAGGTTTGGGAAGGTTTGGGAAGG
>JAWMRA010000001.1:71705667-71721896 GCA_035584735.1 Pseudotriccus pelzelni | reverse complement strand
AGCATGAGTTCCTCAAACTGCAAATGGAGTTGTCTCTGCTTCTCAGCAATGTCCCACAAGTAGCAGGGATTTTAGATTTCAGTCTTTTTCCCTGCTGAAGGGAGAGAAAGGGAAGGGGGAGAAGAAGCTGTCTCCCCCCTTTTGATGCTTCTTTCTCTCCCTGGCTGCCAGCTTTGACCTTGAAGGCTCTGCTATCTCTCTGGTTGGAATTCTTTCTGCAACGGCACAAGCTCTCCTTTAAAGTTTTTTTCTTTACTCTGTTACACGTCTGGTCAGGAGGGTTTCAGTTCTGCTCCTGTTCCTGACCCAGGGCCTGGGGAGGAGAGAGGCCTGGCCCTGGCCCCCCATCTCCTACATGGTTGCCAAATTTCCTTCTGCACCACCAGCCTTCTCTTCTGTGTTCTTGAAGATGTAATTGGCAAAGGCGTCACCTAAACTCCTGATTGGCCTTTGTCTGGAAATTTCACCTGGACAAAATATTTCCAATCCGCAAGGAGGGGAGACTTTTGCAAACCCATGACAGCATACTCTGATGCATTTAGGCCTTTGTAGGACAGCTGCTAATCAGTGTTTTGTTGTTGTTTTCTGATGTTCATTTATTCCTTTGTTTTCTGAACTATTTTGGGAACTATTTTGTTGCACTGCGCACAGAAGTATGAACTGAATGGCATTTTGCATGCTTATGGGGGATTTTTGGACCTCTCCCTAAATGACTTTGCTCTCTAGAAAATAAAGAATGCAGTATGCAAATTTGTTCCTGTGAAACAGGTCTCTGGATTGTACTGCTAGGGTTATAAACCTGCAGCTATGTACTGTGTTGCTCAGTTCCTGGACTTCCTTTAAAATAAGTGGTGAAAAATATCCGGTCATAATCTTTATCCAAAAAAGTTTCAAAGTCTCATTTTCCATGATGGAGGAAGAACAGAAAGCCAGTATTTTCTCTTTCAACAAAATCTGTTCACAGTATAGAAATTAGAAAAAAACTTTAATACTGTATTAGACTTAACGTGATTTAGTAGCTGAAGTGATTCAGACATGTACTGGGAAAAAGAGATATTAGGTTTTGATGACTATATTCAGGTTTTTGATATTAAGTAGTCATTGAAAAAGATAAATATGCAATTTTTGATGTCAAAGAAGAGAATCTGGTGTTCTCATTAAAAAGAAAAACTATTAAGTTCTAATCATATTCAATTTTTCTTGCTCTGTAGATTGGAAAATCTAGAATTATTTTCAGTAAGCCTATGATCTGATGGATAAGGCATAACTTAGCTTTACTGAAAGGAGAAGGGAAGGGAAGGTTTGGGAAGGTTTGGGAAGGGAAGGTTTGGGAAGGTTTGGGAAGGGAAGGTTTGGGAAGGGAAGGTAAGGTTTGGGAAGGGAAGGTTTGGGAAAGGAAGGTTTGGAAAGCTTCAGGAAGGGAAGGGAAGGTTTGGGAAGGGAAAGTTTGGGCAGGGAAGGTTTGGGAACGTTTGAGAAGGTTTGGGAAGGGAAGGTTTGGGAAAGGAAGGGAAGGTTTGGGAAGGTTTGGAAAGGGAAGGGAAGGGAAGGTTTGGGAAGGGAAGGGAAAGGAAAAGGACAAGCATCATGGTCAATATTCTTTCCAGTACATGTTAACATCAAGGTTGTCAAATAATTTAAAAGTGAAACATGACATCTTAAAAAACTAAAAGCTGTCACTTGGAATACAAAGTGTGTTGATGGAAAATAGCCTACAACCGTACAGTCTCTATTTAGCACTAAAGAGTGTATGAAATTTGCTGAATAATGTATTTTACTTCTGTAGCCATTCAACAGAGAATACATTACAAAACATTTCATTGAAAAAACGTATAAAATTGTGAGTGTTCTTTTAGTAAACCATTGTGTCTGAGATGCTTTGCCTTCACACAGGTAATAGTGCATTTTTCTTTTATGTGTGCTGAACTACCTAATTCAGTGTAGCTAAATTAAGAAGATTTTAAACTTTGCTTTCCAATCATAAATATTTTAAATCTTAGTAGCTGAAAAAATCAATTTAGCAAATGTGAATAACTTGATCTAATACAGCTTAGAGTAATCTTCTTTTATTTGGCTTTAATAAAGAAACATCCAAGAGCTCTTCTATTCTTGGTGGAGTTGGTTGAATGTAGGCTGGATTACAGAGACACATAAAGAAAGGATGAATATGTCTGAAACACTGGGGCACAAGTGGCTTCAGAATCTGTATTCCATTTATTTTTCTCTTCAATGAGGACAGATATAACCACTAACGCTTCAGAGCTGTCAGTAAAATAGTCTCACCAGGTCTATCTACACTGCCAAGTAATAACTACACTGCCAAATAAAAAAAGACCAGGAACAACTCAGAGGATGAGATGCCTGTTCATCCACACACTTTAATTGTTGGCTTTTCCCCTGACTGTGGTTTGGACACACAGAAATAAAAGCATCTCAAAGAAAGGGGTGTGCAGCTGGGAGCAAGAGCAGTGCAGGGACTAAGAAAAAATATGACACAGTTAGTCTACGCTAGGGTCTAAGCAGGGTCAAGAGAAATCCGCCTGTGAAAGATAGTCTGCAAATCGAATAAACTCTATTCTTTTATTTGGTAATACAGATATAGACTGTCAAACTAAAGTGATTTTCTAAGAAACATTCACAGGAATATTGGTGGCAGGACTGCAACTTTATAATGCACTGTTTAATACAGGAAAAGAATCCTATCCTGAGAGGAAAAAAAAAAGGGAAAAAAAATAGTGGATAACTAAGGATGACAAAGCAAGTAAAATTGTGCAGGGCAAAATTGACCTTACTCTAGTTAAATAAAAAGGAATTTTCCTAAAAATAGAGGTATAAAAATAAGTGTTTGAAGAAGGATAAAAGGGAAAAGGAAAGGAAAATGCAATAAATACCAAAATGATACTCTGATGAAAATTCAAACTTGTAACAACAACTTCCCATAATTTTAGTGGACAGAAATGAAAAGAAACAAGTTTCATATGAAAGTTATTTATTTCTTTTTAAAATTTAAAATACTTTGGAACTGTGTACATTTGGATGTAAATAAAGTTGATGACCGAATGAAACTATTGGTTTTATGCATCAGTAGGATCACAAAAATGACATCCTCATTTTCTCTCTGTAATGATATATTTTAAAAGAGGAAAAAATGCTACACAACTGCAGCCAAAAAAAAGGAGTAAGAAACTGTGGACACAACGCTCAGTGAAGAAAGAGAGAGAAGGATGCACTCCAGGCACTAGAGAAGAGATTCCCCTGCAGTCAGTGTTGCAGATCATAGTGAGGTAGACTGTCCCTCTACAGTCGATGGAGGTTCATGGTGAAGCAGGCGGATGCTTAAAGGAAGATGTGTCCCTGTGGGATGCCTGTGCTGGAGCAGGCTCCTGGAAGGGCCTATGGCTCCTTGAAGAGGGTACGCCACATTGGGATGGATTTACTGGCAGGACTTGTGACCCCATGGGGCACCCATGCTAGAGAAATCTGCTCCTGAAGGACTGCACCCCAGGGAAGAGACCCATTCTGGAACAGTTAATGAAGAACTGCAGCTTCTGCAAGAGACTTACATTGAAGAGGTTCACAGAGAACTGTCTCCTGTGGGAAGGATCCTACAGTGGAGCAGAGGAAGACAGTGAGTAGTTTTCCCCTGAGGAGGAAGTAGTGGTAGACACAGTGTGTCAAGCACAACTCCCTTTTCCCATCCCTCTGTGCCACTGTGAAGGGAGAAGGTAGAGAACTGAGAGTAAAGTTAAGGTCAGGAAGAAGAGAGGGATGGGAGGAAGATATTTTAAGATTTGATTTTATTTCTTACTACTCTACTCACAAGCCTTTCATTACTTTTTTTTGCTCTCCTGCCCAGCAGGAGAGCGATATACAGGCTTGTTGGGGACCTGGCATCTGGCCAAGGTAGATGTACCATAAATGTATTTAATGCCTATCAAATTTACCACACATTATAATGTAGCAGGTACTGGTGTCATTGAGAACATCTATTAGTAAATGGGTAATAATTTATTCTTCAGACATCAGCTCCTGCATGTAACTTTCCTCTGCATACCATTTAAGTCATGCTGATTAGTTGCAACCATACTTTGGAATCTTGTTATTTCAGGAGGAATGATCAGGGTAAAATGTTGAATTAGAACTGAATTTAACCACGCACTTCTTAGTTTCCACATTGTTTATAGTTAAGAACTTTTACTTGTTACTTTTTATATTATATGTTTAAGAAGAAGTTAACATGAATTCATGACTTGAGACACTGGGCAGTACCCAAATACAATAATAATCGATAATTATTTATTTTCAATAATATTTTAAAAAGCAAATAGTTAATCATTGCTCTCAACTTTTTTCTAAAATAATGTTTAATTAATAATGAAAAATGTGAAAAAATAAATTCACACATATCATGATTTTATGTCTGAAATTAAGATTAAGGTTTGATGCAGTTAGCTTCAGCTGTACCACTTAGATCTAGCTAAGCATTTTTGTTACTTGGAACCACTTTTCAGATAGATAGGTACACAGATATGTGGACAGGTAGCATATATATTTATATGGATATGTGAACATTTTCATAACCTTTAAGGGACATGTTGTGCTCAGATAACCAAAAATCACTTTAAATCCTGTGCATTTTTAGGATGTAAATTAATGCAAAAATCTGTAACTTCTATAGAATGAAACTGACTACAGACTATAGAATGAAACCGAACACTGTACTATGAGTCTTGTGCATTAAGAGTCTCCAGATAGGATGATTTGTCCACAGAACACAGCATAATTAAAAAATGATAGCCTGGATCCTTAAAATAGAATGGCTGTAGGTATGATGGTAGCACAGTTAGACTTTGCTCTTGTCGTGGTGGTGCAGTATCGTGTTGACATAGATTCTACAGGTATAGTACTTCATGTTGGGAAATTACTGCTGCCAGCAGTGTTTGATGCACCATGAGATACTAGATTATTATATTAATTATTGGCTCAGACCAGCTCAGTGGGGTGGAGGGGAGGGAAGGGACAAGTCAAATTTCATAAAGGTGGAATGCTTCCATGTTCCACACCCCAGCCTCTTGGAGCCTCCTTGGCCAGCCCTAAAGCAGCTGTCAGTCACTGGACACTAGGAGTGCTGCCAGACATCCTGCCCTGGAGCCCCAATCCAGCCCCAGGGTGGCCAGAGGGCCAGAAGTCCTGCCTGGGGGAGGGTGGCTACAGGGGGCCAGAGCAGATAAAACCAATACTATGAAACCTTCAAGTGGTTGTGACCCTTCTGTCTGGACATGTGGAAGCTGAAATTGCATAGGACTCAAGTCAGTAGCTATAATTCTTTCTTTTTCTTTCTCTGTCTTTACTTCTCCTAACCTCCTTTCTTGATATTTGGGGAACTTAAAGCTGGAGGTGTTGGATTTTGTTAAGTTGTATGGGTTAACATGTGCAATGTTTTGTGGAATCCTTTGTTTTGGTGGATTGTTGCCCTTTAAACTTTTGCCAGTTTCCCTTATTCTCTAAAGTTTGCCAGTAAAAGAGTGTTATTTGACCTCCTGAGAAACCTGTTTAGCATCTCAAGGTATAAAAAGAGTGGATGGCCCTTTTAATAAATCTGGCAGGCAGATTTTGGAGCCTCATATATTTTTAACTTAAAACACCTTTGATGAGCTTGTGATAAGAGCCTAGGGTCTTACACGCAGACACACTGTACTTCAGCTAGTCCTATCCAATTTCTTTTTTTTTGTGTGTGTTTCATTGTACTGTCTCATGGTACTGGTAACACTGTTAATGTTCACTGTAGAAACAGAAGTAAATAAATATTTATTTCTGTAGCAATGTACAAATTTCTGTATAATTATATTTCTGTATAAAGAACCATTTATTGCTGCAGCAATGAGTCATAGAGCAGTAACAAAATTTCTTGTTCGTGTTATTAGAATTACTTTTCATAGTGCTATGTCGTGTAATCAGAATAGTTATTTGTGATTTGACTGAATAAATCAGGAATGAAGATAAGACTAAGGACAGCATACACATTCTCTTTACCTATATGGTGATAAAGAAATGCAGAACAACTTACAGTTAAAAAATGATGAATAAATGTTAAAAAATTTTGCCTTTCCATGTAGTCCTCTGCTAGATAAAAATGTAATTAAAAATTAAGAAAGCTTTGTCCATATGAGGGCTACAGCATGAGTCATAATGTTATAATGGTGCATTAAAATGATGAAAATTTTAGAAGTAGGACTTCTAGTTCAGTATGAATAGCTTTTTCTTCCCCTTTTTCCCACTATGCTACAGCACAAAATTATGCTTCTATATTGTCTTTATGTGACTTTCAGTGTAAGTTTTGCATCCAGGCCAACAGGAGAAGGAAATTTGTTGCCATTTAAATCGCTGTCATCACTTCTGACTCATTTTTATATTAAACAGCGTACTATGAAAACAGTAACTTTTTTTTTTTTTCTCTTATAGTGTGTTTCTATAAATCCCAGGTCTACAATGGGCCTGGCAAAACTTCTGAAAATAGTAGGTGACACTTCTTATGCTTCACCAGTTTCTATCTTTTTCCTTATAGAAGCTCATTTTAAATCTTCAATGAGGATCTTAGTGTATGATCTTACCTGTAGAAAGAAAAGTTAGTAGAGTTACGAAAATATTTGGTACTCTTCTATCCATAATTTACTGTTGTTAGGTCCAAAACTAGTGATTTACTGCATCTTTTTTATTTTCTGTTACTCTAAGCCCTGAAGCTGCTCATAAATTACACCAGCCTAGAAGTTTTTAATAATTTATACGTGACCATGCAGATGAGTAAACTGTCCCATCATCACAAAGCGATTATAAAAAGACCAAGACACCATTCCATATATTAAGTTACTCTTATATCAGGCAGAACATAAATGAGAGAAAAAAAAAATTAAAATAGGAAATATGTAGCAAACTCAAAGAGTCATCGTTTCCATGTGTAGAAACTGTGAGAAAAATTAGTTATTAAACCAAGAATTTTTTGTTCTGAAAATATCTACTTCAGTTTGAACAAAAAGAACTAGATTCTTCAATGACAGAAATTAGCATTACAGCGCTATGGTAACCTATGCTGGTCAAAGATTTGGCTGTAATAACTTTCAGGTAAGAAGGCAGAAGAATTCAATTTTCCAATTAGACAGACTGCAAAACTAACCATTTTTCAGAGGCGGGAAATAAATAACTACGTCTTTGGCTGAAATGTTCTGTGTCATGTTTCCAACAGAGGTATCTTTATTCCAGCTGTTCAAGACCAAGGAAATGAATTAATAGTAGAAATATTTGCAGATTCTTCAAATTTTTTTTTTTGCTTACACAGGGTAATAAAATCTCAGTTAAATCAATAAACGGGTCCAAGAATGTGTCAAGAGTTACAATCATGAAATACGTACAACAGAAGAAATAACTAAAATTGAGCAAAACAGTCAATTGACATCCTACTGGTAAGCTCTGGAACTATGCATGTTCTACAGGGAAAATGTCTTATTGAATAGGAACTGCCTCTTAAACTCACAGAAAAAAGGAAGGCTAGTTGTACTTCCACTTTCAATTATATTTTGACTTTATTTCAAACTAACACCTATAATTGTTAACACCAATGTAAAGGTGAAAATAATTTGTAGCTTTACACTTGTCATTCTTATATTACCTAGGTCTCTTCCTCATACAAAATATTCCTCTAAATCCGTATATTTTGTTTAAGAAGCTTAATAAACAAAGGATAAGAATCCTAGAATCTAGATTTTCTGATATAATATAGTTTATTTGACAAAAAGTGTCCTACAAAACACAGTAGTGGTTGTTTTTCCTTTTTCCCTGGGCCACACATACTTTAATATTAGATTGCTTCTCACAGAAACAAGCAGAAATATTTTAATAGCTGAACTTAATTATATATAAATCATAAGTGTTATTTATTCACTAGTGATTTGTGCATATTCCAGCACATTTCTACATTTTGTGTTTCTATCTAAATTTCATACTTCAAGGGTTACATCTACAGCTGTTATGAGAAGACCGAGACTTTTTTTTTTTTCATTAAAGTAGATTTCCACTGGATTAACCTTGCACTTTCAAAATGTACCATTTAATCAGTGTTGCTATTTTCTTGTAATGGAAAAGAGCAAAGCTTATGACTGTTGGCTTTGTGTAAGCATACTGTACAAACAATAAAGTTTTCTGCTTGCACTGCGAAGTCAAGAAACCATGGAGAAAAATACTGTAGTATGGAAGATTATTTAACTATGAAATAGTGATACAAATTTTTCAGTTGTGTATATTTGAAATGGAGCAAAGAAAAGCTATTTCTTATGTATTTCTCATGCATATTTTACAAAATGTAAACATGACTTTGGAAAATTACTCCAGGGAAAGGATTTCAGCCCTGGAAATGAGATAGACCCTCAGAAGAAGTTTAAATAAATGAGCAAACTGATTTATATATGGCAAGTATGTGATCCAGTAATTTCAACAGAAAGACATTCTTTATCAGCTTCTAATTCTAAATATCATGCAGCAAAACTTAAAGTGGATGCAAAAGCTTAAGAGAACTATGATTATTATTGTGAATCGGTAGTAAAATATACCATGATATCTTAGCAGCTTATAAGTTAAAAAAATGGAGATTATGGGTTTTGTGTTTTAATGGTGATGTATTTTGTAATTAGAAATGTGCAGAAAGTACAATGGTTCTCAGGCTGAGAAATTCATGGAAATATGGGGAAGAACTTTCATGCTTTCTTGCTGGTTGAAATGATGGTGTGAAGAGGCTGCATGGACTGGAAGGCATTTCCTTTTATTCTCCACTCAAACTTAGGTTGCATTGTGTTTTATAGGTTTGTCTATATTGTGTCAGCGAAATTTTGCCTAAAAATGTCAATCTGTTCTCAATCAGGACTCAATCTGCATTATTAATTTCAATTTAATTTCGATACAGAGCTTGGGAACTGAGGGCCAGAAAGTTTTAAGATATGCCTAGATGGATAAAGATATAGTTGGTGAAACTCCATCACTGAATGCTAATATATCAAATAGAGGGGCATATAATACATGTTTGAGTATGATATGCCTTTCTACCCTGTCACAAAAAAGATTTATTCTTACAGTAAATCTGGAGTAAATAAGGAAAATAAGTCCTTTCCCTAATTATTTTTTTAGAGGTGATGGTTTAATTTAGATTTAATAACACTATCTGCTGCATATTAAATTTAAAAATTATTATGTTAAGCTGTGGATTTATACAATTTGCAATCAAGCCTTCCTGTTATTAACTTGCTGCTTTTGCTTCTTTAGGTTTACATTTCCTCCCACAAAAAAACCCCAAACAACTCCTATCATACCTGCAGCTTTGTCAGGTGAACACCAAGATTATTATTTGGTAGCAATAAACTGGTAGGTTAAGATTTCCCTACTGATTTCTGTGCATTATTGCTCCTTGATGTGCTAATAATAATTAAAATATTTAGAATATTCTACAATAATTTTTACTTTGTTCAATGCACTTTGTTTTTTAACCCTAACTGAAATAACATTTTATATTAACTTAATTCTGCTTCTGAAGCTATTTTAAATAAGCTTTTTATTACTATAAGTACATAATTTCATGAATTGTCTTAGAGGGTCTTTCCCCCCCCTTTTTTATGTTTTCATTTTTCTTGCTTTCTGTAGATTTGGCTATAGATATGTGCGAACCATGTATAAAAGTTATTTATTGTAATGTAAAGATAAAATGAATGGTTTTTTCTTTGTTTTTAACCATGTACTAGGACCCATATAATCATATTAGTTCAGAACATTGAAGATCTTGGTTCTATTCTACCTCAGAGAACTCTTCCAGAAAGTTACCCCATATATTTTAATCTGCAATTTGATTGTCATTTGACGTCTTCAACTACTTGCTCGTTCTCATGTGCACAGCAGATTTAAACACATTTTGTTTAAACTTAAACAGCAGATTTAAACATACCTTAGAGTCAAGATATTTCAGTTACACAGTAACCCGTGGCAGCTACAGATTCACAGCGTAAAACTCGGTGACATGCCAATGATAGCTGGTATCACTACCTCCTTCCTGACAGACAAAGTGTTCCATACTGAGTTTAGAGCATATATCTACAAAACAGTGATTAAACTCTCCGTTATACAGATTTCTTTATGTATCCATGGTGAAAATCAAAAGAAAATGATCATATTTTTTACAAAAACCCTCTTAAATAGAGGTATTTCTTGAAAGTGTTTCTTACAATAACTGGTAAAATCCACAGAAGACATAATTATAAAGAAAGACGAAGGAAAAGAGTAATCCAGTGAAATAATCAAGGACAAGTAGAAGAAGGTAATGTGATGATAAGAGACTGAAGAGTTATTTTTCTTGTTAGAAGAGTATGATTACATAACAGAGAGGAAATCAGCCTTTGTGGCTTGTACTGGCTGTTTTATGCTGAACTGTGAGAATTAAGCTGGAGGAAAGGAAACAATGAATTAGCAGGAGATTGATTTTTGATTCCTTCTGCTTTGGCTCTCAGTTACAACATGCAAATAAAACTATTCTAAAAATTCTTAACAGCAGTAATTGTATTTTTTATTTTTTTTTAGTTGTACTTTGGGACCAGGTTCAAAATAAAGGAGGTATACTCGTTTGAACTATAACCTTCATTAAACATTTTTAATTAATTTATCTTCAGTTAATTTTAGGAGAAAAGAATAGATGAATAAAGTGCAAATAACTATTAGTGAATAAAGCGTGATAGATAAAGCTCAATTAAAAATATGTGGATTTTTTTAGCATAACACTTTCTCTTCTTGCAGACCATAGTATGGATTCATAGGAGAGCTAGAGAACAGCTGCCACAGTCTCCCTTAAATTTTTATATTTCTGAGGACATACTTAGTATTAGATTGTGTATCATGCATTAAAAACAAGATCTCTACCTGGATTCATATATCTGGTCCTTAGCAAATGAGACAAGTATCAATGATAAATTTATTTCAGATGCTGCAAAATGTAAGTAATTTGCTTAGTGATGGAAGCAAAGCAAGTAATAGTAACTCTTCATTATTTAGAAATAAAGAGAAAAACAAGTAGTAGTAAATCTTCAATATTTAGGAAAAAAAAAATATAAAAAAATTATTTTCCTTAAAATTCATGAAACTGAACAAAGAAATGTTTCCCCTGACTTTTAACGAATTCTTCACACAAGCAAGTTTTTTAGACGATAATTCTAATTTTGAATTATCAACTGGAAAGCAGAGTAAGAACACAAAAAGCAGATTGCTATGGGAAGAATAATAACAAGCTTTATTGAGAAAAAATATGCATTTTATTTCAGAACCATTCTAATAATTTAGGCACTTTTTGAAAATCCATATTTAAAATTAATTAATGATTTTCAAAATTAACTAGTGTAATAAGGTTAATAACTAGGTTCAGATTTTTCAGAATATTTTTGAAAGCACAATTTTTTAAGCATAGACAATTTTGAATCAATAAAAATTAATGAAAAATAGCTATAAGATGTAAATTACCTGGTTAGTCTTATAATGATATTAAAATATATTCTTTATTATTTCAGATACCATTTGATTTGAATACCTCTGCATATTTAATTTTCCTTAGAAAAAAAAAAATCCTGTCAAGCAGGAAGCCACTATTTACTTCAATTCAGAGCTTGGGAACTGAGGGCCAGAAAGCTTTAAGTTATGCCTAAATGGATATAGATATAGTTGGTGAAACTCAGTCACTGAATGTTAAACATCAAATAGGAGGCCTTATGATACGAGTTTGTGTATGTTATTCCTTTTTACTGTGTCACAGCTATACTGTTTCTGAGATGAAAAGCAGTATTTAACAGTGGAAGAAAACTACCTTCTTAAATTGCCGCTACCTTGTGACAGTCTCTTTTCATTTATCCTGGGGCTAATTACACTGGATGGGTAGAAACCGTTTATGGAAATTCACTTAAATACAGAAAGGATGACTGTATTTGAACAAGAACTGAGCTCATGTTTCATCAGCCACAGATAAAGCCTGTAATCATTGATATATCTTCCTGTTACTTGACTGAATATTGCCATATTTATTGTGTATTTTGTAACTGGAGATTGTAGAATCAGGTTCTTAACAAGCAATAAAGATATCTCATTCAGGTCAATGGAAACAGGTAGATCTGAAAACTGAATAACAGACCTATGATTAACTTTTGTTGTGCTTAACTCTTTATTACTGAAGTAAAAAACAAATTGGTTTTTGTCTCCCAGTCCAAGGAACAGATGAAAGGCTTTGCAGTACCTTGTAGCAGTTATATACCAGTATTGAAACAGTTAAAGCTTCTAAATTTCAAACTTCAGTTTACAACTTCTTTACATAGCTTTTTATCTCCTTGTTGTTTTCATTTGCTTTGGTTGAGGTTTTTCCTGGATTCTGATGGAATGTGAAAATTACTAAATTTGTTTTGAAATAAAATTTCACTTAGTGATGAAAAAAAGTTTAAAAAACCAGCATCAGTTGTATTTGTAATTAGTCCAAATTTTCCTTTTAATTTTCGCTTTTGGAATTTAAATTAAAATTAACCACACAGTTAATGACAAACTTTATTGGGTTCCCTTATTTGACGTCCTCTGGCTGTCCCTAAGCAGCATGCATCTTGTCTTTCCAGCGTGTCTCCGAAGAATCTGCTCATTTTCTGTTTATTCTTTTAGTAGATACTGTGACATTTGCTTACCATCTCCTGCATCTCATTCCCCTGGTGCTTCAACCAGGCATTTGCTGAAGCCTAAGACACACATGGCTGTATCTTCCTCTCCTTTTTTAGATCAGTCATGTCTTCTAATTTGCCAGAGCAGTTCCTTCAGCTGGTTTCTTGTTCCAGTACACTGTGATTATGCTGAACCTATCAATCCCACACCAGTGAGAAATAGAGTACAAAGTGTTTCTATTCCCATTTTGTAAGCTTTGGTACTATTACACAAAGGACGCAGGATTCCCAGAGCTGCAGTCAAAGAGTGGGAGGTTTATTACTAAGACATCTCAAATAGAGAATGGCTCTGAATCTACTTTGTTCACAGGACTGCTTACTCATTTTTCACTTCTCAGTTACCAGCCCAAATGCGTAAATGTTACTGAGAACATCATCTTGGAAGGCTGCTTAGGTATATAATTTTTTTCAAAATTTGTATGCAAACGTGGTGCACACAACCTTCTCTGGACCTTCTGCCATATACTGTCAGAGTGTAGTGATAATATTAATCTTTGTTATTTGGAAAAAAAATTATTTATCTTGCTGATAGTATATACTATATTATTCTAGTGTAATTTAGTCTCCACTTTTTATTTTCTTGATAGAAAGGATGGCTAGTTTTAAACAGCTAATGCTGCTATTGATTTCAAATTGATATAGCTTTCTTAGTCTTTTATTGAGAATCAATGACATCTGAACCAGATTCATAAGTGTTATAAAATCAATGTGTTTGATGCAGTAAGACATGCTTTGGAGCTATGGCTAAAGACACTCTTTTAATCATAAAACCAATTTTATGCCTCCCAACTGTTACAAAACCTGTTAGCACCTTAGGGTTATCTAAATACATTTTACTTAGACCTTAGAGAGTGAAACAATGATGCTCCCAGAACAGAAATGCCAGCATTGCTTCTCTTTTTAAAGGATTTATGTTTCCTTGACACTTGCAAAAATTTTCCATAACTGCTTTTGTAAAAAGTTTCTTGAGCTGTGATCAAACTGTAAAGTTTTAATCTATGTAGCACAATCAACACAAGCAACTGCAAAACAAGTAGAATGAGCAGGACTTCTTGTCTGCCTTCACTAGACTTCATGACGATATGGTTTACTATGTCAGTAATCAACACAGAAAGAGAAACTGTAAGAGAAATGTGCAAGACTTCTTGTTTTGGGCTCCCACTGCTCAATCTGCAGCTTGCAACCAAGCTGCCTGCACCAGATGTGTTCCTCAAAACTGCACAGCTTTATGAACAGTTAAGACAAAATTCATTGAGTGTACTGGTTGTGTTCTCTTTGTCTATGATGAAAGTGTAATCACTTAGCAAACATGTACACACCTTAAATTAGATGTCTATATGAGGCTTAATAGAAAATTTAGTGTTAAAAAATCCCATTAGATTATTCCTGTAATATAATGGGAGTTTAATTCACAGGTAAATCCTTATATTTTGGTGCCTACATTTGATTTCCATGGTCTACCTTTAAATCTGAATGTATCAACTCAGAGATATTTCTAGACAGGGGAAATAGGTCAGATAAATTGTACTGAAAAATCATTGCTTCTGTTCATTATCTATAAGGAAGGCTACATGAGAAACTCAGATGTAAATATATGGAAGAAATCTACAGTTCTTATCACTGGGGTTCATTTTAGATGATCAAGAACAGATGACTGGTGGAAGTTGACTTATTATAGGTCTTGACACTTACCCTGGTTGCAAACAGGAAGGATAGTAGTCTTAAATCCCTGTGAGACCCTTTTCTATATTCCTAGAATGTTTTAAGATATTAGGTTATTGCAAGTGGCCCTAGATAGCTATTTTTATGTAACTGAACTGCCCCTATGAGCAGAAGACATGATTACATTTAGGTAAATGCTAAATTTCATTAATTCAGGAGTATTATTTTTAGCCATCTTTGCTAGATAGAAACTTTTAGGTATAGTTTCTGTTCCTCAGTATTCTGTACCAGTACAAAGCTTAACACCTACTCCCAGGTCTTTCTAACCAAACAGGTAGAGAAAGTCAGCGTGATGCAGTAATTAATTAGTGAAGGGTCCCTTGTATTCCAGAAAAGGAGGAACATATACTACATGTTCCTGTAGACTTTGATTCATTTACTTCCTGCTATTCACCTCTGCAGTGGCTTAAATCATTAAAACATTAGTTGCCTATTCTGCTCTGCAAGGAACCGCAATTAGTAATTAATTTGACAAGACTGAAAAAGGGACTTTTCTATTATCTTTCCTTCAAGGTGATATCAGTATTGTTCCATATTTTGTGTGTTTTGTTTTATTGTTTTTTTAATTCATTTCTTGATACATTATAATTTATCAGATAATTTGTTCTCTGTGAGTAACATTATTTATTTAACCTGATTTTGAATCTGCACAGTTTCATTTTCAACACTAGTCTCCCACTGTTATCAGATAATGCACTAAACATCATACCACTTTCACAGCTGGCAACAAAATCTAAGATCACTTTCAAAAACTCTGAATATATCAGAAATGCATATAGGGCATTTTGCATCTTGTACATTTAGAAATAATTTCTACTGAAATTCATATGTGTCATGGGTTTGCAAAAGTTCCCCTCCTTGGGGATTGAAAATAGTTTGTCCTGATAAATTTCCTGACAAAGGCCAATCAGGAGTTTAGGTGACGCCTTTGCCAATTACATCTTCAAGAAGAAATGGAAGAGAAGGTGGTGGCGTGGAAGGAATTTGGGCAGCCATGTAAAGGAACGTGTCAGGCCCCAAAGGGGGCCAGGCCTGTCTCCTCCCCCAGCCCTGGGCCAGGGGCAGGGGTAGAACTGAAACCCTCCTGACCAGACGTGTAACAGAGTGAAGGAAAGAAAATTGTAAAGGAGAGCTTGGGCTGTTGCAGAAGGAATTCCAACCAGAAAGACAGTGGAGCCTTCAAGGTCAGAGCTGGCAGATGGAAAGAGAAAGAAGCGGCGAAAGGGGGGGGAGACGGCTTCTTCTCCCCCTTCTCCCTCTCTCTCTCCCTTTAGCAGAAAAAAAGACAGATCTAAAAATCCCTGCTGCTTGTGGGACATTGCTAAGAAGCAGAGACAACTCCAATTGCAGCTTGAGGAACTCATGCTGGAGCAAAGAAGTATATGAGGAAACAGATTCTGTGGTGGAGGCTGAGATGAAACAGAATCTTGAAGTGATTTGTGGCCACAGAGAGATCTTACACTGGAGCAAGACGGGCCGGGTAAGACTTGTGTAATCCTAGAGAAGGATCCATGCTGGTGCAGCTGAGTTTGTGATCCTAAAAGACAGCAGAAAATGGAAGACCTGTTGTCCGAAAAGTAGACCCATGTTGGAAAACCTATCAAAGACTGTACCCCGTGGGGAGGGACCTCCACAGAAAACAGGGGTGGACTCAAAACCATTCTCCCCTGTGACCCTGTGGTGAAGACCATGGAAAAGCAAGTGTCCCCTTGTAGTCCATGGGAGACCTTACAGGACCTG
>JAWMRA010000001.1:71650688-71705567 GCA_035584735.1 Pseudotriccus pelzelni | reverse complement strand
GTGCTGCAGAGCTGCTCAGAAGACTTGAAGCTTTAAAAGTAGAAAATACCTCCTTCTCCTCCTGGACTGATACAAAGTGGGAGGGATGTTTCTGTAAATACATAGTGCTTTTGCTTAATTAGAATTGCTGTAGATGTAATTGCTTAGTTTTTATTTTGCTAGTAATAAATCCTAATATTATTTTCTCCCCAATTAGGTCTCTTTGTCTGCATAAACTTTCTCTCGTCTTAGAGCAATTTGTGGGGGGAGTGGAAAAAATTGTCCCCTAGGCAAACCCATGACAATATGTGAAATCTTTACATAAATAACGCACACTTTTCACCAAAATATATATTATTTTCCTTTCTAATGTATTTAAACAAAATTTGTTACACACTGAGGGAGGTTCACTTTCAGGTGCTTGAAGAAATACTCCTGGTCAGCTCAGAAATTGACTCTCAAAGACGTGGGCAAGCAGGTAACCATAGAGATAGCCAACCTAGCTCTCCATGACATTTGGAATTTCAAATAATGACAAATTCTGTTATTAGGCACCCAATGTGTGATTTGATTGTCAGCAAGTACAGAATATAATAAGATAACAAATAAATAAATGTGAGATTAGAATACAATTAAAGGTGTCACCAATAGGGAATCCAGTGCTGATTTCTGTGTAACAGGGTCAATCTTTTCATAGTACCTTGCATGACAACTCTGCTCTAAGTTGCTCTTTAAAGCTTGTAATAACTTTGAGTAATAATGCTTCCCACTGATTTGGTAAAGCCTGTTTGTGACTTGTGATGTGCTGTCAAAGTTTAGAAATCTCTGTGTAAAATGGAGAAGGGAAGAGAGAAAACTGCAGAGGAAAGAGGAGATATAGAAAAACAAGAGAAGAAAGAAGCAAAAGAAATTAATGACTTAGACTTCAGTATTTCAGTGGGATGATTTCAAAGCCCTTCTTTGCTTAACTCAGTATAGAAACTCAGTTTGTATTAAAAGAGACTATCAAATACCACATCCTACTTGTCATCCAGAGGTTGCTTTCCACCAGGTGTCCTAGGAGAGGATACATTTCTTCCATTATGGATAAATAACTTATTATGACTTGGACTAGAAAAAGATAGATACTATGGGAAGAATTCAGACCACTTACTTTTTATCTTACTCTGATTTAGGCAAAATGTGGTTTTCTATTATCTGTGGCTTTCTGATCTTTGATACATATAATATTTTTCAGTCTAGTTAGGCTAAGTTCTCTAGGCACCTAATCACATTTTTCTAGACATGCCCATAAACATTCCTTTTCAAGTCAGTAGATGACTAAGAGCAGCTTTGATTTGAAGATAGAACAGAAGAGGAAATATTCTGCTTTAATTCCTGGAAAAAACTAATCCATTAGATAAGCTTAAACCATGTCTTATATAAATGATGGTATTAAATTCAGTGTATGAAACTGTCAGACACTTATATTTAGTTGCTGAAGTGTTCAAGTATTCCCATATGAAACAGAACTATTACAGCTTCTCTTCCATACACATTTAAATTCATGAATTATTGTGGTAAAAGGTATTTTATCCAAATTATAGAACATAAGGAGAGTTATTTATTTTTCTATTCTTCCTATTAAGGCAAAGAATGTAAGTCAATACTGTGAGATAAAATTATACATTTGTGGCCTACACAAAAACCAAATTACTGGTGCAGAGAGATAATTGCAATTTGTATATTTTACTTCAGAGACTATTTATGGTCTGAATGCTGAGTGGGCAAGGGAATTGGTAAGAAGACATAGAAAAGCCACATATTTGATGTTTTCTTCATTATATGAAAATCTACTGACCACAAAAATCCCAGGTCAAGCCACTGAACAGACTGCTCAGAGTATTCAGACACAGAGATCTTCAGAGTCTGACTGGACACAGTCCTTAACAATCAGCTCTAGGAGGCCCTGCTTCAGGACTAGATCTCAAGAGGACAAGTACCAGTGTCCTAAAGAAGTAGTGTCACCAGTAGGCTAAAGAGACAGATTCCCCCGAAGTCATTCTTCTCTCAAAACCTGACTAATAAGTGTTTAAAGAATTCTGTTGAACTACTACAATAGAGAAGTCTTGTAATTTAACTTCTTCATTCTACTTTGTAAGGAACTCGGTCATAGAAAAAATATGCTGTACCCTGAATGCCAGGTGAAGAAATGTTGAGATCAGTTACCTCTGAGATGAGTGATCCCTAACACATCCATATAGCTTATATTTCTAGTGGTAGACTCTGTGCAGCTTGTGATCTGTTGTTAAAGAGCACCAAATCGCCTACAGAGGCACGTATGCTTTTATAGTCAATAACTCAATGAGTAAATAAGTAGGTCTTTCTTTCCACAGTTCTAAATTGCTCTCCAAAGGCACTTGCAGCTTTCAATTGACCATATAGGGAGTCCAAGTACTGTGAATCACACTGCTTGTCCTGTGAAACATAGATTTAAAGCCAGCTAATCTGGAAGGCAACCCGAGCACTCATCCTGAGACTTTAGGCTAAAGGCTTGAAATGTAATTAAATCTTAGTTTTCTAAATATTAAACATTTTTCACACACTATTTTTGCCTATGTTGTCTTATCCATATTCTTTTAATAAGGCTTCTGCTTGAACTTATTCTCCAGCTAATTCATAGAGGAAGATTAAATAACTATGAATGCTTAGGGAGTGTTGGAACCGAAAGTACTTTAAATAACAAAATAGCTAATGATTTATTTTAAAGATTAACAATGATATATAAAAAGGCAGAAAGATGCCTACATACCTTTGATGGTGAGGTGAAGTCTCTAACTCTTGATTTGTCTTGCACAATTAGACCTTTTACCAATTTCCCTTAATGTTTTGAATTCACACTTTTAAATGAAGATTAGTGAACTGGAATTTCATAAAACGTGAAATTGCAAGTATAAGCCGAAATGACTTGTTTCAGACATTCAGCCAGAATGATAATTGAGATAACCAAATAGTAAAAAAAAAGTCTACTCAGCAATCACCAAGAAATACCTGAAATAGCAGCTTTAAAATGGTCCTGAACTGAATTTGGAATATATTTTTGGTTTAGATACATCAAACTGACTTTTTTGTATTGCTTGAGTCTTCAGTAACCTGAAAAGCTTTGAAAAGACTGTTAGAAATGTTGAGTTCCTATATCAATATTCAAAAAAATTGACTAAAAATATTTGAGAATGTTAAAGAACAGCAAATACTAGGTACTATCTAAATTACTTAATGCACTTTTCACAACTTCATGTATGTAAAGGGAGTTTCAGAAAACAGCAGAAGGCTGAAAATAGGGATAGATTTTGAAGGTGGATGTCTGGACATTCAGAACTATTTTAAAACAGCACACATCTCTAAAGGGAATAGAACTACTTTTAATCTGCTTTCAGAGTACAACGGTATTGCCAAATCATCTCATTACTAAAACTTGATGGCTGAAGGATTTTGATATTTTTCATCTTAAAAACAGTTTTAATGTGTTTTGGACATAGTGTCATTAGTTTCATGTGCTGAACATGAAGTTTGCAATCCTCTTTATTAAAGCCTTTGTATTTCACTTTTCTTACCATCCTTTCTGACCTTTTAGTCTTGATGTCATCTCCAGTTTCTTCTTTTTCTCTGTAGATGTTATCCATCCCTAAGTTTCATAATTTTATTTCTTTTAAGAACTTAAAACTTTGTCACTCTTTTTTTTTTTTGATTTTAAGATCATCCTTAAAAAACCCCATGACATACTTAAAAATGTCTCTTTGTGTAACATTTCAGTAATTCACACCAGACCAGTTTCTTGACAGAATATTCTTTCTCCTCAATCTATAATAAAGTGCAAATGAAAATTCACTGTATGCCATCAGATTATTTGGGAAAGCAAAATTTTGCATACCAGTTCCCTGAATAAATCTTCTCTCCTGAAGTCCAAATTCCTTGCTGCATGCCTTCTTGTCTTCCCTAAGGATCTTCAAGCTCTATTATCACATGGTCACTGTAGTCATGGCTGCCACTTGCTATCATTATAATAAGAGACTTATTCCTTATTCCAGGACCTGCATTCAGCTATTCCTTACATGCATTGTCACCTTCTCTGCCGACCTATGTTAAAGATTTACTGTCCATACATTAAAATACTTCAATTGTTCATGCTACCGTGCTACATATTTACAATTCTCTATAGTTTCTTATTGACATTCAGTTTCTTATTTCTTTCCCATGCTGCACACATTAGAGCAAGGGCAATTCAGTTGGCTGTAGGCTTACTTCACTATTTCAAGGGAAATGTGAGCATCTCCTGCATTGCCCTTTCCCACCCACATTTTCCTACTTAACTTCAGGCTTTGATCTCCTTTCTCTGATGAATCTTGCTTAAAGCTCTCCTCACTGCACTAGTGAGAGGAAACTGTGATGCCCCACTTTATCAAGTGAATCTTGTTTCTCTTTAGCAGCTCTTATTCCTTGAAGTGGGTTCATAGTTACAGGAGCCAAAGTCACGAACACCACAGCTCTGTAGCCAGGAGCTGACATACAGGATGTATGTGTCTCTGTTTAACAGTATGATTGAGCATATTGCCCTTTTCATTTAATGCTAAGAGTTCTAAACTTCCAGCTCACTTGGTCCTGGAATATTTGTCCAACCCTTGCTCAAGCATAGCTTTTGAATGTTCTCCTTCTATTTGCCATTGGGTTAGACTCTGGACTCTGCCAGATCTCTGCAAAGGTTCTTTCATTTTCCCATATATCTTTCCTCATGAGACATGCTCTTCTCCATTGTCTCCTTCCTTTTGTGGCTTAGCAGCTTGACCAGAGCATACCTCCTGCAGGTAAAGTTATTCTCAGCTCCTACCTGAGAGAAGAGCATGAGGTTCACCCTGCAGCCCAAGACCATCTTGCTATTCCCTCTTGGATCAATATCTCTGTTAATCTACAAGTCACATGAATTGAGATGTGTCCTGTTGTGTCAGCTGAGCTGATTGGTAGTCTCAAACATCATATCTGGGACTTTGGTGTGACCCACCATTGTATGGACCAGCCAGCTCTCTTTTGCATGATGTATTTTTAGTATTTTTGGTGTGCTAGCATTCCCTGACATCAGTTTCCAATAAGAAACTGGGTACAAATCTCTGTCTATTCTGAGAGCATTCCTGCTTAGCAGTCAACTATCTCTCTTGGCAGTCACTGTGCCTCAGTTCTCAGCTCCTTCATGAGGAAACTCTTGTGCTTTTTATCTGGTAAAAAAAAGGTTTCTTTTTTCCTCCCCTCTCAATTGCAGGCATTCATGAGAATACAGGTACAGGGCTCTGGTAATAAGAAGAGATGTGCCTATATAAAAAGATATCTCAAAGATTAATTGATGCTAAGCCTATTACAACATTTTTGAATAAGAATTTCCTGTGTCTTTTTTTTTAGTTGTCTTTGATTCCTTAAAGGCATGGTTTGCAAAACATTTTCTTTCTTAAAAGCCCAGCTTACAATTACATGAAATATATGACACTAGTCTGAAAAGGCTAATCCTACTTGTACCATTCTATTCTTTTGATATTCTACTCTAGGCTTATTTCAGCATTTTAGAATCTATAAGATTATAGAACATGATGGTGTAGTGTGCCACTCTACATGGTCAGAAGTTAATTGATATTTAAAAGCTTTAATTCCCAGAATCTATCAATGTTTTGAAGCTTATTTTAACAGCAGAATAGAAAGAGAACAGCAGAATGGGGGCATTACAAGTGTATGAGTGAGAAGTAGGGATTTAGACCTAAGATATTTAAATAGCTGAACATGCTTCTGTGTGAAGCTTTATTTTCATGAAACAGATTATTTGCCACCTTTAAGAACAGTGAATCTGTATTTTTTCTGTAAGTACTATAGCAAAATAGCACCTAGGGAGATAAAAATTTAGTCTGAACTAAATTTTAATCTCAGTGAGTAAAGGGTATAAGTAATAGTTACCCAGGCATCAAGAGAAGCAATACCTAAAATCCCTTGTTTCACTTAGAATGAGTTGTAATTTGTGTCTCAAGTGACAGATCATTCATAACTTTGTACCTCCTGTAGCAACGTTCATTTGAATCACCTGATGTCAGCTTTAAATTCAGCATTATTATTGATTAAACATTTGATTAAACTCATTTGATTGTTTATATCCCTGACTTTTATGAATCAATTTCTTCAGATTAAATGAGCCATTTTCAATCCATGGAAACTAATTTCCAGTCTGTTGATTTGTTTCTGCAGAAAGAAATTTTGAACACTATCATGCAGCTATGTAAAAATTATGACCCTTTTCTGATGGTCATAAAATACTATTGAATGTTTAAAATTATATGCACTATAAATCATATTGCAGTAGTTTTTGTTACAGCTAGTGGCTAATAAAAGTCCCACTGGGCAGTAATATTATACTCTAAGTACTGTAGTTATTCTGATTTTCCAGTTCACTGGTTTGATATTTACTATCTTCTGTGTGAGTAAGTATATAGAATATACTCAAAGTCTGCAAAAACAGCATGCATTCAGAGCAAATGAGCTCTAAGGCAAATGACTTATTTCTATTGTGGACAAATTATAATTATATATTTCAAATAGAGAAAATGGATTAGTTTTTCAGTGCAAGCCACACATTTTGGATTCTTTAAACAGTCTTGCTGCCCTCAGTAAAGTCCTACATAATATAAAATATCTGTAAAGAGATATAATGCATTCTTTGAATACTCTGTGCAATAAATTGTATTTTATAAATATTTAAAAATGTAAATAGTTTCAGCAAAAGATTTCTATAATATGTAAACAGAACAGTGAACTCTACATATTTCCAGGCTTTAAGGAGATACAGATTGAAAAATCAAATATATATATATGTGTATATGCACACATGAGCTTTGGTATGATTTTAGAAGACTGATTAGTGAATCTTTCCCACTTAATTAAAAACAAAGTAACATTGCTCAAATCTGCCTAGCTTGGCTGCCGTCCAGTAACTACAGTCCACATCGATGACTTGGGATCAGACTACAGGCAGATGTGATTTTCTTTTCTATTGATGCATCTTTAAAAATATTCAGAGTTCTAAAATTTTGGGTTCACTGAGAATTAAAATGTATTCTGAAAGAAACATTGTCTCAGGATACAAAATGTTCTTTGATAAACCTCAATTTTAAGGTCCTTGAAGCAATTAATTCGGTTACATTCTTTATAGAGTTTTACATGTGAAGTAATGAGTGTCTGCCTCCCCCATTTGCTCATGCCAGAACTCCCTCTTGCCCAGCCCAGTGCCCAGGAACCTGTAGTCTCTGCCCAGGCTAAGGGACACAGCTGCCACTTTCCTGTTTGCAGGTTCAACCAGGTCATGAATTTTCCAGGATCACAAGCACACATTTGTGGATTCGTGAGTACCAGCATAGACTCCCTGACTACTTGGCACCCCTGTCCAGATTCCAGCCCCTCTTAACCACCCCACAGGTCCCTGACTCTGCAGCTGGTCCAGCTCAGTGCTCACAACAAACATACAGCAGTCAGACACTTGTCCCACAGGCACCCCACACTCGTGGGTCTCCCATTGAATACCAGCATAGTCTCTGCCAGCAACTGACACCCCTGTTGAGACCTAAGCCCTCTACTCTCCAGCAAGCACAACTTTGTTTGTGAATATACACATCACACACAAAGACAGTTTGGGGAAGATACAGTCATTGCCCAGCAGCTGGAATAGGAATATGGGCTGTGCTAGGTGCCTGAGTGGGCAGCACTAGGTCCCTCACTCATCTCACTCACACTGCTCCCCTCAGTCACTGGTTTTTGGAACACACACAATTCCTCTTCTACTGCCTGGGGTCTAAAGATCCCCACTCACTCCTGTTGCTGACATGGAGACCCCATACTGGAGTGGCTCCAGCAGCTGACACCATAGTTCAGGGGAGCCCACAGCCCAGGTCTGACTCCAGTGTCTGATAACAAATTTCACACACACACAGGCCTTACAAGAAGCTGGTATTGAGTTCTTTGAGGACACACACACTTGGGATAGAGAGTGAGATTACACAGAGAGAAAGATAAAGCACAGTAAGATATGAGAGACAGGACAGACTTCATCAGTCAGGTGCAGGGCTCAGCCTAAAGAACATACTTGCTGTCTCTGTTTTACACGTAACTGGTGCTTTTCTGCTGATCTCCTTTGCTTTCTTCCCTACTCCCCCTTCCCCTACACACTGACTCACCAGTTTACACCGTCCCACTGACCCCCTCTGATATGTAGGACACCCAAGTTTTAATCCTTATCAGTTGCAAAGTGCCAGTTTGCCTACATTTCCTTGATGGCCCATGAATTATTGTCCCTGACCAGTTGGTTTGTCACTGTTTGTTTCCATCCCCTTCCTTATCCCCCCATTTGAAAAAAATCTTTCCACATCCCATATAATCTTACCAATCCATGCCACTGAGAATATGACCTTCCCGTTATGTATCAGGCAGATTTGTCTCTGCGTCTTGTGCTTTGCAGTTTCTTGGATCAGGTGCCCTCGAAGGAGAAGACATGCTCTTCTCACATAAATTTACACTTCCAGATTCTCTGCATGAGAGTGAATCAGCGTGCAAAGTATGTATAAGATTTTTTTGATTGCACTGCCTTTGACATTTGAATATGGGGCCTATGAAACAGCATGAATTACAGGCATGAAAAATTAGAGCTAATGTTACTGTCATAAAGAATTCATACTTGTAATTCAGAATTATTTTATCGGATTAGGTATATTATCAGATAAAGAATCTTCAGTAAGAATAAATGTAAGAGAAAGAAGTTGTTCAGATTTCCTATAGTCTTACAGTTGTAATAGTAGGATTCTCTAAGAATCCTACTGATTGACAATTGATAAAGAACCGGGCATGCTGAAAATAATTATTTATAGGTGAAATAGACTTCAAGTCAAGGAGGCAATTCAGTTCTGGAAAGAACTATGTTCAGAAAAAGAAATATTCTTATTTTTTCTTATACTTGAGGAAATATATAGTACAGAATTATCATGCTACTCCACAAAGTACTCCACAAAGTTTTCTATATACCATTTACTCAGCATATTTAAGTCTAAAAAAGCTAGTAAGTTCTCCATCATTTAGTGAAAAAATTAAGATTATTTCTCACAAAGCAGTCATTCAGTATCTGATCTTGGTTTCTATGTTCAAGAGGCACAAAGACAGAGAATTAACTCTATATATAAGCCAAATGGGCTTATTAACTCTATATTAAGCCCATTAACTCTATATATAAGCCAAATGGGTAAATGTAATCTCAGTGTCACGGGTTTGTCTTTTACAATATAGAGCACACGTCACTGGTGCCAACATCTATTATTACTGAGATAATCTGCCCATCACAATAGATATGATATCCTCATCTTTTCTATTAAAACACTTTCTTTCCTTTGCTTGGCTATGGATGAACTATCAAACTATCTCCGTGATTACCGTATTTTTAAGTTAAATTCAGAATAAATTCTCTCGTATGTAATTTTAAGTTTGTCCAACCCTAAAAGTTAATTCGCGTGTCTGAAATTTTATCATGTGTTCTGGATACACATCTGGTCTAAGGAAGGAGTACATATTTTCCTACGGACATCACCTCATTTAATATATTGCAATACTGACATCCCCATTAGAAGCAGGAGGACTGATTTTCCGCTGTCCTGTAACTTTAAATGAAAATGTATTTAACCACTAACTTTGAAAACATTCCTTTAGTCTTTTTATCTAAGGTATTAAATATCTTTAGTTAGTGATGTATTGACCTGGATGAGCAAAAATACATTTCATAGTGCCATCAAATAAAAAATTATGTCAAAGGTTTACAGCAGCTACAGTGCATGAATACATAACTACATCAAGAGTAAAGTAATTGAAAAGTCAGCTTTGTTGTATCCTGCTAATTACAGAGAGTATGAATTAAGAAACTCAGTTTCTTTTCTTTGATATCTGTTTTTTACTCACCAGGTGACTACAAGCAATTTAGACTTCCTTGGACTTATTATACTTAATACTCTGAAGGAAAATAAAAGGTAATAAAATAATATTCAGTTACACTTCAATATTTAATATTTTAATATGTTTTCAAAACAGAGAAACTTCATCATACATTTTATTTATATGGACATATATACTTTTTTGTATAGAGATATATCCATATGCAGATATAAATTGTGTTCAGTGGTGAGAAGTGTTGTTATAGCTTATCCATAAGACCTTACATTCATTTTAGAATAAGCAGTTCGCTGCTCAGAGACATTAATTTTTCACCTATTTAAATAAGTCATCTACTATAATGAATTCTCTTTAAATTAGAGTTTCATTGAAGGGTGCTGATTACATCTGAATAAAGCAGCAGGGGAATTCAGAAAGTTCTTACACAGTAGGTGTTAAAGACAGAATGCAAGCTCTGTGGGGCTTTAACCTTACCTAATTAAAACTCCCCCTGAAAACTGCTTAATTTTGACCTTCATTTTTTTCCAGGTAAAATAAATCAATTTCTGTTTTCTGAAAAAAAAAGGATACCAAAAAAAGAAAAAAAGAAAGAAAAAAAGAAAAGGCAAGTTTGGCATTTTAATCAGCAGCATTTAGTACCAAATTTCTTGTCCAGGATTTCTGTCAATGTTTAAAAAAAGATAATTCAATAATTTGCTGTGATAACATCATCAAATTGTTTGTAAGTAAAATTCACAGTTTATTGAAGGTGTTGTTTATTATAAATAATTAGAAACACCATACCAAAAAACCAATAAATTTCATGTCTTGCTTTCATTGTTCCTGTTCTGTGTTTCAATTAGAACTACAAGTACTTTAACTAAGTTGATCAAGCATGTCTTATGGAGGTAGCTCTCCTTGCAGGAGCTTAAGCACAATTTTCTCCAAGTGCTGGCCAATATTGTCTTATAGAATTTCAACATATCTCATAGAAAGTTAGAAGCATGAAAACTCTCTTCAGGTAGATGAAAAAATTTTAATCTGGTCACTTGTAATTAACATGAGGTTTACTAATCACAGAGATCAAAGAATACCTTTCCTTAAAGAAGTTTTACTGTGGAAACTAATCCATAATCATGTTCTAAAAACATAGCCCATTGCAAGGCTATTGGTGAGAAGTAAGGGAATAAGTAATATGTGAATAAGGAAAGTTTTTATGCATGTTTGAGCTGCCTACCTGCTCAGCAGTTCAAAACTGAAGTTATTCTTGATGTAATTGGAAATACAGCTTAAAATGCTGGAACAGCTCACTGAAATCATAGGAAATGGAACTGGAATAACCTCTCAAGGAATGGTTTCAACCCACTATTAAAATAAATAAAATTATATATTTCTTTATTTCTCCTAGAAAGATTAATGTTCTTTACAAGTTTCTGTTACTTTTATTGGAAGTTGTTCTAGGACAAGCAGATCTTCATGCATTTCCAGGAAGTGCCTTGGTTTCCTCTTGAAAACACTTCCTGTTACAAGCAAGCAAAACTCTGAGTCTGAGACATTCCTACAAATACACATATACTCAACTGCATATTTTTTTCTTTATCTTATTTTTAAGAGAGTACTTTTTTGATCTGTCTCCTTAGCTTCAGAAATTGGAAAATTATGTGTCTGATTCTAAGCCGTCCAACATAGTGTCCCTTTCAGTCAGAAGAGAAATGTGTGCCTCTAAGGTGTTATTCGTGTATGTTGGATTACAGCAAGAAGGATCTTCTGCTGGAGGGGTCTATTTCTCTCCCCTAACTAAAAGCAAGTTTATGACTACCTAAGTTTTAGACAGGTCTCTTCTAGAAACCAAAGATAAGGTAATTCAAAGTAGTATAGGCTTTTCTTAAAAACAATAGAGAAATAATTTCACTGGAACTGAATATGGGGTCTAAAGAATCTATTAAATTAAGAAGTAATTGCTTAAATTTGCATATTTCCATTCAAGCCATAATTTCAGTCATTACTTGGTCCTATGGTTAGCTGATGCTTAATGAACAATTAAAACATTTGATGAGCAGTTCTATCGTGTTTTTTCTTTAATTTATGCATAGACAATCTAAAATAATCTAGTGCTACAAATTATACATGGGAGAAAATTAATTAGAGGATTTTTTTAAAGGATTGAAAAGATGTTTATATTCTATTATTTTTTAGATGCTAAAGTCTTTCTAATATCTTCTCTGATCTGCTACATGAGTCATAATTCCTGGCTACTAAAAACATTTTCCTAAATAATACTGTCTTATAATGATAAAATATTTTCAGATACTAAAGTAATGCTATAGTGAATATTATATGGTTAAGGAAAATAAGTTCAGGAGACAGAAATAAAATAGATACAGAACAGAGAGAAATTATTTATTGTGATTGATTCTGAGTTGCTGGTTTGAGTGGTAGATCAAGGAAACAATCCTTTCAATGCCTTCGAAAATTATTAGTTGGAGAATTTGCCTCTTCATTGACGGAGTAAAACTTTGGCAGTGTATATCCTTATAGAAGTCTCCATGTAAGAATTATAACATATATTTTTTACATTATTATTAACATTAAACAAAAATAAAGTTAATTAATGTTTGGTTTTGGTGTTGGAATCAAATTTTATTTTGTTTGGGGCTTTTTTTTGGTTGGGGTAATTTAAGCTTTTTTTTGGAAGTTGATATACTTTCTGCAGACTTGCAGATGTTTTTTTATTTTTTTTTCTAGCAGCTATTTTTTTGTGTTTTCTCTAATTTTCTCAATGGGCTGAGTAGAGAAAACAATAGGCCAGAATATCCTTTATTTTTCTAGAGGCCAGAGGCCTTAAGTTTTCTTATAAACCCATTTTAAACTCTCCAAAACTGTGTTTATATTCGTTATGAAATCTAAGATCACACAGAATAATAAAAATACCTAGTGATCATATGGTTCACGTTTCACTTTCTCAGAAATCCAAACTCTGTGACATTGCCACTAACACTGAAAATTATCCATTATCTTACACTGTGAAGTAAATTGGGGGTTTAATACCGTTTATGTAAAATAAAAAAAAATCACTAAATAAAATGAGCAAATAATAGAGTAAATATTGCTCAAAAAATTGTGTCATTATAAAAACTTTAGCACATGACAGAAAAATTAATCTTTGAAAAACTATGAAAAACATTAATTATATGTTGTATGATAAAACATATTCTTACTATAAGCTATAAACATATATTCCTCTGTTCCATGTATTTTACCTTTTTTAGGATCTCAGTCTATTTCAAAATTGACTGTTTCTTTATGCATTTTGTTGCATCTAATTTTCCTACACCCTTTCATCATTTCTTGATCCTTTCATATGCATCCTTTCACTTAGGCAAATATAACATCTTTTAAAGTGATAAGAGGCATTTATATTTATTAATATATTTTCAAAACAGTTATTTTTAATGACCTATATAACAGGCAGACACATTACTGTTTTAAGTAGTCTAAGTTAATTAAGATTACAGTAATACAAGGTTTTAACTACTTGTTATCACTCGCATCATTAAGAAGTTTTTCTTGTTCTACTGCAGGTGCTTTTCAAACTATTTTATTAGCAGATAAGTATTGTGTTCCTTATAACACAATTTCATACTCTTCAGTGATGCACAGGTTGCTGACATCATGACAGAGATAAGGAGTCATGCTAGTAACATAAATAAGGTTGTTTAGTTTAGAATGTGTCTGGGTTTAGAAAATAAGAATTTCAAATAAGAATTTACTGTAGAGAGAAGATGAAAGCCCAAGATCACATTGTAAAGGTCTGGGGTTTTTTTCTGGCTGCTAACCTGGTCTTGCTTTGCTCCCCCTGGCTGGGTACTTTAGGACGTTACGCTGGCTGTCAAGGCCTCTGCCCTGATGGCATGTTATTACGCTTGACTTCCCATCCATTAGGGAGCAGCTGGTCCTCTCCGCTTTCTGACACTTTGTACCATTGTTCACAATGTGTTGGAGTTCCTGCTTGTTTGCATATTCTCTCTGCTATTCACATGAGTCTGAGTGCTTATCTGTAAAAAAAAAAAATAAATCTGAAAGCAGTAGTCTATGGCAATTTGACTGAAGAGTTCCAAGATTCTTAAAGTTGCAGAAACATCTTTAATGCAGTCTGGCCAACATCTGCTAAAGCTTATGGTACTCTTGGAAGTGGGCCACATTCAACTAGCATCATGCTGCACAATTCTTTTTTATTTTTCTTGGTTTCTCAGAGAGTGTTCCCTGATGAAGACATAATCCTGACACATGATAATGCAAAAAGTAAGGATGAAGCCCCCTGTGAATAGAAAAAGGTATTTAAACAGGGAAATTGTTTTCAGAAAGGAAAGAAAAATACACGTACAGAGGGATGCATATCTGAAAACCACAGAATTAAAAGTCATTCCTACTGGTGTGACCATGCAATCACTAAATTTAGGAGAGTCAACTCAATGGCCATTTGTAGAGACAGTCTCTACAACTAAATAGGTTGTCTAGCTGAGGATACAGCAGAATTTTTGCTTAATGAAAATTTCTGGTTTTACTATAACTACTTTCTCATACTTTTCCTGTTGTGATGCTTCTCCTTCAATTCTGCTTCTGCTCTGTTCAGTTATGCCTCTCCCTTTGATCCTATTTTTTCACACCATATTTCATTTTCTAGGGTTGCCTTCTTTGTTTCCTTGTTACTTACCTTTTCTCTTGTCTTACCTTTACACTGAAAAGGGCAAGTACACATGCAGGTCATTTGTATTGTTTAAGTAAGTGCTAATTTTGTGTGTGATACCTGTAAAGGCATCATTTTTGTATTTGTGTTGGCATGTGTTCTTGTGTGTATGTGTAACCCTAGGAATGCCTGCTGAGCCTTGCCATTGGCTGTATCTAGTGTTGTGGGATCATAGCAACCATGCTCTAGCAGACCAGGAGGGAGGATGACCCTGGGTCCTGACGCTCACCATTCTCAGCTTCCCTTTAACAAGTAGGAACATCACAGAGAGGCCATCAAATCGCAAGTACCTTCAAAAGCCTCAAGAACCTGCAAGAAAGTGAACAGTCAAGAAATTGCACCCTGTGGAAGGGAACCTGCTAGAGCAGTTCAAGAAGAACTGCAGCCCATGGGAAGGACTCACACTGGAAAAAATAATAATATCACAGTGATGGATTTTCACATATTTTCTTCAAAAATAATTAAAGCATGAAAATTTAAGAAAACAGCAAATAAAACTCATCAGGAAGTGATGGACTGGTCACTGGCAATTAAGCCTCACTGATTTCATACAAGTGTATTTGTTATGCTGGCAACATCCTTGTTCTGTCCCAGGTGATGTAGTAGGGACAGAAATCATAGTGGTTGAACCTTGAACATGGTGGTTTTTAATTTCATCACAACGTTGGCTCAAGATGCAGAAATAGAATGTGACATTTTATAATTTATTTTACATAGAACATATTAAATCTCAAAAGAGAAAATTGTATATAGTGTAGAAAATTAATTTATAAAAATTTCAATATGTATAAATTAAAAATTTAGTAAAAAATGAAGACATCTTGAGTAAATGAAGGGAAACTGTCATTTTCATTTCCAAATCTCTATAACTTCATTGGCTTAACTAAGTAAATAAACACTGCCAAATAAAATTACACAACCTGTGTTAAATTCCTTTCACATCAGTAATTGTTTAAATGCACTTTCAACATCTATCATTTGCAGACTATTTTTAAATGGTGCACTGCTATTTTTTCTCCTTTCCTTTCTAAATATACCTATCTTCTTTCTAGTAAAAAGAAATTACATAAAAAGGGTTCATAAAAAAAAAAGAAGAAGGCACGCAAAAAGGGTGCAACAAAATACAGTTTATCCTCACCACTAAGTGGGTGGTGAGGATACAAAAACTCTTAGTTTTTGTATCATATTTGTCAGATGCTGATATATGTTTTGGGAACTCCAGTGTGTCTCAGAGGATTCTACAATCTATTTGTAGAGAAGTGAATTAAGCACATGGTGTTTTCCTTATATTGCAATAAGTACCACAAAGCACCTACATCCAGCACACTTTGGTCTCTTTGAAATACATTGGATACTTGGAAGACTAAATCACAAGTATACAATTTTTTCATGGTGATTTAAATTAAATAATAAATATATAAAATATTAAATATTAAAAGATAATGTAACAAAAGTAATCTGTAATTTTCTAACTTTCATAACAAAACACTGTAATCGCAAAACATTTTCTGTAATAGATTATTTACTCATGATGTATCTGGTTTTTTGTGATCAGACATCCTAAGAAAAATAGATGGGGTGATACCTTTTTTTATTATTATTATTTTGGGGATTTTTAGCTGTGAAGGTTAGATGCTTTTCATGTTCTTAACAAATACTGAAGGCATAGCAATGTAGTATCACTAGATTTTCTAACAAAATGGAACAACAAAATATTTATAGAGTTAAAGAAAGATGCTATGAGTGGACAAAGATCAGAACTCTTTAATCTTGAACATTTAAAGCTCAGTTAAGCTCCACACACTTTCGTTTATAGTTATAAAAATATTATCACTATCTCATGTGTTTTGGGCTATCCAAGATATTGACACAGAATGATGAATGTGAAACACAACTTACAGAAGCTTTGTTTTTCCTTCGCAGCTGAAGACTTTCTTTATTGATAAAATAGAAGATATAATGATGACTACTTGGGACATTCCATTTAGGATTTTAATCACAGAATTGTAGAATGGTTGGGTTGGAAGACCTTAATTATCATCTTAGGTCTAAGGACCCTGCCATGGACAGGGACACCTTTCACTAGACCAGGTTGCTCAAAACCCTGTCCAACCTGGCCTTGGTTGGACTTGAACTACCAGGGACAGGGCAGCCATATCCTCTGGGCAACATGTTCCAGGGCCTTATCACCCTCAGAGTAAAGAACTTCTTCCTACTATCTAATCTAAATCTACCCTCTTTCAGTTTGAAGTAATTATTCCTTGTCTTATCACTACAAGCCCTTCTAAAAAGTCCCTCTCGTGTTTTCCCGTAGGCCTCCTTTAGGTACTGTAAGGTTGTCTCCCCAGCATTTTCTCCAGGCTGAATCTCAACCTGTCTCCACAGGAGAGGTGCTGCAGCCCCAGATGAAGCATCATCTTCTTGTCCCTCCTCTGAACTTGCTCCAGTAGGTCCATGTCCTTCTTTTGTTGGGGCCCCCAGAACCGGACACAGCACTCCAGAAGTGGTCTCTTGAGAGCTGAGTAGAGGGGGTGAATCGCTTCATTGGCCTGCCAGTCATGCTTCTTTTGATACAGCCCAGGAGATGGTTGGATTCCCGGGTGTGTATTACTGGGCCTTGTTCAGTTTCTCATCCACCAACACCTGCATGTCCTTCTCCTCAGCACTGGTCTCAACATATTCTCTCAGGCTCTCAATTCATGGTCTCAGTCAAGGCATTTGAGTACACAAATTCACCTACATACAGCAGAAGCTGTATGCTGGGTAGCTGAATTATAGAGCTACCCAACATTATCCTCCTGATGGCTGCTGTAAAATGAGTGGAATACTTTATAGGAAGATTAAGATAAGACAATTTTATTAACTCATGCTTCAGATGACTAGCTAGTGAAGTCCTAGATCACTGTAGGAGTTACTGAGTAAAGAAACAGCTGTGCACAGGCACAGAGCCCCGTTATCAACCTCTATCAGAATTGCAACTGGACTTTAAATGTGCAAAATCTCTTCTATCTCCCTGTGTTATGACTATTATACTGGCAACAAATAATCTTAAGAAACTTGCACTGCATGTCATGCAGAGCTGCAAGAACTGAAAAGACAGCTAAGAAATAGAGTCCCTGAAATTTATAGTGCAAGATCAGAATTTGGTCAGCATCACCACTCTTACGAGTGAGCTCATGGAAATTCAGAGTAACCACATTTTTCTCTTAACTTGACAATGAATGATTGGTACTAACTTCTAAAATGTTCCAAATATATCTGCTTTCAAAAATCAAACAGGTTGAGAAAAAGCAATCTATGATTATGAGTTCTACGTATGAGAGAAATTCATAGAACAAATATAATAATTACACCTGGGACAAGAAAAATAAAGAAGAAAAAAAGTAAGATATATGGATCTGGGAGCAAAAGAGACAACAGCATGGAACAAAAAATGAAATTAAACTGGTGAAGGGTGGGAAGGAATATCTAATACTTTGAATAAATCTTTTACAGCTATATTAACATATGGTTTGTACCTTAAAAAGAGTTACATTTTGTTTTGACTTTGATCCATATTTTTCCCTAAATACAACTAAAACAGTTAAACAAGATGAAACTTGAATAATGAGAGAGAAAAATGCCTACAGCTTTACACAATGTGACCAGAATCAAAGGGAAATCAAATCAGCAGCTTCAAAGTGCTTATAGTTTTCTGCTTGGACATTCTAGGCAGGTCTAGGCACAGACAGAACATGTATTCCCAGTTATATGGGAATATATGGGTAAGAGATACTTGAATGATCAGCCTTTCACCTTCTTCAGTTTTTCTCCTGTGATTAAATTACATACCACCCTCTTTAGAAGGAGTTTTTGTTGCATAACATTTGCTAACAGATGGAAGTGTTTTTATGAAAAATCTATAATTCTGGAAGCTAGGCAGGGGAGGTACTTCATTCTTTGGTTTCCCTCATCTTCCCCCTAAGGGTGTTTGTTGGAAGATATTTTTTGTCCCAGTTAGGAAATATATAATAAAACAATAGAATTATTCAGATAAAATGAAACGGGAAGAAGTGCAAACTAGGCAAGATTTGAGATGAATCCTCCAAAGGCTTATCTGACCTCCAAGCTGTATTTTCAAGTATTAAACTCAATAAAACAAATAAATCCCCTCCTTACTGTGTGTGGCATATTCTATTTTCTGTCAGAAGGCCCTGGGCAGTCTGACTAAACACTAGCTCTGCTCAATGCAGCAGGTAGTCAGTATGCTGGAGGGCAGGGGTGTTGTTTAGGGGGTTCTCAACAGGCTATGGAAATGGGCTGCTGAAAAATTCAGCAGAGTTAGATAGAAAGTTTTGCTTCTGGTGTAGGATTACACCAAGTAAAATTTAAAGCTAGAGGCTCAAACTGTTTAGAAAGCAGCTTTGCAGAAAAGAAGCAGAGGACCACTATGAATAAAATGGTGAATGTGAGTCAGCACAGAGTACTAGCAATGACAAAAATCCATCACATATTCATCTGTATTTTAGCAGGTCAAGGAAAATGATTTTGCATCTCTGTGTGATATTTCTGAGGTGGCATGTGTAGTTTGGAGTCCTCAGTACAAAAAAATATGGACAAACTAGAGCGTATGCAGCAGATGGATACTAAGATGGTCAGGGAGCAGAGTACATAACGGAAAAATTTAGGAAAGTTTATTTTCTGAACCTGATAAAGAAGGCCCAAGGGCTGTTGTCAGTAGATGGAAAGGTATTAGACTAACCATTCTTCTTAGAATAAGAAAATAAAGTTGGGCTCTTCCTGTAAGTGAACAGTAAATAGTAGCAGTTGCAATTTGCAGCGAGGGTGATTCTGGTTAGATATGACAAAATTCTTCAGAGGGAAGGTAGTTAAAGCATAAGAAGGGCTGCTCTGAGATGACATGCAGCCTCCATTCAAAAATCTTTGGAGTTTCCCAGGAGATGGCTCCAAGCCATTTGCCCCGGTGTTAGACTCACTTCAAACAGAAAGTTGAACTATGTGTCATTCGAAGGTTCTACTCAACCTAATATAAAGATGTGATTCTTTCTGTTATTCTTTGAATAACGTGATGGTTTTAACATGTTTTAATCTTTCTGGATGGGACTTCTCTCATCCCATGTTTGATCTGTATATTTTATATCTTTGCATCTAAAGAGTTATAGAGATGATTTGCCCCAGCCGAGGTAAAAAAATTCTATCAAACAAGAGTAAATAATTCTATCAAATGTCAGATTTTGTTATCAAGTGCCTACTTAAGAAAGCGCATAAACAAGCATGTATCAAATAGAATAGATTGTTACTGATACTTGAGTCTTCGTAAAGGTATATAATGGTTTAGCATAATATTGTTACTAATTATGTAATTAGTGCCTTCACTATTTTCCAAACGACAGACATGGTCATGTTTGCCAAGAAAGGGAGAAAAGAAAACTCACAAAATGAAAGGTCTCTACCAACCTGTCATAGTGAAAAAGATCTTCATTTAGTGATCATTTCAACTCTGAGCATGTTAGGGAAGTACATTAACCATTTATTTCAGAAACAGCATTTAACATAGTATCTTCAAATGATTGTCCAACATATATAGTGTGCTAGATACAGTTGTAGTAAATTCTTGATATGCTGAAAGAAAGGACAGGTGGATTTAAAAACAAGGAAGAGACAAAATATAGACTAGAAGTAACTACTTGTTGAAAAGAGGGAAAAAAGATCTGTGATAATTCCTTCAGTTAGCTGTTTGAATTGCTGAAATCTGTCATTTATGACAGTCATCTTAACATATTTGCATTAGTTATGATAATAGAGAGGAAATTTTAAAAAATGCCGTTTTCCTTTTGTCCCAGAAGGAATTACGTGATTAGGTGGCTCATAGATTCATAATTTGAAGACCACCATGGCCACCACCAACACATGAGAAGATCTGACTATAAATTAGTTCATTTTTCTATAGGAGCACAATTCATCTTGTTTTAAAATATGCAGAATATTCTTGATCTCTCTGACCAGTTGATACAGTTTTTAATGACAATCACAAAAAGAAAGGTGTGTTGCATTTCATAGTTGAATTTGCCTAATTATCTTCAAAGCATGTATGCTTTGTCAGCCAAACTGAAAAATAAGCATTCAAATGTCACACATATTTTTGGTATTACTGTGACAATTTCAAACTTCACTTTTTTACTAATAGATTTATATTCTATTTCCTAAGCAAGTTGCACTTTCATTGGCCATTTTTCTGCCTGCTGGGGATACCCAAACATGTGTGCATTGCTTTGATGGTTGCCTTCACAACTTTGCAAAAATTTATAAGGGTGTGTCTGATTTTTGCTTTACTGGACAGAATTTTTTTCCCAAGGGTTCATTTTTTATTATTTTACTAAGATTCACTACTTTCTAATGCATGTTTTCAATTTGCACTCTTCTTTGCAGATGAGTTGCTTTGAAGTTACTTTTTTAAAAATATGTTTTGTTGAGTTATGGTCATTTTGTGATAGTGAAGTGATTCAGTTCATTCAGTTCAGAATATCCAACTGTGAAAAAACTATACATGCCAGAGTGCATTGGAATATCATAAGAAAGTAATTTCTGATTTAAAAAAATGTTTGTGTCATAGAATTTTCAGGTTTTGTCATTTGTAGTAAAGCTAGTTTCAAATATATGATGTTTCATTATTTCTCCCTCTAATGCATTAGAAATTAATTATTTAAGAAAAAATACATCTTGAATTTAGTATTTTTAGTTTAATTTTAATCTTATCAATAAAGGTCCCAACTATCTTCCTTATTTTTTTGTTTACTTTGAAGGAGTCTGTGGCATAATTATAACAATTCCAGATATTTTCAAAAACAGAGCAAATGGAGACTGACATGAGTAACTACAGGCTCAATCCTTTTCTAAATTAAGGCTTACATCAGTTTAATACTCCTTATACAACTGGGTTTAGATTAGATTGTTATGGTAGAAAAATAAACACATATTACTCTTGGAGGGGAATGCATATTAAAAACGTACTGTTTTTTCAGTATTCTACCGCATGTGTCTGTGAAGTGCAAGAAGTGATCCATAGAGAGAAAACTCAGTTAAGAGACATTTCAGAACAACTTGCATCTGAATAAGGCATTTGCTAACATAGGGAACCCTGGGCCTTTCCAGAACTCTAATTCCTTCGCTAGTGACTCCCCAATGGTTTCAGGGAGCCAGGAAGAGGAACAGACTTTTTCCAGAGCTTTCACATATGATCAGCTGAGGGTATTTGTGGGAAAACCAAAACAAAACACTAAAGCACCTACCAAAACTAACAAAAAACCAACCAAATAACCAATAGCAACCCCCCTCTCACAAAAACAAAAATAAAAATAAAAGAACCAGCAACAATGAATTGTGAAAAAACCCCAGTCTCCTAGTCAGACAATCCACAAACATAATATTGATTGGATTGAATGTTATGAACATGCTGACAGAAGCACATCCCTTAGCTACCTTGAAAATGTCCATAATGATAATAAAATTGAGGTGATCTGTAGGAACTTAGGAAGAGATAAGGATCTGCAAGCACTTAAATACTGGATACCAAATTGTCTAGCTATCAGATAAGCTGGCAGATGAGACAACTTCTAGATGGAAAAAGAAATCAACTGGGAGGAAGATTGATAAAAGGCAATTTTTGGTTAAAGATGAACTGATAGAAGAAAAAAAATGCAATTATTGTGTGGCACAGAAATAGGATTAACTTAGAGAGAATTTATTTTTTACATGCAGAGGTGACAAAACCTTGAAAATGCTACCTCTTCCAAAAGTTTCAGAACTGAGATGTGCCACCACTACTCCTTTTAAGAATATAATATCATTATAAGAAGGCTGCCAGGAGAAGAATGCTGAAAAAAGCTTATATTTAAGATACATTTATAGAAGTAAATATCAACCAAAAAAAATTGTGGAAGTTGAACTAAATATAACTTTTCATTATCATCATAAAAGTTGTATTCTAACTTATAAAATACGCTAAATAATTTTTTAAAAAATTTAATACAACAGCTAGAATATACTTAATATTCATTCATTCTCCAGAAGAATGTAATTTGATGAGAATTCATCAACTGAATATATTTCTCTTTTCTTTGTCTTTGCTTTTTTTTTAAACTGTGACAGTTAAAATGGCTAACATCATCATAATAGTAGAAATAAAACTTCTGCCCTCTTTCAGAAATTAAGCAACTGGAACAAAACTGAAATATTCAAAGTGACTGAATCTTTTCTGCTCCCCAACAACAGTATTGACAAAATATTTCTGCATTTTCGGAAATGCTTTGACCATCATGTAAGTGGGAATATGTAACAGAAAAAGTGAATATAAAGAAACGTATTATTTCAAATTATTATGGCAGATTCATTTAGGAAAAAAATATTATCTGAATGCTCTTTTTGTGAAGTTAGGGGGCTTTTATTGTTAGCACAGAAATTCCTCTTAGAAAGTTACCACTTTTCAAAAGAAAAGAGAGTTTTACTGTAATCACAACTTTCTGTCTAAATAATGTACATGAAATATTTTTATGACAATATTTTTTATATAAACATTAGTCATGAGTGTTAATGTACCTCACAGTGAACCTTACCCTTGAGTTACAAAGTCTTCACGGTATACTACACTACATATTCACTACTGAATATCTGTTTTAACAAGGGCATGATGGTATAAGGTTTTTGCTGTCTATTATAATAAGTTAATGAATGCTGACACAATTAGAGGAGCAAATTAGCAATAAAACTTTGCTTTTGTTTAAATTTTAGCTTTAAAGCACATGAAAGGTTAAATCAGGGCTGTTAAATGTCTACCCAGTAGACAAATAAGATGGCAATACAACTTCTCCTGTTGGGCCAGACCAATCATGCCATAAAGAGTTCTCATATTAAATTCTATGGGTGAAGTATTTTATAAAAATGTAAATTAAGGTTTAGCAAAATCTGGTTTGCTCTGCATTTACTTTTTAAAAATGTCTGTTCAGCATGGAAAAGTAGGAACATGGCAGATGTTGTGGAAAAATCAGCATCTATTGAGGGTTTCAAGCGTCCTAAAAAAGACTTACTGCCTTTCTGAATAAGATCAAAAGAAGAGAATTTTTTTTAAGAAGGGAAAAAGAAAGTCATTCTAGTGAACAGAAAATCAAGTAGCATATGAATCTATTTTTTAAACAATCAGCTACTGTAAATGATGTGCATTTTGTTCTGATAGTAATAGCTTAAAGATTTATTGTACTTTTATTTTACTGTTTTTAACTATAAGAATAAAAGCAAGGCTTAAGGGGGAAAAAATCCTACTGATTCTGACAAAGTTAAGTGATTGACCCTGACAAGTAATATTATGTGGGACTAATAGCAAATGTGAGGGGGAAAAGCAGACTAAATTTGTAGGCATTAGAGGTGGGAACTATAATCTCTCTGTTTTTACAGAATGAATGGATTTACAGGTAATTTCATAAAAATGTTTTTCTGAAAGATCCACATGGTTCTGATCATGATATTCCTCAGTTCAAGGTCTGTTTTCAGGGATGCGAAAGATCTGCTGATTTCAAAAGAACTCCCAAAATAGAAGATGAGCCAGGAAAAAGATATCAATTATGCAATCCAATACTATTTCAACTTAAAAATTAAAGGTTGAAAATTTTTTAGCATCACCTAAGATGTTGTCAAACGGACAGCAACAGACGGCAAGATTTTTTTATTTTTTTTAAACATATACAAACCTTTGGAGAAAATTCAATAGTATTTCCATAAGTTATGGCAAAATTCTAGTCTTACAGGAGTTAACATTTTACTTCTCAAAAATCACTGATTTCTGCAAGAGATTGGGAAAAATGGATGGCATATTCCAGGGTTTTTTTGTGAAGTACTTAATTTTGTTCTGAAAAAAGCCTTCATTATTACATAAATGAACAATTACTCCTCCACTGGATTAGACATACATAGTTGAGTTACTTGAATAGCAGAGACATATTCTCTTGAAAATTTTCCTGTCTCGGCCTGGCTTAGGTACACCCCAGCTAGGGGTATTTCCAAGATATTCTGTGATGGTGAAGACAGATAACTGAAGATGAGAGGTAATCTTCCATGCTTTTAGAGTTCCACTTTCTAGCCAGCAGTTTTACTCCCTAGTCACTCAAATATGACTGAACCCCAAGACTTATGCGAGTAAGGAACTTGTCTGGTTGCAAGGGTAGAAAGAAAAATCCCAGTATTTCCAGCTCAGCATTTGCACGAGGCTTTGTTCTCTGACAGAAACATCTACCAGGGTCTTGAACTATTAGAGAGATGGGAATTAACAAGTGAAATATAAATGAGAGAATAAAAAGGGAGATCTGCTTCCACTTACAATATCCTTCAAATCCTATCTTCCTTTGCTTTAAGGTTATAATTATATGCAATTCATAGTGATGTCATGATGCTTTCATTTTTATTCTCTTTTATAAAATCAGTATTGAAAGTCAAATATAGTTACTAGCAGAAAAGAGAAAGAGCCCCTCACTATGTTCTTCGATAGTATAATTTTAAGGGGTTTGTAATGTCTTATTTCTATAGCAGATAGAGATCCAGAAATTTCCATTCTTCACCACACACAAGACATGGAAATCTTATGTCTAAATCGAAAGGAATGACATGGTAGAAAACTATAAAAACTGAAAACATGATAGTGCTTATCTCAGGATGATGAGACTTTGGCTTCTGATTCGGTGCATTTTCTTCACTCAGTATTTCCTACATAAATATATCTGATGGTCTTGATATATTTTTCATTTATGTGCTTTTACTCAAGGGAAAAAAAAAGATATCTTGTTGTCAGCTGGCTTCAATTTATGTAATATTTTAGATAGCAAATTTATTTGTATCAGCATTTGGTTTCATCAGACAATTTCCTTTTACAGACTGTGGAGAGTAGCAAACCCTTCCATTGTGCAATCCCTACAGTAAATATCTAAAGTAGAAAAACTCTGGTCTGGGAAATCCTGCTTTTGTCTTGTGTAAGCCTAGTGGCTGAAATACAAAAGAGGAGTTTCAGAGTTCAAAAATGCTGGAGAGCTGGGGAGGGACAACATTGTGTTGTAAACCAGGAGGAAATAAAGTTCAAATAGTTTTTTCATAAGAGGCAGTTGAGTTATGTTCAAAACATTTTATATGAAAATTCAGATATGTCTATGCAGGAGAAAACCTGCAGATCCAGAGTGTGAAAATGTGAAAACTGTTTTATAAGACTTTTTTATAGAAAACATTATCTGTATTTATAAAGAAAATGTTTGCTTTTTTCAAGTTAAATACCATAATACTAAAACCCAAGTGCAACTCCTTGGGTTGAACAGTAATCATTTTAACACTACTTATAAGTAGCAGACACTTCTCTACCTAGCAGAACACCTGATAGAGCTCTATGACTCGACAACTGAGATAGCTTTACTGAAAAATGTAAAAAATAAAAAACTGTCCAAGCAAATTGCATATCAAGAATTAAATCTTCATCTGATTGTTATTTTATATCAGAAATTACTTACATGGTTATCAGACGGTTATTCTGTTTATTTTCTTTGTTACTGTCACTCAGCAAATTACATTTTTTAGTTCTTTGACTGTAAATCAAGAATTATAAAATACCAAGTATCAAGACAGTTTAATTTCCCAGGTTTCTGAGCAATATCTTGAGCCAATATTCATCAGTAACCCTAGAAATCAACCTGCCTTTTGTAGATACCACTCATATCTTGGATAAAGAATTTCACATCTAGAAAATTAGTTCTAGTTGAAGATTTTTGTACAGCACAAATCTACAATGAGGTGAAGTAAAATGCAGGGAAACAACTGAGATACTGATAAGGGCATGCTCCAAGCAGCTACTTGGCAGTATGATCACAGATCAGAGCCCTGTGGAGCACAGTGATGTATATTAATAAATAAGTGTAGACATGGTCTAAATGCCCAGAAGATGTTGATAAAATCTGGTTCAGATAACAATCAAAGAATGCCTTTGGCACTGTATGACAAAAAATTGCATTGATAGCATAGCAAAGGAGGACAGTGTTCCTTATCTGTTCCTGATACATGTGAGGGAAGAAAATATAAAAATGTGTATAAGAAAATACGGAAGGGGAATACAAAATATTAGTCACAAAACTAAAAAGATTTAATATTTTGTCCTTTTCATTCAAAAAATACCGCAGACTTTCACATAAATATCTACAAAAATTTCTATTTCTGAAAAATTATCTAAGCCTACTTAATACAGTAAAAAATGCCTACAGCAGCTATTTTGGCAGGTTTGTTGTCAAGTGATGTGGACACTAGGAATCAAAAATTCCACTGAAATGCAACTTCAGGAGGAGTGAACTGGATATCTGATTTCTCAGGAAGCTATCATAGACTAGTTTTTTGCTTATTAGGACACACATTAAGTCAAAAGTCAGGGTTTCTATGAAGCAGATAGGACCATATTTATGGAAAGCAACCTTTGTTTTATCCTATTCTGGTGTGCAACACAAAGTTTTTATCCTTGAAGTAATTACATATTGTAAAAAAAGTTTCTTCACATTCACAGACCCTTTTTTGTTTGCTTTGTTTGTTCGTTTGTTTTTGTTCTCGGTTGATTTTGTGTTTGGTTTTGTTGTTTTCTTGGACTTTGTTTTTTTTTGAGAAGGGGGAAAATTATAACAGACACTAATTTATTCTAGATTTCATTGTCTATACTTGTAGTATCTTTGTAGATGTAGGATACTGATATAAGAACTCAGGGTTTTGGATGAGAGAATTTTCTGGATGTTACCTGTAACTGACTCTCAGATGCATCTTTATACAAATTTATTTGTTTATGTTCACACATGCACTAACCCACACAGAGAAATAGCTAGACAGAGATGCATGTGGAAACAAGTCAAGGGACCATACCAATCATTACTTTTTGTCAAGGTGTCAAAAGCAGTGTCAGGACAAGGTCACATATGCAATTGCTTTGTTAAGATAAGCAAAAGTTCTGTTGTATGAGAGCAGGTCTTCAATCCGTGTGTACCTCCAAGTTTCATCTAGCATTGTGTCAGGAATAAATCAGGTACATGCCAGTTCCCTCTCATTCTATCTTGTTACTTAAGGAACTGTCTTTATTTTTCTACACAGAGGAAAAATAAAACTTGCAAGTTCTTTAGAAATGAGGGTACCTCCCGACAGATTCCTAACAAAAGCAATGGACCAGTCAAAAGGCAGAACCATTCAGACACAAAAGAAGCGTGCTAAAATATCGGAGTTTTGGTTTGAAGTGTTGTTGCAATAAATAAACTGGCACAGATTTTCAGTACATTACAACAGTAGTTCTTTCTTTCTATGTCTTTTTTTTTTTTTTTGGCATAAAATTTGCAGTAAGCTGTTTATTATAAGGATTTTTCTTTTATATAGTTCAAATTCAGACTTCTGAATATATATGAGTGTGTTATTTGAAATCTGAGACATGTTTTGCTCTGCAAACACAGTTTTGTCAAGTATAAGGTTACTTGAAAACAGTACTGATATGAAAGCATATTCATGAATCCAGGATACAAAAAATACATATACAGGTTTCACGGCTGAGCAACATCTAGTACCTGTAACTTCTAGGGAAGGCTTCTGACATAGTCTGAAACATTGGTCACTAAAAATGTTGGTGAGACGGACCAATAAGACACCATCAAAATGCATTATTCAAGACACAATAGACAGATAAAAGTAGAATCCTATCACACTGCAGAATCTTGCCATTATTAAAGTCTGTCCTTGGAATCTTGCTAGTAATATATCTTTTCACAGATTTCATAAACATTACTCTATTAAAAATGTTCACGGAATGTTTTTTAGGATGATATCATTTTAGTCTTGGATTTTATTGTGGGGTTTCTGTCTTCCTTCTTGCTAATCACTAATCAACTTTAAAGTTGAATGCAATTTTATGGAAGCAAACAGTCTAAAAATGTCCATCATTTATATTTACATCAAATATATTTACATTGAACCTTAAATTACATTTAGCCTCCATTTATAAAGTAAGATTTGCCTTATTCATTCTTACATCTCCAACTCTTTTTTTCACAGTTAATACAGCTTTGTAACAGCTGTGCATTTATTTGTCAAAAGTATTGTTCATGTCCGGTTTAAGCCTGAAGTAGAATGATTAGAAATTATTGTTGAAGTCATGTTTAATATTTTGTTTTTGCTTTTTTTTTCTCCATCATTATGTTTCATTAAGACATTCTGCATTTACTCATGACTACTCAAGGACCATATTTTGATGTCCATCTGTTCTACCATTTCTGTTGCTCTTGAAATACTTTCAATTCAGTATCCCATCCAATACTGGACTATAGCTCCACTTCCAGTTTTTATTAATTGTACTCAATTTTGCATTGCCCTCCTGAATTCCAGTTATGTTCCCTTCAATATTCTGTCAAGCCCTCAGTACAGTGTATGACACTATACTTTTTCCCCAGTGTCCTGTGTCTCAACAGCAAAAGGTAAGAAGGCTGATATGTATGACATCTTCTTTCTATGAAATCATCAGTCCTTTTCACAGTTATGTCCTTGATCTCCTCTCTATCCCCAAACTCATCTTAGATATTTCTCCAAACAAATTATTCTTCACTCTCCTTCACTTCCTCAAGTCATGTTTCCTGTCTCTAGTGAGTCCTACAGGCTCTGCAATTATAAACTCTTTGCTCAGGAACAATTAAGTTTATAAAGATTTATACATGTTTAAAGCAGATAGCTTAAAATTTGGTGTTCGTATATTCTAAAAACCTTCTTTTGTCTTTACATGCACACTAAATCCATTCCCTCTTGACTTTCAAATTCCCAAACAAAAAGAAAATTTTTAAAAGTCTCTTTTTTGCCTAACGTTATTGATTTGATTTTAAATTTTGCACTCTACTGAGTTTATTTGACTAATTTAAAACACATTTTAAGGTTTCTTTCTGCTTTCAGATCATGGCAAGACATGCTAAGATAAAAGAAAAAGTGTCTTTAAATCCATACAAGTCCCGTTTAGATCTATATGTCTAACAATATGTAGCAGTAAAACTCCAAGGAAAATCATGAGCAAAGAAATCCCAAATGGTGTAATGAAGAGTGTTATGGACAATTCCAAGGTCATGTTTCTTCATGAAGAAGTTCAAAAGACAAACACTTCTAATAGGAATCTTTTGCAATGCTGCCTGTAGATTGATTGTTGCTGTTGTAAAATAACAGGATAGTTAAGATATTCAGGAAATGATACCTATATATGTATTTTATATATATAAAATTATATATTAAAAATTAATATATATATTCAATATATATATTTATTTAAAATCATAATACCTTATAGGTATTATGGTTCTAAATGTCTATGCATCACAATGATTTTCAACTAAAAGGGTTGAAAAAAATCCTCTTTAAATGTTGTGATTTAATACCCTGCAAAATTTATTACGTTTCAAAAATCATATTGTTTTTCTTATTTATACTTACATAGATGTAATAATATATAACATTATGCAGAAAAAAACTCTAGGAATGAAATAAAGGACAAAAAAGAAATGTTGTTTATTAATTGAAAAAAATAGGTCAAATTCATGATATTAATTATTTGAATTTTCAAACAGGGCTTAGTCAATGATCTCTATTCTGGACAATCACAATCATGCCTGTCAAGAGAGAAAAATATAGTTTAACTTTTTCAAAAAACAAAACTATAATCTTTTGTTAAATAATATTCACTGAGTTGTATATCAAATATGGGATATTCTGTAGATGTCAAAATTTATCATAATTCAAAAGAACCTTTTTCCCAGTAAGACATATAGATGCTTCAAAATGAAAGACAGTTAAAAATAAAAACTGTAATAGAAAATACAACAGCAAGAACAACACCACTAATAAAAATGATGATGATGATAATAATAATGATTATGATGATAATAATATACCCAGAGAAAAATATTAAGACACTGGTGCTTTTCAGCTGTCAGCAGTGGGACTATTAATTTCCAAGCACAATGGGCAGCTTTCCTGAAAAACTAATGATACAGTCTGTCTGCTAATGATTATCACTTAACAGGATGAGAAACGAATTCCAGATATTCAATTGCTGAAAGACACAACATCTATCAGGACCAAATTGTCTACAATGTTCTCAGCTGTAGTTGTATGACATATTTGTGTATAAGATTCTTTAAGAAACCTGTTTGAGTTACTGCAATTTTAATTTAAGTAATTTTGGAAACACCTATACAAAAAGATCTTGGTATTAAACAAATGTTTTCAATTAAAGTATTAACTAAATGGATACTTAAATCTGCTTTGCTTTGTGTAAATTTATGATCTATGATCTATATTCTATATTCTCTCTAATGTCCACATACTTCTGCTGATCTCTTTAGCATACACTGCTAGCAGCTGAGAATAAAATTTTGTATTTGGAATACAGATTAACTTTAAAAAAATTTTTTCTGGACTAAGTCTGTGGAAAATTATGAATGAATAAAATATTAATCATTCATAGTCCTTAACAGACACATTGCAATGAGAACTAGCACAGTGATAGACAGCATATCTTACTTCCAAAAATGAATTAACTTAGTGAAATTAAAAATTGCACTTATTAACTTAGATATTAACTTAAAAATACTTTAACAAACCTAAAATGAACCTGCTAATTACCTCAGATTACACAAAAGAGCCATAAACCATTTTGCATCTGTTATGTATTAATTTACTCACCCAATTCATAGGGAAATTATCATTGCTAATCCCAATATTTGGGCTTTGAAGGAACATTGAAATTGCGCACTGAGGAGAATACAAGTTGGGCAAGATGTATCTGTAACAATTATTGGCAGAAATTTCAGGTCTTCTGGCTTTCTGTTTATGCCTCTGTCAGATAGAAGGTAGACTTTACTCCATTTTTTGTGTTTCATTTCATTCTGTGGCTGCTGAAAGGCCAACATGATTTCTAAAAAGTTATTTTAGGATCTATATACACTGAAAATTATTCTTTATTATTCTCTGCAGATTTCTACACTTTCTGTTTATCTAGTTTTGGTAGAGTCAAACTATATCTGTCAAACAGTTTGGTGTTTTGGGGTTTTTTTTGGAGGAGGAGGCTCATTTTAACACCACAGCTGAACATCAGCAGCATTTGTACATCCATACTTAACCTATCAACCTCCCATGGTTCTGTGCCTACTGAGAAACAACACTTCTGCAGGTGGGGTGAAACTCTTTCAGCAGATTGTCTGCTAGGAACAATAAAAAGTGTAGGATTATACATAGTGGTAATGTTACTTCACTTGGGAACATGAACTGAACAGATAAAAAAGAAAAATAAAATCAGCATGGTAACCTACTGACACTAGGATCCCAGCGTGATGATCCCATCTGTCCTGGAAGAACAACATTATTGGTAGCCATGGTGACTAATCCAGTGTTAGTCCCACTGCATAGAAACATAGACTGTTCCAAGAACCAGCTCTCTGATGGTAACTGACCGCATATTTGATAAGATAGTATGACATAAACTACCTTTTAGTAAGCTACACTTTTGTTTCTTTTTATGTCTCCATGTAAGAAAAACTAGTTTTAAAACAGAGATTTTAAAGTAAGGAACAGCGACTTTTAAATTCTGTTTTTAATAATTGCTAATTTGTCAGTAATTGCTAATCTGGCTGCCAGTTAATGAATACAACTCTCTGAGACATCCCATTTCATGTGATGCTTTTCTTTTGGTATGTTCCTTACGAATTTTTTCTGTGTGATATTTATTTACTGAGGCTAGGTCAGATACCTGTCTCACATAAAAAACTACTGGTTCTATTAGCTAATTTAAAAACAGTAACCACTGCAAAATTTCAACTCTAACTTTTTCAAATTCAGTTTTGATTACAAAAAGAAAACAAATCAGCCATTTAGTAAGAGTTCATTTATTATTAAAAAATAATGTCTAACTGTTTATTGGAAAGGAAAAATGTCACTTAAAATATTCAAAGGCAAAGGCTGCAATTTTTCTAAAGCTGAACGCAGAGAGATCTGTTTCCTTAAGTGGCTACAGAATGAAAATAACTCCAAATGTTTGCAAAATTTGGATTTGCTTTAAAAGCAGTTTTATGGCCAGGGATAGGGTTTCTTTGCCTGTGACAATGTTTTTATCTGCTTGAAGAACGGAAAAAAAACATGTCTTGGGGAAATTATGGGAACTTGTTTGGTCTTTTTTCTGTTTTTTTGGTGTTGTCTTTTTTTAAAAATCAACAACCACAATAAGTAGCACAATGACCAGTTTGCAGGCTAACACATTCTTGGTAAAGAATTCCTCAAAGGATTTTGAAAAAGTTTTAAAATCTAAAGTGGGTAATTATAAAACTGGCAAAAAGATTTGTTGAAAATATATTTTCAAGAATCAATTCTTAAGGATGGAAGGGATCTTTACTCCTTGCCCTATTGCAACAGCCTCTGCTGAAAAGAATGTCCCCATCTTACAAGTCCCCTTTTAGTTACTGGAAAGCTGCTAGAAGCTCATCCTAGAGCTTTTCTCTTTTCCAGGCTGAACAACCCCAACTCTCTCATCCTGTTTTCATAGGAGAGCCTTAATCCCTCTGATCATTTGTGTGACCTTCCTTTGGACTGCAATAGGTCCACACCCTTTGCCCTTCTAATGTTGGGGGCCCCAGAACTGGATGCAGCACTCCAAGTGGTGTCTCATGAGAATGGAGTAGAGGGGGTGAATCACCTCCCTCGACCTGCTGGTCACGCTACTTTTGATGGAACCCAGGACACGATCAGCTTTCTGGGCTGCAAGAACACACTGCCAGCTCGTGTCCAGCCTCTCATCTACCAACACCCCCAAATTCTTCTTGTGAGGGCTGCTCTCAATCCATTCATCCCCCAGCCTGTAATGATACTGGGCATTGACCCCACCCAGATGCAGGACCTCACCCTTGGCCTTGAACCTCATGAGGTTCACATAGGTCCACTTCTTAAGCATGTCCAGGACCCTCTAGATGGTATTCCATCCCTCAGTAGTGTCAACCACACATGTGCTTTGATCCTCCTTTTCTGTCTAACATACCTGTAGAAACCCTTCTTATTACTCTTTACATACCATGCCAAGTTCAGCTCCAGGCACACCTCGGCCATCCTGACCTCATTCTTACACAACCAGGCAGCACCTTTATACTCGTCCCAGGGTACCTGTCCCTGCTTCGACTGCCTATACATTTCCTTCTTGCCCTTCTTTTGACCAGCAAGTCTTTACTCACCCGTGCCAGTCTCTTGCCTTCCTTCATTTCTTACACCTGGGGATCAAGAGCTCTTGCATGCTATGTGAAGTGCCCTTGGAGAACTGTTCTGCTTCCTGTCCCTGAGGGCAGTTTTGCCGTGAATCCTATTGACTAACCACTTGAACAGCTGGAGCTGAGATTCTTTTGTAGGGGACTCAGTTGGGGCACTTACCGTGATTATCAAGCCTGTATTTATTTACTGGCAAAATGGAGAAGTGAGAGACATGATATAATGCAGGGCCTAAATCAGAGCTAAGGAGTACAAGAGAGAAAATAGAAGCCTGCAACTGTTATCTGGATGTTCTTATTCTGTTGAGTATCTCCCAGAGCTGCCATCACATACACATTCATAACTATATGGACATGTTTTTTAATGTTCCTGTCAGATACTTATTTACATTTATCTCTCAGGTTTATGGGTGGAATGAATCTGCGCTAATCTGAGGACATGCAGATTAGATGTCTAAGCCTGAGTAGGTCACCTTAGACTTGTCTTATTTTAATATAGAGAAATAAATGTCTTCCTGATGTGATTGATATTATTTTGTGAGAAGGTGACGTCAATTACATGAATGATTCTCTGAAGTGTCTCATTTTACCTCTGACTGTAAAGGCAGTCTAGCATGTTTAAACAGATTCATTAATGTACAATTTTTACATCTAAGACTGAATTAAACCACTGGTAAAGAACTTTATCTGTGCCTTTCTCTAGAGGAACACTAATATATATGAGCTAGCCACCTTTATTTTTAGTTTGCAATGGGTATCTAATTAGTTTTTGGAGTTTGGTATCCATATGAGCTTGTCATGGTTTACTCCCCAGAAGCATTTTTTTAAATCATGTAAAAGTTCCCCCTCATAACTATGTCAGATGTCTTTCCTTAAGATTTCTAAAATGAGATAGTTGATTCTTAACTGTTCTGCTCTCAAAACCAAGAAATTTTCAGCATGTGCAACTGTAAGAAAATTGCAAATCAGTCAGAGGAAATGCTATTCTCACTTAACTAACTGCACCCATATACAAGTGTCCTGGTTTCAGACGAGATAGAGCTCATTTCTTCTCAGTAGCTGGTATAGTGCTGTGGTTTCTAATCAGTATGAGAATATGTTGACAACACACTAATGTTTTTCTTCTTGTTAAATGGTGTTCATCCTAAGTCAAGGACTTTGTGTTTTATGCTGTACTAGTGAGGAAGTACACAAAAAAACCTGGGAGGAATCATAACTGGGACAGGTGACCTGAACTGACCAATGCTCAATATAAAAAGTGGGGGTGGTACCCAGAAGGGGGCCAGTCGGGGTATAGGGACAGGGTCTGGCATTGGCAGAAAGTAGTGAGCAATTTCATTGTGCATCCCTTGTTTTTCTTTGAGTTTTATTTTTCCATTTTATTAACTATATTTCATTACATTTTACATTTTATTACTATTATTTTATTTACATTACATTTTATTACTATTTTTTACTACTATTACATTTCACTTTTGTTTCAATTATTAAACTGTCCTTATCTCAACCTACAAGTTTTACTTTTGATTTTTCTCTCTGTTCCACTAGGATTAAGAGAGTGAGTGAGCAGCTGCATGATGCTTGGTTGACAGCTGGGCTTAAATCATGACAAGAAGTTGGACATCTAGTATAATTCTTCCAAGAAAATTCCCTCTGTTTTCATAGAAAGAAAATAGGCATTTCCAAAGTAGGAAACAACTTCGCAACAACCTTATGCTTTTTAGACAATGAGATTTAAGTGAGACAAATCCAAAATGGGTAAAGAATACTTTACATATGCATACAGGTCAATTTGCACATACTGAAGTACTCATTTGTGTTCTCTATTATCTTGGGAAATGCATATCATCTACAAAGGTAGCTTACTGTTGGGGGTGGCCTCGGCAACCAAAAGGATTTCCGTTGTTGGAAACAGGACTTTCAAAACACTTCAGATCATGAACTCATGGACTTATCCACAACTAAGGACACTTGATCAATACACATTGCTGGGTAAAGATCCATAATGGCGGTTCTTCCCTAGTTGTTGTCTGTTAGGGCTTCCTCTTCATCCCTAGTTGCTATGTTCCCCCATGCTCCCATTGGATGTTTACCCTCCCTCTTGCCCAATCCCCTTTTCTAGTGTGGGAACCCCCTCCAATCCCTTGTCCCTTGGCGGGAACACCAGCCAATCCCCATCCCAGGAGCAGGAAAGCAGCTAGCACACCCCCTCATATGAATATGTAATATCTCTTACCAATAGCTAGCCAGGGATCTGCATACTCCTCCCATGCTCCACCCCTTTTTTTTGACCCTCCCCTATGAGACCATATGAGACCTCCATTTTAGCTTTCCAGAGTTCAGCATAAGCCTTTGCACTGTGCAGACCACTACTCTGTGTTGCTTTCTAGCCTCGCAGAGCTTTTCGGCTTCAATAAACCTTCACCTGCAACTCTGCACAAGAACCCTTGTCGCAGTCCTTCATTTCTCCCCGGCGCCGGCTCCCCGCTGGACTCTTTCTTCCTCTCAGGATCGAGGCAGTTTACCTCTGTAAAATAGGAATATGGTGCTTTTCTGTTTCGGAAACCGAACCTGAAGAGTAGTTACTATGTTTATGATGCCATTAGCAGGCTATGAAAGGTATTTGGCTGATAAAAGATAATTTGGCTGAAGTAGGCAAAAAAAAATGGAGGTCTTTCCACCAAAAAGCAAACACCTAGCTGATGGTCACTGAGCAGGAATATGCTTATCTGGGCTTCTTCCCTAATAAGTAGGAAGAGATAGTCCTCCTTAGATGTTGTTATACCTAATACTAAATTGTTTTTTAAAGTCTCTTTTTTTCGCCTTCAACTAACTACAGAGTGAGTTCATGATAAATAGAATCCCAAACTATGTGTTTCTAATAGGTTGCTAGAATTAAGGAGAAGGAAACAAAGTCAGTCAGCAAAGTCTAAGGAATGGAAATTGTGCTTGCAAATATGTGTCTCCAAAGGTGACACTGTTTCTGCAGAAAATATATATATCAAGGAAGTTTATAACAAGGACCAATCAAGATGTGATCTATTAACTGAATTTTCACACCAGAGTCAGATTTTTTTTATTTATGAGAGATATTTCTCATGACAGATAATTATATTTTCACCTTTCTAGCATCAGGACTTTTGAGGAAAATTATATATAATTAATACATACATATTGTGTGTATGCGTATACATAGAAATATGTATATACATTATTTTGTTCTGTTTTTTATGTTCAGTTTGAAAGAAAATGAGTGTATCCTGCAGGAAAAGCAGGATGGTGTAAGCCAACCTGTCAGTAAGATGCAAAGTAATGATAGATGATTATTTTCCTTGGGACTATCTTACTTCAACCTGATTTACTTATAGCAATATTAATTTTTGCCATTTTTTTCACATCATCTCACATAGCTTTGCTACCATGATAGAAGCAGGTGACAGACCCTGTGTTCTGAATCAGCACAGTAGTTGTACTAGATCAGCAAAACATAAAGGTCTTACTCATCAAGTAAGACCTAAATATTCTTGAGCTATGACAAGCATGTAGACTCAGCAAATACACTTCAAAGGAAATGTAGATGTTAAAAAGGAAAGAGTGATCATAGATTCTTTTACAAATGCCTTTAGAGACTACAAAACCTGTCACACTGTGAACTCAATCAGTTTAAATAGCTTGGCATGATAATTTAGGACTTAAACTAATTCTTTTAAAACAAGTGATTTTGATTTTTTTGATTATTTGTTTTGCTTATTTTGGGATGAGACTGACTGAACATAATTGCTGTCAAATAGATCAAAACTTGTTTTAAAATAATTAGTTTAAGTCCTCAGGTTTTGTAGTCTCTAAAAAAATTGTCTCTTTTCCTAGATAATACACTTGGTTGGCCACTATAAGTGTGTAAACTCATCACTTGAGCTCAATGAAACTGCTTCTTCCTCTCCTTTCCCTGCTTTGAGAATGAACTGAAGTGGGAATGGCACTATGAACTGTGCAGAATATTATATCGAATTCTTGTGAAATTTTTAGTTATGCAGCCTTTCATAGAGTCATAGAATTAGCTAAGTTGGAAAGGATCTCTGAGATCATCAAGTCCAACACTTGATCCACTACCACTGTGGTTACTAGACTATGGCACTAAGTGCTACATTCACCTTTCCTCTGGACAATGGTCCTAAGCAGCATGTTAGGAGGAGAAACATTGTTTTGCAGAGCTTCAAGTCACAGTCACCTCACTCTTTTTTACTTCTAACCTAAGGTGGCTAGTTTCTGTGCTTTCTCCTGTATAAAAGAATGAATTCTTATTGTGTTTTGATGAAAGAATATTCAGTCATTCATACTTTTTCATTATGACCAGAATTTAATCATACACACGAGGAAACAGAGACTAGTGAGGTTTTGCAGTATATATTACTGAGAACAACTGTTTCTTTTGTGTTGAACACATACAGCTTGCTTCAGTGCTTGGAGATGTGGCATGTCTGTTCCTGCATAATATTAATACAGATCAATGTTTTCCATGTTTACCTTAAAACAGGATTACTAAAGGAAAATAAACACAAACACATACTTTATATGTATATATATATTATTACTATTAACATGTGTAGGCAGATGACTAGGCTGTGACCTCGCATTTAGCTAACTGAACAGAACATGAAAAATATACAACATGAGCTTAAATGAGAAAATACTGAACATAGCAAATTAGAAAATAATAACCTGACAAAACTTTCAGACTGCACTCTGAGAAATTACAGGATTTTGCATGGGGCTAAGGGAAGTCATGTGAGACAGACACACTTCTCAGCTAATAGGAGGGGAGCAATGAGGACCTGCTGAGGATGTATTCTTGCATGCGTATTTGATTTGAACTTTACCTGAACTGAGCTGAGCTTTACTAGGAAATACTACTGCTTATAAAATGCTGAAAATCAGAGAAGAATCTTTACTGAGCAGTTCTGATATGTTGTTTGCATTTCCTGCATTTCTCCTGCTGTGTGCTCCAGGCTGCTTCTTTTGTGAAATTCAGTGTCAGTGTTAAGAAACATATTAGACATAGAAGTGAAATTCAAGGACAAGTCCAGGAGAAAACAAATACAATCTAACCTCATTATAATGCTTAGGTACCCAGCTGATGAAGCACAGACAGGTATTGAATATGAAATATTTTCTTCTCTCTTCAAGGTGTGAGAATAATTGGTGCTTGGGATTTAAGACCAGAACAGACTGAGTGCTGAACAGATTGCTGCCCTTATCATGCAGTCACATACTGCCATGTAATTACAAATGTTGAGGTCAGGGTTACATTTTAAATTGCTTGTTTGACTCAGGGTTGTAAGACAGTGCATCTGACAACAGAATCTATGGATCTGAAACCTCTCCTACAGGCAAATGCTTACAAGCTTTCTTCTATATATGAATACGTGTACTTTTAAAATTTTTCTTTGGAAATTTACCCAAGTGAATAGGAGTTAATCAAATGCTTGTCTCTCTTTTAATACTATTGGACCATGAATGAAACATGCATCTGAAAATACTAATTTCAATACCTCTGAGACCAAAATGACATTCAAGCCAATTCTAGAAATTCAACAGCTGTTTTGGAATACAATGTGGTAGAAACATTTGCTATGTAAAAATATTTGCTGTTCCTTTATTGCAAATATAATGTTGTAACTACAGGGACCTAAGGACCAGGGTGGAGGGGTTGGAAGGTGAGACGGTATAGCGTTCCATCCCCACAGTAAATGGCACAAGTGAAGTCCTGTCGCCTGTGTGTGTATGTGAACCCATGAAGCGAAAGAAGGAATTAAAAGACCATGTCTAATCAAAGAACCACAATATGACTATGAGATATGAGCAAGACATGGTGGGGTAGCTTCAACAGTTAAAGTATTGGACGGATTCAAGCTCTTCAAAAAGCATAACAGAGAAAGGACACAAATTCTTGTACCCTATGTGAAGGAGTAGCTTCAGTGCACATTTATATTTCTAAGAGATGGGTGATAATTTATGGGTCAGGATCAGAGATTAGGTTAGCAGTGGAGATGAGCTTGTGTTGGACACATTCTGGAGATCATGTTGTTGTGTTATGTGATAAAATATGGTCTGCACAATCAGAAGAATCAAGCTGGAGACCACTCAAGCAGACTGGGAAGGCTAGATTGCACCTAGAAGAGCTGGCTAATGTCTTTATGAAGCAGATCTATACCATCTTTGAAATATTTGACAATCACCGAATTCCCTCATAATGTGAAGAATGCAAATGTCACACCTTTCCTCAAAGAATAGGCATGGAATTAAAAGCAAGTCAAGCTAATCATAGTCCTTGGGGACATAATGGACCAAATCCTTGGACCATGTGGACTAATGGACCATATTCAGGCATGTGGAGAACAAAAAGTGATAGGGAATGCCCAGCATTAATTTACCAATGTGTATGGCAAACAGATTTGTCTTCTATGATGAAATGACTGGCTGTGAACAGGAGAGAAAACATGTTATTTACTTCGACTCTAATAATGTTTTCAATGTGTTCTCCCACAGTATTCTTTTAGTATAATTGGTGAGTTATTGACTAGATGGATAGATGGAAATAAATGTTGAATACTGCCTGGACTACTGGATACAAATATCATGAGTTCAAACATCCAACTTGAAGCTATCAATGAATGGCCCTTCTTGAGGGTTGATAGCAGAACCAATGTTACCATTCCTGACAGGGATGATGGGACAAACAGTTTATAGATGATGTGCTTGAGGATAGGAATACCATGAAAGGGGACATCAAAAAGCTGGAGAAACAGTATGACAAAAACATCAAGGTTTTGAATCAAGGCAAATGCACAAACAAGGCATGGCTAGACTCTGTGTCTCAAACTTGACAGAAAGGAGCCTTTCAGAAATTAGACTTTGGACTACACATAGGCAACAAGTTACATGTGAGTTGCTTGTGTGCACTTGCAGAGTAACTATGGAGAAATGTAGAGGTTAAACAGTCTTTATGTACCATTGATAGGAACTTAGATATTGAACTTGAATCTTAGTGGTGTTTAAGACCATTTTAGCTTCTCATAGTGGCCTAAGAGTATATACAAATTCAAAGGAAACTTGGGTTATGGTCTACCTGTGTTCTGGAGTCTTTTTACCGGTAAGAAAGTGGCTAAATTGTTCCTTGTGAGGTGAATTTATTGGTAAATATATCTCTTCCCACAAGAAAAAAATGGTCATCTAAAAATATTAACCATCTGTTGAAAGATATTTAAAAAGTCTATATGTTTGTCTTAATTGCCTATTTAAAATGACTGAAATAATCCTCCCAACCATCCCTTCCTATTATCCAGGATTATGAATAAACCTTTAAATAAATTTACAATCTTTTAAAGGCCTGATTCTGAGCTGGTATAAATTAGCATACGAAACATGTAAATTGACAAACCTCTGGTGCTAGTAAAGCTGAAAACTAACTAAGAAACTTCCAAATATGCCAGTGAAAGCTCTTCAGTGGTTTGTTTAAAATACTGTATTACTTCCAGGATGAATTATAGGAATATAAATGTGTTTCCCTATGGAGGTAAAAAGGGTTGATATTTCCTGTCTCAGTAAGTCCCTGATAAATTTCCACAGGGCTTTCCTATACAGAATTTCATACTGCTAAGTATGCTATCTTTATGTCTATTTACACAATAGACAATAACAGCCATGATTTTAAACCAAAATTATTTTATTTGATTAAAAGTAATTAGAAAAATAATCTAGTTATGTTTATTTAACTCTGTGAAGATTCTTTTGCTGTGAGCATGAATAATGCAAAATTCTGACTAGATGTGTTGCTTTTTTTAATGCTTCTAACAGTGTCAGTGTCAGACAGTTTCATTTCTAGCATTTTTAGCTATACTGTATTATACCGGTTCTGCTTATCTTTTTCTTTCTTTTATTTTCAAGTGAGTTTTGTACTTCGTTTGTAAAAGTTTAACAAATTGAACCTCCTTCATGTCCATAAGATACAACATCCTTTCCAGTGACACTCTGAAACATACAAAGAGTTATGCAAGTATTTTGAGATGCCTATACTCACAGAAGAAGGACACAATGACTTTGTACTCTTTAGGGTGGAAAGTGTGTCTTTTCTACAAGCAGAATTGCAGAGCAAAAAATCAAGAAACATAATATACAGGAAACTTGATTCTTCTCTAAGGACCACACTGTAACTCACTTTTACCTATGGAAGAATCCAAAAAGATGGAGACATTTGCCTATAACACCGCTTACTTTGATTGTGTTGTTTGAGACCAAATACATGATGTATTTTTTTAAAAAAAATTGTGTAATTTGTAGTGTTCTGATGGAAGTATGTACCTGATACTGAAAAGTAATTCAACTCATATTAAAAATTAAGACTCCCAAATTTACTTCTAATACTTAAGAAATAGATATCCAGGCACCAGCTCACCTTTTCAATTATATATTTGTTTGAATTTCCCTCCAGATGCTCATTAGGAAGACCAGAACTGTACTTTTCATCACTGCAAGCAATATCAGGGAACTCACATCCTAGTAAGAATATGTCCAGATTAAAGAAAAAAGTAACAAACTTGAATTACATCTGTCAATACTAGGTCCTAATTATAGTAACTTTTTCACTAGAAATCCGGGTTATATTTAGTATTAATCACAGCTTATGTTGTCCATATTTATTGATAACAGCAGAGAAAGTAACTTTACTTCAGTGTTTATGTCATTTTGCTTTTCTGCACTATAATTTCACATATTTTGAACAAACTATTCTTTGAGAATTTGAAAACAACTTTGACAAACAAGAATGAAAATTGTTATACAAAAGCTTATTTTGGGTTTTTTATAGAATATATTCTATGAACGTTTTCATTTATTCCAAGTAACTGATCTGTAAAGACACCTATGTTGGTTCTTGCTTATAAAGTATTTGGTAGCTGTCAGAAAAGTTTGAGAAACAAGACCCTACCAAAAAATAACTAAAATATGGGGATTTATTTAAAGATTTTTTGAAGAGTTTGCAAAAATACAGTAGTCCCTTAAGTTAGAAGCAGAGTATAGAACAATTACATTTTGAGGATTAGTAAACAAAATAAATGCAGAGAAATAATTCCTGAAATCTGTCATATTTGCATAATCTTTCCTATATATTTAACGCATAATCTAAATAATGTTTCATTTTAATAAATTAATGGTGAATTAGGACAAGCACTTCATAATTTTTCAGTTTCATGATTGTGTGTATTGCGTCCGGATGAGGTGAAGTTAATTTCTCCCATAGCACCATTCATAGTGCTGTTTTGTGTTTGTAGCCAGAGCAGTGTTGATAACACATCAGTATCTTGGCTGCACAGCAGCAGCTCTGTTCCTCCAACCCTTTCTCTCTCTCCAAAGGCCTGTAGTCTGGGGGCGTGCAAGAGGCTGGGAGGGTCACAATCAGGACAGCTAACCCAGGCTGCCCAAAGGCATATTCCATGCCACAGTGCTCAAAAATAAAAGCTGAGAGAAAGGAAAAGGGGAGGGATAATAATTATTAAGGTATTCTCTTTACAGAGCAACCTCCTTCCCAGGAAGGAGCTGGATGTTGCCTGAAGAGAGAAACTAGATTATAAATATTTTTGCCTTTATTTGCTTTTACGTATTACCTTTGTTTTTATTTATTAAACTGTCTTTGTCTTGACCCATGAGCTTTTTGTCTTCTTTTCTTCCCCTGTCCCACTGAAGTGAAGAAGTGACAGAATGACGTGGGGGGTAAGCCAAGGTCACTCCATCCCATTAAGGCTTCCAGCTTTCAGGTATTTGTGGAGGTTATTTTCATATAAAATATTTCATGTTTCCTTTTTCTTCTGGAGTTGAAAAGCAGAGAAGAGGAAAAAATGACCTAAATATCAATCATTCTGTTGCAAGTTGAGACAAAACAAGGCAGAAAAATAATTAGTGGGAAGTTTCAATATAAAGATTACAAAAGGGACATCAACAAATCTCTTTCTTTTCAATTCTAGAGGGATAACTGAGTTTTCGTAAACAAATGGTAACTCCATTGCTATAGTCTAGTTTATCTTCTTCGCCTATTATAATCTCAGAAAAACTTCCAAAGTAAAAGAAATACCTTCATCAGTAGTTTAGTCTGCCTAGTTCTCTGACTGAAATTGTTTTCTGAACTTTTGTTATTAAATGATGAATAGAAACACTATCTGAGCTGATGGTTTTCTATAAAAGACCCTGTAGATCTACTGAAGTTTCTATGTAGTGCTGCTCCACCATGACAAAAGTGAATCCATTGAAGTGGATCAAGTTTAGCATTAGTAATAATGATGGCTTATGAGGATTAATTTGCATAAAGAGAAAAGTTTCTGCAAATATTTACTGGCACATATATTGTGTTAATGAAGGTACTTTTTAGGTACAGTACCTGTAGGGATTTCCACAAATATAATTCTTCTAGTATTTATATGGAGAATAAGAAGAATTTCAAATAAAAAATTAAAACCAATGAAACATTGTAAGAGCTGCCCTCCACGTGCCCTAATGAATCAAATCCCAAATAAATGTCTTATTTTCAAAGCACATGACAATAAAATATAGCAGCATAAAGTCAAACAGAAGTAGCTGAAGATCACAAAGCTAAAATCCAAAATGTTTCAAGTTTATTCTGTATTAATCTGCTAACTGTTTCATAGATTGGAGGCCAGACCCAAATAAGGACTTGGCCACTCAAATGCACAGCCTTTTCGATATATAGGACTATTCAGTAATAAAAGTTATTAATAATAACAATAAAATATAGGAAAAAGTTGAAGTTAAACCAGTAATTTTTGTATGCAGTTTTGATTATTTAATGCATTAACAATATCTTCTAAAAGAAGCTTTAAAATCAAGACCTATAGAGATTCTAAGTGCCAAAACCCAGTTGTGACCCCGAATTCTCCTACTCATTAAATTTAGACATGGGAGTAACTGATGCTTCTCAGCAGACTAATTTGTTGTTTGCAATTACCTCAGCATAACCAAAATTTCCCAAGAAGGGACGGTGTGAATATCTTTGGATTCAGTTCCTGTTTAAGTTCAACAAACCTGCAAAAATACATTCTTCTGCCATTTAAAAAATGCATTTACTAAATAGACCAACAAACTCACTTCCAGATCTGAAATAAGCAGCGTTGCCATGACCACTTTATTTTAAAACACTGCGATAGGATGACAGAATTGTAACTTTTTTATTCAATTGATTTTTATTGAAACATTCATCTTGACCAAGTAACAGGGGTGCAGTTCCTGTTATAGCCTGAGGAGATTCCCCTCTCCTCTGACAAAAGAGTGCCATAATAACCAGGCAATGCATTTCCATAAGTAAAAATATTCCTCATCCATTTTGAGAAAGTTGTTACAATGTGTAAAAAAGATATATTTTTCTTTACTATTATTATTTCATTTGAAATATACTATTTCAGAACAGAAATTATGATGTCTGGGATTGTGCCTTGGGAAAAACTAGAGGACTTAGGCCCAACTAGCTTTTCTTTTTATTTCACTATGGGAGATTTCAGCTTCATGCAACCACAGCAGAACAGAGGTGAAGTGAATACTTGCCTTTTCCCTATGTATCTGACAGAACGGATTTTTTTTTCTATAATGGAAGTTCAAGTGTGTTTCATGGGCAATATTTGTTTTGGGTGGGTAGTATCTTGTCTATACCAAGAGAAAGTCCTGCTTAACCAACCTGCTGCTATACTACAATGGGGTGACTACATCAATGGGCAAGGGAAAGGCTACAGGTGACATTTATCTGGACTTCTGTAAGGCCTTTGACCTGATCCCTACAACATCCTCCTCTCCACACTGGAGACAGATGGACTCAATGGGTCTATCTCTCTGAGGCTGCTGTTGGACAGTGTCATCCAGAGGGTAGTGGTCAGTGTCTCAGAGTCCTGACTGAGATCTGTGACAAGTGATGTCCCTCAGGGGTCCATTGTCGGACCAGTGTTATTAAATATCTTCATTACTGACATGGACAAATGGATTAAGTGCAACCTCAGTAAATTTACAGGTGACACCAAGTTGAACGGTGTGACTGACACACCTGAAGGTTGGGATGTCTTCCAGAGGGTCCTGGACAAGCTCAAGGAGTGGACCCATGGGAGTATCATGAGGTTTAACAAGGCCAGATGCAAAGTGTTGCAGTTGGATCAGATCAACATCCAGTATCAATATAGGCTGGAGGATGAACAGATCATGAGTAGCCCTGGCAAGGACTTGGGGGTGCTGGTGGATGAGAGGCTGAACATGAACCAGCAACGTGCACTTGTAGCCAAGAAAGCCTGCCATATTTTGGACTGCCTCAAAAGAACTGTGGCTGATTGAGGAAGATGATTCTGCCCCTCTGCTCCACTTTCATGAGACCCCACTGAGAGTGCTGCATCCAGATCTTGGGTCCCCCGCACAAGAAAGACCAAGGACTGTTGGAGTGAGTCCAGAGGAGGGCCATCAAGATGATTAGAGGCATGGAGCACCTTCTATGAGGAAAGTCTGAGAGAACTGGGCTGTTCAGCTTTGAGAAGAGAAGGCTTCAGGGTAATCTAATTGCAGCCTTCCAGAATCTGAAGGGAGCCTACAAGCCTCTCTCTCACTCTCCTCTGCAACTGGACAGAGGAGAGAGAAAAAAAACAGATAAGGATTCATGAGTTGAGATAACAGCTGAGAAAGGTCACTTACTGATTACCTTCATGGGCAAAACAGATTCAAAGTGGTGATATTACTTAAATTTATTACTAACAGGATCAGAGCCAAAGAGTGAGAAATAAAATAACCTTCAAAACACCTTCCCCCCACCTCTCCTTCCTTCCTCGGTTTCCCTCTTCCCCCCACCTCCAGCGGTGCAGGGGAACGGGAATGGGGGTTACCGTCAGTTGTTTTTTCTGCCACTGCTCAGGGAAAGGAGTCCTTCCCCTGCTCCCGTGGGGTCCCTCCCATGGGAGACAGTCCTTGATGGACCTCCCCAGCATGAGTCCATCCCTCAGGAAACAGTTCTTCACAAGCTGCTGTCCTGTGGGTCACTCTTCAATGGGCTGCAGTCCTTCACGAATGAGCTGTACTGATATGGGACATCCACAAGGGCCACAAATCCTACCCAGGAAAAGCCTGCTCCAGCCTGGGCTTCCCTCTGTGTGGGCTGCAGGTCTCCAGCAGGACCCCACCCCATCTTGGGCCTCCCATGGAGTCACAGCCTCCTTCATGCATCCACCTGCTCCAGCACAGGCTCCTCCATGGGCTGCAGGGGGGTCTCTGCACCCCGATGGTCCCCCATGGGCTGCAGGGGCAGAGCTGCCCCACCATGGTCTGCGCCGCGGGCTGCAGGAGCCTCAGCTCTGGCTCCTGGAGCACCACCTGCCCCTCCTTCTGCACTGACCTTGGTGTCTATGTTGTTGTTCCCATGTTCTCACTCTGCTCTTCCCTGGCTGGAATTTTTCGTCTGCGCAACAACCTTCTGTTCTTAAATACGTTATCACAGAGGCATTACTATCATTACTAGAAATCCACTACAGGACTAGGACAAGCATCAGATTTTTTCGTTACTGGAAACAGTAAAGATACAATCTTCACATAGTTGACAATGTTGGCAATAATTTTTACACCTTTCTTACAGATACTTTTATGGTCCTTCCTTACCAGATTGCATTGAATTTTCTATTTGCCTTCTGTGTTGTTTCATTTATGTATTTATTAACACTTTTCTTCTAGACAGAACTCACATGAAAAAATTGGCACAAGCAATATACTTGCTAACCCATCAGCCAGACTTGTTATTCTTTAGGCTTCAATCTCATGTTTCCTCCCAAACCAGCTATTCTATCATATTTCCTAAGACCTCAGTACCCCATTTTCAGCAAACACGTGCTCTGAGCTGCAGTATAGCATTTCATGTCTCAACACCGGAGTCAGTTATTTGTAATATGCCATGGGTGCAGATTTACTTGCAGCATGGGCAAGGAAAGGAGAACAGACAAAGATAAGGCGAGCTTACTATTCATAAATTTCAGCCTAGCATAGCATTTTAGATTACAACTCAGTGATAGCAATCACTTTACAGGAAACCATTCCGGAATGCCAATTTCTAAATTATCTTGCCTTGTGAAATATTTGTTGATGAGTTTTGAGTCCTAGGACAGTGAGGTGGCCAGGATGATGGAAAGTAGTATTTTGGGTGGAGAGGACTAGTGGACAAAAAATGTTACCTGAACTCAGGATGTAGCATTAACGATGATAACATAGCATAAAGAAATGTCAGTGTTGACCTGACAATTCTGAAACAGCCATGCATTTATTTAACAATGATTGTGTGGTACAAAAATACTCTTGCACACTGCTTTTCCTGATATGCAGAAAGAGACAAAATGGAGAAGGAAAATTATTTACAACAATCTTTTTTCTGTTCAGTTAATGCATTAACTAAGGGGTTTAAATTGTGCAACATCCTTGATTTGCATCAGCTCATTTTTGTTAGGAACCTGCTGACAGCTGGGCTGGCTTTGATTCTGCGGAATGCATGGATCTGTCTAACATCACTACTACTTCTCAGAAAACTGGTAAAATTTTATAATGATAATGACAGGAAGCATTTTTATTCCGTTGAACCAAATATTTATCCCGATAATTCCTGTTAGAAAAGGAACAGAAAATATATCTGCTTTAAAAACAAACGACCAAACCCCTAAATTGTATCCCCATTACATAAAGTGGTTTGTGATACCAAATCCCTAAAGGCATAGCAACACTAGCTGAACATTGCAGTGCAGGATGACTGCAAATTGGTGAACAAGTTTTTTCTTGTTTTCAAATCTCTTTTCTTGACTGACCAACACCACTCCTGTAAATAACTCAAAAGGCAAGAGAATTACATTCTTAACTTGATAGAGCTATGCAGGAGTGACATGAGTATCCAGGCTGTGTCCAGGTAGTGAAATGATACGCAGCAGATTTTAGAATCTCAAAAGGTTTTATCTGGTAAAGTATTTACATACTCTAAACTCCTGAATAGTGCATCAAATTAAATTTGTTACACACAAGTGGTCTGGAGGATCAGAACTGTACACACTTACTTTCCGAACATGTCCTAGAATTTACCTGAAAAACCGCTACATTAATTCATATTTTAATGTAAATTAATTTTACTTTTGCTATGGTTATTTTAAAAGTTTGTAACTCTACAAGTGATGTAGTTTTAGAGACATGTATCACACACACATCTAGTGCTAGTAGCAAATTTCTTTTCAGACCTTCATAAATACCAGTATAATTATTTTACCTTCTATTTCATTTTAGTAGGCTGCTTTCTGAGAGTTGTGCCTGCTATTGTCACATGGTGTGTTATCACAACACACATTTTCATGATTGTTGTGAAAAAAAGAGCATTTAGGGCAGTTGTTTAGTTTAAATGATCAGTAGAGTGCTATTTGGAGATCATTTGGGATGGGGGGACGCACACTGAAATTTTCCAATGGAAGCCATTGGAAGAATGTAATTACCTCACTTTGGACATTGGCCAACCCTGCAAACATCCAATTTCCAGAAATGTGATTGAAGTTCTTTCCATTTAGTTTAATGAGAGTTGGATGGGGCTGTAAGGCATTACAATCCTTTAGGGAAAGTCTCGGGGGATCTTTCATCACCAGAAAAGCTGAGGATGTTGGTTTTATGCTTCCCCCAAAGTACAGCAGCCCTTGCATCAGCGTGTTTCCACTGCTGTTCCCTAGCATTACTGGCTCAGGGGGAAGCAGGCCACCGTGGTGCTGCTTTCTGTGTCTGAGAGGAATCCAGATGATGTTGTTTAGCTTTCTTCTGGGCTTGGGTCATCCATGAGCTTTAGTGAGTTGTTCAGCTCTTCTGTGGATATACTGGAGTGCTGTAGCAATGAGCAGGGAGTAGATGTGATGCCCCACTAATTCCTCCCTCCTTTCAGCATTGACTGGCACTGAGAAGCATCTCAAGGTCTGTGTCAGACTGTCACAGAGTTCATTGGCTGGACCCCAGCAGTGCTTTAATCCTTACAGATAAAATTATAGAATTTCCTCCAGTGCTACTGATAGTACCTCTGTTTGGGCGGACTTCTTTGATCTTTCCTCTGCTCTCAGGGGAATTATAAAGTGTTAGGAGCATACATTGTATCAGCTCTATATGCTAAAATGGATCACATTTACTACATTAGCAAATGCTGCTATGTCTCTCTCCCTTGTTTCAAAGTTGATTTTACTTTGGTTTGTTTTTTGTAAGAGGTAAAGACAACTTGTACTTACATCAACATAGGATTTAAATGAGTAAATGTTGTGGGGGTGTGCACTTACTGCCCAGTTTACAAACTTAACCTGCCAGACCCAATTCTAGTAAGTCCCCATTAACGTCTGTATTGTGAGGATGTTTTATTGCAGAAGCTTGTTATTCATACAGCATTGTCATCATGAGAGTTGGGAGCCATTAGCAGACTGAAGTGTCAGTGAGGACTCCTGATGTAGCAAAGCAATGCTGATATTCTCTGCTTTCCCACAATTTTATGAGGCAAGGAAAATAATGGATCTGTACTGACATTTTGGGAGTAGAGAACTGAAAGCTGTAACATATCTCTGTTCCTGCCCTGATGCTGGATGAACATAAAATTCTCTTTTCTAAAAAAAATAAGCAGTGATTCTTTCTTCTAGAAGGTGCAGCATTTGCTTCCAGCAGATAGATGACCATTAAGGACACTCAGTACATGTCTTCACAATCATCACATCAATAGGTCTGATATTCTGAGAATTACTATTACAGAGCATGTTGACAGGATGTATGACTTGTAAGCATTAGAGGTCACATCTGTGAACTGAAAGTAAATGATAAGCAATTTGTGACTTGTATCTCCAGTTCTCACTCTTTCATCTACTTCCTCTTATCCTTACTTTTTTCTGCTTCCCTCATCACACATCACCTTTTTCCTCTTATTTACACGTCCTGCCTCTCCAGAAAAAAACAGTTTTGCCATACTATGGCTTGCATGGAGAATACCATTACAGGAGGAAGGAGGAAAGTTAAAGCCGTTGAAATGTTTTTGACATATGGCTGAGAGGCTTCAGACTCCCCGACAGTGCTTGTCTCTGCTCTGTTTTCCAGGCTGTCTGTCCGCCATAGGATACTTCTGATGAATAAATATAAACCAATATTTGTCTACTTTTCCCTCTACTTCACACAAAGCTTGCTAAGAAGGACTGAAGAGCCTTCAGCTAACATTTTAGCAAAGCAAACTGAATACTGATGTGTATTTTTTTAGTAGCTTCAAGACTAATGTACTGTAAAATGTACATTTTTTTTCTTGTCACTGTGGCAGAAGTCATGAGAGTAGCTGGTTTTTTTCTCAAAACTAACAGGGCTCCTGTTAGTGGTTGTTCTTTATCCCACGAATATGTTGAATGTTCCTGCACTGAACCGTGAACTAGAAATCTCATATCCCTGCTCAAGTGTTTTCTAACTGCTGCTAATTACTACTAGTTGGACAAGAAACATTTTTGGAAGGAGAATAGAAAAGCATGTTGCTTATGACCCTACGATGTCAGTGGCAGTCAGCAAAATTGTGTGTGACCTCAGATAAGGATCAACAATTGAGACAAGCCAGCATAAATTGCAGCATTGCCAAGTGTAGAGAGAAGCCAAAGGAAAATTGGTTGCAGTGTTGGCTTCCAGGAGGTTGTTCCCTGGCATGAGCTGGCTCAACTTGAAGGCATGTGAGGCCAATTAAATAACTCCAAGCCACTTGCAAGGGGTATGTCTGTCAGAAACTGCTTTCATGAAGGGATAAAAGGGCCATTGATCAAAAGATTTAGTCTTCATGTTTGCCATAGTTACAATACTATGACAAGAGAGTTGTTTAATAAGTTTTATTTTGGGGTGGTGTTTTTAACTCTGCAGTGGTTGAATCTGTAGAATCCACTGCAGAGATACTGGATCTCTAAGCCATTAGCAGTGGTAAATGGCTTTGATTTTTGCTCCTGGAAAGGATTTCTTCATTCATTAAGTGTCACCTCTACCATGATGTGCCTGAATATATATAACTAGCTTCACTTACATTAGTGGAGTGTCCTGGGACAACACTGCCAACATAAATTACTTATGATTTGGGATGGGTTTAATACTAGTCACAGCACAAAAAAATATTACCTTCCAAGCTTACCACATATTGCAGGTAGCAGAGACAAAAACTTTATCCTTATTAAAGGACTATTTCACCATAACAATAAAATTTATTGGCCCATTTTTACCTGCCAGCTGCACTTCTTGTATACTCTAGTGTTCCTTTATGTAGCCACAACTTTGGCTCTGAAGCTCCATTGAAAAGGAATACTGATGAGGTCTTCCTTTTCCTTAGCTCAAGGACAAGCTCCTCACTGCCTAGCTGATCCAGGAGTTTGTGACAAGTTAGATTAGAAACAGTCATCTCAAACTAAGCAGAAGTTCTCTAGTGATTTCTGGAAACACTCTTTGAGATTTCACCAAACAAACCTTAATTTTGCTGTACTGCAGAGTAATATGCTAATGTCAACAATCAGAAAGTAAGGCAAATATTTGCAGATTTCTCTCTGAAATAATTTGGGCAAAACAATATTATTTTTCTGCATTCCTTGGTTATTGAAATTATTAAAAAGGCAGCACAATGTTAAGATTCAAATTTTATCGAGCATTGCGCTCACTAATATAGTTGACTTTGAACACAAGGAGTTAGAAACTTTGCATCAGATGTCCTATGTTGTTTTAAAAAATAATTTCTATCTTACTGTATCTTGTATCTTGCCTGGTTTTTACCACATAAAAATTACCATTCTGTATTTATGGTGGCTTAAATCTTTGTGCTGATTTAAAGGCAATTAACAGGTAGCTGAGCCATAGTAAAGCCTTCATATGTTATAAAAGCAGGCTGTCCTATGAATACTATACATTGAGTGAACACAGGAGAAATATGAAATCAAAGTAATAGAAGAGTAAAAGTAAAGATAATAAATAAAAATTAACAATAAATAATGACTAATTAGTAAATTTAATAATACATAAAAAGAGTAAAGAAAGTAAATATAATGTCCTTAGTGTGATGTTTGTACTACGTTTGCACCACACTCCAAAAGCTCCAAAATGCACTGAAATCAAAATATGATGTAAAAGTAATAATGTATTTAAAAATAATAATGTATCTGACAGTCCCCTTTCCATTCCTTTGGAAATGTTTGATACCATGATAAAATCACAGAATCACAGAATCATTTAGGTTGGAAATAATCTCCAAGATCATGGAGTCCAACCTGTGACTGAACACCACCATGTCAACTAAACAATAGCACCAAGTGCTACGTCCAGTAGTTTCTTGAACACTTCCAGCAATGATGACTCCACCATCTCTCTGGGCAACCCATTCCAAAGCTTAACCACCCTTTCAGTGAAGAAATTCTTCCTGATGTCCGACCTGAACCTCCTCTGGTTCAGCTTGAGGCCATTTCCTCTTCTCCTGTTGCTGGTTGCCTGGGAGAAGAGGCCAATCCCCACCTGGCTATAATCTGCTTTCAGGCAGTTATAGAGAGTGATAAGATCTTCCCTGAACCTCCTTTTCTCCAGGCTAAACAACCCCAGCTCTGTCAGCTATTCCTCTTATGACTTAGAATCTTCACCAGCTTTGTTGACCTTCTCTGGTATGCTCCAGCACCTCAGTGTCTTTCTTGAAGAGAGGGCCCCAAAACCAGACACAGTACTGGAGGTGTGGCTTCACCAGTGCAATATCAAGATACATCAATAAATACATCAAGAAAATCTATATATGAATAAAATTTTCCTTGTATAAAGTTAAATTTTTTAAACTTCATGTTACGTATTTAGGAGAAAGAAAACACCTTCTTTTAGAAGTCTCTGTTACCCTGAGGTTTTTTAGGGTAGTGCACAGTCCTGTTAGCCACTGATGCACATATTCACGTACTCATTCTGCTGAATGGGCCTCTGACAGCCTGTGCAACACATAAACCCCACCTTAGTACAGGTATTGTGAAAAATGCCTTTTTCAGTCTTCTACAGTGGAGTAAATTTCACACCAAAGTATAGAAAAATACCATGAAAATTATGCTTTTAGCAGTTTCAGACTGAAAATTATTTGTGACTTAGCAAATTATCCTTTTTTTATGAATCACCATGCTTATCTTTCCTAGGTTAAAGGAATGCAGTCATAAACATGCAGTTCTTTTTTCCTGTGTATTACTAAATTCACCTCAAAAAATAATCCTACAAACATTGTCCAGCATAGTTTTGCTGAAATTAATGTAGCTATTTATAACTGAAAGGGCTCAAACTGGAGCTCTACTTAGCAGCAGCAAAGAAAATTACTTTAATGGGACAATTCTGAGTTTTTTCATCATTTATGATTTCTTTTTCATAATGGAGCCCTCTACGCACATTCTATTGAACAGCAGACCCAATTTTCCCTATGGGATTTGTCTGTCATAGAATCAACTGGGTTGGAAAAGACCTCTGAGATCATCAAGTCCAACCCTTGATCCAACCCCACCGTGGTTACTAGATCATGGCACTCAGTGCCACATCCAGTCTCATCTTAAACACCTCTAGGGACGGTGAATCCAACACCTCTCTGGGCAGGCCATTCCAATGTCTGATTAGTCTCTCTGTAAAAAATTTTTTCCTAATAACCAGCCTAAACCTCCCCTGGCAGAGCTTAAGACCATCATGCCCTCTTGTCTTACTGCTGGTTGCCTGGTTAGAAGAGACCAAGCCCCACCTGGCTACAACCTCCTCTCAGGTAGTTGTAGAGAGTGATGAGGTCACCCCTGAGCCTTCTCTTCTCCAGGC
>JAWMRA010000001.1:71607212-71650588 GCA_035584735.1 Pseudotriccus pelzelni | reverse complement strand
CTTTCTGCTGTGCCTTTTGCGACCGGACTTGTCTGTCTCGCATTGGCCTTTTTAGCCACCAGCGCGCTTGTAACAAGTGTGGGTAGTGCCCTTCCCAAATCTTCGTTCGCGAAGCCTAGCCATGATGATGACATCGTCTATATATGGAACAGGGAAAGACTGCTACATAGCCAGCATTCCCACCAGGAAAGGAGTCTGACTTGCTCCAGACTAAGACCTGGGAGGTGTAACAACCAGATGCGGGGCAGGCGTTGGAGATCTGGGCACACAGGGGAGTCATGATCCAGGGAGTCTATTCTTTTGACAGCCATCAGTGTGCGAGATCAGCACAAGCAGTTCATTCCAGACCACTGAGAAGGGGTGTTAAGAGCAAGGTCTTGAGATCAGGAGTTTCCCATGGTCCATCACTATGACTGTTTAGGAAGCTACAAATTTGTAGAGAGAGAATTATTTCATTGCACATCCATCATTCATGCGTGCTCTCTAGCAGCTACAGATCTCTTGTGTGCATTAACAAACAGGTGCATCTCTGTAATAAGATGTTTGAGAGAACTTTACTTGTAGGGGTTTTTTGGAACACTATAACTTCAGAAATTTAATGTTTAATCTAACATTTTTATGTGGATTGGAAAAAGTATTGCATCCAGGAGGTCTGTAAGGGAGTTGTGTTGGGTGGATAGCTGACAGGGGAGGTTGGGAGAGTTACAGGAGAGCAGGAAGTTGCTAAGAGCAAAACCTTGGCATGTGAGTAATAGGTTATTTCACCATTCTACTAATACTGCTGATGTTAACAAGGACAGACCTGTCAACAGTGTAGCTGAACTACTGACATTTGTCATCACTGTCAGCTTTCACATCTCTTTTCAATTTGGGCTGTACTTTCCTGGAATGTCAGACTTTTGAGAAGGGCCCTTTTATGATGCTCACAAGGCAAACACAAGGGTTCAATGAGTGGATTTCCCTGAGTAATTACATCCCTCAGCAGTGGCAGCATTTATGACCCAGAATCATTAACAAGACACAAAAGATACCAGGATTTTGCTTGTACTGTCTGAATGAGGGACTGCTACTGTCAACCATTGAATGGCCAGAGGAAAGGTGGGGATGACGGCTTTCAGAGCAAGAGTGACAATGTGCTGATGGTAAACAAAGAAGTTGGTATTTCTTTGATGCATACCTGCAGAACTGTTAGCCTAAAGCAACACAGCATGACTAGCTCGTGCATGATTGCATTTTGAGTGTTGGTTTGATTTCTGTACAGTGGCTTTCAAGGACAGAATGAAAACAGCTATTCATAAATATAGTCCCTGCTCCTCTCTGTTCTGTTGTCTGCTTTTACTGAGACCAGAGGAACTTATGTCAGAAGAGTTGGATTTTCAGGTATAAAATTTCAGTGTATCTATAATTTCAATTATGGCAAAAGGGCCCTGGCTATGTACCTCTCCCACAGGTGTAATGAACCAAAATTTTTAGGGATTATGAATATCTGTTGTAGTAGCACTCTGTCCAGCACTGTTAATCAAACAGCAGAAAATATTATCCCTTCTACGGGTAGTAGTTGCCTATCCATGGCTGATATGAAAGCAATCTCACAGACACCTGTAGATGGATGATACAGATAGATGTAGATGTAGATGCAGATGTCGCCATACACATAAATATGAAAAAAAGATGGAAAGTCATATCAAAGAGGGGTGAATATTTGAGGGGATAAAAAATCTTTTGTCAACTGATCATTTAGATGAGAATTGCAGAAATGGAGGTTAGTTAATATGACTTGTGCTCATTTGTTAGGTTTTGGCTTTTTTTCAGCTAAGAATTTCTCAAATGTTTAAGGTACAAGTATGGACTCATAATCATAGTCTATCTTTTAAGAAATGAGACTCCTAGAGAAAGGCACTATTTTTAATACCTTTTCTGAGAAAGACACTGATTTTTTTTTAGGGTATAAGTGAAGTTTATAACAAGAAAAATTGTTTCAGTAGTCATTGATACAGAAACTTTGCAGCAGAACAGCAAAAGCTGTTAGTGAGAATTTAAGAACAAATATTGCATGCTGCAAGGGAATTGTGGGTCCACAATTCACATGGCAAAAATAACACTGGATCAGCAGAATAGTAATATGGTCTTTCACCCTCAGTATAAAGTTCTCAGATTTGCAGCAAAGTAGTTTCTATCAAAAGCTGTAATAATACCAATGTGAATTCCTTCCTGCTTCCCTTTATAACTTAGTAAGCTACAGTCTGGGATTCCAGCAAAATTTAGGTTGGATACAGTGATGTCAGTTGATTCAGAACAGATTACAAAGAAAATTAGAATTTTAGTGCTATGAAGGAAAGGTAGATTTACCAAAGTAAAATACAATATGCACACATAACTTTTAACATCAAAGCAACCTTCTAGTTTTTGTTAATCCAAAACTACATTGCAACAATAATTCAGTTAACAATGGTTGATATTTGAATAGATCACGAGCATTTTTAGAATCCTTGATTCAGAGTACACTACCGATAATTTCATGAAAGGAAATCAGCTTGAAGAGGAAGGTTTTGGTGTGTACAGGGAGAAACAGTGAATATAACCTTATTTTTTTTAAGCAAAACTTATAAAATTAAGCTAAAATTATCATAGTACTAATTATTGTAGTTCTAATCAATTTAAATTAAGCTTCTAAATTGCTTTGCCCATACACATTATTTTCTGTGTTCACAAAAGTAATTTCCGTTTAATATCATTATATTGTAAATATCTCTTGAATTGGGATACAACTAGCACAGTGAAAGCAGGGCTTCATTTGAGTTAATTAAGATATATTTATTTATAGGTATTTTTCAGGTCCTCAGTGGGATGGCTTGAAAGCAGGCTGAAACACAGCATGCTCTGTGACCTTTGTTCCATCTGTTCACACAGGGGCCTTATGATACCCATAACTCAGTATCTACATATTGCACCCAAGAAGTCTTAAAAAACCTTGTCCATCCTCCATCAGTACCATGATACTTTCTCAAGGCATGTAAAATATGTGTTCATGGTTAAAGATAAACAGGCAATCTGTGATCATTTCCTGCTCATCCACAGTCCTTGTAAATCTGCTATTGATTACACAGAATATCACGGAATATTTTGTGTTTAAAGGGACCCACAAGAACCATCAAGTCCAACTCGTAAGTGAATGGCCCATATAGGGATGAAACCCACAAGCCTGACAATATCAACACCAGGCTCTAACTAACTGAGCTAATCTCAGGATCCTAAAACAAAGAATAAGTGCTAACTTTCTGTGTGAGATGCTGTATACTTTTTTTCTAACACCTGTACTTGAACATAGAGTCTTGCATCTAGTTCTGAGGTCTGTGGTACAGGAAAGATATGTGCCTGTTAGAACAGGTCTGGAGGAGGGCCACAAAGATGATCAGAAGGCTGGAACACCTCTCCTATGAAAGCAATCTGAGAGAGATGGGTTGTTCAGCTGGGAGAAGGGAAGGTTCTGGGGAGACCGTGTTGCAAACTTTCAGTTCTTAAAAAGGGGTTATAAGAAAGACAGAGACAGGTCTTTTAAGAGAATCTGTAATGAAAGGGCACAGGAAAATGGGTTTAAACTGAGAGAGGGTGGATTAAGAACGGTTATAAGGAATAAATTCTTTCCGTGAAGTTGGTGGTATACTGGAAGAGTTTGCTCTGAGAAGATGATGTCCCTTCACTGGAAGTGTTCAAAGTTCTGTTGGATGGGGCTTTAAGCAACCTAATCTAGTGGAAAGTGTCCCTGTGCATGGCAGGGGGTTGGACTGGAAGATCTTTGAAGGCTCCTTCCAACCCAATCTACTCCATGATTCTATGAAAATCCACAAACAGCAATTTGGAGAATAAGTACATTACCTGCGACACAGAGTGAAGCACATATCCATACTTAAAATACAGAGTAGAAACAATTTAAATTAGTTCTAACATTTTGATACTATTGCAACAGGATACTACTCTTAGACTTCACTACTATTAGGGAACATGAAAAAGCGACTGAGAGGTCTAATAAGTTCGTCAAGCTTTGAATTCATAATATGTGCATTTAGTTCAACGTCTTTCCCCATTGAAACCAATTAAGTAAATGAAAAGTCCCATTTCCAAATGTCACTTTTTAATTATTCCTTTACTATATTTTAACACATCTGATAATTGCTTAAAAACTCTCTTTGTAAAAGGACCAAAATCAGAACCCTGGTCTAGCAGTTTCCTTGTAGTATCACATATATTTCTGATTTATTGACTGGAAAATGGAAAAAAAACCCAGTTCTAGCCATATCTGTGACTTTGTACGTGACTAGATTAATGTGTCCCTAACTTAAAGATAAAAAAAGTCTTTCATGTTCTGATCTAAATTTTTGGAGAAGGAAAACAAAACTAAATCTGTGTTGTCATTACATATTTAAGACTCTTGCCGCACATAATTTTCACCTCAGAAATAAGTCAAGAGCAGGCTAAAAATGTTAAACATGCTGAATGTTGGAAGTTCATATCTGGCCTATCTCACATTAAACCCCACAGAGGAAATATTGCATCAAAAAGTATTAACAAACAGTGAGAACACAGTAAATTTAGACCCCCATTTCAAATATTCCAAGGGAAAATCAGTCAATCCATTTTTTTTATATATATGTAATTTATGTCAAAATGGAAGACAGATAAAATCTTGCTTTTCCATTCAGACCTCAAAACAATTACAACAAAAGATATGCAAAGTGTTAACATAGCTATTACTTTCCTTTTGAGTTTCTAATTCTGCATTCATTACCTGCCTTTCTTTTAACTCTAATCCTGTTGGGGTTTTTAATTTCAGTTGAATTTTAACAATATATTCTGATATTTACATAGTTTCACCCTTTTACCCTGACTCAAGCTTCTAGTTCTCCATCTTTTTCAAGGAGACTACAGCAGCATGGCATGCATCAGGGGAATGGGTCAAGTCATAAACAGCAAAGGATGAAGGCAATGAAAAAGTAATTGCTTGTCCAAGGTCCAACACACAGTGACATTATGTGTAAAGAGTGAGCTGCTTTTAATTTTTCTAGCAGGTATATAGGCAAGCAACCTTTGAACTTTCAGCATTCCTTTAACAGGAAGCTTTTCCCCTAAGTAAATATCAGAAATAAAAGACCTTTTGAGTGTGTGACTAATATAACCACTTATTGTGATGGTATTTAATCTCTGTGTAACCAAACATATTTAGTTCCTGTGTAACAATGTAAACCTAAATGCATGATGTTTATAACAAACAATTAAAAAAATATAAATTTCTTCCAGTTTCATGCACCTGTCCACGGGTACCAGCTTGCTAATAAGTGATATCTGAATGCTTCAATACTTATACTCAACTAGCATTCCTCTACATAGTTTTTTACAGTTTACCACTTGGTATTCAAATGTATTAACATCCATGTGCTAGAAAGATTTTAAAACATTTTAAAACATTAAAACATTTTCTGTGTTTTAGGTAGACATTTGTTTTGTTACACTAGAAGATCCAACAATACTGAGCAGTGGTGTACAGATTAGCAGGGTACATACTGTACCCATTAAAATATTTTTTTCTTCTGTTGGATCATCTCCATATTTTTTCTCTGTATAGTAAATATGAAATGTTAATTGTGTTGTGAAAAAATAGAAATTAATAAAAAATTGGAGCAATTTTTTTTTCCTGAATTTTAGTTCAAAACCGTGAGGATAGTGATCTTTGGTATATTTGGTTACATGTGTAGCAAAAAAAGTACATGCCTACTGTTCATTGATAAAGTGGAATAAACTGGCAGCATTCAGAAAAAGCAAAAATGCAATTTGTTTAAGAGTTATTTTGCCTATTAAATTAACAGAACACCTTTAAATATTCTGATTTGTTTGATCAATTCTAGCCTTGCTGGCGTACACAAATTTCTGCAAGCAGTGCTTAAATATATTAGAGTTTTTGATTCAAACACTGTTCTATATAAACACATGAAACAATTTGTGACAAGTAAGTCACTGTGAAATGGTGCATTAATGAATTTTTATTCAAGAAGAACTATAATATTTTAGTATATTTTTCATTTTCCTATACTAAAAGGTTAGATGTAAAAATCTAAGAATTATTATCATCTCTTTTCTCTGAGAACATGTATATTGTATGCTACAAAGCATCATATTCCTACTACTGCATTACACTGATTTGACAACATAAAGAAAACTCAGAATATTTATTCAGAATAAATTATACATTAAATAACTGACATGGATTCCTAACAAAATATGCATATGTGCTTGCTTTTACCAACATGCAGAAGATCCTTTACCAATGTAATGTTATACAAGAAAAGCCTATTATTTCATATAGGCTTAAGTCTCAACTTTAACATCCAGTTCCTCCTCCTACTGAAGTAACCTTTTGTCTTGCTATGCTTGAAAGTAAACAGCCTGTGGCGATTTTTCCTTTGAAAATATTCCCATCACATGTTGTACTGTCAAAGTGATTTAGGCCACTGTTTCTGAAAATGATTTAAGTTGTTTCCTTTTGCTACACGAGTATTTGCATGGTAAAAACAATTATATATTATGTGCCTCATTAAGAATGTTTTCCACTTATATCACAACTTCTTAAAACAAGGGACAAACTTCATACATACATAAATAAACTTCTCCTGGAAGTGTCTCCTAAGAGAAGTTAAAAGAAACAATTTATATAATCAGGGTACCTTGATCTGTGAAGGATGACTGATAGGGATTGTTATTGTCATATAGATTTACTTCCCTGAAAGATCAACATTTCTGAGGTAAATATAATTAATACTAGATTAGTCTTGTCAGCAACAACATAATATTGCAGAGAATTGGAAAAAAAAAAAAGGACTTGTAGAAATTTTATTTTCTCAAAAATTTTACTGTGCAGATAAATATTAAAGCCTAAGTTTTTTGAAGACTTTATTGATATCTGAATTTTTTTTTCCCTCCAAAATAATTTGTTTCTGGAAAAAAAACCAGTGTCTTCAAAAAAGATGCTACAGATATGCTTTATGCTTTTTAATTTCTTTTTTTAATATGCCATCTAGATAAGAGGTCTATGATGTAGTCTGCCATTTCAACACTAAGGGAGAGGTTGGTATCACATTATCAAAGCAAGCATTATATTACTTAGGAATCAGGAAAACAAGAAGATAAAGTTCTTAATTTTCACTTCTATGAAGTATCACAGTGTTATTTTCAAAATTATTTTTTTGAACAACCTGGTTTATTCCAACCTAATGTGACACGTATGTTAAAACTCAGAGGCATAGGATTTAGTCTATAATATATATTGAGGGGTGGACTAGATGACCTTTAAAGATCCCTTCCAACCCTAACTGTTCTATGATTGTATATAGATGTAGACACTATATAGCGAGTAGGTGTGCTGGGAAATATGAGTAGATAAAAGCAGTAGTAGTGCATATGGGATATACAGCTTAGCATATTTGCAAGTATGGACTTACTATGTAGGCACAGTAATAGGATGCTTGTAATAGTGCCTGATTATTAGGATTTGCCTTCCTTTTTTTCAGACCTTATTTCTATATAGTTATGTTTTTGAGAGAACTGAGCTGAAGTTCTGTATAATGATAGTCTACATCACCTTGACTTTTGGGAAACTTTTGGATTACATGATCATATGATTCTGAGAAAATATATAGAGTTCTTGTTTTTACGTCATTTAAATGAACCATTGACTTTTTCATCAAGAATACTTTTTCCTCATATTATTGCACGAATCCGTCTACATTTTGTTGATTTACAAAATCTATGAATAGCTTTATTTTGCTTGTGCATGAGCAAATATATCTAGTAAAGCCTCCACCAATCCATCTTTACCTGTGTATGGTCAGATTTACCAATGCATCTATTACTGCGCATACTATTGTACCTGCAGAAGCAGTGTGTTTTACAGATGGTCTAAGCTGCTGAACTGTATGTACATTATCATAAAAGGAAAAAATATGTTTGTTTTAACCCATCTATGGATAGGGAGAGCTGTACTGTTTTTTCTGGGCATGATTTTTTTAACCCTGTACTTTGTGAGGAACTTTTTTCATCAGACTGATGGAAATCAGAGTGCACACAGTGCACACCTGTATGTCAGATAACTGATTTTCCCATTCACTTACATATTCCAGTCCTTTGATGAGATACATCTCATAAAATTTGATTTCTTTCAGGAAGTTCATTAAGGAGCTACTTCTGAAACCAAACTCACGTATTCTTCTTAGGACAGGTCATTCTACTGATCATCTTTATCAATAATATGGGCAAGGCAAATGTTTTCTTTACAGTGTCCTTCACATTACTCAAAACTTGTCTCAAAAAATTTTTCATCTAAAACTCCTTTACATGATTTTGTGCAACGTGTAAGGGACTACAACTAGTACTTTAAACACCAGAATAGCACTCTGCTCAGCTGAAAAAAAAAAAAAGTTCTTTTATAATTTTTGATACTCTGGACTGAAAACACATATCTATACATAATTGTGTCTTCTAGTTAAAGAGTCCTGGGACCATATGTCATTTCTAAGAATTACAGGATTGTTGAAGTCAGAAGGAGCCTCTGGAGATCATTTAACCCACTCTTCCTGATCAACGGGGACTCAGTGAGAGTAAGGTGCATGGGATCATACCTGACTGGGTTTTTAGTGTCTTCAAGGCTGGAGATTCCACAGGTTTTCAGATACCTGTTCCACTGCTTGATTGCTGCTGCGGGTTCACCCCATCTGATAGCTGAGCACCCATACAGCTGCTCCTGCATTTTTTCTTTTCTAATATATGCTTTCTCCAAGGCACCATCATTTTGGCTGCAGGGCTCAGCTGTGCCTTATGGTGCATTAGAGATGTCTGGAACCGGTTGTGTTAGTCACAAGGCAGGCCCTGGCCTCTCTTCATAGAGGCCACCCCTGCAGCCCACCTTGAAAATTGCACTCAATACAACCATCATCATAATAAAAAAGTGCTTGCTTACATATAAGAATTCCCTGTATGTCTACTTTGCCCATTGCTTCTCATGCTGCCACTGGGCACCACTAAAAAGGCTTTATTTATTCCTTCACCATCAGATGTTTGTACATATTGATAAGATCCCCTCAGCCCTCAAGACTTCACTCCACCAAGGTGAACAGTTCCAGATCTCTCAGTCTCTCCTCATGTGATGGATGCTCCAGTTCCTTCACCGTCTTGGTGGCCCTTGTCTAGACTCTTTGTAGAATGTCCACATCTCTCTTGTACTGGGGAATCCAGAAGAGGACTCAGCACTCCAGCTGGCCTCACCAGTGCAAAGGAGGGAGGAAGGATCATCTTCCTTGACCTGCTGGTGACACTTTTACTAATGTGTCTTAGTTACATTTGGTTTTCTTTGCTGCAAATGTGCACTGCTGCATTGTGTTCGACTTGTGGTTTACTAGAACTCCCAGGTCCTTTTCCTGCAAACCTGTTTTCGTATTTGAGTTCCCCCTAGAACTCACTGTATATGCCATCAGATATTGGAATTTTTTTTACTGTTCTTTTCAGTGATTTCTTTAAAAATCTCTTTACTCATGTACAATACTCTGATTAATCCCCATTAAAAATAGTTTCAACATTCAAATCTTTCTACTGGCCTCTCTTATAAACTTTGAAGCAAATAATTAATTTAGCTTCATTTGCACTCGTTTTATTCTCTTTAAAATTCTATTTTACACTCTGATTATCCCTCATGCCTTTTTGATTCTCTGGCAGAATTCTTCCTTCTGACTTTTTCATTAAAAAATAAATTGCATCTCATACAGGAAAAAGCATTTCACAAACAATTTTTTCTTACACAAGACTATGGTTTGTGACTATGCTATGATAACTACTATATACAGAAATTTTAATAATAATATCTTACTTAGAGACTCCAAAAATCATCACCTATATGAAAGTGTCATTGCTAAGGGATGTTATAAATGTCCACTGTCTCCAAAACCTCTGGCCCAACTGACCCTCTCTCAGTTGTTGGAACCCAGACCATGCCCTCAGGAGGCAGGTGTCTGTCCATGTTGAGGAACGTGTCTGCCACTTTCCTATTTGCAGTTTGAACTAGTCATAAGAATGAATGAGTATCCAAAAGACACGTGCACACTGATGCACCAATGCACACACACACACACACACACATCTAAAATTAATAGAGCCTGTCACAGACAAGGTGCTGCCTTCAACAGCACCCACATACAAGACTCACACCAGACACAAGCCCAGATAGTCACGTTTCCTCCTCTTGGTCTGCCAGAGGCAGGAGAGCACTAGTGCAGCAGTCTAGAGGCACATATCTCACACCCTCCATGTTCACAAGTCCCAGTGCACCTGTGGATCCCTCAAGCACTGGTCTGACACCCCTACCTGGATTCCAGCTCTTCCCATTCACCCAATGGGTCCTATACATATTTCTGACATTACAGACCCACAGATCTGCATCCTTTCCACTATCAAAGCTCAAGTTTGCCTGCAGTTTTCTCATAGCCCTTAATTAGTATGACTTGTAAGAATTGTTTCTTATCTTTGTCTCATCCTATTTGTCTTTCAGATTTGTTTCTCTGCATATTTTCTTTATGGTTTCCTCCTGTTCCTTAATATACCATTTGACATTATCTTTGATCAGATAATTTTACTTGAATAAACACTCTCACATTTCAGATACTGTCCTCAGTTAGTCTGACTCACCAGTTTTGGTTCTTGTTATTGCCTGCTTAACCATTTGTGTGTCTGATCTACATCTTTGCGTGTTTTGGTTACAACTTCCACTTTTTCTTATCTATTTTTGCATTGAAAAGTCACAGACTATATACTGCTAAGAGAGTATATAGTATACATATTTCTTTTCCACTTTCTACTACAAACAGTTTCCAAACCCTAATTTATTGACTGATAGAGTCCACGAATATTCAAAGACAGACTATTTTTCTCAGTGACCCTGTAGCTGGGATACTTAATTCTGATAGATGTTTATTCTTTTCTATTTGCGTAGGACTACTGGTAAATGCTGACAGTGGTTTTTTTATATAGTTGATAGGATAATCCTACTGCTTAAATTTTCCAGATATAAATATGGAATTTACATATGAGATAACAAAAATTTTCCATGTAAATGCAGGATCAGAAGTGTAATTCCAATTAATTTATACATTTGTTTTTTCAAATTTATGGTGCCTTGAATTTTAGTCCCTGGTGGAAGAAAGAGAAACACACAGAGCATTCCAGAAAACAACTCAAAGGATCCAAATGTCTTTATCCTATATTTCCTCTAAAGAATATAATTACAAGAGGGGATTAGAGCTACTTAATGATTCAGGAAAATACAAAATACAGGAAAATGCATTTTAGGAAAAGTGATATAAAAGTGGAGATATTTCATTTTGTTGGAAACAGATGCTTATGTATTCTTAAACATGGGTGCAGAAGGGGACAAAAACGGATGTTAAATAATTCAAAACCAAAATTATGTGGTTTTTTTAAATTTCTGTTTTCTAACACCTAGTTTTGTAGGTGGAAAACAAAACAGAAGAGAGTAGACTGATTGGAAAAAAAATGTTTTCAAAATATTTATGTTTCAAGCTTTTTAACAACTGAATGAAAAAATCATTTATACAAAATCACTTCCGGTTAGAATACAGTTTAAATACTGATAGAGAGAAAAGGGATTTTTGTGTAGAACTGCAAAGTTAAATATTTATTATGGTATTTGGAAATTTACCCCATAAGCATAAGACTGTTTTTCTATCATCTGTCTCTGCCAGAGGTGTAAATTGCTGCCAAACCCTATGAGCTCCTTTTCAAAACAGAAAAACATATTCAGATAAACTAAGCTCTAAATATTGCTCATGGACAGCCTTTAATTTATCTTACTACATTCATTCTTGCACTTTGTTCTTAACAGCATTATAGAAACTAAAGCAAAATTTTGTGAATTTTTGTTTTGGTGGGATATTTTTAAAATTATTTGCAAGGCTTTGGTAATTGGTCTTTAGCTGCCTTTGCTGTCATTAATGGCTATAAACTTTTGAAGAAAATGGAGTTTTAGTTCATACTTGGCAGGAATTCTTACTAACTGCTTTAATACTGTAACTTAAATTTGTTTGGGGCATTAAATCCAAAATTAGACACTTGAATTGAGAAATGGTGACTGATTACACTGTTCTTTGCATGACATCTATTTTAGAATTTTGAGATTTTTTTTTTTTTCAGAGCAGTCCAGGAGCCAGAACTCAAATACCTCTAATTTTTTTTCTCCCATAATTCTTTCTTGCAAAGACATTAAACCTGTAAACCTCATCCAGCACATGTATTAATGTGATATCTCTTTATTCTCATAGAATCTATACAAACAATGTGATAAATGTATTCCTAGCAAAATCAGTGAGGTGTTGACTCAATATTTGGGGCTATCTAAACATAATGCATTTACATATAAATTTGGGGGAACACAAGAGAGTAATGAAATAAGCAAATACAGAAATTTTTCAACAGAAAAAGCAGAAGTCTTGTTTATAATGTCTGTACTGCTGTCAAAAAAGAAATTAATACATTTCTAAATAAGATCTGTTAAAGGATTAACCACTTCTTCAAGCAACAACAAAAAAAGGAAACCATTTGTTTCCCCTATTTATCTGTTTACTGAGAACTATACTACTGTAGGATATCTAGCTTGTGTGTCTCTTATAAATACACGCTTTTTCTACACTGAATTTTGAGAATAGTCCTTAGACTATTGAACATACTAAACACACTTGCCTGCTGTATGTAAACAACCTTCAAGAGGAGGCTCTGGCCAGTCAGTGCACATCTTTCAAAATACAAAGGACCCTCTTATGCTTGAACGTGTTCCATATACAAGCTTTCCATCAGGCACAGACATCATAGGCTGGCTACAAGTAACCCTCAGAAATTGTCAGTGGTTAGAAGACTAGCAGAAAGTAGAGCAAATTCAATTTAGAACTGGCCTATAGACTGTTCTTTCAGACACAGACACACCACTAGAGTTTCCAAAATTTGCATTGTTCAGTTGTTATAACACAGATACATATATCATTAACATCACATTCTGTCATTCCTGAATATTCAGCCTTGCTTCCCTCTCTGAACCTACACAAATTAAATGAAATATGTTTGACAGGTTTGACTGTAGTGAATAATGGCATTTGAACAGTGAAGTCTCAGTATATTTCAGGATGCACAGATTCAAATTCCTTTTCAACTGTATTAGCCACATTTTTGTGTAGAATTAACACAGAAAAGAGAAGTTAGGCAGGTGGATATTTTCTTGCACCCTGAGGCCCATAGCCCAAGAAAAATTGTATTACAAATTGCTAGTAACATGCCAAAAATTTTGTAGCCACTCTGAAAGGCCTCATAACAAGGACATCAGGCTTTTTGTCTGAACTTGCCTTGTCTTGTCTGAAGTTTATTTCAGCTTGTAGAGCTATAATGGTAACTGTCTAATAACCTGATTATTTTAATATTAGCTTCATTTTCTGCTGTTGTGTGGTATACAGTTTATCATCATAGTACTTTTGATACATTTAAGTAAAAACTAGAGACCAATGACCACTTGATAGACTGTGTAGACTGAAGTATGCGATGAAACAGAATATGTGTGTGTTTGTGCATTCATATATATATTATACACACATATCAGTTTGGAAATAGGTATCTTTGTGTTGAGGCTATCTAGAAGACCAAATTTAGTCTAATTTAAAAAATTTCAAGAACAAAGCCATTTATTAACAACACATTTTGTGCTAATGGTTAATTCTTAATCATTATCACTATTTATTACTGCATATAAAAAACTGTTAGGTCTTAACACTTCTAAATTAGCTGTGAGTATATGCTGCAGTGGAGGTGAGCTAAATAACACCAAAGAAGCATATGACCCCTTTTTTCCCTTGTTTTCTCTATTTACGCCTGTAATTCTTGTGTTGTTTACTCACCTTTCTCTCATCCCCTGCCACTGATGCTGATTAATCTTTTCAGTTTTGCCAGTCATCCTTCTGGTATGCTCAGCAGGGTGCCCTGCCTTTTCGCAGTCCACTTTTTTCTTTGTTCTCTATCTATTACTTCATGGGTCACTGTTCACACATTTTTGTATGCCCCCTAAGTGCAATTATACATGTTTTTGACTCACTGGTGATCAGATTGCTCACGTACTTTTGAAAAATGATCGTGTTGTGTTTACCTATGCCGTCACAGTGCTACAGAGTGCTTATGCTCTGCTAGTGACTCTGACAAGTCTAAATATATTCTTCCACTTGGATTTATGGCAAACCATTACCAGTTATATCCTAATTAATAGTTTTATTACTTACAGATGTCTCTGTTTTTTTGCTGCATAGGACCTCAGAATAAGAATGCAGGTCAGTGAAGTGCCTTTTAGGTGTGAAACCAGGATGATACTGAGATACCAAGGCTATTAATAAACCACCAAAGATAAGGTAATACTTATTGAAGGATACAGGTTTAGGAGTTAGGTGTTGTAACATTTTCAAAGAGCAGGTACGCAGCATATGTAAAACATATTAAAAAGAGTAAAGCAAATGCATGTGTAATAATTTTAAGGAGAACTTTCCCTAAATAATAATTTTTTCCTTAGGTATTTACATTTTACTGTAAAAAATAGCTCTGGATCGATAATAGCTATTTTATTATACTATGCAGATTGCAACGTAATAGTGCATTTTGAATTTTCGTATAAATTATCTTTCTTTGTTCCACATGAAACATACTATTTGTGGTCGGAAAAAAACCCTTGGTGGAGATGACTTCAGTTGTAATTTCAATACAATAAGTGAGTGAAGAATACAGGAAAAGTAGACTATGAAAAGTCAGATTCAACACCAATGACATAATAACTTTAAGAACACACTTTTTTATCTTGTTTTATTTTACCAACACCAGTGTTAAATTTTAACCAAAATCTCAATCAGAAAGAATACTAAATATATAATGATATCTAGGCAGTCAGTACAGTTTCTGTATATACTCAATATTACACCTCAGTTTAATATCATGGGTTACATGTTTCATATGACATATGAGAAATGGAAACATTTGAGAATCTCCTAGTGAGTCTTTTTTTACAGGATGGTCTTGTTGAATCAATTTCTGATTTTTTCCAAATTGAAAAATTTAACACTCATTTTCCTTGGGATTTTTCTTCATGTTATTGCCATATAAAGTGCATGTACTTAAAGATTTCAAGGAGTCCTTCTTGGGTTAACCTGCATGTGCACTAGGAAAGTATGTAGATAGTTATCTAAGTCAGGAGGATTCATACGTAAGAAATCATCATAGTGCAACTGGTTGGCAATGTTGTACCTTTAATAAAATGGGCAGTAAGCAGCAGTTGAAACTGTGTTATACATTCATATTATGAGGAAATAAGATGAAGGGGCCCCATATATACTGATAGAAACCTTTTGGTTAACTAAACAGTAATTTTAAGATATTCTGTTATGAATGGTAACTGAGCTTTGCTCTGTTTTACCTTATTACCTTTACTAAAGGTAAAATGGCTGGCTGCAAAGCTCCATTAATGAACATTTTCATTCTGTAGTTTTGACGTGAATGTCAATAGCAGCGCAGAGCAGCTTTTACAAGCTCGCTCGAAGTGCTTGCATGAATACATAGCTTCATTGTCATATGTACTTCTAGTTATCTTATTGTCATATGCATCTGTTCTTTTAAATCAAAAAGCATCCTCTGCACTACTTACTTTGAAGATCTTTGCCCAACATTCCTAAGGTAACGTGAGACATGAGTTATAATTAATGAATTCACATGAAAAATGTTCCTGCAGAACATCCTTTGCAAATACCATAGCTCTGATTACAGATATGAGAAACAGCCTAACTGCTCACATTGAAGATCTATGTAAGTATTTCAGATTTCAGCTGCACTGTTAGTTGCTTGTAAAGTTAAGATTTTTTCTTTAAAATCTTTGCTGTGTTGCTCATTTAGTTGCTGAATCTCAGCATTGTTTGGGTTTGAAGGAATCTTTTGAGATCATCTAGTCCAGTCTTGCAAAAGATGCTGACTCTTCTGTCTTGCTCACCTTGATCCAGCCAGTAGCTGGTTTTCAGATACAAACCATTCTCATCTCAGTGGCTGGAGGTTAACAGTGCCCGCTCATTCCTGCAGCCAATACTGATGACACCACATGAGCTACAGAAGCTCACACTTCAGGTCAAGGGCACTCACATCCCTGTTCTAACTCAAGTTACAGTAAGCTGAACACCCAGTACTCTCGTGCTACTCTCTCCAATAGTTTGCACTAAATCTTTGCAGAGTCATGTAGGTACACATAGCATAGAGTGAAATGACACAGTTAGTTATGAGAATGTTTCATAAGACAGGACAAACTGCAGAAATCAGGCACAGAGCTCATCCAGACAGACATACTGATTGTCCTTGTTTTACATATGACCTCATGTTTTTCATACCTTTTGCTGCCTATAGCATTTCTTTTCTCACTTCCCTGCCCTCCCTCCTCTGCACCATGGGTTTGTATAATCCTGTAGATTGCCTCCCTCCTCCTAGTCTGCTGTCAGGACCCACCCCATCCCTTCCCCCTCTTCCTCGATCTACCTTTGGTTTCTTGGTAGCCCATAAATTAGTGTGACTAGTAAGATTTGAATTTTGTCATTGTCTCCATGTTAATTTGGTCAGGTTTATGTCTCTATGTTTAGAGTCTTTTGTTATTTTTTTCATCTTCCCAATTATGAGGTTTCTGACCACATAGGATTGATGGAATAGAGATTCACACACTAACACACACTCATATCATTAAAATGTGAATAATCAAACTTGGTTTTCGTGACTACTTCACACACATTGCCAGGCAATGACTTCACCAAGACACTACAGTGCCAGCACCAGACAAGAGAACAGAATGGTGACAGGAATTAACAGTTGTAGCACTGCCAGAAAAGACAGCATAGCATAAAGACCATTCAAGAGCCTAAATCATCAAGCAAGTGCATTGTGAAAAGACAGATCCAAAGTCTAACCAGGAAGTCTATCCACAAATCAGAGTTGGAAACAAATTCCATGATCATCAGGCAAGTGATTACTATGGCTAAAAGGTAAGCCACAGCTTTAGGTCTGTTTCAACAACATGTATGGACAGAGTATGCTAGAAACAAACATTCATCCAACATAACTCAGACAGAGAAGTAAAACCTGAAGTTTAAATAGAGGTCTTGTGCTCATGGGTAGCAGGTGTGTATGGGGAGCTCCAGGTGATGCTACTCAGGTTCATTAGGTCTTATCAGTGCACTCAGAGCCCTGGCAATATGATTGGAGAGAATTATTGGAGAGAATGCCAAACATGTTAAAGTCAGGATAAATATCACTCTCTATTTTGTTATTGTACCAAAAAACAGTCAACACAACACAGAATACAATCAGGATATTCTGACTGTGATATATCCTTCGTAAATTCATGCTGGCTGCTAAAAATCATCTTCTTGTTTTTCATGTGTTTGGAAATAGCTTTAAAAAACTTTGCTCTATAATTTTCTCAGTGTCTGAAGATAGGCTGACTGGCCAATACTTCCCTGATTCTTCTTTTGTCTCTCCTTGAAGTTGACACCTTCTTCCCCCCCCTCCCAAATTAACATGACTTTTCACAGATGATAAAGAGCAACCTCCCAGTGACACAACTCAAGTATTTCAGCACCTCTGAATACATCTCATCTGGTCTCATGAATCTGTGTATGTCTAGTTAGTTTAAATGACCCATAACTTGATATTAATGCACCATGTTCTTCACTTCTCCTAACTGTGACATTGGTTATATAAATTGGATTTGTGTACCACATCTAGGACTTTTAAAGCTATAGGAATGTTGTGGGAAAATTACAGTGACTGAAATTAGCTAAAGAAACCTAGGTTTTCTGGGCTGTTCTTTTTCATAAATACCCTATTTACTTTATGGATTAGCAACGCATGATGAGAATTGTGCTGTTCTTTACTTTGGCATCTAAAGTGTAGGTTAAATGATATATGGCTACTTAAGGCTTTTTATAATTGGTTCCTTGTTATAATATCATCACTATGATGTAAACAATCTTTTTTGGCTTTCTAATAATTTTCATTTTATCGGGTACTAATGCAAAGGCAATAGTCCACTCAGAAGTAGTGCTGAGTCAATGAACTTTGAATGTATAGAATACTGCACACTAAATAGTCTGAAAAATCATTCCATAGGTTTTTAAAATTAGGCAGTTGAAAATAATGCCGTTGGCTTTGTCTTCACTCTTCATAAAAACAGGGTAGTAATACTTCTTTCACAGTGATATGCTGCTAAATTAACAGAGTATTCCCATACTGTTGTAATAAAATGAAAAGAGGAAATTTAATTACCTGTCAAATAGTAATTTTGAATTTAGAACAGCTCTAGCTTAGCATAAGACAAATAAAACCTACATCAATGCATTTACTATCGAGGAAACAAAGGAACTGAGGAGCTGCTTCCTAATGGAAGTTTATCCTCATCATGGGTGTAATGGGAAAAGTTCATACAAGTGAGGGTGGTATCAGAATTTGTACAAAAATGATGATCAAATTAAGGTTTCTGAAGCAAATTTCTGTCCCCAGTCTTTTCATTCCCTGACTTTGAAATCTTACTAGTGACTGTTAAAACAGATGAGGGTGTACTAGTAAAGTTTTATAGCCATCACCAGTAGACAATGTTATGGTTTGATTTTGTTCTAGTATTGTCATCAATGTTACAACCAATAGAAGTAAATAATTATTAAAACTTTGCTCTTTGAGAGGAATCTATATACTTACATTTCCACCTCCCTTTTTCCCTTTCATTAAATATATTTTCCCCTTCTATTAAATATGTAGACAAGATGGCTCTGTCTGTATTTCCTAAGCAGAGCAATTGACTCTCCATTGATTATAAATTTGTCCAGTGTTTGTTTAAGTTCTACTGGGAATTCAAGTTGTATAAAGAGGAGATTTCAAGGTAACTGTATTTAATTTGAAGGAGAAAGCTTGTAAAAACCCTGTTAATAGCATATTTAGTGTGAGTACTTGTTGCCAATTTGACCATACAAAACAAGATATAATCCTTGAAGTTAAAAATGTTCAACTACCACCATTCCTAGTTAGAAACATACATATATTTTCTAATTTAACTATCTTTAAAGAGTGCTTATTTTTGCATGTAATTCATTTACATCAATACTGAATTTGTCTTTTTTTTTTCCCTAATTTTTTATATAAAGCATATTTCCTGAAATGGAAAAACAGATTTCTGAATCTGATTTGCTAGTTTTTAGGTCCCTATGGTTGCAGAGAACTTATTTTAGACACAGATTGTTGACAGGTTGGAGAGGACCCAAGTGTAAAACTTGTAGATTTTGCTTTGATGTTTTGTCAAAGAACAATATGTGAAATTTTAGATAATTTTAGTTTCATGTTTAAAATGCTAACTCAGGAAAGATTTAGGTGGGATATTAGAAATATGTTCTTCACCCAGAGAGTGGTTGGGCACTGGAACAGGCTCCCCAGGGAAGTGGTCACAGCACAAAACCTACCAGAGTTCAAGAAGAATTTGGGCGATACTCTCAGGCCCATGGTATGACTCTTGGGGATGATCCCATGCAGGACTAAGGGCTGGACTCGATGATCCTTTTTGGCCCCTTCCAACTCAGCATATTCTGTGCTTCTGTCATTGTGTGATCCAAACATACACCCAGAATGTGTGATCTAAGTAGGTGCACTGGTAGTTTCCTTAAAAATTAAATTCCATTGTGAAAATCTAACAAAATTTTGCTAAAAACATAAAAGTAAAACCACTAAAAGCGTTATGTCATTGAAACTACTTTGATTTAATAGGCTAGAAGAAAAACACAAAGGTACCTTGCTCAAGGTAGTCCAGCAAACAAATCAAAACCTCATCTATGAGTATCAGACCTCTGTTCTCTTCACTAGGAAACAATATTCTTCATAAATATATATTCAGCACTTTTCCTTTAATAATTTGTTGCAAATAGATGGATTAATTTCTTTAATCTTCTTCTTTTCGTCTTCCTGCACAATGAAAAAATAAATCTCCTTTACCAGTGAAATCCATCTTATTTAATTAGCTTAGTATTTCTTAATGGCTTCTCAAATGAGTAAAATTAGCAGCAATAATGGGATAATGAAACGACATTAAAAGGGAAATGCCTGAGAAATTAAAAACATATGTAAAAGGTACAATGGAGACATCTGTAATTAAAGACTTGTCATGCCTTCCACTACCATAGCAAGGCTGAACTAAGAGGATTTACCTTAAAGCGGCTTCAGGCATTTGATGATAGGGAAGGAAAAAAACCAAAACATACCAAAGCTTGAAATGTACGCTAAAAAACTAAACTTAAATGAGGAACGAAAGAGTTATAAGGACAAAAGGAAGAGGGTAGAAAGTGTAAGAAACAGAACATATAAGGAAAAAAAAGAGATAATTTTATGTGGGTAATGGCACTATTGTTCCTAATACATCCTAACACAACCTGTCTGACCTTATATTTAAAATCTCTCCTTTAATTTTGATTGTTAGTTTGCAAAGCATGCACAGGAGGAGATCTCCCATCTTTCAACTCGTATATCTCATTATCAGAATAAACACAGCAGTGAAGTGGCATATAAAATCATTTGACCTTTCCTTCTGATGTATTTTGCAACACATTCAGAGTACATTACCAGATTTTTTGGAACAGCACACAAACCACTAGCATATGTATAGAAGGGTGGATTGAACAACAGTATAATGATAATTTAGCTGCTTCCATGAAAAATGTTTATGAATAAAAATGAAAATACTGCTCCAGAGAGTTGAAATAAACTTATGAGTTGTATGAGCTGTTCTCTGCTGTAAGCAAAACTTATTTGATAGCATATTTTCTTTTTCAATTAGTAATCTCAGATACCTACTTTGTTCAGTTAGGGTGAAAATTATGATAATTTTTAGAAAAAAAGTTATGTGTGTGTGTGCATGAGAATTTTCATAGGCATACTTGCATTCTGAAGTGTTGAAATGTATGTTTGTCTTTTAGTTCTCATGCTGCTTCAGACTACAGAATATGAATATCTCTAACTAGAGATAGAAGGAATAAAATAGGGGCTTGTATAGCTAAGAAACTGACAAAATAATGATAGTTTATGGAAACCCTGATGGTTAATGATTTCATAGGGATTTGAAGAAAGTGTTGCCTGGTTTGGGTAAACTTGCAGGCCAAAAGGTCAGAGTATAGGCACTGTAATCTGAAATTTTGGAACATTTTCTTTAAAACAGTTGATATAAAGAAAGCCCAAATTATTCTTTTTAGCAGTGACTGTAACTGGTAACAACATTGGTAATAGAAGAATTAATCATTAATTGGCATCCCTAGGGCAGGGCTGAGTAATTTTAATAGTTCCTACTCATCTCACTCTTTTCTTCAGAGAGAAAAAGAAACAAAAACAGAGGCTTTACAGGAAGATGCGGTGGAGCTTTGACCAGAATTCAAGTATGTCAACTCCCTGTTCATGCTTGTCTGTTACAGGTTATTCAATTAATTCATCTCTCATTTCAGTCACTAACACATTAATTAGATTAAATTTTCACTAAAATGACTAGATTATGTAAAGGGTGACTTGGTATGGTCAAATTTGTGATTTATTTGCCTAAGTTCAGATGTTGAATATTATCTTCTGGGACACTTTAGGCTATTCAGTGCAATCATATGGAGCTGGCAGATACAGCAGAGGACCCAGTTTACCTATGGTCTTCTGGAGAAGGAGTAAGAGGCCAGATGGAGTGAAGTAGGACATCTAAAATGGCCTAAGGAAATGTTGTTTAAGGAACAGACTCCTGCCACAGCTAAGTAGATTCAGAAATGTAATGTAGGGCAACTTAATAGCTCACAATGGTCACAGTGGGAGCTTAGACATTTGATTTGTGTATGTCTGAAACTTAAATCTATTCAAATGATAAATTTTACCCAGTACCACTTGAAAAATCAACATATATCTGACTATCTGCTAGGAAAAATGAAATATTTTCATCTTTTGCTTTTACCTCTGTGCAGAATATTTCCCTCTACTAGGATTCTCTGTCTTCTGCAAAAGCAATTTAGACTATATATATGTCCCAATAATCTCATTCTCCTAAACTGTGTGCTAAGTAACCCTTGCAAGTTAACTAATGTCCTTAGTTACCATAACACTTTCTTGGTTATGCATATTTATGGAAAAAAAAAAGTTGAAGAGAAATGTTACTGTACATAATAGACTATCCTTCTATGAACTTTTTAAAATAAGTCTAAAATAACTTTGAAAAAGAAACATAATTATTCCAGCTTTATGGATGAGGAATCCAAGGCACACAGGAAACCACTTCTCTAGTCAAAGGATCTTTTTCAATTTAAGTGAACTGAACAACTATAGGGCAACAAAATCTACATTGCTACCTCATTTTCCTTTTATGAATTCCCACTCTTATGTTCAGGTTAATGCCATTCAGGATGTCACAAAGAATTAATAATGCTGATCACAACATCTTGGGTTTGTCTTACTTTTTTCCTCATCAACTCTTCCCAAGTTAATCAGTTACCCTAAACTACTTGTGACAGTACTGTATTCTTAATGGAAATCTGAAATTTACATGCACAGAAATATTAATTTTTAAAAGTGAATTAGGCTGTTCCAAAATAATCAAAATTGTCTGTTATGTGTCTTTAAAAATCATAGGCTCACAGATTTATTTTAGTGGGAAAGAACCTCAGGAAATCTCCAGTCCATTTTCCTGCTCAAAGCAGGATCACCTTGGACGTGAGACCAAGAATCTCAAGACTTTGTCTAGTTAACTACAAAGAATTTTCAGCCCTTCACATGAAAAATATTGTGTAAGAGCTATTAATGTTATCCAGTGTTGTCCTAAGAATGTCAATTAGATGGTTTTCAATGCTTATCAACACTTCTGAGGTCTGAGACCTTCTCTACTATCCAACACATTTGAAAGATGGTAAAAAGCTGACTCACAAGGAATTCTGACATCTCTCTTAGTATTCTTTAATACACCCCTTTGGGTGTCAGGGCATTGTACAGGTCCAGTAGTCTCAAGTAACCCCTGACTCAACCTGTGTCCACTGCTGGTTGTTCCCCTTCTCCTTGAACCCTTCAACTAATCACAGAGGCCTTCCTCTTGGTGAAGAGGCGTAGCTGAGCCCCCTCAGTACTGACACGCTGATGTGTTGACATCTCAGTGAAAGCGTACTTAAAAAAAAAAAAGGGTAAAACACACACTGGCAGTGTGTGAGAAGTGACAGAAAAGTAAGTCCTGCAGTCATCAAGATGAGGAAGAAGAGGAGGTGCTTCAGAATGGGGAGGAAGCAAAAGAGAAATAAAGGAAAGAAGTTGGGGAGAAAATGAATGGAAAGAAAATTGTTTTCATTTTGTCTTAGTTTCTCATCATTCAGCTCCATTTTTAAGTGGACATTAAATAAATTATTTTTCCTCAAGTTGAGCCTCTTTACCACTGAAACAGAAGGTAATCTTGCCTTCATCCCACCCTGACTTTAAAAATAAAGGCTAAAGATATTACTCCCAAATAGGATAGCTGATCAAAAAACATAGATATGTCTATGATTAATGAGTAGAAAAATAATAAACTAAATGAGAGGGATGCATGAAGTCAATCAAAACTAACAAAGCCTACACAACAAAGTTCCAGTATTTTAGAAAGAAAACAGAAAATTACATAATTGACAACCTGAGACATTTAATAAAAAACACTGTTAGTGACTGACATTTGAATATGTGCTCAGTATATGCATAATGTAATTAGCCACTATACAAGTACAAGGTACATGATGCTTAACATGTAAAATTAATGAAACAGTTTGTAAATTATTAAACAAAAAAGAACCTTGACTTCCATTGACCTGTGACTTGTGCCACTGGGTGTTTGGGATCAACTCTGGAAAGCTTACATTGGGCCAACGTAAATGATCAATTTGGGTATGATTGAAAGGGGAATAATATTTTACATTCAGAAGATAATAGTAAGAAAGAGAAATTACAGTTTTTTTCCCTTTCCTTTACTGTATTGGCTTTTGTGGCAAATTTTTAAGTGGGGGAAAGGAGGCTTCAGCAGTCTCTTATGTGAGAAGATGCCAGAATCTTCCCCTGTGTTTGACAGAGCCAATGCCAGCTGGTTCCGAGACAGACCCTCTGCTGTCAAAGCGGAGCCCATCACTGATGGTGGCTGTGTGACAACATATTTAAGAAGGGGTAAAAACTGCTGCACAACAGAAGTCTTGTCAATAGGTGGTTTAATTGGCTTAAAAAATTACCGGCAAAAGTATGAGCAAAAGCATTTTAATATATATTTGAAAAAACTTGACAAAATTTGATAGCAAGATTCACTCTACTACTTACTACATGGATGAAACACACAAAATAAAATAAAATAAAATTATAATCAATTTAGAATGAATTTCACAGAGACCAGGAATTAAAAGGGTAAGGATGGAAAATAGCAAGAGTGAGAAGGTATAAGGGAGACCCTGTTCAAAGTGGACAGCCTTGCACACCTAGTCGTAGACTTGATCAATGGTTTATGTCTGAAGGAGTTAGCAGCACTTGATAGCATTTAATAGCATTTAATAATAGCACTAATTTAACATTAATAAAGTGATTCAATAGAATTTACCACAATTTTGGTCAGTTGCAACAGTGACTTAATTATAGATCTGAGAGTGCAATATTTATGTTATATTTCCTACAGTCTATTCCTACATGCACACAGACAGACACAAAGACGTACAAATGTACAAGGATACCTTTTAAAAATTCCCCTTGAATTCAATGAAATATGTTGAATGCCTTTGTATTTCTCGGTAGGTGAGGGTTGAATCTCGAGGACTGAGTGGGTATCAGCCCAGGCAACATCGTCATCTTTTGGTAACAATTCTCCAATTTTCACAAACTTGAGAGTTCATGAGCTCTGAAAGATGTTCCACTCAGAGGGTCATGCTGGTTACAGCCTGATGCTGTCCAGAATGGCTCAAAAGGCCTCACTGAGGACTGCTGTTTATAAGGTCATGAGATATTTGACTTTAGGCATCCAGGAACAATGGTACCATTTCCCTTGGACTATAGTTCAGGTAGCGAATGTTTCAAGGCTGCCAAGGACAACTCTCTATACTCATTCTTGTCCTTCACCTTAGTGCAATTCCCTGAGCCATGCAAGAGTTCCTGGTAGGGTCAAAGGATACTTTACTGCCCAACTCATTACGCGGAGGTCTAATGGGGATTCCTAACATTGTAGTGATGGCCCTGGAAAAGGAGGGGGAAGATGCACCACCACGAGCAGCTGGAGGGAGGGGAGAGAATATGTGAAGCAGCCTTACAGATACAAAGGTCAGTGAAGGAGGAGTAGGTGGAGGTGGTCCAGGCTCCAGAGAAGAGATTCCTCTGTAGCCATGGTGAGGTAGGCTGTCCTTCTGCAGCCCATGGAGATCCATAGTGGAGCAGACCTCCACTTGCAGGCTGTGGAAGACCCCATGCCCGGAGCAAGTGGATGCCCTAAGGATGCTATGATACCCCGGGAAGCAATTGCTGGAGCAGCTTTACTGGCAGGACTTGTGACCCCATGGGGTCGCCACACTGGAGGAGTCTGCTCCTGAAAGACTGCATCTTGCGGAAGGGATCCACATCAGAGCAGTTCATGAAGAACTACAGCCTGTGGGAAGGACTCATGCTGGAAAAGTTCATGGAGTTGGGGAGGGCAGGGGGGACAGGCTCTCCCATGGCAGCAACCCTATGCTGCAGCAGGGGAAGAGCACGAGGAGGAAGGAGCAGCAGAGACAACACATAATGAACAGACTGCAACCTCCACTCCCCATCCTGCTATGCTATTATAGGAAGGGGGTAGAGCAAATTGTAAGTAAATTTGAGCCCAGGAAGAAGGTAGGGGTGGAGGAAAGAAGTTTCAACAATTGGTTTTAATTTTCATTATCCTACTCTGATACAATTAATACTAAATTAAACTAATTTCTCTAAGTCAAATCTGCTTTGCCTGTGACAGTAACTGGTGATTGATCACTCCATGTCCTTATTGTTATATTCTTTTTCCCTGTCCAGTTAAGGAGGGGAGCAGCTCCAGTTTGCACCTGTCATCCAGGCAGGGTCAGGCCACTACATTTACTGAAATATTTCCCTCCCCACTACTGCTCATATAGCTGTTCTTTAAAACACTTTTTATTAACCTCTTAAAGTTAGCCAAATTCAAAAAGTCTGCACATTTGAAACTCTGAATCTAGTATTGCCCATTTTGTCTGAAGAGGATTAGAAGGAACTCACAACTTAGGACTTAGTTTAAAGTTTATTGGTACTGCTTTTGCAATCAAATTTTGTCACTTGAAAAGAGAGAGCAATGGTACAGGCAATGTCAGATTGCTGGTTCTATTCTAAGAGAGGGAGGAAGCAAAGGGATATGTACAGCTATAAGCAGGGGAGCATGCCAGAGAACTGGGTGTGCTGCTCTTCTGACTATGAAGAGATGGGAGGGAGGAAACGGCTGCTTGTTATTCTCCCAGATGGTATCTAATAAATTAAACAAACCACCTCTCTCAGCAGAAGTAATCCTTGTTTTTCATATTTCCACCATATGCATATTGCCATTTGGTCAGTCCCAGCAATTTTCTGCCCAATTACTCCCTAGTTTGTCTTTACTCACACAGAGTTTTGTACATACCACTGCCAAAACAGCAGAGGTGATTGTTGCCAGGGGAGAACTAGTGGTAAAACACCTCCTGATTCCAGAACTGCATATGGAAGAATTTATCTTTCCAGACCCTCACTAGTTCTTAAAGTCTATTAGTTTGATTCTTAGATATCTTTCTAATTACATTCTGGAATATTAATGAATACCTTAACAAAAATTTAGAAATACTAATCAGTATTTAATTCCATCTTGCTTAGAAATAAAAATATAAATAAATTAAGTTTCTTTTATTTTTAACTCCAGAATTTGAAAATTATTATTAACTAATAGCAATTATTATTACCATTAACTAGTTTCTTGCAGAAGCATTGGCTGAATTAATGTATGCATTTTTTGGTCACATTTCTGTTGCTTCGTTGGAAGATAAGTTAAACTTTGCATTTTAATTTTTTTTCTGGACCCACCCAGTTTTATGAGAGAAGATTGTCATCTTTTGAGAATACTATTTTCCCTTTTTGTATCTTATGTACACAATACTGATAATTAAAGGTGTCAAAGAGTGAGATGAAGCAGTGAGTCCATGATTGTTCATATTCCTTAGCTGTTGACTAAGTGTTTGGTTTAGCCTGGAATTGGCTATCCATGTCTAAAAGTATAGACCTTAAGGATATAATAGTAAGCCAGTTCATATAATTTACTTTTGTCCTCATTGTACACACAAATTCTGAGGAAGAATTGATCTTCTAAGACCAAATGTCCCCCAGAAATCCTTCTTTGCTACGGGAAGTCTTTTCTGCTAATAGATAACTTAGTATTATGTTAGTGAGATAAATACTGCCAGGATTTCTACAGTAGCTATTAAAGGGTGGGACTAGTGGTCCAACTTTCTATAGACAGCTATATCTAAACTTTCATACATTTTTTTTAATATTCAGTGCAGAAGGAACAGGGTCTCTTACTTGTGTCATCTAAGAAATTTTGGATTTCTTTAGCGTGATGCAAGCTGTCCTATAAATGTTATCTTCAGTTTTATTAACAACCTAAGATGACTGAATTTGTGTAACTAGTTCTGAGATGTGAGTGGACAAACAGGTATTATGAAAATGACAGCATGGATTAGCAGTCCACTTCATACACCATAAAGTCATGAGGCCATTCGGGGAATGAGCACCAGGAAGTCTATATTAAACATATGAGTTATAAATATATATGTGTGTATGAGAATATGGAATTCACTTCCCTAAGTGTAAACTGGACACATTCTGTCTAACATACTGGGTTAACATGAGTCCTAAACATATCACTGCTTGTAATTATGATAATTTGAAAAAGAGTTTGAAATTTGCTAATAAATTCTAGTTTGTTTTCACTTCTTGCTGTGTTGGATTGACCTTGGCTAGTTGCCAGGTGCCCACTAAGCTGCTCTATCACTCCACCTTCTCAGATGGACAAGGGAGAGAAAAAAAGATGGAAAATAACTTATAGGTTGAGATAAGGCAGTTTATTAAAGCAGAATTGAAACATTGTTCCTTTCTTTGCTTGTGCACACTCAAAGATTTTATTCATTACTTCCCATTATCAAGCACTGTATGGCCACTTCCTGGTAAGCACATGTAGTGTTTGCTCCAGAAGGCAAATGTTGTAACATGTGAGCCAACATCACATGGCATGGAATATCTCCTTGGTGAATTTGGGTCAGCTGTCCTTGCTGTGTCCCCTCCCAAGATCCTGCCCACCCCCCAGCCACATGGAGGGAGAGAATTTTGTGGAGACAGCACTGATGCTGTGCCAGCGCTGCTCAGCAGTAGCCAAAACGTTAGTGTGTTATCAACACTCCAGCTACTAATCCAAATCACAGCACTAGAAGGGCTGCTATGGGGAAAATTAACTCCATCTCAGACAATATACTTACCTCTTTTCTTTGCCTAAAATCCAGTGCATGCATACCTACAGTCAGAAATCAAAATAAAAAACAAGAGATGTTCTTATCCTTGTTCATATATCAGAATCTTAATGTATGTGCGTGTCTATTCTTGGTAAGCGAGTTATCACTTTTGTTTATTCCATAGGCAAAAAGAAAAATAATATAATACATTCTGAGGAATTAATTTGTAACATAAGTAACTTTATGTCTGTTTTTCAAAAGCTGTTCAGACCAAATTAATGTCAACAAATAAAACACTGAATAAAATACTATTAAAACACTGAAGTGGTTGCACTAGTTTTAAGACTGTGTTATATTTGTAGTTTTAATGTGTTATGGTATTTATTTATTTATTTAGAATTCTTTAAATCCCTTCTCGGAGTGTCCAGAGGTTCAACAAGGCTAAGTGCTGGGTCCTGCACTTGAGTCACAACAACCACATGTAACACCACAGGCTTGGGGCAGAATGGCTGGCAAACTGCCTGGCAGAAAAGGACGTGGAGGTGGTTGTCAACAGCCACTGAACATGAGCCAGCAGTGTGCCCAGATATTCAAGAAGCCCAACAGCATCCTGGCCTGTATCAGAAATAGTGTGGCCAGCAGGACCAGGGCAGTGATTGTCCCCCTGTACTTGGCACTGATGAGGCCACATCTCGAGAACTGTGTCCAGTTCTGGGTTCCTCATTACAAGAAAGACACTGAGGTGGCAGAGTATGTCCAGAGAAGGGCCACGAAACTGCTGAAGGGTCTGGAGCACAAGTCTGATGATGAGGAGCTGAGGGAGCTAGGGTTGTTTAGTCTGGAGGAAGAGAGGCTGAGAAAAGACTTCATCACTCCCTACAGCTACCTGAAAGGTGTTTATATCCAGGTAGGGGCCATTTCTACGCTCATGTAAAGTGTGACAGAAAAAAGGCATCAAGCTCCACCAGAGGAGGTTTGAATTAGATATAAGGAAACATTTCTTCATTGAAAGGGTTGTCAATCACCGTAACAGTCTTCCCTGGGAAGTGTTTGAGTCACACTTCCTGGGGGTGTTTAAAAAATGTGTACCCGTGTCTCTGAGGGACATGGTTTAGTGGTGGAGTTGGTACTGCTATGTAAACAGTTGAACTCAATGATCTTCAAGATCTTTTCAAACCTAAATGATTATATGATCCTATGATTCTTAAATATATTTTTTATTTGGAAGGATGAGCTTTTTAAACTTTCTCTTCCCGCAGCACATTGGTTTTATAAATGTAATTGTAGTAACAGCATATTTTCCATGGCAAATTGACAGTGTTTTCATCAAGTATCAATACATTTTAGGGACAATATTTGAGTATTTATAATGAATTTAGTATTATCACCTTATCCAGTGAAAAAGCACCAATATAATTAAACATAACTGTATTCTAGGCTTGTAATTTCCTTCAAATACACTAAAGACAATGTTTTACATGATCACAGTTCAGATGAATAAATAGGTGATGTTGCTGCAGAATGAAGGAAAACAAAAGACAAATTAAAAGGAAAAATTAATGGAACCTTTTGGAATTAGATTTAACAAAACTCATATTTGCACTGCAAGTAGGTAGAGATAGTCAGAAAAGGAACTAATGGAACTAACACAAACTGTTCAGGGCTACTATTTTAGCAGTATAGATATAGGCAAAATAAAATTAGGCACTATGAATATTATTTTGCAATACCTGAAAGCTACTGACCTAGCTCTAAAAATGGAATTTTCAAGGATGATTTAGATCCTCAAATCTCCTCAGAGAGCAGCTAGAGAAGAGTTTTGACTTTTGAATGGCTTAAAGAAAAACAACTAGTTGATGGTTTGAACTTGTTTTGGATCCATGAGTTAATACACTTGAACTTCTACACTCTTTGCAAGGACTCCAAAAAAGTGTATCTACCAAGTAGATTTTAATTGTTTCAAATACTGTTGCGGCCTTAGATATTTAAGCATTTGATTCCTTTTGTATTAATTTAACTCAGCATACAGACCATTTGTTCAGAAATATGGGGTCTGACATATGGGGATTCTCAGACTTGGAGTGAAGGGCCCACGAATCTTATATTTCTGGAGATGGCCTTCATCCATTCAGGAAAAATATATTAAAAAGAGGCAGACTTCATGGACCCAGCTGAAGCACCGTACTGATAAGTAAAGAATACAAAATTTTAGAATCTGAAAAGGTAAGCTCTAAGCAAGTGTGTCAATGTGTAGCTTGATTTTTTTAAAATCCACTCAGATCCTAAGTTGAAATATAGAAACAGCTCAAGATTTAGAAACTCAACATTTTATATATAATGATTAGAGTCTTACCCAGTAGAATAAGATTCCCAATGTAACAAAATTTGTATTGTATTCTTAGCTTTATTTTGGATTGGCTGTGACAGACAAAAAAGGAGAAGGTGGTATTAAGAGGCAATGGAAGGGTTATGTTGCTCTGGGGTACGCAAGAGCCATCTGGCTTTTCAAGAATATGGTATGTCTTTGTGGGAAGAATTTGCTTTAATTAGCTAAGAACAAACCAATCCATTGTTAAAATTATTAGGGCACTAAAATAGTATTGCTTTTATTAGCAATTCTCTTCTCCCCTAATATGTAGGAGGCTCAATACTCTTTTGACTGCGGAGAGTTTAAAATCCAATTTATCTTCAGGATCATTCTGTAATTTCAATCTGTATTTCTGGTTTTCTGTTAAAATTCAATACAACGGTAGCCTGCTAGGTATAAATAAAGCCAATCTAGAAAATTGGATTACTCAAAGAACTGAGATTTAGGTATTCTTTTCTCAGTTTCACATAGCATTGAACAAGAGGCTGAAATTTAAACAAACAACTCAGAAAAAATAGCAAAATTGTTAAGCACATCCTGTGCTTTTCTAAAATTTTTCTAGGGAATTGTTTATGGTTCTTTATTGCTTATTTCTAGAGCCTTTAAGATAGGACTGACCTAAGCTGGACTGATTTCTAGCCTTCAGTTCCAAAATGTTCACATGGATTTAGAAGAGTAATCTAGAGTATGTGTAGTAAGGAAATACCATGGTAGGATATCAGTGTTTAATGGAAAATTATTAGTGAAAAATACTCAAATAAGAGAGAGATAATTTTCGGAAGTTACTATCTATTTGGTATCATCTTTATGCTAATACAGTTAATAATACACTTTGAGAGAGTGAAGCACTAGTTCTGACACATGTCAAGGGATTTTTAACCACTATTTTTAAAAGATGGTGATACAAATGAGTTCAGATTCTGGCAATTAAATTCCTTTTTTTGTGGAAGATACTATCTCTGTTCAAAGCTATGAAAATCTTAGACATTAATATGTTACAGCATGCATAGCTTTCTAAATTATTCAGTAAAATATAGATTGATGATTATTATTTTAATAATTTCTAATTTTTTTTTTGTTTCTCACAAGATGCATGGCAATTTACATTAATCAAAACAAGTGCAGATGTGGCTTCTATGTGTGCTTTTGCTATGTACCTATTTCATAAAAAACTCTAAACCATTGTTCTACGCCACAGTTCAACATGTACAAATAAAATTTATCCTGTTTTAAGTTAAATATTTTTTTAAACAGTGCTGACAGTTTTAGCACTTCAAGGCAGAAAACAACAGGAAAAGGAACAGATTTGAACACATACATTATGTTGAAATCTATATTCCTCGTGAAGAGGAGAAATACAAAGCAATTGATATAATTCTTTCAAAGCCTTTATGTTTGCCAAAAAGTTCCACACATCAGTTCCTACTATCAGGAATTACTACAGATAGTACTGTTAAAAGAACACCAGACTTAGTCATCATGGCTGACACCTTCCCTGATCTGGAAACGCACGTTATCAGTGATTTTCAGCAAAACAGTATAAAACAAGCAAACCGGCAAAAAATCACAAACAACAAAACTTTTCACCAGCTACTTTTACAGCTGCACCAAGAACTGTGAGTCAAAAGTGCTACTTACCAGTCTCATTAGTTAGATATTAAGAAGTGACTCTGTATTTACCCAGTCATGTTCTGTTCCGCAAAATTTTAACATTGTTTAAACATGTTTCAAAATGGCTTTTTAGAGATTTTGCCAACTCACCGTCCCCTTCCCAAGACCCCTCTCGACAACTGTCATTCCAATGCAGGAATGTCCTGGGAAGATATCCGGAAGACTTCTCATTGGCTTTTTTAACCCCTTCTCCTGTTCGCTATTGGAAGATTCTGTAACCCCCTGAGACTTCTCATTGGTGATTTTACAATCCCCCTAAAACCCATATAATCCTGTACCCCACAATAAACTCTCTTTCGCTTGTCTCTCTCCTGTGGTCTGTGTGCAGCTCACCGCGGGCTCCCAAGGCCATGTGGCAAGGGGGCAGCGGGGGAGCATTTTCCCTCTCCAGGTAATGGGCTAAAATCCAAGGACCTGGAGCTTCCCTTCTCCAATTTAGCTGTCGCAGGACTGGACACAGTACTAGGGAACATAGAATAATAGAATCTTTAAGGTTGGAAAAGACCTCCATGGCCACTGAGTCCAACTTTTGACTGATCACCACCTTGTCAACTAGACCATAGCACTAAGTGCCAAGTCCAGTTGTTTTTTGAACAACTACGGGAATGGTCACTGCACCACCCCCTGGGCAGTTCACTTCAATGCTTGATAAACCTTTCAGTGAAGAAATTCTTCCTGAAACCTAGTCATATACGTGGAAGGTATATGAAAGATTCATGTTTGAACCCTATCCCCTCCATCCCCTTCTGGTCTCTTTAAGGAAAGAAATTAACTCATTTGAGCTTCAGGGAGCTCTACTGAAGGAGGAACTGACACCTTTTTATTTGAAATATCATCCTTAATCATTGTGATGGCTTTGATGAACCTCTTGTGTTGTACATACACCTTTTCAGAGCAGGGTATTTTACTAATAAGTAATGCAAATGGTCCCAAGAAATTTCAGGGGAAAAAAACCCCAAAACCTGAAGAAAGATTCTACACAGCCTTTACAAAATTACCTGACATGGGAATTATCTGAGTATCTAAACGTATTATGGAAGGTCTGGGTCCCATCAAAAACTTATCTGTGCATTTAAGTTTATATATAACAAAATACAACTGCTTAACTTCATTAAAAAGCATATATACACGTATCTATTATTTGAATAAATTAGAGACATAGTCAATTAAGTTGTTTTTCTGTTTGGCCTATTCAATCTATATAATGTCAGATTTTTTTGCTCCAGTAGCTAGGACTAGTCATGTCAAAAGGCAAAATGTCATAATTAATTAGGCCCAAATTATTGTTGCAGTTTGTGCTAGTTTCCTTAATGAGTAAATCAGAAGGTTTTAATACTATTTTTCTTTCCTCATGTTAGTTAGATAATTATTTTCAGAGAGATAATGACATACACACAGTGAGACACTTGTTTTTATGGAACTGGGGGGTATGTATAAACCAGACATGATGCTCCAGATTTTAGGTGTGTATGGTTTAAAAGTCATTAAATATCTGCAGAGCATGCTCATCTAAAGCAGGACCCATGTATTAAATAATCAAGTAACACAATGTGTACTTATAAGCTTTTATAGAAGTATAGCCACATAGAGACTTAAAGCCCTTAAGGAAAGAAAAAACTAAAAATAAAAAATAAATTAATTAATAAATTAAAAAAAAAAAAGAGTGGGCTGAGAGCAGGAAAGGATGAAAAATTTTAATTAGTTTTAAAATGAATGCAAAAAATGAAGGAAAAAACTTACTCCAAGCAGGGACATGAAAAAGGTTAACAAGACACTTTAATAACAAACAAGAGGCAAGTGGGCATGTCAGTCTGATTGCTTCTGGGTGTTGTCAGCAGATATAAGATGTGCTGCGATCACTTCAAAGAATCTTTTGTCTCATACTGAGAAATATCTGTGAGGAGAAAAACAAGAGGAGAAAGGAAAGTTTTACTGAAAAATAAATAAATGAGTCCAATAATTTTAAGCATTTTTGCTTTTGTTTAAAGCAATAAAATGGTATGTGTGTTGATGTTGAAGTAATAGCTCTATAGACAACATTATTACAGTATGTAGCACCTGTTCAATAAAAGTATCTTAGGTCTTGGGGTACTATTGCAGGAACTACTGTTTTCTCATACACAGACTGTTCTTCTCTGATGTATTCAGATTCCCAGGAAAAAACATAGTAAAAGTTTTCTTATCCATAAGCTTGATGGACTGAAAGTTATTCCTGTCGTTAATCTCTGATACCTAAATTCCATTAAAATTATTTTGCCACATTCTCCTGAAAAATCCCAATATTTTGACACATAGGTGCAGTTTGCAACCAACTACTGTAATTGAAGACATTAGGGATTATCCTTAATGTTAATTGAAAAGGAATGTGTATCCCTTCTACAATAGAGAGAAGTCAATACAAAAAAAGTGCAAAGATGAGCAACCATCAGCGTCTTAGAAAATTCACAGGTAAGGTTATAGAAACATTAGAGAAAAGTATGTGATGAACATAACAGCAATTAAGTAGAAAATGCTGTTTTGGAATCGTGTTTAGAAACATAGCTTAAAGCAGGGTAATAACATCAGGTTTGGTTTTGTCATTTTCTTTAACACACACTTTTTTTAGAAAGAATATTGGAACAGTTCTTTATTGCTGTTGTACTGGGGATGCTAAGTCCTTGTTCTCTCAGGAATGTTTTGTGAAAATAACAGTAGAAATAATAAAGCAATGAGGCTCTTAAAATTTCAAGTGTGGCAGAATAAGTATCCGGTACATAAGGAAACTGCCAATCCATTTTCAGACTACAGATTTCTCAGAATCACAGAATCAAGGCTGAAAGGGACATTCAAATTCATCTCGTCCAGTTGTCAACCTTGCACCACCATAATCACCCCTAAACCATATCCACTAGTGTCATATCCAGACACTCCCTGAATGCTTCCAGAGATGGTGACTCCACCACTTCCCTTGTTTCAACCTAACCGCTCTGTCAGTGAAAAAAAAATTCTGATATCTAATCAGAACCTCTCCTGGTGCAATCTAAGGCCATGTCATCTCATTCTTTCACTGTAGCTGTGTAGTTGAATATTACTGAAGGCAAAAGGAAAAGCTGTAGAGAGTGAGACTGATCAGGACAAGAAGTATCCTTCCCTTCCATATAATTTAGGAATCCTAGCTATCAGAGTGAACACTGGGCTGGAAGAAGTGTGTAGTCTTTGGGTCTTTTAATTTTATCTTGTAATTTTTTTAGTTTGTGATTTGGATATTTTTATATGAGGCTTTTGCTGATTTATTGCTTCCATTTCAGGGAAAAGTGAAAAAAAGAAATCAAACCCCAGCTTTACTTTTTATTCTTAAACAAAAGCAAGGGAAAATCAGCCTTCTTACTTGTCCAATGATACTTTGCCTCAAATTCTTGTTGCCTTTATTCCCTTTTAGTGACCAAGCTATAACTGATTTCTTCTTAGAAATTACCATATATTCTTACAGAAATTACCACACTGAGACTCAAGTGTAAGGTTGTTCTTAATTATTATACTGATCTGTAGAAGTAATGTGTGAGTTTGCAATTTTGTTAAGGACCATGAATGTTAAATATAAGTATAAACATCCTTTTGCCTGTTTAAACTGAAGACACATTTTTTTGTTTTAAAAATGGCAGCATATCTTTTGCGAAAAGACATATGTATGGAATTTCATCTAGGGACATTCAACTGTTTCACTGAAACCTTCAGGCTCTTTAGTAGACAATACTAATGAGAATATTAAAATTAAGTGTTAATTTTGAAGTCCTGTTGAATAAATTAAACACATATTTTTGAAACATACATGATCAATACATTAACTACGAGATTTGTAGTTAATACTTGAAATATGTTGTTTATAGAATCACTAGAAAAATAATCTGTAGGCTAAAACATTGGAAAGGAACTGGGATTTATTTAATGAGGTATATTAACTTGAAATAACAAACTGTCATTATGAAATAAAGATAGTGTGACATTGTAATAAGTACACCAAGAGTTAGTCAGAGGCTAGGAAATCAAAAAGAGCTTGCATGAGTGGAAAGTCAACACCATTATGAATGATGAGTAAGAAGAAATACATCAAGTAAGTGATACTAAAGCTAGAAAGAATAAGATTTATTTATATATATTAATAAAAAAGAAGTAACAAGGAAACCTTCTGCATATAAGTAAACAACGAAGAATACAGATACAGTACAGAAGAGGAACAGGAAAAAAATAATAGTTATAAAAATGTCTTCAATAGCTTGTTACGCTTTTTTGCTTCAGTCATCACCAAAAAAAGAAAAAGATGACTAATTTTTATCATATACTGCATAGCATGCAAATAATTTTGACAGGGAGATAAGAATATAGGCCAGAAGAAAGAAAGAAGAAGCAAAAAAAGTTTTATGTTATCTCAAGTACAGCAAAGCATAAGGAAATTGACCCTAAAGCAACAGAACTATTCAAAAGGATATTCAAGTAATGCTTGTTACTTTATAGAATTTATAGAAAAAGAATAAGCATGCCCCAAGAACTAGAGAAGAGGAGGTCTGGAGAAATGACATATCTGTCAAACTAATTTTCATCTGGGAAATGGCTTGTCAATATATTATTTAAAAATCAGTTTTTAAATAAGTAGCATAAGAAAAATGATAGCTTTGTCAAAAATACAAAATTAATCCAGCTTCATTCCTTATCAGCATAACTGTTCTAATCTGTAGGGGGAACAATTTATGTAATATAGCTTGTTATTTTTCACAGTTGTGAAAAACATGTCACATGTCATCTCATAACAAAGCTTAGGAAACATGGTTCATTTATAATTACAATATCACAATGTATGAGTTTTTGGAGGGAAAACTAGGCACTCTAGGTATGTATCACTGACCTCAGTCAAATTGTGAAGGCATATTTGTTAGTTCTTGTAAAGATAGATCCTTGCTATATAGATTAAGATTTCAAGTCTCATTTCAGCCTATATTTTCAGTAACCTGTGTATTTCAGGTATTTTTGCCATACATGCCAAAAGGAAAAGTGGATTAACTGATCTTCTTCCTGAGTCTTGGGTTTGCTTAGATAACTTCTTAAAATATTTGTTAATACAGTTTACTTACTCACTCTCTGCTCTCTAATCCATATGTTACATCCAAGTAGCCTGGGACATTGTCTATGGTCCCCTGCTTGCCCTTTCAAGGTTATTGCTGTCAGCTTCTGATTGCTCTTTTGGGCGTCCCCAACACAATCCTATATTTCTTCAATAGCCTTTAAACTGTAATTTTATTCACATAACCCAATCACTTGTGACTACAGCCGAAAGGTCATCAAAAATCCACTGTACAAAATATGTGATCTATTAGGAGACACACATGCATTTAAGCACATACATACATACAGAAACCACTTGCAATTAATTCTTTTACCAATTACTGTAAAACCACTGGCTCATTATCAAAATTATTTTTTGATTTTCCAGAAATATTGAATATTTCATATGTTGTTGTTATTATTATTGCAAAACTTCCTCACCTAAATTATTTAATATGAAAAATAAAATACCATTTGTTTCTGTATTTCTGCACAGGAAAAGTCAAAAGTCAGGATACTTTTATTCTTCCTCTTCTGGATTTTTTATTTCTCAGGTTTACTACCAGTTACCAGTATAATTCATATCTTCTCTAAATTCTTTTGCACCTTGTATAATTTCATTCAGTGTGTGTAACTTGCATTATACTGAAATGAAATGTGGTTTTTATAGTTTGGGGAGGGGGTTTGCTTTGTGTTTTTTTTCTTGTTGTGTTTAATTTTTTAATAATATAACAAAATTTCTGAAGTCTTTTTTGTAAGTATTTTTTGATAGTTCATCTCTTCCAGTGAGCATCAGCACTACTGAAGAAGAAAAAATGTCTAATAGGTTTCTTGAGACATGTTCTTGGTCTGATTTTGAACACAGGACAATGTGTCCTCCTTCCCTTTCCTGAAAGACTATAGGTGGAAAGGGGCAGTAGACATATTCCTAGAGGGCTTCAAATTGCTAAATTAATTTCTGTTGTGGCCACATAATTCATCCACACTATGGTTCATAGCAGAAAATAATTCCAGAAGAAAGAGGGAAAAAACCCCAACTAATTTATTTTCATTTTTAGCTGTGGCTTGTTTTGAACTTTATCTGTACTTGATAAAACATTCTGGTAGACCAAACTTGTATTTTTTCTTTTCTGTTGAAAAGAATAATAGACATTATTGTGATGAGGGTTTTGCCTGAATTTCCCATAGAAATGTCCATGATTACACTTAGAGATTCATTTTGAGGTCCTCAGGCTGGAGTGGAGCAAGCTGAAAGTAAACAACACCCGTAAGACACTTTCAATGTCCTCTATTACATTTTTATTTTGCCTTTGTAATATCAAAGGTTACCTTCCTACTGGTTACTAATTCTTTGCATTTCTAAATTAGGCATTACTAAATCAACATTGTCAGTGAAGAAAACAGAAAACTTTTAAAGGCTCCATCAGGCTGCTAAAGAGAATCTTTCCTTTTCCATCCACTAAATACAATGTTAAATGCCTCTGTTTCATTTAATGTATAGCAGGCAACTATTAGAAAAATAAGAAACCAAAAGGATGATTAGAACAGGCCCTTCACATGTGGTTTTGTAATGTTAGTTTCTATCTGGAGTTTAAAATGCTGAACTGCCTTTTGCAGAGAAGAGACTTGAGATAAAAAACATTTCTGTAGAACTATAGCTCACCAAAAGCTAGGACACCTAGGATTTCTCTAGAGAAAAAGAAAAAAAAAAATTATTCTCAAATCCTATCTAGTAGCAGACAGGCCAGGCAGTACTTTTTTGAAACTGGGTCACTGTGAAGTCAAGAACACATCTGAGTTCAGAAGAAGGCAATACTGAAAGAAAAGTGAGTTTTCCAACAAGTTCCATATGAAACTAAGACTTTGTAGACCTGAAGGTGTCTTTCCTAGTCTAAGTTTTTTGCAGTTCATACTTCAAATTTTTTGGACTGGAAAAAAGAACACGTTATAAACCAAAAATGAAAAAGTGAGAAGGAATTAAACCTGTTATGTCATCTATATGTCCTAAAACCAAAATTCCATAAATTAAGAACAGAGCAACTAAGGCACCTAAATTCCAATACAAACAACTCAATGTTACTGTAAATGATTCCTCTGATAGTCTATCTGAATTTTTAAACCTTGATATGGATTTTTGTGCTCCTCTCTATCCATCTCCCGTGTATCTAGAACAATATGCTAGAGAGTGATGATATAATTTTAGACAGTCATCACTGAAGAATCACAGGTCATGGAAGTCAGTCCAATATTCCCTTTGTCTGGTTTTCCCATCCTAAAGATGTGATTACACATTTCTTATAAACGCGTCTAAATTAGGATACAAGAGAATGAAATATGATAATTTGTTCATAGGCTCACTGAGATTTTATTGGATCCTGAAATTGCTGGTAATAGATGACTGCAAAATAGTTCCATCTCACGCAACTAAAAAAAAACACCCCAAGTTTTTTTGCATATCTTTTACCTATTGAAAATGGTATTGATTAAGGATATAAAGGGTGGTACTGAGATGGAGGAATGCTTACCAGCTTCTAAAAAAACCAGAAGAATCAGACTTGAAAACTGTCATTTTTAGTACAGAAGGCACAGTGGTGAGGCTTAGGTGATTTGCTCTGTCTCAGGAAATGAGTACTAATTAAACTACACTTAACTAGCAGTGTGGTGTAATACTGCCAATGTATAACTCGTACCTAATTTATTTCTTCAGATGTATTTACTGTATAAGCAAAATTTATGGTTTTTTTTTTCCTTTACAGTCACTAAACTGTTATCTGCTAAATAAATTACTATGGATTTATTAGTAAGAATTCAAAGTTACTCTTTCTGAGGATATCAATGCTTGAACAACTAGAACTTAAGTCAGGAAGTTTCTGAAACTACCTTATGTGGGAAATGTTGTGACATTTTTGAATAATTAGATGGCTTGTATTCTTGATCAGCCAACAGCATTCTTTCCCTTTTAATGAAGTCCTTTGTCTGATAAATATTCTACTAGGCAGTATTTTGAAGGTAAACTGTTATGTTCAATGCTGACACAATTTTTTATGCTTCTACACATCTCATGACCCACTGTTTAGATTCTGAGTTTCCATGAAGACGAAATCATGTAACTTTCAGCACAAATTTAACACTGGAATAGAAATATATTGTAGATAATCCTGAGGTTTGTGTTAAGTGTGTAAATGAATTGTTTCTTCACTTTTGCATGAAAATTAAAGTCAGATTAATTTCAAAACCATGGAAAGCTAATAACAATGACAAATCAATGTCTGGCTTTTTTATTAATTTTGATTGAACTTACTTCCTTTTAAACCACTTTAAGCAAGAAGTATTATCAAATCTTAAAAGTAACATGCAAATGGTCACACATATCTATGCCCTGATTCAACTACCTATTAAGTTGAATTGATTTTAAACCACTTGTATTTAATTTCTCTTAAGATACAATGCAAATGGGAGATCCGTGACTTTCTAGACTATAGCAATATATTGCTTTTGAACACTTATCTAACAATTACAAAACCTCCAGGCACTTACTGTCATATAAACATATAAAACATGTTTTATATTGAAAGCACATAATTTATGTTTGTTTTTGTAAAAGAACTTCTGACATAAAAAGACCATAAAAATGTCAACAATAAAAATACAAACTATTTTATCTGAATTGTATAAAAAGAGACAAATAATTATTATTTTAAGGATAAAAATACCCCGCATTCTGTAATTCCTACAGGTTTTCCTGTTATTCAAGCATTTTTTTAAAAAAGTATCTTTGAAGAAAGAATCCTACTTTTGAAATATAAGCTTTTTGACTTTAAAGATCATAAATTCCTATCTCCCTGTAGCTTCCCTCTCTTTCTTGTACTCATCTGAAAATAATTGTAGAGGTACACCTAAGTGAATGCATTTCCACTCAGTGCAAATAGATATATTACCATGTAACTCTATTTTCCCGTATTTTTTCTTCTTTTTTTCTTTTTTTTTTCTTTCCCCCCCCAGTCAGTCTGAAAAATGAATACCTAGAGAAATATGCCGCAGAAATATTGCACTGCCTAAGCCAGCAAAATATCCCTTTGAATAGATAAAAGTATTGTCTGAACATTTCACCCAGCAAAGAATCCTTTGTTGTTATATGTTATATTTAGGAAGATGCATGAAATTAGCAATGGTAAAAGGTTATATATTCAGACTCCAGCAAGTTACCATGTTAGAAGCAGTACAGATCTCCTATTGAAGTGAATTGGTTGCTACGACAATAAAAGCTGGCAAACAAAAATTACAAATTCATAGTGCATTTATAGTACATTGCCAGTAGCATTTGACAGAACCTATTTGCATATCCAGCTTTCAAACCTTAAAAGCAAAGAGCAGTGTCTATGAAGAATCATTTCTTCTTCTTCTTGAGACAATAGAAATAAATTTTTGTTAAAGGTTTAGTCTATGGGAAAAGTTATAGAATAAGACAGGGAATGAGGAATTGGTCTGTGTAATAATATTCTTGAAGAAACGAACAGATTTTATCTTTGTCTTTTGACAGCTGTGGTTCAGCTTCCCTTGCATGACTTCATACAACTGGGCATTTGCACCTCTAGACAGGACAATTGCAGTCATAGATCTTGAATGATTCCAGCTTTGGAGTTGTTTCAAAGAATTTTTTACCAGAATTAATCAGTTTTGGGAATAGTGGTGTTATGAGAGTGATGCACAACCTCTGCTCTCAAAGGACCCATATACTTGAAAATACCCCTACCCAAAAAAGATTATGAATAATTTTGAAAAATTATTAATGTAGGTTTATTATTTATGTGAACATTTTTCAGTACTAGGCAATCAGTTTGTTAGTAGTATATTGCTAAAAATACACAACTCAAGTTTTTTTACAAATTTTCATCTATTTCCATGGAAACAGCTTTTCCTTTCTGTGCTTGTAGTTATGAAAAACAGAACAGGAACAAAATGACTGTTAACTGTGGAAAACAAAAGGAATAGTTTGAGCATTGCCATTTTTTGCAATCAGGTTATGAATTGGTAAGCATGATTTCAAGCAAGATCAGTGTGCTTCCAAAGATGTAACAACCAGGATCCTCTCCTCCTGCCACCAGACCCAGAAGGGGTAGGGCAGGGACTGCTGAGAGTGGCAGAGCAGCCTTGACTGGAGCTGGTTCCTCCATTCTGCTTCCCTCCCATGTGGGGACCCCCAGGAGGCAGCAAATGAGGTGCAGATCTCCAAGCATGACCCCCAGGCTAAGGAGAACGTAAGGCCTAATGTCAGCATCAGAATCATACTCCTTCAAATAAACAGACAGGACCTCCAACAGTAACTGCACACCCCTCCAGGCAGGAGTGTTGTGTTACTGTATTTTACTGCTGAGCTCTAAAGCAGGAATTTTTGTAACTGGATTAATTGTGTGGACTAGTATACTGCTAAAACACAGATTGGATTGACAGTAGATTCTCAGCTCCACCTATTGTCCCGGTTATGGGACAGGGGTCAGTTCCAGACCAGCGGTGGGTCCTTTTCCTGAGTTGTAACTCCATGTGTAAGATCCCAGAGAAACAGGACACAGGCACGTGCAGGGTGAAGGACAAGGCTGATCTGGCTTTATTGGTAC
>JAWMRA010000001.1:71565420-71607112 GCA_035584735.1 Pseudotriccus pelzelni | reverse complement strand
GCAGCAATTTCCCAGGTAGCCAGTCCTGCAGGGGCTGCCAGCATCTCTCCAGAGAGAGATGTCCTTGTCTCCAACAACCTGTAGGGTATGTTTCATTTTTTTTCTGTGGCAAGATTTTCATTGTAACGAACAAATTCAGTGGCATTAATGATTTAGGAATAGAAGACTAGGACACTAGTGAGAGATTATACTTCACTGTAGCAGTTGTTCTTTCCATAGTTAGTCATTCGCAAGTCAGTAAGATGAGAATGATTTGTGTTAGGAATGTTAGGACTGTTGTCGCCTTCTCCAGTTGCTCCAGCACAGAACCCGTCCTGAACCAGTAGCTGAAGATGAGACCTACGACCTGCAATGAGGGTATGAGCCACAGATGCAGCTGCTGCTCTCCTGTAGCTGATACCAATGGCCAGTAGTGTCCACCTGCTGTTCTGACTCCAGTAGCTGCTCCCAAATTTCATTTACACACTCTCAGGTCTTCCCTGTGTCCTTGCAGCACGCACAGATACACAGCACAGTGAGTGAGATTGTGGTGAGAGGAAGTTAATAAAAGATTTAACAAGGAGATACAGAAAGACAGGACAACCTACAGGGATCAAGCACAGAGCTCAGCCAGACAAGCATACTGACAAGCCCTATTTCACACACTACTAATGTCTTTTATATGTCTTTCTGCCTATCACCCTCTCTGTTCCCCTCTGCTCCCCCTCCCCCTGCACATCAGTTACTCAGACCCACCAACCCACTCCAACATGCAGAACCATCAAGTGCTCATCCTCATCCACTGCAAAGTCCTGATATTCCTCAGTTTCTTGAAAGTCCATCAATTCCACACACCTGTGCAATTTAATCTTCTCTTGTATTGAAGTAAAAAAAAAAAAAAAGAGAATAGATAGGCTATTTTAGAATAATAGGAATGAAACATAATAGTAATGCAATATTTTAATGATTAATTAAAAAATAAAATTACATTTGCAATAAAAGTGTTTTGAGTTAAATGTATGCTGTAAAAAATTTAACTTTTATATTATCCAGGGCTTTTGATGTGGGATGAAGGAGTGAAGCAGGACTATCCCAGGCAACTAGCAACAGGACAAGAGGAAATGTCCTCAAGTTGTGCCAGGGAAGGTTCAGATTGGACATCAGGAAGAATTTTTTCATTGAAAGGGTGGTTAAGCATTGGAACCAGCTGCCCAGGGAAGTGTAGGAGGCACCATCCCTGGAATTATTCAAGAAACGACTGGACACAGCACCGGGTGCTGTGGTGTAGTTGACATGGTGCTGTTTGGTCAAAGGCTAGACTGTATAATCTTGGAAGTCTTTTCCAGTCTTAATGATTCTATGTTTCTATCAAAATAGAAAGGAGCAGAATGGAACAATTGTGAATTCTGACTAGAAGAGTTTCCTAGGTAACACTTCTGAAGCTAATTCACACTCAATGTCCTGCAGCTTCATCATTTTCAATGAGAAAATGAGATTGCAGGAAGTAGGACCATATGTTCATGTTTGCCACGAAATTTCTTTTTCCTTTTTACATATAAATTTTGTTCCAGTGGAGCTTGAGGTCTTCTGACATGTTCAGAATTTGCAGTTTTGACAAGGCCACAGGACAACCAGAACTGTCAAACATGTAGTACACAGACTGCTGGCACAATATAAATGAAAGATATAATATATTGGGTGTGAATCAGATCTGCTGCTGATGCCAAAATCTGCGTAAGTTGAATAAATTCAGCATGCCCTGAATATGTCAAACACACCATGTTTGTAAAGAGCAGTGGGGAAGCACGTTCAGAGAGGGGGCTAATGTTGGGGGGTTTTATACAGTTTATAAGTGTATAAAAAATGGGTGACACGGAATACAAACATACTTAGGTAGCTATATGAGGCTGATAGGTATATTTGCATTTGTATTCAGTATTGTGTCTAATTTGCGATATTGGGCTTCTAGCAGATGAGACAGTCTTAGACCCTAATAAAAGAAAATTGCAAAAGTTGTAAACTTTCTTTTTATAAATAAAATAAAATAAAAATTTATTCTGTTCTTTTTTCCTGATTATATTATTTTTGTTTATGACTACTTATTTAGTCATTGCATATTCAAGGAAATCTTCATTAGAAGAGAAAATTAAATTCCCAGAAGAATTTATTTGAAGATGTCTCAAGAACTTACTGTTTTTAGAAACAAATCTTCAGTGAATTATCATGATGTTCTCTCTTAAAACCTGAGGAAACCATAGCTTTTTTACTGGCAAGCATATACATGGCAATGTGGTCTATGTCGACCTTCTAAATGTACATAAATTCCTATCCAGATGCCCACCAACTGAACAATTTCTCATAACCTATTTCAGAAACCCCAAAAAACTGAAGGAGAAAAAAGAAAAAGTGGAGCATTTTTCCAGAACTCACAAATACAAAAGTGAAACACTTTTCTAGAAGACGCTTTACACTTACTAGTATCCATTGGCTGGTCTAATTACTGTGAACCTTAATTTTAAATCTTTTAACAGCAGGTATTAGATGACTGCTCTCTCTAACTCTGTTTTCAGAAAAGATGGATGTCTCTTGGAAATTATGTGAATCAAAGCAAAGAGATAACAAGTGTTGCCCAAAAACCGGGTATAAGGAAATTCTCTAAGACCCTTTTTGAGTCTTGGGAAGCAAGCATTTCTTTATTTCAGCATGCTGGATGCACAAGAGAACATTTTCTCCAAATTGTGCATACCTGAGTTACAAAAGTCTCATGCCTTTATTCAGTTATCTCATTAATAATTCGTACATTCCCCAGATCTGTCCCTCCCCTTTCCCAAACCTGCTCCTCCCTTTGAGTTGATGGTCCCTTTGGATAGTCATTCACAACCCCGGGTGGTTGTTTTTCATCTTCTTCATGCTGTCCTTTACTTGAACTCTCAATTTTGGCACATCTTCATGCCCTTTGGAATTGTGTCAGAGCACAAGGCCAGTTTTTACTGGCCTGCTAGTTTTGTGTTCTTCTTATCTGTTCTGCTTTAGAATAAGGAGACCTTCTGTCTCTTAAGAAATTTTTTTCTTCTGAGACTGACAGCCTTTAATGATAAGCTATATAGGTGAAGCTACATGGTTTGCTACATTCATTATTCTATATGGCTACACAAGTTATCAGAATAATAAGTTCATTTTAAAAATCCAGTCTCAGAGAAAAATAGAGGAAAAAGACAGCCTGATGTAAATTATTGTCACCATGAGTTTTCCCCTCATATGACAAGACTTTCTACAATTTACAGTGAAGAAGCCCAGGTTAGGGGGGTTGCACAGCTAAGTGTTACATTGACTGTTTCTTCTTAAAAAAATAATAGCTTAAAAATAAATAAATACCTATGTGTAAAATCATGTTGGAATTCAATTTTGAGAGAGGTATAAGGGAAAGTACAGAAAAAATTCACCACTGTTTTGACTAATCAGATTTAAAATTCATTGTCTCTGAATAGTTTATGCGAGATTATCATATAACTGATTTGCACATTCCTAACTTCATCTAAAAGAGGGATGAACTAGATTCAATTCAATAGAATCATATGGTTTATGGAAAATCATATTTTATTCATAAATAGATTGTTTAACAGTGACTCCTGTAAGCTCAGCTCTCCAGTGGAGCTGTTCATTTCTCTTGGGGTGACATGGCTTATTTCAAATTGATTCTCCTACTCTCAGACCCATATGCAAAGTCCCTGTGACCCCCCTGCTTGGCTCCTGCCTGCAAGACCTCTTTGCTATTAAACACTTTTTATATCTTCAACCTTCTGTTCAGGAAGGATATACAGCTTTCATAGCTTGTCTGTATTTAAACCTATGATTTTCAAATATACTAAGAGCTGTGTTTTTTTCCTGAACATGGTAGTTCTTTTCTTGATCTAGAGTTTTTTGACTGTCATAACACTCGCAAGAGTAAGTGAAAAGAAATTAGCATTTTACAGAACCCTTTCATCATCATCTTCATCTCTGTTTAAAAACTCATTCTTCAATTAAAAAGTGCTGAAAGAATACTGCTCAAATATATATTTGGGTGGTAAACTCAGCATTACATCACCAAAACACATGTACGTTAAGGCTCTCTGTATTTTTTTGTACAGTTATGCACAAGAGGATTAACTGTTTCAAGCCTCCTTGGGAAAGCCCTGTCTTTCTGCACAGGAAGGGATGCAGAAGACTTCTTTTGTCAAGATGTCCAAGTATGACTAAATTTCAGATGAGTAAAAATAAATAAAGTTTTTACAGACCATTTTTGTCAGCTGGAAATGATTTGAATGTTTTAGGGGATAGAATTTACTCCTTTGCTTTGTCAGTTTAATTTTGCAGAACACACAGTGACCTTCCCACAGACAGATTAAATGAGTAGCTGCAAATTAATAATCTGTTGCAATAAATTTTTTGATGGAGTATCCCAGTAATCAGAGAAAAAAAATGGCAATTCTGTTTTATATTTTTCTTAGCTATAAATAATGGATACTGCAAAGGATAAGCTGGAGCCATCTCATTTTGAAAGCCTATTTAAGGGAAAGAAAATGGAAAAGACAGCATGCTGGAGCGTATTTTATGTACCGGTTTGGAGGCTTACATTTATTCCCAGGAGCATTTAAGACCGATATTCTGATAATGTGCTATAAAGCTCTCTTTTTGTCTATTTTGACCATAGAACTGACTGTATGGGGATCTGTTCCATAGCACCTCAGAAGGCTGTCCTAATTCCGGAGAACCATCTGCAGACTTTTAACAGTTTCTTACTAGCAGACCATCACTACATACTTTTCCTCCAGAAATTAGTATGAGAAATATGATTTGTACAAAAGGGGATCACTGAAGTTTCCCAGAAGATGTGGAAACTATAAACCCAGATTGTAAAGTCTGAATGCACCTCTAACTGCAATGTATGAAACATGCCTTTTATGAGGAAGTTCGTAAGAACTTTCAACTAATTTGGGTTTTATCACTGTTGCTCCACTGTTGTCCCTATACCAAAAATAGTGTCAGAAAAAAAATCAGAATTGGAAGGGTATCAAAGTATTGTAAATATTTTCTTTCCCTTCTCACTGTGAATTCATGCTTCTTTTGAAACAGATAGAAAAGGACAGTCAGGTTCATGAGCCAGGAATGACATTCATTACCATGATGAAATTACCATCTCCAAATCACCCTACAAGCTGAGAAGGGTTACTTTCTAGTGGGTATGGGACACATTATAAGACACTGGGGAAATGCATTTTGGGATTGTACAGGACATACAGGATGTTTGGAAGAATAAAAGGAATGGAAAAGGAATCATCGAGGTTGTTCAGAAGGGATCAGTCATGAGGAAATTGATGGAGAAAATGTATGGCTGTATGTTTAACAGGCCAATGGTCAGTACACATTTGACCAAGTTCTGTACCTGATGAGCAGTTTTGTCATACTGAACTCCGCTACCAATTATTTTCCTGGATGAGATGTTCTTTCATATGTTCTGTGTACCCACATGTGAGTGTCTGGAAATTTATATGCCAGCGGGTGGACTGGGATCATGGGTCAGAGAGGACTCTGGTACCAACAGCTGGAGCAAGGGGTGCACTGGTGTGTGATCACTTGCAAATAACAAGCCAGACTAGTCAACAAGTTGAATAAAGGTCTTGGGACCCCTAAGTTTGGGACAGACCAGATCATGGAGAGAGGAGAGGGTCTGCAGATTGGCTGCTGGAGGGACCAGTATATCCAAGTCACCTACTGGATAGGCTGTTGGGTCAACTGAGAAATGCATTTGCGTGTATGCGTCCATGCATGAGGCAACTGGTGACATAAAGATCCAAAAGGGGATGTATATGTAGGTGTGTGTGTATGTGTATACTCAGACACATTGACCTATAGGCCTCAAGGACTCCCATCCCAAAATGCCAGCAACTGAGGAGAAGGAGAATACAGGGATGGTCTGGAGATCCACTAGCAGACCTTCATCCTGAACTGCCATAGAAGGCCATTGGTGCTGTTTGCATTTGCATGAGTGCTATGTATCCTGACAATGTTAATCTGTGTATCTGGCTGTACTTGCAAGTAGATGTGTATTGTGCACACCCTTGATTTTGTATGTCTAGGGAGAACATATGCTTACCATCTCTACTGGTGGGATTTGGGATTAGGGAGCTGAAAAAACTTTGCCTTTTCACAGCTACCAGATTCAGCAATGCCTAACTATCTAGTCCCCGCTTCTTCCCAAATGTTTGATTAATTATCTCATTATTATATTTTTAATTTCACCATAACTGCTTCATATTCTATGCTTCATGGAGGTGAAAAGTAATTAGAAAAAAAACCTTTAAAGTTGTATTTTCAGTAACTTAAAATACAAGAACTGATTTCTGTTTTTATATATATATACAGAAAAAAACCCCACAGCTTCTCCTTATACATTTTCCTTAAACTCAACATTAAGCAGAATTTTTATAATAATTATAGAAGCAGTACAGAAACAGAAACCTGTACAAAACTTCAAGGAACACAAAGACATTGGGCCTTTTGTAGTAGGATGTGTACTTTTAAGTATGCTTTAGCAAAAGGAAAATAAATAAATATCGAGGTGTTGAGTAAATAAAGGGTCCTAAACTAAAATGAGGACAGGAGTTTCAAAATACAGACAGTAAAAACTAATGAATAATTAACACAGATTAAACACAAGTACTTGAAATGGTTTGTTATGCAAATTTACCTTGCCAATTGCAAGCTTTTCTCATCAGGAATGTGTTAAATGGATCAGTGAAGGTGTTGCAAAGTTGAACTGCTAGAGCTATCTGAACCAAATCTGAAAGATTTCAAATGTCTCTTAAATGAAAAGGATTCCAGCACTTTTTAGTGTCTTGTCAGCAATATGGACAGTAGGATTGAGTGCAGCCTTAGCAAGTTTGCTGACAAAATTAAGCTGTGTGGTTGCAGTCAGCACGCTGGAGGGAAGGGATGTCACCCAGAGGGACCTTGCCAGGTTTAAGAGGTGAGCCTGTGTGATCCTCATGAAGTTCAACAAGGCCAACTGCAAGGTCCTGCACTTGGCACAGGGGAGTCCCAAGCACAGATTCAGTCTGGGTGGAAAATTCATTGAGAAGAGCCCAGAGAAGAAGGACTTGGGAGTGCTTGCGGTTGAAAAGCTCAACATGAACCAGCAACGCATACCTGCAGCCCAGAGGGCTAACTGCATCCTGGTCTGAGTAAAAAGAGACGACCAGCAGGTCAAGAATTGAGGTGATTCTCCTCTTCTAGTTTGCTTTTGTAAGACCTCACACAGAGTACTGTTTCCAACTCTAGGGCCCCCAATACAAGAAAGATGTGGACCTCTTGGAACAAGTCCAGAGGAGAGCTGCTAAGCTGATCACAGTGCTGGGACACTACTGCTATGAAGATAGGCTGAGGGATTTGGGGCAGTTCAGCCTGGAAAAAAAACGATTGATGGGGATTTCATCCAGGGGATTGTATCCAACATACTAGAACACTGAGACTGGTTTAGCAGAGTAGGATCTGCCTGCAGCACAGCCCAAAATTCATATTGGAAGAGTTCCTACACAAATCAGCTAAAACTTTTATTGTGGATGTCTGTAGTTTAGTCCATCACCTTGACTGACATCTGTTCACCGTATCAAACAAGACCATTAGCTCATCTCTGCAAATTTACCTCTCAAAGAAACTTCAGTTTTAGGCATGATGACTGTGCTCTTGAGATGCCCACATATTCACACCATCTTGCTTATGCTGGCTGGAGCCCTAACTAGAATTTTCAGTGTATAGTCTAAACTGAGATATGGTAAAATCAAGATAATAACAGTATATGTACATTTTTGCCTGTCAATTAACATATATCTTCTCATTTTAGTGTGTTATTGGAATTAATGATCTTACTCTGATATTACTTATGTAACAGAATTATGAATGAAAAGGTTTTAGCAGAAGTTTACCATTATTTTCTGAGATCAATTTTCTGTTGCAACACAAGTTATTTATTTATTATACTTTACAAAGCAGTAGTAGGTAAAGTTTAAACATATTAATAGATTGCAATTTTACTTTAATTCATTGTAGACAATTGGCTTAGTCCTTGGTATTAATTTAGACAAAAAAAAAAAGCAAAAAAGAAAAGAAAAAAAAAGAGAAAAAAGAAAAGAATCTGACTTGCAAATTTGCTTACAAAAGAAACTTACAAATATTTTCATGAAGAAAATCAAGTGAGATTACTTTGCACACTGGCGCAGAATACATGCAAACTGAAGTTGTTCAGAATATCGTAGGCACTCTTTCATGTTGAGGAAGACAGGTGGTTTTGCTATTAAACACAGAAAAACCATTCCAGGGCAGAGTAAAAGTAGTTAAAATAGCTGAATTTTTTTAAAGAATATATATTCATTAAATCATTGTTAATTTAATAATTAATATTAATTAGACTCAGAAACTATGTTGCATGTTATGTTCAGAAAGTATGCATAGAGTTTCTCACTTCTTCACTTTTTTAATACAAAAAGTCCATGCATAGCAAGTTCTGAAAGGCTGATGTGAGACTCAGGTTTTGACACATCTTCTTTCTGTTTGCTTGGTAACACTAGAGGTAAAAGAGTTGTTGTAAGAGTTTTTGTATGGTGAAAGAAACAGAGAGAATTAGAATGAAAACCCCATTTGTTCCACCCAGGGCTATTCTCCAGACATCAATTATTGTGGTTGTTATTAGTAACTATTCCCCATACCTTCAACACTATTATCTTAGATAATCTTGTTAAATACCTGTGTTGTTTATTATTATAACTTAGAATACACAGTAAGTACAGCCCATTATTATGATCATAAACACCATTTCATTCTCCTTTTGTTAAATCTCTAGCTATCCAGATCAATCTGCATTTCTTTATATCCTGCAGTTTTCAGCAGTCTGTCAATTTCAACTTTTTTCTCTGAAATTATACTCCTTGACTGGAAACAAAATTGTATTTTATCCAAGGCATTTCTACAGTCTTATTTTATGACCTCTATCCTTTTATCCCACTTTTTGCCTCTGTACTATAAGGGTAATAATTTTAATATTTCCTTGTCTATCGGCATTATAAATGAAGGATGACATGGGAGAGAAAGAGGGTTGGACAGCTGAACTAATTAAAGTGCTTCAAATTCTAGCTGAGTGAAGCACTACAGATACATGTATCACCATCTGCTTGCTTACTGATCTTACTAGTAGCATCAACATAGTCTTTTCAAAATAATTTGTTCACAAAAGTAATATTTATTTGACCTATTTGAACACATATTTGCCCCTACCATGACCTACTTAACAAAGTATTGCCTGTTATCTTAGACAGCATTTTACCAAGTCTAGTGTACAGCTGTCTCAGAAAAAAACTCTGTCATTCCTCCATGCTTCACGTTCAATATAACCAAAGGCTATTCTATATTTGAAGAATCTATGGAGCTCTCTATTTTCCTTACCTCACTGTATGTTATTTTAGTCTACTGTGTCTTCTTAGTTGGCCTTTTTTTAACTAGTGCTTGCTTGGTTGGTAGCCTTGCCCTCGGGCAAGGGTTTGATGAGCTTATGAATGGGCATGATGCCACTCAAACAGATGTGATAGAAAATAATCAGCCAACAGTCCCTCCATATGTATCAAACATGTTTGATTCTAATCTGGAAATGTTCAAATAACTGCTTATACTATGTAGCATTTGGGTAAAGGATTTACTATTGTTGATGTAGTTCTGAATTTTTCTTAAGCACTTTGCTTTCACGGAAAATAAGAAAAGAGTTTTTGAAATCACACAGAGAACTATTTTATACTGTCACAAACAAAAATCAACTTGCTAGTGGAGCAAAGGGATTCCCCTTCTCTTTTTCTGGGTAAGAAATTTCATACAATGTGCCAAATCTGATTTCTAAACTTTATTTTCCAGTAGTATTGAGTTACCTAACAGTTTAAGCATTAACGATGACTTTTATCTCACTTAAGTTCAGGCATTCGAAAAATGAATAATTTTTAAAATTAGTTATATGAAATCCTTTTGTACTTAAAGGGAAAAATATATTTCTTCAAGTTACCTCTCAACCGTACTATCATAGATATCTAATATGAAAGAGAATACCTTACCTTCTATCATTTATTTTCATTGTTGCTGTAGCCTTGTATTGAGTTTGTGTGGACAGGCATTGGTAGGAGGGCAGCAGAAGGGGTGTATTCTGTGACAAGCAGCCAGAAACTTCCCCTGTGTCCAACACAGCCAATGCCAGCCAGCTCCAGGATGGACCCACTGCTGGACAAGGCCAAGCCCATCAATGACCGTGCCTCAGGGGTACCACATATAAGAAGGGGGAAAAAAAACTGCTGTGCAAAAGCAACTTAAAAAAGAAGAGAGAGAATATGTCAGAGCAACAGACCTAAAGACACCAAGAGCAGTGAGGAAAGATGAGGATGAGGTGCTCCAGGTGCTGGAGCAAAGGTTCCACCAGCAGCCCATGGAGGACCCCATGCCAGAACAGGTGGATGTGCCCTGAAGGAGGCTGTGACCCTATGGGAAGTCTGCACTTGAGTTGGCTCCTGGCAGGACCTCTGTAAAGAGAAGTCCACACTGGAGCAGATTTGCTGGCAGAATTTGTGATCCTGTGAGCGACCGACATCAGAGCAGTCCGTTCCTGAAGGACTCTCACCCATGGGAGGGACTATACCCTGGAACGGGTACAGATTTTGAGGAGTCCTCCCTGTGAGGTGGGAGGAGTGGCAGAGACAACATGTGATGAACTAACTGCAGCCCCCACTGCCTGTCCCTCTGCACCACTGAGGGAGACGAGGTAGAGAACTCAGGATTAAAGTTAAACCTGGAAAGAAGGAAGGGATATGGAAGATGTTTTAAGATTCAGTTTTCATTTTTCATTGTCCTATTCTGATTTGATTGGTAATAAATTAAATTAATTTTCCCCTCTTGAGTCTGTTTTGCCCGTGACGGTAATTTCTGAGTGATTTCTCCTTGTCCTTATCTCAACCCATAAGTCTTCCTTTGTCTTTTTTCTCCTCTGTCCAGTTGAGGAGACGAATGATAGAGCGTCTTTGCTTGGCACCTGGCATCCAGCCAGGGTCACTTAACAAATGTTCACTTAATAAATAATTAAATAAACAATATGGTTTAGTGTGGTGACTTAACTTTCCCTCATGCTGTCCTGTCAACACATCTGTATTTGTGTGCATAGACTCACCGTGGTCCTCCTTCAGTCCTGAATTTGGTTTCTTTTTATTATTTTCAAGATCATCTTTCATACTTCATCCATTGCTTGCCAACCTGGTCCACTGCTTTCTCATCTGACTGTGAGTCATCTTCTCCCTCTCTTGATATATCTTGTTTAAAACTCTCATCTCCAGTGTGACTAGGTTGATACTTTCCCCACGCACACACCTGTAGACATACAACTAAATTGAATAATAAGGGTGGACTCATCATATAGACTAATAATAATCTAAATTTAGACTCCCAGACATAAAAATCTATAGATTGTTGTCCAATGCCTTAGTAAGTGTTAACTTTAGAGTAGATTCTAGTGTTCCTACTTCAGCTGAAGCTAACTATATTAGCACTGTTAATTATAAAGAGATTTGAGAGACTTGGATGTCATGTAGATTCCTATATTCAGTGCCCTCCTCAGGTGTTCCCTAAGCACGTAACACCATCTGGGGTGTCCTAAATTATCCATCTTGACCGCCAGCTACTAACCCAAAAGCATATTGGTATATTCTCTATATTCTGTCAAATATTCTGTCAAATCTGCTCTGTTTTCTTGGATATCCTAAGGACCTTAGTAGATAGTTAGTAAAGTGCCTCAAGGTAGCTGGTTTGAGCTGTCAGAGACCTAAATCTCACTCTAAATGTTTTCAAGGACCTAAGAACTAAAGTAGAGCTTGGAGCTATTATTATTCTTGCATTGAGGAAGAAATTAGGAGAAATAACTCCTCCTTAATTTTGTTTTATACATGTGTTTGTTAGGCAGGCAGAAACACAGTTCCAAAGCAGATAACAGATCTGCAATTTCTTGCTCAACTGGCTTAGGATCCAGAAACTACATGCACCTGTAACATGGACTGAGACACATGGAAAAATACCCCACATTTTAGGTAAAACACTTGTCATAGGCATTCAGTCAGAGCAGAGCATAAAGAAATTAATGAACATAAACTGAACAGAAAATGGCATTTTAAGTCCTATGGCACAGAGAACAACTTGTTTGCTTTTGAACAAAAACACCCACTAAGACCATTCAGTTATTATATTTCTTATTATAGATTTTAATACTAGACAAGAAGTTAATCCTCCTTCAGCAAGAGATTCCATGGCATCTTAAACGGAGTTAGTATAGACAGTTATATCTGCTCTTCCTCTTGTGCTACAACATGAAATTTATAGTGCCTACATCTCGCAGAGAGCTGCTAAAATAATTTTTTGTGCATTTTCAGCCTATCGGGTGATGTGTTGTAATAATAAATCATTCTGGCCAGGTTCACTGAAGGGTCCTTCTTTTGTAGCTCTGGTATGATTAAAGTGGTTAAATGAAATATAGCTCTGGTCTGAACTGAATAGAGTTATCAAAAGAGGAAAGGCAGAGGGGAAAATATTACAAGTAATACCAGTCTCTCCTTTCCCTCCTCATTGGCACTGAAATTGAGTGAATTCTTATAGTAGGCATGGGAGAAGCAACCCAGCACTTCACAAATTTTTCTTTATTCTCTTCCCTCCTTACCACCCTACCCAAGTAAAGAATGTTTTCAAGCATCCTTAGAAATGTGGCTTGGTGCACTACTGGCAGTTATATATATGAGAATAGCAGGCCCTGAAGTGTCCCTTGCATCATCTTTCATCAACAATAGAGTGACAATTTAGAGGGCCAGAAATCATAGATCTTTTACTATTTCATTATGTATGTCAATTTACCAGATTAAGTTGCACCTCAGCAGAAGAAACTGGGGGCTTAAAAAGGAAGAACAAGATGTGGTGGACCAAAACGTTCAAAGTAGAGAACCTCTTTTTATTATTTCCAAGGACTGACATAATATCTTTTTATACACTGTTCCTTCCAGTTTCCATTAATGCTGTAGTCTTCTTTCTTGTGTCAGTTTTAGTCTCTCTTTGCTCCATGTCACTCCAGAAACTCTGGTTACATTTTCTATTTACAAAAGGTTCTGTTTGACCCAGACTGAACGAGCCAGCATTTTGGAAACAGGAAAACTTTTTGCCACTCAGCCTCATCCTTTTAGCAAACATCCAGTAAATATTTAATAAATAATTATAATTTCTTACTGCATTGGGTTTGTGTGGCAAGGCTTTACTAACAGGATGGAGGCTTAAGGCATGGCTTTTGTAAGAAGACACCCGGAGTTGCCCCTGTGTCCGACAGAGCCAGTTCTAAGATGGACACTTCACAAGTTAAGTCTGAGCCCACCAGTAGTGCTGGTGGAGCCTCTGTGATATTTCATAAAGGGCAAAACCTGCTGTGCAGCACCTATGTGAGAAAGGAGTGAGAAAATGTGAAAGAAACAACACTGCAGATACCAGGATCAGCAAAGAAGGAGGGGGAAAGAGGTGCTCCAGGTGCCACAGCAGAGATTCCCCTTCAGTCCATGGTGCAGACCACGGAGGTTCACAGTGGAGCACAGATCCATCTGCAGCCTGTGGACCAGAAAAGGGCACACCAGAGCAGGTGAATGTGCCCCGAAGAAAGCTGCACATCATGAAGAACCCATGTTGGAGCAGGCTGCTGTCAGGAAGAGTACACACAGGATCAGGTTTTCTGGTAAAACCCATTGCCTGTGGTAACCCACACTGGAGCAGTACTTGAAGAATTGCAGCCTGTGGGAAGGACCAACACTGGAGAAACTCATGAAAGACTGTATCTTATGGTAGGGTCCCTACACTAGAGCAGGAGAAAAGAGTAAAAAGGAAGGAGCAGCAGAGGATTTATGATGGAGCTCTAAGCAGTGTTTGGAGATAGGGGTCATTTCAGAACTGTAGAGGAGCATTAGCCCTCAGTTCTCACAATTATGATCTTTTGTCCAGAGCAATCAACACAGAGAGGAGACAATTGATGACTAACTTTGTAGAAATCATCTGATTTTGCTAAAATACTGCAAATGTGATACTAATTAGCCAAGTGCCAACAGTAGTAGAGAAGGAAGAAAAATAAAAACAATTTTAATATCTTCTTTTTCTTGTGAAGTTTTTTCAAGACCACTATCTCTCCAGTCCTTTTTTGGATAGTTTCCAGAAGAGACAGAGACTTACAAAGAAAGCAATATTGAATATATAATAGCTTTACCAGAGGATTACTATATTAAATAATAACTTTTTCATAATAGGAAGTGTAAAACTTCTATTTCTTTTATCTCTGTAGAAACTTGCATTGTGTTCTTGAGGGTTTAAGTCTTTTCAAACCTGTTGTTTGCTTTCCATCTTCATGGCATGATTTTCTTTGTCAAATTTGTTGAGTTTATTAATTTAGAAGTGCTTAAAAGTATAACAAACATGCATTCAAACAAGCTTACACTAACCATACAGGAAGCTAAGATTTTATATCTAAACAATCTAAAATATAAAAAGGTAAATTAAGCTTTGTTCATGCAGTCTTGCTGTTGCTATAATTGAATGGAAAGTTCCTTTGTGTAGTAAATACTTAAAGCTTAAAGGAATTTTCTTCCTCTTTGGGAAATTTGTTCAATTCACACTTGTCTTGGTTTTATTAATGTTCAATTTCAAAGCAAAATGAAAGAGGACCTCTTCTTCCTGAGTACTTCAATATGTCTGGGTTTCAGAATTGGTTCAACTCTTTTTAATTCAGTGCTTGATTTCAAATAATTTCTTCAAGGCATCAATGAGTCTGTCTTGTCATTCTCTGCAAAGACTTGTGGAACAGGACCATGTTTCTATGATCATTTGTACATCTAAGATTTTCCCTTTGGTTGTGTCACTGACTTCTCACATACAATGAATTTTCCTATTTTGGCTTCCAGTACAAAAGTTTTTTCTACTTTTAATCAATAAATGAACACATCTGGTGACATCTTTGATTGTCTTCTCCGTTGGCCTGTAATGATCTGGATAATTTTCTCGTTTGCTCTTTTTGCTGTCACTACTTCTCTAAAGACATTTTGTGTCAACATGTTTACCTGCTTGAAAATACCACTCATTCTTGTTTGGCATTCTATATTCCATTATTTGAAATGTAGTCTAAAGTCTTTTTGAGTCCTGTGGAGTTATTGTAGTGTGTTATGCAACAGATGATATTTTCCAGAATATGTACTATCACAAGAATCTGACTATATTATTCACTCTTCTGGAAAAGTCACTGACAGATACTTTGCCATTCACATCTCTAGCATCCTTGTAAATGCCAGTAGAACAAATAAGTTAATGCTCAATACTTCTTTCACTTGTTCTTGTCACCCTTCTTGTAGATGGGTTTTCTCATTTCCTCATGCGTGCTCTTTTCTGTAATTGATGTTAAATTTATTGCCTGGATGTTGTAATTCTTGTATTTCTCATATTTTCTTGCATGACTGTGGAAATCTCACACTTTTTAATCCACATTATTTCCTCTTCCTGGATTCATACTTGTCAAGCTTTGTACCGATATTTGTAATTTTTCTTGCAAGAATTATGAGACTTGCTTTTCCTCACTTGCTTGAGGTATATCTCTCCCGAGAGAAAGTTCTCCAGGCTTATTTCAGCTCCTGTAATTGCACGCTGTACAGCTCTTCAAAATCTTTTCTCCATCACTTATTCATTTCATATCCTCAGTAATCTGTCAACACTTGTCTCTCACTGCCAACATCTCCAGTTCAAGTCTTCCAGTCATCTCCCTTATCTCATCACACAAAGCCTGAGGCCCATTTCTGCTCCTATATTCTTTTGCTGTTTTGCATTCTTTGCATATTGTTTGCCCCTGTACTCAATTTCTGTTTTGTCAATTTTCTGTATTCTGCTTTAAGATTTAACTCCCAGATTTTATTCTTGTTCAATGTCTTTAAGCTGTTCATCATTTTATGCCTCATCTATTACCTTCTATTCCTCTCTTTAGCCTAGAATATATGTTTCTCTGGCTCCTCCTCTAACATTTCAGCTATCCAGTTGCCTCCTCTTCTTTCACCATAAGTATTCGTTTCTATAACTGGTTTCAAGAGACAAATCAAGATACTTTCTTTTTACTCAAATTGGACAACTTAATCAGCGCCATTTTTTCTCTTCACAAAAATATTGATCCCTTTTTTCACCTGGGATGAACCCATTTCCCTTATAATTTTCTGTAAATTACAGTTAACTTCCACTCAGCTTATGAATAGACTTGTCACTCTTGATATCTTTCACATTACAGTGAAATGGAGATTACACAGTGATACCTGAAAGCAGTTTTGCAGAAATTGAGGTGGGGGTCCTGGTGGAAACCAAGTTGAAAGAGACTCAGCAGTGCACTTTTGTAGAGGGGAAGACCAGCTCTACAGTGGGCTACATGAGTGAGAGCACAGCCCTCAGTTAGAAGTAGCCAGTGGGTGCAAGGAAGCAATTATTATTGACTATTCACCACTTAAGAGACTGCATCTGCAGAAATGCCTGGTACTGACACACTCTGAAGCACACAAACATGAGGAAAACAAGTGGCCACAAAGATGGCTGAAGACTTATATGGGGAGATCAAGAATTCTGGGTTTACTTACCCCAATGAAGAAGAAATCTAATTCCCATGCCCTGCCCACAGAAGGGGCAATTGCTTGTCTTTAGCTACCTAATGAGTAGCAATAGAGAAGAAAATTATCGAATTCTTCTCAGAGATGCCCAGTGAAAGGGTGACAGTCAACAGGCACAAATGGCAGCAAGGATAATGTCAAATAGATAAAAAAACAAACAAAAAAATAAACAGAAAGCATAGTGACAGCTGGCAAAAAGTGGAACAGGCTGTCCAGAGAGGTTGTGCAGTCTCCATCATTTGAAAGATGGGCACAGCCCTAAGCAATCTAATGTAATCTGACATTACTCTGGCCAGGGAGTTGTACCTCCAGATGTCCCTCTCAATCTAAATTATTCCATATTTATTCAAATTACAGCTCTGGAATGCAATTATTAATTAAAATTTATACAGAGGATCACAGCCTCAACTTTCTGTAACGTGTTATTAAAGAGAGAATAATAAGCACTAATCAGAATACAATCAATACCAAACAGACACAAGCAAGTTGAGCAACTAGCTCCAATCTGTTTTCCTTCAAGTTTTACAAGAATGTTGTATACTGCCTGGCTGCTACACAGCACTGCTCCTTTTTACTGTTAAGAGGAACCATGTCAATAGGTGATCAGTTGTAGTCTGTATGGGAGCATAAATAGATGAAAGAAGTTAATGATATTGTACTGAAATGTATGAATTCTCAAGTTTGGGGTGATGGGTGGAGGTTAGATAGGGATGTGACTTATACCGTTCTGGTTATATTTCTCTTATAAATCTACAGTCCTTAAAGAGCACTTCCAAAAATAAAGCCTACCAGCATAGCAGAAAGGCTTTTAAAGCTACATTGTTTTTCTTAAAATGAGTACACAAACCATACACAGGTATGTGCATATTGGGGCCTGGGAAACTGAACAACCTCCATTCTGTACCTCTTTCTGTTCTGCTATTATGAAGGATACTGATAATCTTGAAGTTGTGTAATTAATTATTCACATATTTTTTGCCTTCCTTAGAAAGTTATATAATTTCGCATTCAGATTTTTACAGATTCATCTTAGGAAACATAGGATAACTTTTAGTTTATCTTGGAGTTAGCAGCAAAACTGTCTATGAATGTCTAAAGAGTTGGGATTTCTCCCATTGATGCTAGCTAAATTTCCTAATCAATAACAGCATCCGTTCTCTTGATAGATAGCATTTGTTCTATGAGATCCCTAAGCACCCCATAAACTCAAATATTTCTAGATGATAAAGGTTATCTCTTAATGCTCAGACATTGCTCCTTCTTCATCGTCAGACATCATGACAACAGACCTGCATGTAGAAAAATACTTTAATCACTATAAAATGTGGTGGAAAAGTATTTTTTTTTTAATTAAAAGTGGATGATGCTTCAAAGTCATTAGCTGGAAAAGTTCTCAAAGTTTCACAGTTACTTAAAATTTAATTTTTTCAAATCATAGGATATACCATTTCATTTTAAAATTCCCATCCATTATTGAAATCTGGGGGCAAAAAGTACCTATACAATACAATGTGCTAAAATATCAATATTCAATATTGCCAGGAATTTATAAGATATACTTAAAGCTTCGTTAAAGCATGGGGTTCTTTAAGAGTCTCTCTAGAATCTAATGAGAAATACTGGAAAAATCTAATTTTGTTTCCACTGCCATAGCCAACAAAATTCCAGATTCATAATAACTATAGGGTGTGATATGAAGTTTAAACTAGGCAAAACTTTCTTTGATGCAACCTTTAAGCTATAGAATCAATGACAGCTGGATGCAGCCCTTTGGGTTCTGTTGTTTTATGTAGGTCAAGATTGCTCAGGTAACACCTGACTTCATCCTTATCCATTGCTGGGCATTCTCCTAAAACCCTTCAATTAAGTGTAAAGGTCTGCAAGAATTTCTTGATGACTGAGGCAAAAGCCTCTCACCCCATCCAGCATTGAACATATTTGTTTAGCCTTGATCAGATACTCCTCTCTTTTGTCCATATATAAAATGTAGTTTCAGGACCCCATTCTGTGTTTTGTTAGCCACATCATATCATATTAAAGAATTTCTATAGTAATTAAGAAATAAAAAACAGTTACATTAAATTTTTCTGAGGTTTTTCTTACCTTTAGTTTTCAATGATCTGTTTTTTTTCCCAGTTAGTGTTTCTTGGCTATAGACAATAGCATCATTTATTGGTCTGGAGTTTGTTTTGGTATGTTATTTTATTGTTATTGTCTTATTGGTTTTGTTGTTGATATTATTGTTGTTGTTAGTTCAGTGATAGAGTGCTTGTAATGTGAAAGACATCAGAAAAGTCAACAAAACATTTTAATTGGAAATCAGTCTTTAACAAATAAACACAGAAATTGTAATTTTTCCAGGCTGTTTAGAAAACTACATAATATTGTGGTTAAAAAGTTATCTTTTCATCTAAGTTAACATTTCCACATTTTACAGAGTGGTCATTTTAGGAAGCATTTAAAAGAAAATAAGTTCATTTACTTGCAGGATGAGATGACTGAGCAGTTACATATAGCACAGAAACAGGAAGAGAAAGATGGCAGCCATGAGACAACACATGGAAGTGAGCACAAAGGAATCAAGAAAAGAGTCATAAGAAATGGCAGATAAATGTGAGCAAGAATTAGGATGTACTTTTCAGAATACGCTATGTGAATTGTGCAATAGTCATTGTTATGTATTTTACATTAAACTTTAATTTGTATAAACCGTCTGGACTGCTGATAAATAAAAACTGACAAAAATCATACTTTGACTGAAGTATCTGTTTGCCCCAAATACTTAATTCATTGTTACTTTGGGTAAATACCATAATTCCAAGAGCTTATTCAGTCTTTTAAAGTAGTAATTCAGAGAAATGTACCAGTAGGTCTTTGACTTAATCCTCCAGTGACAGATATTACCAAAGTGGGTGCACGCACACCTACTTTTCCTACATGAGAACTATATTCTTATTGTGTGCACATATAACAAGAAAACGGTGATCAGTGAAGTAATAGACTTTTAGTGTCTTGGAAATATTTGCATTATTGCATACCTAAGTTCTTTAAAGGGTAATTTTATTATGCTTTGTGTTCTTTAGAAACAGCAACCAAGTTATACTATCTCACGATTGCAAAAAGTTTTATTGGCCTCATGTGGGAAAAGATCTTTTGCAAAACTTCATATTTTATTTCCTTTCTCCCCTCTTATCTGTCTCACATGCAATCCCATTATTTTTCTTATTTAAACCTTAGCAAATAATTGATTTTGTCAGGTATTAAATCAGAGTACTTAAAGGATATCACTACATGCCTTATGTTAGGCAGATTTCAGGGTTCTGACAAATTTCCATTATATGCATCCAAAAATAAGTGCCTTGTAAGCATTGTAATACACCTTGGCATACATGGAAGCCAGCTTCACAGTTATTACAGCCAAAGCTGAAAAGAATGAAGGATTTCTTTGCATATGGGATGTAAGTTCAAATGGCAGAGGGACAAATGTGCTCGACCTCCATATATTTTTGAAATCATTGTGCAAATAATGGTTAGCTCATTTAGTTTGTCAAAGAATTAATTTTATTATATTTTTTCCCCTCTTGTATAAATTCATTTTACAGTGTTCCCAAAGAGCATACAATTGTACAGAACGTGTCACAGGTGTTGAAGCTCAATATTTGCATCCTATTTACTTTTTGTATTTGGTTAAGGGCAGGGCAAGACTGCATTTTTGCAGTGCAGTGCTTGAAACATCTAATAATATACTAAATGTTTCCTCAGAGACTGACATTTTCCACATATTCAGTATTCAAGGGGTGCTTCCTCCAAGCTCAGGAGCAATGCATTCCAAGAAAGAAGCAGTTAGGCCAAAATGACAGTTGGCCTGCATGGATGAATAAGGAATTCCTGGACAAACTCAAACACAGAAAGGAAACTACAGGAACAGAAGCATGGACAGGTAGTCCATGAGGACTACAGAGATACTGTTTGAGTAAGATCAGGTTAGGAAAGCTAAAGCCCTGATAGAATTAGATCTGTTTAGGGACATCTAGGTCAACATGAAAAGCTTCTATAGTATGTCGGTGATAAAAGGAAGACTGGGAAAAATGCAGGCCCTCTCCAGCAGGAAATTGGAGACTCAGTTACCTGCTATAGGTAAAGATGTGGACTGGTAAAATGAAGAATGGCCCACTGTAGAAGACCAGGTTTGAGAATATCTATGGAACCTGAAGGGCCGCAAATCCATGGGAAATGATGAGTCACATCCACAGATCGTAAGGGAACTGTTGGAGGAAGCGGCTAAGCCATTATCCGTCATAGTTGAGAAGTATTGACATTCCATTGATGTTCTGACTGGAGAAATGGGAAACACAATGCCCATTTTTAAAAATGGAAATAAGGAAGTTCTGGGCAACTACATGCCAGTCAATCTCACCTCTGTGCCTCTCAAGATCATGGACCAGGTCCTGGAAACGCTGCTAAGGCACATGAAAAGTAAGGAGATGATTTGTTGACAACCAACATGGCTCCACTAAAGGCAAATCATGCCTGACAAATTTGGTGGCATTCTATGATGGATTTACAGGGTTGAGGGAAGAGCAACTGACCTACCTGGATACATGCAAAGCATTTGACACTGTCTCACGTGACATCCTTCTGTCTAAACTGGAGAGACATAGATTTTGTGGACGAACCTCTCAAAGGAATTAGCAAAGAGTGCACATCAATGTCTCGATGTGCAAGTGGAGAGCAGTGACAAGTGGTGTTCCTCAGGGGTGAATACTGCATAGGACCTAGTTAAGGCACTTAACCTTTAAGCCTACATAAAGACCCTGTTAAACTGGCGCTCTTAAAAATGGCAGAATTTAATTGTCAATGAGACTCAGCTACTTTGTGTAAAGAGCACCACTTTGCATATTGTATCTCTCTCCACTTTAATAAAGACTGTAACTAACTCCAAAGAAAAATCATTTAATTGAGGAAATCTTTGTATTGCATGCAGGGTTTGGGGATTTTTCTACAGAAATATCCTTATGGGAGTTTTCTCATATTTTTACCTAGATTTTTTCCCATTCACTGCATCTAGAGACTGAGATAGATAAATCTTTGCATTTCACTACTATGGCTGGTTGCATCCACTTTAGAAATCCTGTTACAACAAGTATAGTATTTTGCTCCATTTAATTAATTTTGTTTGGGTATGCATAGTACTACTCTCAAGAACTACAATATCCAGGAACAGCTGGAAGGACATTAATCACTTATCTAAACATGCAAATAAGTACAAAGTGAAGCATGAAATTACTTCCTGTACACTATATACCATATTTGTCATTGATATGCTGCTTTAAGTGTGACAATGCTATTTATTTGAATCTGTAATGATATAACTTTGTCTCCTGTTTAATGTATTTTAGCAAACATTACTTGGAGGTAAAGCCATTAGTATATTGCACATATATTAATTAGGCTGTCTCATTTATTGTGTTTGAGAAAAACTTTCTTCCACAATCTCATTTTAGATGAGCTAACCCCAGTATAAAATGACTAAACCTCTTTTTTTTTCTTACTTGCTTTTCAATCTAAGTCATAAAACCAAAAAAAACCTCCTTGTTTTCCTTAAAAACTTCCCTTAAAATATTATCTTTGGATTTCAAAGTGAACGTATCCATTTTTACTCTAACCAAAATATTCAGAGAACCACTGCATGTTTAGCTGTGTACATATGAAAACTCACTATGCATTGGCGAGGTCACACTTCGAGTCCTGTGTCTGGTTTTGGGCCCTTCACTCTAAGAATGACATTGAGATGCTGAAGCATGCCCAGAGAAGGACAATGAAGCTGGTGAGAGGTCTAGAGTATAAGTGGATGACGAACCTGCCGGAGTTTAGTTTGGTGAAAAGGAGGCTCGGGGAGCCCTTAATCACTCTGTACAACTGCTAGAAAGAGGTTGTAGACAGGTGGAGGACAGTCTATTTTCCCAGGCAACCAGTGACAGGATGAGAGAACACAGACTCAGACTGTGCCAGGGTAAGTTCAGGTTGGACATCAGTAAGAATTTCTTCAGGGAAAGGTTGTTAAACTCCCTCCCAGGGAGGTAGGTGGTGGAGTCACCATCTCTGGAGGTGTTCAAGAAACTACTGGACACAGCACTTAGTTCTATGGTCTAATTGACAAGGTTGTGATCAGTCAAAAGTATGAATTGATAATCTTGGAGGTCTTTTCCAACCTTAATGATTCTGTGACTCTGTATGAAATAAAACACTCAAACAAGTAGAAAAAAAATTGTATGTTTGTATATTTGCTTATACAGTACATCACTATACAGCTCGAACTACAATGAGGTCTGAGACAGAAATAAGTATAGTTCTACTATTCCATCATCTCAGCAGCTGGAAATATGACCCTCAGAGTGTGAGGAATATGCTTAAAAATGGAAATCCAGAGCTTTTTCAGATGCTGTTGCTCTCATTCTTAAACTCTTGCTTCTTCTATATGAGTCCTGTAAGTCCTATACTCCTGTCCCAGAGTTATATATATAAATATATGATTCATATAATGGATCTAGATACCTATATTTAGACAACAGAATTGTTTTCCTGTCTTCACAGAACCTCGAAGTGTCTTTCAAATGAATTACAATGCCTCTGCAAAATAACAGCCTTCATTTTTCTTTCTTTTGAATCTTCATCAAAAGAATAAGATGGGATAAAAAAAAAACTAACCAAAGCAGTTTTTGTCATGTTTGTCTACCTACATTCTTAAAATTAATATTATGTGTTTTCCCCTAAATACAGTATAAAAAAAAGTCACAAACTCAATTGAATCCTATGATCTATAGTCAATTTTTATTCTCAAGGGAATAAGGGGGGACCTACTTATTATTTATTTCCAGCCTTTTTTTTACTTTGATATCTTCCTAGACATATGTTCACATATCAATTGATTTTCACGGTATTGATAAATTGTCAAAGAACTTTAAGATTAATCAATTTATTGTTTTTATTGAAAACATCTGATGTGCACTGTGTATTCTGGTAGTATTATGTCTCTGTTACTAAATTTCTTCTGGCAGCTTTAGAGTTTTGACAAGATGACTTCATTTGTAGAAAAATGGATATTCAAAAAACTTCTACAAAGTCTTTCTGAAAATTCTGGATGGAGGGGAAAAAAAGTAACATCTCACGACAGAAACCATATTCAAGCCTGCTTTCCTAGTCTATTAAATTCTAAAAGAACATATTCTGAAAATGCAAGAGAGGAAACATCAGTAAAGTGACTAACAGTAGACAATGGAAGATAAGCTTTTGCACAGGGTTTAAACAAGTTCCAAAAGTTACAGTTGATTCATTCCTTTGATCATCAAGCAGAATTAGTAACTTAAAATGCAACAAAAGACATTACTGGGCTTTGATCAATTTAGCAGTTTTAAAATAAATTAAGTGTCTGCAGTCAGTCAGTAGCAAAATGAAAGAGAGCTGCATCAATGTATATGTGAGGCATCGTCAGAGCTACTTTCACATCAGTACAACTTTCATTGTGTGATGAGCAGCCAGCAGTGCTTAGAGGGCTGAATAATCCTTTTTGAGGACAAGCAGTTCTGAGCAGTACAGTTCATGTCTGCCTCATCTCTCTCTTACAATATAGATAAATCGGTTCTGATGTGGTCACAGTTGTAAAGAATCATGTGCGTTATTTTTAAAATGATGATTCTTGATTTACGTCAACTTGTCTTTATCAAAAATTCTCTATGAAAAGCTGAGGTTTGGTTTGGTTTCTTCTTCAAGAAATCTTGAAAAATAATCTTTTTAACAAACTGAGGGAAAATCTCTTCATTGCAGAGCCAAGTTTGCTTCAGTGCTGTTGTTTTTTTTTTATTTTACCAAAATCCATGTGCTAGTGGCTGTTGCATGATACACTTGAGACTTTTCATATTGCATTTTCATATATACACTATTAGATGCAGCAGTTCAGAAATGTGAAATTCTTCTGCAGCTACAGAAGGGATTTTCTAAAAAGGATGTATCCATGTCTGGTTTAGCCAGAACCAAGCAGGAAGATGAAATAGAGTACCGTGAACTTTGGGGGAAATAAGCAAGCCTGATGATTTATCATTTTTCTTGGTTTTAGTACCTGCAAAGTCTGAGTCAAACATTATTCTGGACTGTTTTTTAAATTCACACTTTGTATAGAAATAGCAGATAGTACGTGGTAAAACCTGCTTTAAAGCAGGTTTGGTGTTTGACTACTTCATCTAACCTTCAAGACATGAGTAGTGTCTAAATACAAAAGTAGTTTCAAAAATACAAAAGGAAAGATGAAAGGATAAAAACCACCTTGGGAATGTATAGACAATTTTTTCATTGTTATATTGCTGTCACGTAGACAAAACCACTCAAAAAAAAGATTGGGTTTTGTTTGTCTCTTTCATTTTGTTGAGTAAGGGTCTAATTACTTCACACTTCAGCTTCCCCCAATTTCGTTTCACACCAGGAAATTTCCATTTGCCAATGATGAACCATCTTCCATACTGTTGAATTTGATTACTACTCATATTTATTTTCCATCTGAAGTATGAGGTATTCTTACATTCTGAGATGCCTCCAGTTAAAAAAAAAAAAACAGAAGATTAGTAAGGTAAAATCCATTTGCCTTAACATTGGACATCTGTGGATAAAGTTGTCATTTCATATCGCTTTATAGTCAAGGAAGGAAATAGATATGTTTCTGGCTGTAATTCATAGATATTATTTTGATACCTGCATGAAGTCAGTCAAATTCCACTTATGAAAAAAGGAAAAAAAGAACTGTTACTAAAAAATACCAAATAAAACCTGACCAACAAACTCAATTTGGTTAAAAGAAAAATAATATTCACTTTCAGTAAATGCTGAATGCTGCCTATTAAAAACATCATTGTCTTTAAAGTGCTTCAATGTTATAACAAATATATTGCCAGTAACTTACAGAAGATTAAAATCATGTGTACTTAAAAGTTGAAATATCACCTTAACAAACACTTAATAAAATAAAATTTCAAATCTTATCTACAAGATGTTACTGTTTTGAAATTGCATGGATGCAATTGGTTAAGAAATTGATTAAAATGTAAATACAAAAGAAGTATCACAAAAGTTTACTTTTTACAGGTTATGTGCACTGAAAATTGATTGACTTGCTGAGCATTTTGAGAAAATTATACTTTTGACAATATCTTACATAATAATAGTTCTTTTCCAATATATTATATACCCTGGGTTGTTTTTTTTTTTCCTGAGTTTAAATACTTATGGATGTCTTTAAACTATAATGTGTTGCTGAACTTAAAAACATACTCCCAGGATTTGCTTGAGATTCATCTAAATCTAGGAACAGATTTGTGGAAAACAATAGTTGAAAAACTGATGATTAAGAATGTTTGTTGTGCATTTTTGTTGTGTATTCCTACGTAAGCGAATTTTGTTGTGTATTCCTATTGAGCAATCTTTTTCATGCTGTTCTTACTATTATATTTTCTTAATAAATAGTATGCTTTCATTTAACAAAATTAAAAGCCCTCTTTTGCAGAATTTAACACAGTAGCATGTCCTCTCATGATAACTACAGATAAATATTTCTGAGATTAATCCATAGTAGAATGGGAATGTTACAGAGGGGAAAGAGTTGCCGCACAAGAGGCCCCTAATGTTCTTTACTCAGCATGCATCTATATAACTAACAGCACAGTTCAAGGTTTGGTGGCAAAAGTAATAGTTCCCTGTTTACTTACTTCCCTCAAAAAGAATAATAGATTGTTCAGTATATTATTATATAGTCAAAGTCAGTCTTTCAGAACAAATTGAGAGAATTGCTTGTAAAAAGGAATAGAATGTGGTTTTCCTGATTAAAAAACATATACGCAAACTACATAATAATCCTTAAGTGGGCTTATGTGTCTTTTTTCCTTTCTTTTTTGAACAACATGGTGTAGTAGTGGCACTTTGTGCCACACGTCTGATGCTGGTAAAAACCCGAAGTTTGATCTTAACTAACCTATAAAAGGTTTGTTTTGTGTTCTTGCATGTATTGTGCCATTAATGTACTACACACAGGTGTATTTATGGACATAATTTATTTTTTCTCCAGGGATCATTGCATGAATAGGAAAACAATCAGACTGCAAATCAAAAGCTTCAGAGAGAAGATGGACGGAATTATACTCCCTTCAAATCCGATATCACAAAATTCAAGGTATATTTTATTTCTAGCACTCTTGGTTAGATGAACAGATGATTCTTGATTGCAATCAAATGCAACCAGCCAGGACTTGGAGTGTACATGATCTTTAACTCTGATTGGTTCATCTCTGTTTAATAGTTTGCAAATTGAACATTCACTGAACACAATGTAAATGAAGTTGGAATATCAACCTTTTGACTCATATTTAATGCTAGTGGCAAAATTTTGACTTAATGGAAACACATTTAAACTACAGGAAAATTAATGAGCTAATATCAGTGTTCAGAACCAAATATGCTGATTAATGGTTTCTGCAGCTTGTATATCATACCTTCACAGTAATCCAAGTAAATATCTGAAAGTGTAAATCAAGTCTGAGTTATGTGCCAGCTCCACATAAACTGAATGTATTACAGTATGCTGCAATTTTTTGTTTTCACACTATCCAATACATTACAGCATTGCAGAATTCCGTCTGAATTTTTTGATAGAATACTTTTGTTCATCATTCCTCTTTGCAGAGTAATAAATTACATTAAATATTTAGTAGAAATTTAGGCATTTTCCTGTCCCATTTCTTTTTAAAGTCAAGTTCTTATTTCACTTATCACTGTCAAACCAAATCTTATTATTCAAACAGTTTATTAGGACAAAAAGAAAACAAAGGCATTAGATCATTCATTTGAATACTCTCTGTGTCTGTTCCTTGTAAAACGTATTTGGTTTGGATATCTTTTCCAATCTTCTATGAAATGAACTCAAAATCCTTGTACAAGTCTTATTGGGCGTTATAGTAAAATCATTATCTACCATTACCAAAATTAGTTTCTTTCTTGTTTGGAAAGATTTAGGTAGCTAAGTAAAAAAATCAGATGTTAGATGCCTATAACTCAATCTCTGCTTTGATAGTTCAAATGGCAAATTTCACTGCTAGGATGCTTTTACTCCTGCATATTTCTACAGAAACTGATATATTAGGTTACAATATAAACAGTGAATTTCAGTATTTCCACCGAAGTATAAACACCACTTGCCAATGTGAATAATAAGGTTTGAGGGCCTATTGGACAAGTGGCAAGAGGAGTTTCCAAATTACAGAAAGTCTAATAATTAAAACACTCAGTTGTTTCTCTGATGTTCTAGTTTATGATTAATATAAATGTTTTAATTAGATTGAGAATCCAAAATTAATGCATAAAGAAGTCTTCAGGTTAAAGAGGTAAAAGAATTCTGATTCCAGTGGAAACCAGGAAATCTATTTTGAAATAACACTGGAACTACCAGCTTAGGTAAAAAAAAATCCATGTCGACATTCAAAATTGACTTTTTAACTTAACTCTCTCATGAGATCCTATAAAACTTTTTTTAAAGACCTGTAGCTATTTATCCTTTTTTTTTTTAACAGGTAATAGAAAAGATGCCTCAGTTGCAAAAAAACCCCACAAAAAAACCAAACAAAAAACCCTCCACAAATAAACAAAAAACAAACAAAAAACTCCACCAAAGCCAGAAATAGTAGATATTTTAATTAATATTTAAATTAATAATTAGTCTTAAATATTTTAATTAATAACATTTAATAGTAATAAATTTGCAGATTCCTTAGTTTTCATTTTAAGTTTCATAAAATTTAAGCATCATGCCTTCAGATTGTAATAGAAATAAATACTCTGAATCCAAATATTAAAGGTATTAAGTAATACCTTCTGCCTTAACATATTGGATCAACACCATATTATTAGACATAGAGATTTTATTCAGCATGAAAGAATATAAACAAAATTCAAAAGCCTTAGCTTGCATTTGGAAAGGGTGTCCTTTGACTTTATGTTAGTAACATTATCGTAGCGATGGTGACAGAAGCCAAAAACCCTCTGCAACAAAGAATCTTCAGTGTATTTGTACACAATTATGCCTCAAGAAATTTGCTTGTGATACTCCAGCAAACTGGGACTGGTATCAGCCTGTCATTCTATGGGTGTCCCATAAATCCTTTGTTATATCTGCTTCGGTTGTGTGGATATATTTTGATTTCTAAATCTTATCAAATATTACTAAACACCAGTACAGATGTAGATTTAGCTCAGATTTCTATTAAACTCAGTGTGAGCTTAGATAATCTACTTCATATGTAAACATCTATAGTCAGATAAATAAACTGAGGTGTCTTAAAGCTGGAGCTATATCCCAGATGGAAATTCTGGCTTAATCTAGAAGAGATTAGAGACTACAGAGAAAAAAAAATAAATTCTAAAAACATATTTTCAATCACACTTTCGTCATTTGCTTACTTTTAGATATCCCATTGCTTCAAACTGGTAATCAATTACTCTAAAATGTAGTAAACAATGAAACTGATTCTAAATAATCAGACATATAAGAAGGCACATTTCTTATGCACATAACTAACCACCAGGGAAGGAATTTGGAATAATTTGAGACTTAGTATTACAGGAATAAGTGGAGAAAAGTTTGATTGGCCTTCAAAACAGAAAAAAAACAACTCAATGGAACATGGCTATTTGTGGAAAGCCCTTTTGAAAATGAAGAATCACAGTTTGTGATGCACTAAAAAACCCTATGATACAATAAGATATGTAGTCTGTTTACCTAGAGACTGACATCACAGTAATTAAGAAGTCTCTATAAATTAACACCAGTAACATTTTTTAAATCCAAACAGTTCTTATCAATATACAGAAACAAAAGTTTAATTTAGAATTATTGAATTATTTGAAAGGAAGTGTAAGGAAGTAATTAGCTGATTATCTTCTCCTGAGAAACTTTTAAAACACTTTTAAGTAGATCATGGTGTAATTCTCCCCAAAAAAACCCCAATTAATTATAAAATATCAGGCAAAGGCAGGAAGCCTCTGTGTGCAGCACACAGGGTCTCTGAAGACTGTTTAGACTTCTTGACTTCATAATCCACTACATCTGTATTCTGACAGGTAAAACTTTCAGTTATGATTAAAGGTATGCAGTCAAATAACATTTTCCTCCTTCCAGTTAGTTCAGTTTGCTTTCCTTCATTTCAACTGTCCCTTTAACACTCCAGACAGAATTATTTTAAAAACTGCTTATGAAAATAAATGTGCGTGAAATCAGAAAGAAGAATTTGATGTCTGCTACAAAATAAAACCAGAACACAAGCGATAAGTTTTTATCTAGAGGAAACTAACAAACAAACTCAACTACTGGTAAAACCTACAGTTAGAGTCAGGTATGCTAGGTTATTTCTGCCCCACAAGAGATCTTTTTGAAAATGACTTAAACAATAAAATATCTTAAATGTGGTGAGAGAGGGAGGCCAGAGGCATTAAGCTGAAGCATTTATTATGCTAGATAAGACCTTAGCAACAACTTACTAACAAAGTCTAATTTCCACTTTTTTAGTGATGAGAAACCAGTTTCTCACTTTTTCCTCACTTTGGATGTCGCAGTAGAAATGCAGTGACACTGAGACAAAGCAAAGGTATATTTACAAGGAATTTGATGGCACACTTTCTTTTGGATATGCTGTTATTGAAAATATGTTAACCCTGGACCCACTGAAAAAATACTGAAATACTTACAGTCAAAAAAACAACTTCCATAACTTTTATTATCAAATATAACTTGCCATATGATCTCTCTTTGTAGTATTGTTTTTGATTCTTTCATTGGAGGAATTAAATTACTGCTTATATATTTTATAGATTTTTTAAAGGAATGTTAGGGTACACTTGAAATGCCACAGGTAGTAAATTATTTTCTTTTTGATTAACAGAGAGAATATAAAAAGCATAACCATTAAAAATACATTGCTTTTTTTTCTCCTTAGTTTAATATCCGGACAAATAATAGGAGAAAACCCACATACTTTAACAATTTCTGGTTCTGCTTTGTCATACATTTGTATTGGGTCTCTATCAGCCATGACTCACTTCACTGATAAAGTGTGTTTCTCCTGTGATTTCCATCTTGCATAAAGTTACACATATTGATCGTGGGTGTTTCAAGAATACTAATATCCTCTCCAGTTTTCAGCTGTTACCCACATGGTGTTCCTGAAGTTTTTACATGCCACAGCTTGTTTACTAACGAGGGACGGCATTTTTCCACTTAAAAATGTTTTGAAGAACAGTGATAGATTATCTCAATTTTCAGTGCCCTTGAAAGGTGTGTCCTACTTAGGACCAGCAGTTTTAAAAGCTCTTAAGCTGTTTAAATGCTTTTGAGGACAAAATATTGACCACAGAAAGTTTTATATCTGAGATAATAAAAGCTATACTAAGCATGTCTAGAGAAGATCAAGATAAGAGATTAGTATTACTCATTCAAAGCAACTTTGTTTATTGTAGTTTAGTCTGTTTTGTACTCAGCTCCTTATGACTTTCAAACCTATTACTACACAGTCTAAACATATCAGAAACTGTGTTATAATGAAATAATATTTTCATTACCAATTTCTTTATTAATATTACTTTATCTGCAAAATGCCCCTCAGTTTTTACAAACATGTTTTTTCTCTCTCTCCTGTTGTTTTCTGGATGTTTGGTTTGGGTTTTTCTGTTTCTTTGTTTGTTTGCTTGTTTAAACTTTGCTGGTTCTCTCCATGTTTGAAAATGTTTATAAATCCCAAGAATATCTTTGGATGTATCTACACATCCATAATGCATGAATGTGGCATTCCTTCCATCCCTACATAGCAGCAAAGTTCTAGGTTGTGTTGCAGGTCAGTGGCCTTTTCCATATGTACAGTCTCTTTTGTACATTCTCTACGGTGCTCAGAATGCCTTTGACTTAACACATCTAAAAAGGAAATGTGGAACATATTTCTTCAACTCAAAAAACAAAATCCCAAACAGCCCAATACCTAAAACAAACAAACAAAAAAACCCTACAACAAAAAACCCTACAAACCTTCCCCCTCAAACACCTTTACAAAATCAGAGAATTTATTTTCTTTATCACTTTTTTTCATGCTTCACATACATTTAAATCAGAATTATAAGTGCAAAACTTCAAGAGAAACAAATAGAAATATTAAAACTATTTGTTTCTTTAGGTCTTTTTAAAAAGATCACCCTGATGCTCCAACAAAACAAAAAGATGGTTTCTGTTCCTGGGGAAAGTAAGGCAACAATTTTGAGGACAGACATGAAATTAAAAGAAGTTCATCTCTGAAAAAAAAAAAAAAAGCAGCAAGGAGCAACAGTTCTTTGAACAACATCTCTTTTTAAATAGCTGGACACAAAAATGAACACGGATATAATTGCATGGAAGTGATTAGAAATTCATAGCATGCAAAAAAATAAGAAAGATATAGTGTGAGTTGTAAAGCCTAAAAAAAAAAAAAAAGAAATGGCCAGGAATTTTTTATAATGCCTTTAACATAAAAAAGCATAACATTCCCAGTTTCACATTTTTCAAATGTCTTGTCTCTTACATGCAAAATGACCACTCCATTTTGAAAAGGTTTCTGATATAATTGTAAAATTAGAAACAGATTGCTGATATTAGTCCTCTGTGATGGGAATCCTAGCCACAGTAATTGCAAGGAGTTTCCTTTTAAAAGTTAATTGAAAGCGCAGCTTGATGCCATTTGCAGTTTAAATACTGAAAATCAGCACATTAAAATACAGAATTAATATGTTCGCATACTCTTTTTTTTATTATCAAAGAAAGGACAAGTGGAGTACATCTCTAAATAGATAACTACACAAACAAAACCTTTCGTCCCTTTGAGGAAACAAAAGAATAATGTATTTTCATTTCTTATTCAATTTAAATAGTTGTAAGCAATCATTTCCACCAGTATATTGAAACCTGCTGATATCTTTAAATATCTGTCATACCAAAAAGGGAGACAAGGCTCACAGGATTCCCTGTTTTTACAAGATTTTAATGTCACCTTTGTGTACTTAGCTTGCTCATAACCACAATTATTATCAGGGTCTTCTTGGGAGAGTTTTATATTGTTGTGCAAACTATAAAGCTTTAAAGAAACTGGCACTATTGTAGCCCATTTTGCAGAGTGTTGCCTACACAGAAAATCAGCCTTAGATATTGAAATGTTAGTTAGCTCCTGCCATTCAATTCTGTTCAACTAACCTGAACAAATTCTATTTAATTGGGACTTCTGGTATGTGACTGCCTTCTTGTCAAGAAAGGAACTCTAGGGAGCCTACTAAACTAATGCTATATTTTGGATCTAGGGTTGATGTTCTTGGTGATGTGAAATTAGCCATAAGTCATTACAGATTTTTTTTTCTGAAAATTCTGCCATTTTTTGTAAGTAAGAGAGGATTTTTTGTAGGTAAGAATATTTGTTCCTTTGCAAGTGAACTGCTAACAAAGTAAATAAATCAGAAATAACATTACCTTGAATCCTATGGCTTTATGATTTAAAAGGTTATGTCTCAGAAACATAGAATTTGAACTCCTTTTAATAAAGCTTTAGCTGAAATATCTGTTAATATCACATATTAATAAAAAATTTCATAGTATTAAAATATGGCCACTTGTACAGAGAAAATCCACAATGCGTGCACATATGTCCTGACCTAATAAGCATACATGAAGCAAATTTTAACTATAAATCAGTCATAACAACTGTTTTATGGCTTTCATTATGTGCCTTGAATAAGGGAAACAAAATGCTTTGCTAGATCAAGGGCTTCACAAAACATTTTTTAAATGCATAATCATATAATCAACTGAATAGAGTAAATTATTTGAATGCATGGAATATGAGTAGAACTGGAGCACACCTAATAAAAGTTACTTCAACAATGCTCCCAGCTACAGCTTTCAGGAATACTTTTTTTTGCCTTGTGTGATCATTTTAATGACAATGCACTTTATTCTTTCATGAGCTGAACCCAGCTTAACTTCCTAAGTAATGGAGAAGAAATAAAAGAAGTTAGTAGATCCTGCACCAAGTGGTGAACAAATAAATTCAGTCTTAGCACCAGTTGGCATGAGCACCAAAAACAATAACACAAGAATTATAATTGTCACAGTGGAAAGAACACCTGGAAAAATGTAACGAAGGGAAAAATCCATCCTGCTATTTTGTTTTGGCGATTTCTGTGACTTTGTTGCAGAAAACCTCTGCCTGCTCACTCTGGTGAAACAAACTGGCATGTGGAATATTACGCTGATGAATCAACAGCACAGATGCTACTGGTTGCCCATGATAGCCCAGGGATTTGGCAACAGCAACAGCAAATAGTGCTCTCCACCCTCCAAGCGTCTTACTGACCCTCTAGGGTCTAAATGTTATTCCCAAATAAATTCTCTCTCTTCTCTTTAGTATGCTTCTGCTTTCTCTGGATTGCTGTATTGCCATGTTCGCCTAACTCTATTTTCTCTTTTTTTGTACTTCCTGATATGAAAGCAACATCTTAAATATGACCTATTTTGAATTCTCCTTACTAACACATTATTGTAACAGGAAAACCATTATGTATTTTTGACAGTTGAGAAGAAAAATCTAAAATACACAGATTTTCCTTATGAATACCATAGATTATGACATGATATAACATGACATGGTCCAATCACACCCTTGAAGATAAAAGTTTAAATTAGTAAATTTTTCTTCAGAGATGTTTCACTGTAAAAATAAATAAATAATTTTAGAAGTCTTATTAATGTCTAATGAATAATTAATTAATCTGGCTCATGTAGATATAGACATCTTCATGAAGACACACAAGCTTTTAACCTACAGCTGACTTCTAACCATGATACCTTTATTTCCTTCAGATTAAGAGAATAAATCTTCAAATTCAAATGCAATCAATGGTTCATGACTTTGCATTAAAATTACATATGACATAGCAAAAATCCATCGAGATTTTATTTAGATATCCTACAATACTGCTATGGAAGCCCCAAATAACAGATGAGGAGTAGAACAAGCCCTTGTTCTCTTGGTAGAAGTAATACATACAAGCAGGGACCTATATGGTAAGATAGAGCATGACAAGTTTCTAGAGAATTTCCATCCACAGGGAAAAAAAGAACTGGTTGCAAGAAGATAATTCTGATAGCTGAGGCACTTGAAGGGTTTACTTTGTTTAACAACTCTTCTGTGTAGCTTATATAGAGGTGCAATAGAATGCATGGTTTAAAAAAAAACCAAAAAGTGTGTGTGTGTATATATATATATATACACACAGACAGAATGTCCTGATAATGAGCTTCATAATGTTCCTCTCAGATCTGTGGCACCATGTAGGCAATAAGAAACTTCTGGGGATGAAGCAAAATTTTGATGACCTCCCCAGTTTCTCTCTCAGACTATTCTGTGCCCTGTATTAGAGGTTACCTAAAAATGTTCCAGGGTTTTTCCTTTATGATTTCCTTGTGTTCCTGTTATTTCAGGATATTATAGGAATAATCCCTGGTTGTGGCTATGGCTGTGAGTAGAAATTGCTGTTTCATTTATATAGAGCAGACTTTCCAATAATAATGTGTAGGATTACTTCTCCAATTCAGACCTTATTGTAGGCTACTTGGCCAAAAGTAATGACTGCAGCTGCTTATAGTGGGTATCAAGGATACAATTCCCTCAAGATATGACCCTTGTATTAAAAAGGAGAAAAATGGACAAGGTTGGTAAGGTTTTCCATTTTGGAAGCACAAAATAATTTTCAGAAAGAGGCTATCAGTTCTGAAAAGCAACCAGGGATTAAAGTGATACTAATAAGCAAAAAAAAGATATAGCATTTAGTTTTTAACAGTCCTTTTTCCAAAACTGTAGAAACGTAAGTCCTTTGAATGAAAAAGAAACAGATTCTTAATGTCAAAATTAAACACAATTAAGCATGATTAGTAAGATTCATTCTGGGTAGGACATCAAACATCATGAAAACATGACAGTGTATTCCAGATGCATTTTATTAAAAATTAAAAAAAGACAAAGAGAAAAGGGCATGAGATTGATCCAGACATTCACAACTAGATTGCAACTTTACCATCAATGATTCTCATGGCAGTTTTTAGTCTGAGACACAGACATCCCCATTGCAAGAGGGACACTTCCAAAGATCCCCTGGAGTATAGCTTCTGTCCTAGTAGCACAAATCATGAAACCATGAAACCGTCAGTGACACCCTTGAGTGCATAGCACATACACAGCAAGGGAAATTAGCACCAAAAAACTTCCTCCATGCTACAGCATTGCATAGATGCACTCTGTGAGGAACTGGGGAATGCCAGTTACATAGGACAAGCTGAGGTCCACATGCCAGCATATACCATGGGCTGCACATGGAAAAGAATACTGCCATTTAAGGGATTAATAGAGAAAGGGGAAATGACCAGCTATTAGCCAAAACCTCTCCCTGATAGAAATTCTTCTATAACCCTATCCATTTTTATTTGAAATGTGAAGTTAAACTGTTTCTGCCAACCTTTTGCTATTCAGTATCCTTTTTTTCCTTAGGTTTACTTTGTTTAGATGTGTGTTTTTTTCAAACAGCTGTCTCCTTTTCCCAGCTTTAAAACTACATCTTTTTAATAGGACTTCTCATTTCAGCTATTTTATGTCTGCACTACAGAGATCTATTCACTAGTTCAGCTGGAGAAATGTTGAAATTATCATCAGAATCTATTTTCTTCAGGAGCCTCCTGGGAACACTAAGATTGACAAAAGACCTCAGAAAAATAGCAATCTATTCTGGAGCTGTTTATTCCTTTTGCTTCATTCTTGCCGGGAACTGTTCATCTGAGCTCTCCCCTGGGCTGAGCATCTTGAAGGACCTCTTATGTCAACTAGAAAGCAAAAGAGTGTCAAAATAAGACAGTTGTAGAAGTTTTGCTAATAGTATAATTCCAACAAAATTTTGTTATGTTTGATCCATTTTAATTTTGTATTGCTTTGTTTTCAAAGTCTCTAATCAAGAAGGCTTAAATACACTAGTACGTATCATCACCTTGATTTGTACTGGGATTTAGTCAGAGTTTCTATTTGAATTGATTGAATTTATAACTAAGACAAACTCTCTGATTTTTACTGAAGCACATTATGTTCTCTGCTGCATGTGTTATGACCTCATGCCATCCATCTATCACAATCAACAGCAACACTTTGATGAAAATTGATATCAAACTCCCAGCAATGACATTAAAGCAGTTTGAGATAAAAGACATCACACTTTAACTTCTTTCAGCACCAAAATATAATAAATACTAGTCTCTTCACTTAAAATGGTTTCTCATTATAAGAATAAATGATTTTTCTTGTGCAGTCAACATTTATCATCTCTTTTGTCCATAAGAGATATTTGTTTTCTCTGCTAGTGAAGCACTTAAATTTTCTGTCTGTTTCTAAAACAACAGACATATTGTTATGGCTTCTAGAACAAAACAAGGACATACCTGTACTGCCACTTTTCTTCCTTTTGCCTGTAGTACAATAATGCATTTGTAATTTGTCAAATGGTCCCTTTTGATTGTCCAAAAAATGTTTTCCAGTCTTCTAAATAACATTGTACACCAGTTTTCTCTGAAAGCTTTTAAAGATGTTTATATTCAACACGAGTACGTATTCAACATTATACTTCTGCCTCTCCACAAGTTTCATAAATGCAGGGCTGTCATTATTTATTTATTACTTTAGATTATTTTTTCTAGGACTTCTCAGTATAAATTACATTTAATGAATTTTTTTTTTTGGTTTGAGCTTAACTCATCCACTGTTGCACACTTGAGTCACACTTTTGCATTACTGATAACATAGCATGTATGAGACAGTATGGAATGGGCTGCCCAGGGAGGTGTGGATTCTCTGTCACTGGAGGTATTTAAGAATAGTCTAGTAACTGTTGGTAGTGGATCAAGGGTTGGACTTGATGGTCTCAGAGGTCCTTTTCAATCCATCTGATTCTATGATTCTATGATTTCTTATCTATAATTAACGTATTAAAGGTGATGAAGCAACTCATAACTTCGGTAAAAGTTGCCAAGTACCCCCCAATCTTTTTTTAAGATTTTGTTTGAATAAATCTCATCAGTAGTTGTATCTGTTATATCATCTTAAGAAATTATGTCTGCATTCTTTATAATGGATCTGGAGCCAATTCTAACTGTGTAATATTTCTGTTTGGAGATTACTTCTACTAATAAATGCACAAGTGTTATATCCATGAGACATTGTAGTGGTTTAGGAATGGTTCTGCCAAATTTAGTGCTTCCACTGAAACCACACTGCTGCTCACTCCATCTCTCCCCCTCTCCTCTCCTCCCCTGGAGAGCTGGAGAGGAGAATTGGAGGCACGAAGGTAAAGATCACAGATTGAGATAAGAACAGTTTACTGGAAACAGCAATGAGATATAAACATGAGCAGTAACAGCACAATACTAATGACAGAGGGTACAATAAATGAACAATTCACACAGAACTTCCCCAAGAGACAATACCTGACAGCTCCCTCCACCACGCTACACTGACTGGCAAGAGAGCCTTTCTCCAAAGAGACTCCCTTATACTGCTCCCCAGAAATGACTTGAGGTGGTATAGAACAACTTCCAGGTCCTAGCCATGCCTCTTCCTGGCTACAGCAAAAATTAGCCCTCTCCTAACTGGAACCAGAACAGACATATAAAACTCTTGGAACAGCCACGAACAGTTTGTAAACCTTATTGGTATAATGGCCTCAAACATCATAAACAGCTTTAAAATTTTAAACTGCTAGCAATTTGAAAATGCTTATCACGGACCTTTGTTTCAGGCCATTTACACAATGCATAGTTCAGGGGGTTTTGACTGAGAACATAGTTCAGGCTTAACTTTATTAAGAATAAATGTGTTTGACATCTTTAGCTAATGTCTTATGAGATCACATTTCCTTTCACTTCTTTCAAAATATTTTAAATGTATGCAAACCTTGTACATTACAAACCAGTGTAATAGGTTTGCTTTCATGAGATGTTCTGTATTTCAAAATAAATTACTACTATCATCATACTTGTTGCTTCACTTGTTTTATTTTCTAATTTGCATCATATTTTGATGTAAGTAGCCTAAGCAGCTTTCAGAGAGGCATCTTCCCATGTATTGTTATTCTCCTAGCCTTGGGATAGGGGAGGGGTAGGAGTCAATCAAAAAAGGTTACTCAAATTAAATAGATGCACTTTAAGAAAATCCACTAAGTGTGCAAAATATATGACAAATAACAAAACAGTTTATTTTGACTGGGCTACAAACTGACTTTCACCATACTGAGATGTTTTGTTGTCTAATGCTCACCAATTTAGTAATGACTGTGGGTTTTGTCTTTTCATGCAACATTAAAAGTTGAGTTGGAGTAACAGAATGAATTATTTTATATCTGTTGAAAAGAACTGATCTTAGGTTACATTTTTCAAAATGGAAGACAACTTTTCTGAAGTGAGACTTGAGAGTCTCCTTGTAATTATTTAAAGAAATGCATTTTTAATTATTACTATAAGCCTTTTTAATGAAAAGTATGTATATCTGTGTATATATATATATATATACATAAAATCATTCTAAGTCTTTAAGGTCTCTTTTCATTACTTTATTTATTTCAGGTTATATCCCTGTATCCCATTTAATTTAAGGTGGATTCTTTAAGAATGTCTTTAAATACTAGACACCCCAGTACTGACCCTTGACTACATATTTATCTTTTTCACAACTTTTCTTTATGTATTGAAAAGAAAAAAAAAACAAAACCCCACTCTTTTGCATTGTATATTGTTATTTTATAAGAGTTAATATAAGCACAAACTTCTTTAAGTCTTGAACACGACTTGAGTGATTTTTTTTTCCTTCTCCCATCTCTTATTTATTTCTAGTAAGAAATTTTGAGAACTTTTCTAAGGCATAAAAAATTCTCTCTGGTGTAGTCTATTTGAATAAATAGGTTGGATCTTTCAGATATTTAAACTGTAAGCTTCAAGTTTAACGGAAGTTATATTGATATGGATCCTTACAGAAGCTTCTATTAGAAAATGTGATGTTCTAGTGATGTATTATGTAAAAAAAATATAATTAGAAATTAAGACTATATTTTGAAGAATGTTTAAGATTATTCTTTTAACAAATTCCAGAAAATATTTAGAAATATGAAAAGTAGACAGTCTTAGCCTTATTTCACCTAGGTTCATCATCTGTTTCATTGTTGCTTGGAAAGTGCTGTGCACTGCAAGATATATTAGCTTTATGCCCAAAGATATATAACATAAAATACAGCTTTAATTTGTGGAGCCTGAACTTTCATTAATATAATGTTTTATTTTTACTTTCCAGTCTTTCAAAGAATTGATTGATACATGAATCTTCATTAATTTCTTCCTTCTCCTACACCCCCTAAACATGCATATTGATTTTACTTGCCAGAGAAGCATATTAAATGCCTCTGGCTTTCTAGAATTGTAAGACATCTGATCAGTAAATAAAAACACTGGCATGTATTTGGCATTGTTCTTTCTGTTTTAGATGGCTTTTGTACAACATTCACATTAGCTCAGTGCCCACAACCTCAAACTGAATAACACTGGAAGTGTAATGTATGTAGGAAGCTTGAAGGCAAAGTGCCAAATGAATATTGGCCTTTCATGTCCTTCTGTGGTGAGTACATGTGCAAGCTGGATCAAGGATGGAGAACAGATAGATGAATATTAAATATTCTCAATGCACACGGTAATGACTTTAAAATTAATTTCCTTAGGACAAATCCAACATGTTGATCCAACTCAATAATTTTTTCAAAATCTTGGTCTGGATAAGATATCATTTACTGTAATAGGCAGCCATTTCCAGAAGTAATGAGAAACATAAACAATAATTTTTGGGCATAAATACAAAACGAGTCAGAAATTAAATCCCCAGAAGGGCAGACATGATTTATATGCAATTCCATTTTCCACATCTCAGACATGGACCATTACACATTGTTTTACTCATCCTTATAAACACAGAAATTTTTATTTGTTTAAATTGATCACAATCACAGTAAGATCTAATCTTTGACCATTAATTTCTAATGGGCAGTTTAGATGTTGTGCAAGAGTTTTTGTAGAATTAGTAGTAGTTAATTTATTTCTTAAAGGCAATTGACTCCTACTCTTTTTTAAATTAATGTTTAAAAATTTATTTCGGCTGATTCAGTCTCTGACCTGAGTCTCTGACAGGTATATATCAATATATTACTTGAAACATGTATGTCTTCCTTCTCTTCTGGTGATGTAGGTTTCTACCCTGCAGCCTGTGAGGAACCCTGTGAAGAAGGTCGTCACTGCAGCCCCTGGAAGGGACCGTGGCAGGGCAGATAACCACACTGCATCCCATGGAGGACCCACACTGGAGTGGTATTTCCCTGAAGGACTTTATTCCATTGTGGGAACCACATGTTGGAGCAAGGGAGTAAGAGTAAGGGAGTTGGAGCAAGAGTAAGAAAAGGCAGACATGATCACAACCCCCCTTCCCCATCCCACTCTACACCACTTGGTGATGTAGAGCTACAGAAGCTGAGAATGGCAAAAGTAAGTTGAGTCTGGTAGGAACGTGGGGGCTGGGAGGGAGGGAAGATGCTTTAGGTTTTGTCTTTGTTTCTCACCATCCTAATCTTTTTTTAGCTTGGCAGTAACACCAAAAAATCCTGAAACAATCTCTCAGACTTGGCAACACTAATCATCACCACTGGTCTACTCTGGCTTCCAATCGGGAGGCCTGGAGACACAAGATCTATGACGCCGCTGCTTCTTTTGAGAACACGCGCAGGATCACTCTCGA
>JAWMRA010000001.1:71487259-71559352 GCA_035584735.1 Pseudotriccus pelzelni | reverse complement strand
TCAAAGGGTAAAGGATTTTACTATATTACATCTACATTTACTATATAACTACTTCTAACAGCTACAAAATTAAAAAAATTAAAAAAGAAAACTCCACAGCAACAATACATTTAAAATTCAGTTTACCACCTCATGGGGTCTGATCAAGGGATTACAAGCCCCAGTACTAATACAGGCTGGGGGAGGAAAGATTAAGAGCATTTCTGTGGTAAAGGACTTGAAGGTACTGGTGGATGAGAAGCTGGACATCAGCAGGCAATGTGCACTCACAGCTCTGAAATCCAATTGTATCACTGACTGCTTCAAATGCAGCCTGGTCAACAGGTCAGGGGAGTCCATTCTGCTCCTCTGCTCTGCCCTCATAGGAACACACTTGGAGTGCTGTGTCTCCCTCTGGGGTCCTCAGTAAAATAAAGACATGGACCTGTTGCAGCAGGTTCAAAGGAGAGCCAAGTAAGTGATTAGAGGGCTGGAGCACCTCTCCTATGAAGACAGGCTGAGAGACAGTTGGTTTATCCTGTAGAAGAGAAGGCTCCAGGGATACCTTATTGTGGCCTTTCAAAACTTAAAGGGGCCTTTTACATAAGATGGGAATGAACATTTTAGTAAGGCCACTTGCAATAGGACAACAAGTAATGGTTTTCAAGTAAAAGAAGGTAGGTTCAGAATAGATATAAGGAAGAATATTTTTTTTCAGTTGAGGTTTGTGAAACACTTGGACAGGTTACCCAGATTGGTGGCAGATGCCCCATGCCTGGAAACATTTAAGACCAGGCTGGATAGGGCTCTGAGCAACCTGATCTAATTGAAGATGCCCCTGCTTATTGGAGGGAAGTTGAACTAGCTGATTTTTTAAAGTTTCCTTCCAACCCACACTATTTAATGATTTTAAGCCATTGAAAGGTATATGTTCCTGTCTTTGATCAAAGTCAGGAATTTTTACCCTATCTTGAGCAGTGGTTCTCAAGAAAGTTAAAGTTTAAGAATGATTTTGAGAGTTTACTGTTCCTATTTAGAGATCTAAAGTACTTTCTCAAAATTCTATATTCAAAATAGATCTTTTCACATGTAACCAGATTTTCCAGTTTGCAAAACTTTTTTGAATATTTCAACCTTAGCAGTAAATATTCAAGGAAGAACAACGCAAGATTATGCATTCAAGAAACACAAGATATAGATCTTCTCTGTTCTTCAACAGCCTCATATTTTTTTTTATATTATGAGGGGCTTTTTTTCTTTATATTCAGCAAATTAATATGTGATTATACACATTTTTTAATTTGAGGAGGCTTATGATTTCTTATGATAATGTAAAATTCACAATTACCTATCATAAAATGTAAATATTATTTCCATATTAATGTATACTATATTTGGCAGATATATAAAAAATAGTCTAAATATTAGATTATAATTAACAAGATGTTGTGATCATTCTAACAGTGAACTGAGATCTGCATAAAAAACAACATTATTATTTCATGCTTAACATACATTGGTTCTATTATAAGAGAAATGGATGTCATCAGCCAGGGTTTAAACCAATTTCTGCTTTAAAATAACTAAGTATTTCAGAATAAAATCCCAAGTAATTTAGCTACACAACTTTTACAGTATTATTGCTACAATTATGCTATGAAACTGTTATGAGTCCTTTTGGCCATAATGTGTTATACCATCAAAAGATCCATTTCTTTATCTTCTTTTAGCAATTGAAAAAAAAAATCAACCAAACTTGTTCAGAGGGTAAGAAAGTTGTCATTAAACTTACTCTTTTTCTTGTTGTTATTGCAAATCAGTTGCGATAACTCCACCTCTCTAGAATATGTATTGTCTTCATCACCATCCTAATGCCAAGTGCTCATTTTTTCCCCTTGGTGACAGCAAACTTCTCCAGGAGAATCAGCTCTGACCACTTTTTCAGAAGGTTTTCTCCCTTATAATAAATAGCTACTCGATTAATTTTTAATAGTACCCACTCAGCAATTTTACTGAGATCCACTGCTTTTTATTTAAGCCTGTTATATAGTTTCATGATTATAATTTCAAAAAAATGCTGTGGATTAGCTGTGCTGAGCTATTTGTCTGTGGAGCAGGGATCTGTAGATGGTAGAATAGCAGCTGGATTTTGATTATAGTAAAAAATCAAGGAGCAGTCAGATACACAAGTATGAACATCTCTATGACTCCGAGAAAAAAATAAATATTCTTGTGACCTGAATGAAGTGCAAAAATCAAATTTTTTGTTGTTCCCCTCCATCAATCATATGTAAAGGTAGAAGGTTATTTTCTTCAGTATCTGTAACACACTCTACAACAAATCCAGTGGCTTGTTTAATATGTCTAGATTAGTTTTCCATGTATTCTGGAAGGACTGATTCATGCCTATTTTTAGGACATAAAATAAATAGATAAATAAATAAAAATAGATAAAAGATGCATAGTCTATCTGTCAGTTCTGGCTCTGAACAGGCAATATTCTTGTTTTGCCTAAAAGACTCCTATTTTCTTCCTGCCCTGTAAATCAAAGGCATTGTCATAATCTAATAGGTGTAATAATAGGAATATTTTGGACCAGATATCTATCCAGCTTTCTTTAGAAGAACGTTTTATGTTAACAATTGCTGAATCTATTACCAACCTAAGTCTTTGAATACAAGACACGTTGATGAATCAATGTCATCTTGTGAGGAGTGCAGCAGGAATATACTGTTCATCATGTCCAGCACAGCTAGGGTTAGGTTGTGGATTGGTTTGGGATTTTTAGTGGATTTACAAATGATTTCTGTGTGAACTGCTCTTTAGTACTGGTTGTTTACAGGTAATCATCTGCATGGGTTCTGAATGACATTTTCATACCTGATAATATTCAGTTACTTAAGTTATGCTCCCATGTTGTGGTACTTTATTTGACTATTTTCTTTTGTTCCCTCTGACTGAGCATAAATTTTAATCTGTTTCTGAAGTGTGGACAAAACAAAAATTTTTACTTAACGTAATCTTAAATACAACTTATATAGATGCAACTTCCTGATACAGTATGGCCCTCTGACTATTATTCTCTATTAGTTGTCCAGGTTGGTAGTGATGAGATTAAAGGAAGAAATCCTAGAAGAAACGAAAAGGACTTCAGGGTACTGGGACATTCGGTCAAAGGAGTCAGTGCACACCTCAGTCCTTTCAGTACCAAGGTTAATACTGAAAGGAACAGGAAAGCTAGCCTGATTAATACATGACTTAGAGGCTAGTGCTATTGGGAAAAATTTGGGACAGTTTAAATGGCCCTAGGCCTGCTCATGAGGGATTGGGTCTGCCTACCTCAAAGGGGGAAAATTATTATGGCTCATGAGTTTACAGGGCTGATTGAAAGGACTTTAAGCTACATTTGAAAGGGGAAGGGAGTACAGCCAGGTTTACTAGTGATGAGCCTATGGGTGGCATGCCAGTGCTGGAGGTGAAAGCAATGCCCAGCTGAAGTGCAGCAATGCATGTAGTACAGGTAGGAGATAGGAGGAGCTGGAAGATGTTGGGCAGCAGGAATATTATCATGGAAATGCGCTGGCATGACTCTTATAGCTGGAATGATGTAATGGATGGCTCTAAGCTCTTCAGAAGGGGTAGGCAAAGCAGGAGAGGTAATACTCTGTGTAAGGAATTTTCTTGATTGTAGGGGTGATAATGGTGGTGCTAGATTGACAGTTGGACTAGAAGGTCTGGAAGGTCTCTTCCAGCCTGGATGATTCTGTGATTCTGTGAACTACCTGCCTGTGGAGGACCAGACATAAGCATGTTTTGTTTCAATCATTCTGAGTATTGCTACAGGAAAGGCGGTCAGAGAAGAGGGTCCTGTGGAGGAGGGGCAGTGCTCTTCTGAGCCAACATTCTGCACCACCCTGAAACTTATGCTCAGTCCCCCTGCTCCTTCAGCTCACTTCCTGGAGAAGGGCTGTCTGTACACATGTAAAAGAAATGGACAAAAAGTCTAATTTACACAAGAGGCATGCACCAGAAAGGTTATAACTTAACTATAAAATGGAACAGATAAGGCCTCCTCACTCTCTTTTCTCTATTTTTTCTTTGCCTCTCCTTCTTCTCTCTTTCTCTTTCATTTTCTTTGTTTGTTTCAGCTCTGGACCATCCCAGTGGGAGAACAAATGCGGGATCTCGGAATAGGTGATATTTTTTGTTTTCTTCTCTTGCTTTGCCTGAGTAAAGCGTGGCTATCATATTCTATTCCATACTCCACAATGAACTTTGCTGTGGGAGTGGAAAGCTTGTATAATGGTATGTTTTGGCTTGTGAGACATCACCATTGAGGAGTATTATGAGAACTGAGAACTTATTGAAGTCTACTGCACAAAATAAAGGGATTGTTTGCCTCCACTTTTGTGAAAGTCTATCATATTAATTTAAAGGCTTGTTAGACAAGACCTTTTCAGCCTAAATAGTGAGGTGGTTGCTGGAATTACGGCGACTGTATAATAAAAACATAAGATTCCCTGACACACTGTCCAGTGTCTCTGCTCAGCCTGACAAGAATTTGCAACAAACTTTATGGCCCTTACCACTAGGTCATGGTAACAAGTGCCACAGACAAATTATCTTCATAGTGGAGTTTTAAAGTATATCTCTACATACTCTGTTTTTCCCCTAAAAAAAAAATGGTTTGTCTTGATTGATACAAGTACTACTTTCTTTTTTGTAAGCTATAAAATGATATTTTTTTTCCCAAATAACTAAAATTTTAAAACGTTTATAAATATGCAGAGACTCACAGGATCTAGAGAAAGGGGTGAGAAACAGGATGCTTCTCAACATGTCTCAGAATGGATCTTACTTTTCAGATCTTATTCATGGTATTTTTGATTGTACATATGACTGATAGTCTGAAAACACTACATAAGCCATTTATTCAAGATTTAAATATTTTCTATTACAGTTTAATTTTTTTTCCATTTACTGGTAACTGGTTCCTCTCCTTTGATATCTACATTTCTTCTATTAATTTAAAATTAAAGGGGTTATCAAGGCTTACAAAGAGTGACAGTATCATCTAAGAAGAAAGGAAGAGAAGAAATAGAAAGGTTCCCATCAAAGTAGGTACTTTGAGAAATGCTTCTGACAAGACCCAGACTGAAGCTGACAGCAGCTGGATTATGCAATCAATTTATGTAACTATGTAAAGAACTCTTCAAGAGTAGGTGAAGGTGGGTTTGAATTTTTTCGATTCTGTAACCTCTGTGAATATGATTTCGCTGCAATGCACAGGGAAAGCTTTTTCGTTGCAACACGTGAAATTGAAGATATATCTGCAAAATACAAACCATTTTTCAGTAAAATTAATTGGTTTTTTGTTGCTCAGTGTATATTAAAAAGTAAAAGCAATCAGTGAATATGCCAACTGATATTTTTCATGGATAACAGATCTGTGCTGCATGGACCCTTCAGGTCAAAATCAATAAGGGGAAAATGCTTTCTCTCCAGGTTTTCTTTTGCAATTGCTATCCTTCTGAAGTGATTAGAGTAAACCCATTCAAACAGTGTCCTGGCATCAATTTGACATTTTAAAAGATCAAAAAGTATCATGTTACATAGCTAGGAAGCCCCCAGACTGTAATAACACCAAAAAAGGAAACTAATAAAGTAAGAAGCAAGCATATGGCATGCAGTTGCATTTCTTGCTATTGATTCTGAAACTTCTGAAGTGGAACTTCTTTATCAGCAGCTACATAAACAGCAAGACAAAGCAATGCATTTCTGTCCGAAAATACACTAAAACCACTGTGTCAATTTAATCAAAAGGTATCAGTTAGAGAAACCTGGAAAATTATATGACATTACTTACTGATATGTGTGAGATTGTCAAGTCTGATAATTGACAAGCTGGTAAACTCAAACTGAGAAGAAATTCCTGGAAACACACCGATCTTTTAATTGTTGGACCAACATGCATCTGTTGAATCTTCCTAATATGTAGAGGAAACACTTCTAATGCTATATTCTTTAAAAAAGAATGATTTGTACACTCAAAAGTGAACCAGGTCTCTTGACTGCATTCCAGCTGGTGTGGCAATGTCTTTGTCTCCTAATTCTCGCTTTTGGAATGATCACCATAATGAATGGCACTTCAGTATATTCACAAAAAAATTAGAGACTACTAATAAATCTATAAAGTCTTTCTATTATAGACCTTGTGTACTCCAAAGCTGTAAGCAAGACCAGATGAAACTTGAGATGCCCTCTCTAATTCTCTCAGATCCAAGGAGATTTGACCTCCAGGGCAAATGTTTTAACAGATTATATCAGAAAAAAATTAGTCCAAAGACTAAGAATAGGGGAAAGAAAAAACAAAACATTTAACAATATACTTAACTATGCCAATATACCTCATTATTCAGTGTCCATAACAACCCAAACTGTAATTCCACCATAAAAGCTAGCTCCCTGATTAAGATTTGGAGAGGAGGAAGACTAATGTCCTTCTACATATGAAATAAAGTTCCTGTGGCTGTATTCTGCAGCATGTGGCTACGCAGTACACAGATGAGGTCCTGAGGCCAAAAACTCACTTGATTTCATTGCCATAGGCATCTATAATACCATAACTAATATTTTTTTAAAAGATGCATTAGTTTAGACCTTAAAAAACATTTCTGTGTAAGAGACACTTTGTATCTGTATTATTTTATATGTAGAAGAAATAGAAATTAGTGTTCTGCACAAGAATGCTTTCATTTACTCATTTTTCAAGCAAATGCATTATAAGAGGGTTTTTTTAATCTGCCAGCACTATTTGTGTTGGCTTTTGATCTATCCTTTTAACTGGATTGTTTTAAATGACAATAATTCCTTAGACATATTGAGTACAAAACTATACCTGAAGAAATATTTTTTAATTTTTAGAGCTAATTAGAATTCATATTTGAAGAATCAAATTTGCAGAAGCAGGGAAAAAAATTTCATTAATCTTCATAAAAATTTTGCCTTAAACTATTAGAAAAACAAAACAGCTTTCAAAGTTATTTTATGTTATGATTTTGCTCCATCTTCTGCATATAAAATCATATATAGGACCAGATCATTGGTGTTAGACATTGTTGAACTTTACCTACTGCAATATATTAACTCATTAACTTGTATTACAACTTTAAAATAAATTTGTGTATATAAACACGACTGATCTTCCATAAAAACTACAATGACTTTACAGAGGAACTTACTTGGTCTTTAAAAACCTCACCTGTGGTATCACATAAAACAGATTGGTAGGAGTAGACATAGAGTGTTGCCTGGAGAAGTGTACACTAGATACCTTTCTTATTTAATTTATGTATGTATGTATTAATTTATTTTTATCAGAAATAACTTTGGATTATTCTACTGACTCAATGCTCACTTGTGCCAAGATATGCTCCTAGATATCTTTCAACTCAATTACATCCAGAAGAAATCCAGCTCATGAGTACAGCATTCATTTCATGAAGCAAGCACAGTAAGTGCTATGATAAAGAGATTTTTTTCAAAACCACACTCCTATGACTTACCAAAACACTATGATAGACATTTGTAGTTGCTCACCAATGGAGCTCTGATATGACGTGAAATTTGTCATTAAAGAATAACTGGGAAAATAGGAAGCTACTTTTTGCCATAAAGGAAACAAAGCCAGATGAAATGGTGGTGTCCCTGCCTGCTTAAATCTCATTGCCCATATTTAATACTTGTTTGTGCTTCTTCCACTCCCAGTAGTCCTTTCAGAATAGATACTCCCAATGTATTTTGTATTTAGAGTTCATTTAAACTTTGATGCTTTGTTGAGACATATTCTAGAATTTCCAAAAACAGCCTTGTTGCTTTTCTCTTCAAACAGCATCTAGAGTGTTTGCATCTGCCCTTGGATACAGATTGCTAGCACTTCAATAGTTCTTGAATATTCACATGTTCTCTTTACTGCTTATGCTTATGGGGGTTTGTTTGTGTACTTGCTTTTTTCTTCCTGGAAGTAGTTGTCAAAATAAGTTACCTTGCTGACCAGTTTAAGTCTAGCTTGCTATTGGCATCTCTGCATAACATCACATGTGCATGTATTTTCTTAGATATGCACATAAACACATTTAATAGTGACCATATAGACATGACATAATTTGTGCCTAATATACATTTATATACTATGCACATGATAATTCAGATTTTGTTTATGGAAACATAAAAATGATTGCCTCACTCCAGTGTAAGACCTACGAAGAATCTATATATTCAGTGGCCTCTGTTCCTAATGTTGTTTGGTGTTATGTTTGGAATGCTGTGATTACTTTGAAGCTGTACATGTTGCTGTCTTTATAAGAAAAGTCCTATTGCTGTTATGAAGTTAGGCAAGTTAGGCAAAAACCTCAGCTTCACTGTGTCCTTTCTTTTTAGCCACAAATACATATGTATCAACCTAACTGTCTTGATACATCTTCTCATAACCATTAGCTCTATGAGGCAAGGAAAGTTCTGGATCAGTACTGTGACAGTATGAGGAGATTCTAAGTCAATTATTCTAAGTATTCTAAGTATTATTTAAGTATCGTAAATATTCTGAGTATTCTAAATATCAATAATAATGGGCCTTAGTATTATTTACACCCTCTATAATTTCAATCTTAGAGACCAATGACTCAGAGTCACAAAACTCTCAAAGATAAAAGGGAGAACCAAGCTGTAGTGTGCTTGCCCTTGGAAAAAATCTGTATCTTCTGAGTCACAGCACTATTTGCAAAGAGTTTTGCACTGAATATACTGACATAATGATTGCAGCAGCAGATTATAAATAGCTGTATTTATACATAGCTCTAAACTAAAAGAGCAGCAGCTATCTTGAGACATTTTTAGTAAGATTTTTTTCCCCCCACACTTTAATTTATTCCTTTCTCCGTTATGCTTCAAAGAATCTTGGGCTCGAAGCTTTAAAACTTATGACTCCTCAACATGAAAACAGACAGTTCTTAATCACAGTTTAGGTGTTGTGGTTTTCAGAGAGAGGAGCAGCAGCTGTACGCTTGTCCTGTTCCTTAGCAACAGAGCAAGGGGAGCTCAGGAGACTCCACTGGAGGGAGCCTGAGGTGCTCACTTGTTGCTCTCAATATCTCTCTCCACCTGTCACAGACTATGAGAGGACCAAAACCAAAAACAGCTTGCCAAGGAAAGGTTCTGTATAAATGATTTAATACTGCTCCATACCAAATGTGTGATAACAAAACACTAAATTTGCTTGGTTAAGCATTCAGTGGTCAGGAAGGGGCGGGAAAAAGTGAAAAACATATATGCTAAGCTCTCAACTATGCCAACTAAATTAAATTAAATTAAATTATAAATTTTACAGTGTTTCTTTAAAATATTTGCTCACAGTAAAGAAACTGAATAAAATAGAAGAACGCAAAGCAGACTTGTATTTTCTTGCTTGTGAGACTAAGACAATAAAGTAGGGGCAAGAATGGTACAGAACAGGTTACCAGTTGCAAAATCTGGGGTTTATGAGTGCTTAGAAATAAGTTGAGGATGGTATGTAATTTAAACATTAAAGTATTCTTAAGTGGTTGAAATTATATTACTTAAATGTAAATATATCAATTTTTGAACAAAAATCCTGTTCAAAACTAATTAATCTGTGGACTCACATGAGTCCAGGCTACAGACTGTAATTTGCAAAGGTGGTCTTCTGTCAAAATAAATCACAACATGCTACATTTCTGGGGACACATTTTTTTAATTCTTTATTATACTTAGGCTTTTAAAGTAGTTTAGTTGTTTTACATGTTCATGGTGTTGTGTTCCATATGTTTCTTTATTCCACAAAGTAGAATATGGAATGCCCTTATGATGTCTTGAAAATCTCTACTTTTACTACAGCTGTTTAACTGATTCACTGTCTAAAATAAAGGAACATTTGGCTTCCCTCTAAATAAACAGTTGTGTTGGGTTTTTTTCCTTATATCAGAGATCAATTAAAACATAAAATCATTCTGCAGTATGATAGGTAAAATAACTATAAATAGATAGCATTAATACAGAACTGGAGAAACCCTTTTTATAATGGAATTAACTTTCTGTAGAATGTTTTGAAAACAAAGACTAGAAAGAAGAAATTTTTTCATTACTATTAGCTTATAATAGTCAGATATGCTAATTATAATGTACATTAAAAAGTATTTTATAACTCATTTTTAGTACATTGATTATACCACAATATAAGTAATCAGGTTTTATGTAAATACATTAATTATGTAGTTTTAGTTAAATATTAATCACTTCTTGTCTTAATCTTCTGCCTAATGATGCTATGAAGTCTTAAAAAGCTGGCACATATCCCCATGAAGGTGTTTACCTTTAAGTTGCATGTAAAATGACTCCTCTGTTCCATTCCTTCCACATGAGACCAATGTGGATTTAATTAATTTGAGTTTATAAAGCATTCTCATATCCTTGAATGAATTGCACAGTAGAAATGCCAAATAGTAGTGTTAAACAGCAGAATATAAAAGAAAAAAATTTGAAAGAAAAGAAAAATAACGTTATTTACTATTAATAGAGTAGGAAAAGTTTATATTAATAATTTTAAAAGTTTGTATGTTTTAAAAGTTTGTATGTATGGCTTGGGTTGGAAGAGAACTTAAAGATCATACAGTTTCAAGCCTACCACCATGAGCAGGGATGACATCCACTAGACGAGGTTACTCAAAGCCCCTTCCAACCTGACCTTGAACAGTTCCAGAGATGGGTAATGCACAACTTCTCTGGGAAACCTGTTCCTGTGCCTCACTGTCCTCTGAGTCAAGAATTTCTTCCCAACACCTAATCTCTGCTTGTCCTATTTGCCCATGAAAAAATCACTTTCCCTCCTTTTTTATAATCCCCCTGCAAGTACTGAAAGACTACAAAAAGGTCTTCCTGGAGACCTTCTCGTCTCCAGGCTGAACAAACCCAGCTGTCTTAACACATCTTCACAAGAGAGGTGTTCAGCCCCCCGATCATTGTGGCCCTCCTCTGGATTCTTTCTAACAGGTCCAGATCCTTCTTTTTTTGAGGAATCCAGACCTAGATGCAGTACTCCAAGATATAAATAAAATGCACTTTAAAAATCTATGTATTTGTTATAGTTTCAGCAGAGATTTTAAGGTTTCAGAATATCAAATTTCACTATACCAAAAAGTCTGATACTGGATCATTCAGAAAAAAAATTCTATGGATACCAGGTACTGCTTGAAAACTGAAATTGTTTCAGGCTTAATCATATAATGAGCTAAATAATATAGAGATAATGCTAGCAGGTTCAGACAAATAGTTTTATTTAGAATAATGGAATTTCTTATGGATTAAATAGCATTTTAATTAGGAGTATTATATGAGTCTTGATAAATTTTTGCTTGTGCAATTCCAAGACTGCAGAATGTTCTTATCTTCATTAAAAAAATAATTAAAAAATATTAAATACTCTGCAGTAATTTAGTGCTCTAAACCTGCATGGCACTGAGACCCATTAAGCCTCACAGACATTGGTGAGAAATGAAACTGCTTAGATCCTAACAGAAATTCTCAAAATTTTGATAGTATTTCAAGTATCTAAAGAGGAAAAAGCTGTGACAGTCTGTCTTTTACCACAAGAGGCTTGCTAAATGGGAAGTGTGATGATTTTTGAGGTCATTCAATTTGCTTATGCATGTTGCATGTTGAAGATCATTTTATGGGCCCATGAATCATTGAGTAACTTTCCATTTTCTCAGGTGGGTTTCACTTCCCAAAGTTATTTTGCTGTGCAAATACCATAACTCCAGTTCATTACAATGGCTTCTAAACAGCTTTCCTGGGCAGCATAAAGTTTATTTATGGTGTGCCCTCTGGTGATGTCCATACTTCTGGACAACGTTTTCTTCAACATCTGAATTTTCTTCCCAACTCAATGTCTAAAAGGGAACACACCATCTGTGCAATGCTTTACATCACTATTATAATTTTAGTTGCAGGGACTGTCTGGTGACTGGATGGTCAATACCTGAATTCTTACTACTTACTCGAAAAGTATTATAATTTGCTAAGATTTCCCAGTTTATAAATGAGATGTCATTGTCAGATCAGAATACTTCGCAGCTGCAGAAATATTTTCTGTGTATACTAACTCTTCTGCATTTTTTTATGATTTTCTGATGTCCAAGAAGAAATCCTATGATATATTACTTAATAAGCATGCTACAGGACATCTGTCCTTTGTATAACTGTCACAGTTATCTACTTTATCTTCTCTTTGATATTTAAGATGATTGACTCAGTGAAATAGCTTAAACAGACACTTCATCTTGGAATTGTCTTGAACTTACTTAATTTTACTATAACATATTTCTACTAAGAGTATTCTTACTAATATTAAGAACGTGTGGGTGTTCGCAGGAATGTGGACTAACTCTCCCTCAATGCTTAGAGAGTAGGAGGAAAACATATCTTCAGCTTACAGCTGTTTCAAATTAAATGTTGGAGTCCTGCATTCCAAAACAAAACCATTTCTCAGTGTGTTTTTTGACAAATGATCCTACAGATTTACCACCCACAGATGCTTAAACATACAGAGGCAGCTACTGTGCAACTTCCAAAATGAAAACTTGGAAAAATACTGTGAAATAAAGTCAAAACTAGAAGCATTACCTGGATTTAAGCGGGAAAATTCCTCCATTTGATAAAGAGATCCAGAGGTGACTTGATTTAAAATCTGTACAGGGGTCATGCTTCATGCCTTCGGAAGTCTTACATTGGAACAAGTCGCCGCGAACAAGTCTGACAGGACTTTGGTATTATATCCTCTTGGGAATGTCTGCACTGAAAACTTCCTTGCCTTCTTTAATTTCTTCCTCTACTTCCATTTACAAGTTGGCTTAGAAAAGGTACAGAATCACAGAAATGTCAAGTTGGAAGACACTCAAAAGGATTATTGAGTCCAACACCTGATCCTACACTGGACCATTCCCAAGAGTCACACCATGGGCCTGAGACTATTGTCCAGATGCTTCTTGAACTCTGTCAGGCTTGGTGTTGTGACCACTTCCCTGGGGAGCCTGTTCCAGTGCCCAACCACTTTCTGGGTGAAGAACCTCTTTCTCAAATCCAGTCTAAACCTCCCCTGACACAACTTCATACCATTCCCTTGGCTCCTGTCACTGGTCACCACAGAGGAGAAATCACTTTCTGCCCCTCCTCTTCCCCTCACAAGGAAGTTGTAGACTGCAATAAGATCTCCCCTCAGTCTCCTTCTTTCTGGACTTAACAGAACAAGTGACCTCAGCCACTCCTCTTATGGCTTCCCCTCAAGGCCCTTCACCATCTTTGTTTCCGTCTCTTGGACACTCTCTAAGAGCTTGATCTCTTTCTTATGAAATGGGAAAGGGTCTCCTTTTTTAATGACTTAGGAAACCAGAAGTTTTAGCTTAGATAAAATTGTGTCCTAACCAACTAAAATATTTGCTTTCTTGGCATAGTAATTGTCTTTTCTTTTAGGACTACAATCAATTTCAGGATGTGGAATGTAGATGAAACATAAGAACAAATAGAGAGTGTACTGTAGGCCAACTTGCAAGAAATTAGCTTACATGTCTCTGAAAACTTGATCAGTAAGAGACTGTTCTGTTAAGATGTAAATTCAATTAAAGATTCTTTAAGCTAATGGGAAATTCTAGTTATCTTCAACCAGTGATGCATATATGTCTCTTAGTTGGTTCTAGAACAATTAGTTTAGGGGTTAAAGGTCAACTGGATCAATCATAGATGTTAGGAGCCCTGCCAAGCTAGGAAAAGTCTGTCAAAATGACTGCCCCCCCCCAAAGAAATGAACACAAGATGGCAGTCTTGCTCCACAAATGAACTCCAGGATGATATTTGACCCCCAAATTATGACGTAATTCGATGTTGGACTTGTGGGAAGGAGTTTTCAATGAATACTGTATTTATTCCAGAAATTTGTACTGATTCTTTGATTCATGCATGACATAATACCCCCATGATTCCCCAGCTGGCATATTAAAGAGATGCCCGATCCAATGATTTCTGGTCATTGGGTTTAATTCTTTTTCTTCCCACTTATATCGCAGTGCTCAAAACTGCACAAAATATTCCAAGCGAGGCTGCACCAGTGCAGAGCAGAGTGGAACAATCACCTCCCTCCTGTGGCACTGCTTTCCAGCATCTCATTCACCGGAGTGTACAAACATCTAGGGTTACACAATTCCAGGTGCAGAATCCAGTGCCTCCATTGCTTGCCCTTGTTGAACTTGATACAGTTGGTGATTGCCCAGTCTTCTATTTTGTCACGGTCTCTCTGCAGGGCCTCCCTGCCTTTGAGGGAGTCAACAGCACCTCTCAAGATGTTGCTAATGAAAAATATTGTACAATTGATACAGAAAGCTGAAAATACTCTATCACAGAAATATACGGAGAGGAAAAGCTAGAGATTTTACATTAAATACAACTACTGTTCCAAAGTAGGCTTTTGAAAATCATGTGTATCTGAAAAGTTTGTTTTCTGTCTTTTCCTCTTTTCCATTATTTCTCTTACACCTCTTTTTTTTTTTTTTCCCCATCATAAAAATATCTAGTGGCAGTGTGAAGCTGCGAAGCTGATGGGTTATAGCTTGGATGAGCATATGTTGGGATAGGAACAGCTTCACGATGGCTTCTAGAGAAACAATGATATTAATAAATCTTTCTGGAACTGTATCTGATCCCTCTCAGCATAGTACTCATTTTTCCTGCCAAAAGATATATGAAGTAAAAACCATTAGTTTCTACATCCTTCTTCTACTTTTCCAGTGAAATAAAACAGAGGAAGCAGGAACAGCTTAAAAAAATGAAATGCAGCAGAGTGAGCGTTGATGCAGTCCTTCCAACATAGTCGCAACTGGATATTGTCAGTCGATCTGGATGATTCTTTTTTATTTTGATATTGGGTCAAAAAGCTTTACGAAAGTACAAAGCTTTATGAAAATACTAAGTGCCAAAATGCCAAGCATAGTAAAGAGAATTGTTTCCTAAGTAATTTTGTCTAGACATAACCACTCTCTTCAAGAAAAGTAAAAATACTTAAAGAAAAGTTTTTACCTGAAAGTCTTTTTAACATCTGATAGGGACAAATCACATTAGAAAATATTTGAAAAATGTCATCACAGTTTTTCTATTCTCACTGATCCCTGAAGCTCAAAGTCTAAAGTGCATTTCTGACTTCTAAGGATAGATTTTGAGGGTTGCATTTACATTGCAACATTGTGAGAAAATACACCACAGAAACAAAGGCTGGGATCACATGATTTTTCCATTTGTACTCTCTAATCTCAACTACAGTTCAGCTTGAGTAGAGACGTTTTTGTCAAAGCAAAATCTCAACAATTGTGTGCTGCAGACAATAGCAATGACAGTGTGACAACACCCTCCAGCCTTGAACTTATGAGCTATGAAAGTCTAAACTACCCTGCACTACCTTAATCAATTGTACTTGCTTTCAGCTTTATCCAATAGTTACCGTTTTTTATTTCCCTTCTTTTTCATGAAGAAAACAGTATAGAAACATGCTATGATAGGAGTGTAATTGATCTTCAGTTTTCGAAATATCATAGGCCTTCTTGAATTGCTAAACAAATTACTCCTGTTGCATTTAGTATACTGAAGGTGTGTTGCATCAGGCATGACATATGCTTTTGTTGGAGTCTAAGTAATTTCTAAATTTCTCTATCTAATGTCTGTTTTCATAGGTTATATCTGAGCAGTTTTATTAACTGTTATTGATTTGATTAACCAAAATTAATCTACTTGTCCAATCCAGACAGTATACTGAAAATCATCTTGATTACAGATAGATAACCAGCATAAATCTGCAAGGGCCATCTATTCTGCACAATTTCCCCCTGCCATCCTCCCAACTGTAATCTCACAGTGGTACCATGTCTCATTATCTTCAGTCACATCTGTTGACACTTACATTCCAAAAATACAAAAAATTCTTCAACAGTGGAGGAAAAGAAGGTTTAGATTATGGATATTACAGCAGGTGCTGGGAAGCCCACTGAGAGAAAACAGTGTCAAACTTATACAACATGAACACACAGCTTGCTGTTGCTTTGACTAAAGGCAATTTTATGGCAAAGCAAAGGCACAGGGGAACACATTCGAGAACAAATAAGTAGAAGGGAAATGGAACACAAAATAATACAGGCAATGCAAAAAGTAGGAAAATGGCCAAAATTGCATTTTTACCATCTGGTCAAGAGCAAGGTGCCTGATGCCTTTACACATGGGATATTGGCAAAATGAAAAAAAGCACGTGATGTTTCTTGAACTAAGTTGAAAACATAGTTACATTGTTCAGGGCTCTAACATCACAGTAAAAGCAAAATAGATAAAGTGATTCTTATTTCCACCTGAAATCAGTTAGATAGATGCCGACTGATTTAGTCAAGAAATTTTCTAAGCTTCTTAAAATGCACAAATATGTTGTTTTGTTTCTTTATAGTCAACACTAAAAGTACATTGCAAATATAGAAAAAGGGCCCCACAGCTTATAGTGTAAGACAGCTTGAATGATATTTGAAGCAACTGGGATCAAGGGATAAATATGGTGCATGTGTACAGAAAACTCAAAAAGGAAAATAGGGAAAGAACAGTCAGTCTCACTTCAGAGGCTGGAAGAGATCCTCACAATAGCAATTATCAGGCATATGAAGGAGCCTGGAAAAAGGCAATAAGTATTTACCAAGGGAAGATTGTCTTGACCAACTTGATTGCTTTGTATAATGTAACAACTTCTTAAGCAGATGAAGGGAAGAATGAGGGACTTTTGACATGGTCTCCCAATATCTTTTTCTGTAAAATGGACTTGATGGATGGACCTTAAGTTGTATGAAAAATTCATTAAACAGACAAGTTCAAAGGATGGCGGTTAATGGCAGTAACCAAGAGTGGAGTCCCTTGAGAGCTGACACTGGGATCAGTACTATTCAATATCCCCATAAATGATTTTCATGACAGAAATTAATACACTGTCATCTCATTTCCAAGTAAAAACAACCTGAGGGGAGACTTAGATAGGAGGGAACGAAAAAATGGAAGACTGGGTCAACAGGGGCCAAAAGGAAAGGTAAAACTCCTGCATCTGGGTCAGACCAATCCCTAGTAGTTCATGGGAGATCTAATCATACTCTCCCGGGACCTGCACTCTTCATAACATGTACAGTAAAAGGACAAGAAGCAACAGACAAGAAGTCATTTGAGGGCATGTGTCTGAAGTGACTGACTATATATATTAAAATAAACAAACAGCAACAACAACAAACTCCCCACTAAAACACAATTTGAGGACAATTAAATGTTGGAATAAAATGCCAGAAGGAGTGATGGAATCTCCCTCCCTGGAAATAATTAAGAATTCACTTGATGGAGTCACGAAAAACCTCACTGTAGTCCCTCTCTTTTTAACAGAAGGTTAACAGAACTGCAGAGGTTCCTTTCAAACCTCACTTTTGTGTAATTCTGTACTTTCTGTGCTTCTGTTGAGGCAACAACTTAAATGACAGGTACTGAGATAAGCCATACAACTCTTCCTTCTCACATCTCTAAATCTGGCACTAAGAGCCCCCTACAAACCTTCTGTATCATGCACTTTCAATCTAACACTGAGATGATTCCTTTTTCTCCTCATTCTGTAAAACATCAACTCCTGAAATTCTGAAATTTTAAGTCATAGTCCTTTTTTAACCTCTAAAGTCTCAAGTCCTTTGTCTTTGCAGAATTTTATCACACATGTATTACATTCCATGTTGTAGATATCTCTCATTGTGATCATCATTGTATGCCACGAGCAGGGAGGAAACCTAGGGCTTTTAGTGTTGAACATGTGATTTTTATTTTTTTTTTTACTTAATGTTTCTTTACTTAAATTTTAGCAGCATCTTCAAATTTATTTTCTCAAGAAGCTTGAATCCTCTCTAGGCCAGTTTCTAGCTAAAGATGTTTTGTTACATTCACTGAGCAGCACATCATGCTCAAACTTTACAAAAAAATGCATTGCTTATTCTGTTCTAAAAAACTTCTTCCAGTCTGAAGTATACAGCATTGACTGCTGATTTTTTTTTTTAGTTTTTTTGTTTGTTTGTTTATTTTTACATTCTAATTTTGTTTTTCAGAGAAAGCTCAGATTCCAAAGTACACATTTCAGATTTCAGGGAAACTGATTTTATATAATGCTTCTGGGTACCAATAGGTTTCATCCTTATCTACAACTGCAGTTTCATAGCAACTAATATAACTCAGAGGAGAAATAGTGTAAAAATACTCAAAGCAGATTAAAATGAAGAACAAAACTAATGACATAAATGAAATAAACAGTACTATGAAGTACTCTAAAGGCTTTATTGTCACTTGTGGATATGTCAGTGTTACTATGGGAACTTGTGTTTTTGCATTTTACATGATTTAACTGTAACAAGTGCTTATTGAAAAAAATGAAAAGAGCAGCAACCAAAAAGATATTGATATTATTTTTTTCTTTAAAATGTAAAAAATTTTTCCATTTTACATGATTCAACACATTGAAAAAGAATGTGGAGAAAGTAGAGAAAAAATAAGAAATTCTCTCTCTCATGTCACATAAAATTCGTTGTCAAAGAAAACAAGTCATAGGGTTTCTATAAACCTAATTTCAATGGTTAAAAGATTTTAAATTATCCAGTGGGTGTATTTTCAGAAAGGATCCATGAACCATATAAAATAAAGTCTGCAGAATCTGCACTTAAATCTTGAAAGTCTTTGTTTTGGTTTGTTGGTTTTTTGGTTTGGTTTTGTTTGGTTGTTTGTTTTTTTTTCCGAAAGAGCTTGCATGGAAATAAGGTCAAAATTTTGAACGCTACCTTACAGCAACCGCTCACAGGATATTATGTTTCCTAACCCAACTCCTGGATACTTTATCTATGTAAAGACACAGTTGTATTTACAGCACTATACACTATATCTAAGAATCCTTGAAGATAGGATCTAAGTTGTGTACCACCCAAGCTGCACTTACTATGCCTCACAGTAACAGCTCTTTCCACTCTTATTCCCCTTATGGATAACCCTTTCTCTCCAGTCTGTGCAGTGACAGGAACCAAATATCTTTGCCTACTATGGATAGACTTTCCACTGATTCTGATAAGATTTGTCAGACTGTCTGCAATGGCTGCTAGAAGAAAAAGCTATTTCCTCAACAGTAGATGACTACTGCACCTGCACATCATCACAACAGCAGAAAGTTGGTGTTCTGATCAGGGTAAGATAAGTTAGTTTATTGCTTGTACAGCTTTTCTTAAGGAAAGATACGGTGGAAAATTCAGAGGGCCATCATAAAATCAGCACTGTGTTGATATCTAAATGAGATGAAGTTTTATTTGAGAAATGGTGGATTTGCATGTGGAAATGTAGATACAAACTCACAAAAAATCTAGGACCTGCTTCTTTCAGCTGTGACTGAGTTCTGATTTATGTCACCAAATCTAAAATTTGCACTACCCACGGATTTACTTTAGTATTTACTATCCCTCATCCCATTATTTCATTAAAAAACAAACAGTGGAAGCACGAAAGTGTATATTTGAAGACAGACCATCAAAATCTCCAGAATATTGTTAGAGAACTTAAGCAATGTTGACATCCAGGTAAATCTTCTTTTTTATTTAATTGAAAAGATTGATCTAATGTTTACTTCCTCTACGTTGTGTTAGATAGAAAAAATTATGAAGAAACTTAATTGAGGCAAACTGACAAAATTCCAAATTAATAACTCTATTTCCTTTAATACTGCCTCCAAATTTCTCAGCTAGATCTAGATCTGAAATCTACAAGAGAGTAAATCTGTCCACAACAATGTCAAGCAATTAAACTGTACTTCATTACTTTTAGAGTGATTTATCAGTAATTCTTAAGCAACTCCCTTGAAAATTACTATTTTTGAGTCTGATTTCTCTAGAGCTACTGCCAATGCCATCTGCTGTGGTCAGATCAGAGGATGAAACATTAACGTCAGTGCTTGTTTTGTCATTTCTCAAGAGACTAAGATTCTCTTCTCACTCAGATTTCACAGCCCATATCCCTCTAGATTTTACCTAGTATCTGACCCTTTCATGTCAGTAGTATAGTTTTCCACATCACTGGACTGACATACACCCTGTAATGAACTGACTATGACTGTGGGCTTGGTTAAAGAGCAGAAACCACACAAACCTTTAGTAAGCAATTACTGCTGCAGAGTAACATACTTTCCTCACTGCCAGAAACAGACAATTTTCTGACTGATTGGAAAAGCTGTGAGAGAAAAATCTGAAGGTCTATCACATCTGCACATTTTCTACCTTAATTGTTCATGTACAGTTTCACATCTACATGTATCTTCCGGTGCCTCAGTAAGCAGAGCCAAATTGTTTAACTCAGTTCCTTTTTAAGTAGAATGGCACACTTGAGATTTTTGCAAAAGGAAATAGTGCATTTTATGTGAGACTTCTTATCTTAGCAAACTAAATATATCCTCCAAATGCTTTCTTCTTTCATACAATAAAATTGCTGCCTGTGTGATTGTCCCTTTGTGCAAAATTGAATTTCACATTTGCTCTGTAGGAATCTTGCTGATAAGGTAGTGGCTGTGCTTAAAAACTTTCTGTGCTGTGTTTATGTTATACAACTGCCTTTTCATGGTATTTATAGAAATTTAGAATTCCAAACTCAAATCACTAGAAAAGCACCTTTTCATGTCAAAAAGTTTGCTCTAGGGCATGTTTCACAGACTACAATGCCTTATCACTCTCTGACCTCACAGAAAATGCTAAGGAGTTTCTCATGTATATGCAGTTGAGAAGTAAAAATGGAATATTTGCTGAAGGAGTACCTAGGAAAAGATCATGGTGGCTAAAAGATGGATTTTGAAAAGGTTTCATACAGCAAAATGGAAGCTGTCAATCTTTTGTTGCAAATATTCTCTAAAAATTAATAATGCAATTTACAGGATTGCAACTACATGACTTCATTAAATCTGCTAATTCATTACAAGCACAAAGTCACGTTTTTAATTTATTTTTTCCTTGAGATTTATCCAGTACTGCATCTTCTTCTATTTCCCTTCTTTCAATAAATTTAGATGACATATCTTTCTCAAGTTTATTTCAGCCCATTCATAAATCCTGCACAGCAGTGCTGTACAATAGGTATACAACATCTGCTGATACCAGTCCCCATTTGAGACTGCTACAGTGTGTCATTGGCATGTCCCTTAAGAGTTGAGTTTCAAATGGATAGGGCAAGGTATGGTTGCACAAAGACACAGATTTTATATAGTCATTATATCACCTGGACACTACTCTGCATTTAAAGAATCTCCATGGACTCAATTAAGTCAACTTTATGAGATGGAAAAGGAAAATCTAAGGAAGAATATATGATACATAGTCAGCCTGAGTGTTTGTATGTCTTGACTGCAGAAGTAATCCTGTAAAATCCCACAGATTGGTAGTGTCTGTCCATGTAGAGGGCTGATGCTGTTAAGAAGCTACTAGGAAAGTATTCCTTACGTTTTGTCATAGTCAAAAAGGATAATCTACTTCCCTAGGATACTTGAGATAAATAAAACAAGAGAAATTGCAGTTTGAATGGAATTTTGGCATTCTAATTACAGATAATCATAAAACAGGGAGCCAGACAGCCAGCTATGTAAAGAACTTTCACTAGCTGTAGTATTAGTCACATTTTTCTTTTTATCTTTTTTCTTTTTTTGCACTGGTGCAAGAAGCTGCTTTAATTCCTACAAATCCACAAGACTGTAGGCATTCTGAGTGAGGAGGATTGAAGTACATTTCTTTTCTTTTATAGACCATACTTAGACTATGTATTTGAAGTTCTTTAAGGAAGGTAGTTAATAAGGTTAATAGAAAAAGTGGAAATGACAGTCTTTTCTGATGAATCATCAAGAGACAGAGGCTAATACAGGTGCTCTTAATTTCTCTCTGGAAAAAATTGGGTCTCTCCATTGAAAAGGTAAGAAAGCAAGGAGTGCCCTCTAGAAGGCACCCTGTGCCACTGCTACTGACTAGAGTTAGGCATAGTAACTGTGGACCAAACAGTGATTTAAAAAATCACACTCTTTGTCATGGGATAAAGATGATTTGAATGGAAAATATAATCATACATTTCATTAAGGTATTCTGTTTGGAGTAGGACTAAGTAGATCATGGTTATATACACCAAGCACTTACTGCATTCTGACAAACCAAAGTAGAGAATGTGGCGATTTCAATATAAATATATCAAAAGGCAGAGAGAGAGGAAGAGGCAATACTGTTCTTCTGCAGAGCATAAGGACGGCTAGGAGTAAAAATACATGAAAAACAAAGGCAGTAGGCAATATAGACAGGGACCCACTGAAAGAATTGACTCTGGTACTAAAATATTAAAAAAACCACAAAAACCAAAAACAAACCCCAAGCTAAAAGAAAATTCAATTATAAAAATGCTATATAATACATTGTTTATGCATTTTGTAAAGAATATTATTTACATGGATGCATAGCTAGCCTGTGTAGATTTGGTCCTGATCCTTCATTCATGTTTTGTGCATGACTGAAAATAAATGGTACAAAAAACTGTAATCTGCTGTTACAAAAAGGAAGCATCTTTTGATGTTACTTTTATTGAAGCTTTTAGTCAAAAGGTATATAAGTAATCTAATCATTTTAGTCCTGATGACAGAAAGTTATCATATAAGTAGCAATTTCAGTGTAGACTTTCTCTGAAACTTAGCTATCATGAGGTAAAAAATATTTAGTACACAAAAAACAGTGCATGCACAAATCTGGGATTTTGTATTTGGGGCAAACATTTTATTTTTACTGGCTTAGAAGATCCCAAATTAACTGCAGATTCATTTCTCACTTTTCTCTTTTTTGAAGTGAACTTTGATGTTAGCCTCAAGTGCTATTGTTAGGAAGCAGCGGTACAGTAATGGTGTCAGTAATGGTACAGTAATGGTGGAAGTAATGGTGCCAATATTCAGAAGACAGTTATAAGTTCATGTCAATGACTTTCACAATTATCATGTTGTTTGATGATATACAGAATGAATTTCAAGTACAAAATACCAAGGACCAGTTGTCAAATTGTCTAGTTTTGAAACTATTGGCTTTTGATTAAAAAAAAAAACCACCCTATGCGACAAATATTTTCCTTCTTTATTTGCCTGAGGGGAAAAAAAAAAGACAAACAGTTTAGAATCAGTGACATACAATGTCAGTAAGTTGTAGCTTATCATTTAAATCCATCTCTTTAGTATGCCAATGAAGCCCTCCTAATTTTAATGGCATTAAAATGGTAAAGGTGAAGGCATGGAAGGGGTGAAGGACAATGGTGAAGCAGTGAAGGAATGGGAGTTTCGGTCATGAACATCTACCATGATATGTGGTTCTAAGCACTGTAGGGTACTGTTTAGAGTTACTGAATAATGTCATCCCTTCCAGAGATTTTACGCTCTTAAATCTATATGCATGTGTGTCATTCTATTTTCTCTTTGCTGCCAGTGAAAAGGTCATGTTTGCAATTTTCTCAACATAAAATAGATATTTTTTTTAACAAAAAATCCACAAAACTGAGTACAAAATATGTTTGTTTTTCTTCATGGACTACAAAGTCAAAAGAAGTTACCTTAGACATAAAATCACTATAGAAGTCTAAAGAGAGATGAAATTCTACTACAACTACCTTCAAAATTTGTGAATCCATTTCTGAGGTTCTATTACTTGGATTATGCATGTGCACATCTTAATTTTTTTATGCCAAAATGCTGACAAAATTTCATAGTTCAAACTGTGTACCTGATTTACATTAGACATTTTGTTTTAAATTGTTTTAAAAAGTTTCTTCTAATTAATTATAATCCTTCATGTCTTCCTCTCTTGCTTCTTTCAACCCAAAATGATGAAAGTCGAAATTTTTAATTCTAAGGTTTGGTGTTTTTTGTTTTTTTTTTAAAGTGAGAAGTTTAGGCAGATTTTTGTCTTTCAGTTATGTTGATGTATGGAGTTAAATATGATAATAACTCTCATTGCTTTGAGTTCAGAACTTAGAAGTTGCTGTAGGCACTTGCATTTCTGTAATGAAAAGTTATCCCCACTGAGAGTGACAGACAAAAGCAGAGGGATAAAAGGAAAGTGGTACAAAATTTTTACTTTTTTTTTAACTTAGTAGGGCATGACTTAAAGTCTTTTAAACTTTCTTTAGCAACAAAACAGTAAAAAGCCTCTAAAACATGGTAACATATATATATATATACACCCACATATAAAGAGTAAGTAATGATGGTTTGCTTCTAGAAATAAAGTATAGATGAGAATAGACTTTACTGTCACTGTATGCACCTTACACAGTTTGTCTTCTGGAATTTTTTTAAAAGAAAATAAGTCATTAACCACATTAATATTCGGCACTGCTCTATCACAGGGCAGATGTTTATCTGCATGCTTCATTGCATCGTGAACAATGTGACCAATGCACTTGCCTTTCATGGGGTGGAAATGCTTGTTATGCAGACATGTAAATATATAACATTTCCCAAAATTTTGCAGTAACAGTCTGCTTCATAATTAGCAACACTTTTTAAGTTATTTTTCCTAAATTCCGTCACTGTTCCATTTTCTACACACAACTATATCTATGTCACTAAATTCAGCCTAGGATCCTGTGTCTGGGCTTTAAGTTATTCCTACATCTCTGCCTACTCAAAAATGAAAAAGTTTTGATTTGTACTATATTTATCCTTCATTAGATCAGATTAATATTTTTTCTTAGTAATCATAGAGAACTATAATAATCTCACTGTAAAGTGGAGTTATAGAATATGTCAAATGGATACTTATAGCCTGAAAGTGTCTTTTTTTTTACCTTTTGATTGGAAAGGATCCAAAAACTATGTACAAAGTAGATGTGTAGATGCATGTTAATGTGGATGTGCAGTTTCCTGCTTTTAAGTCTTAACCTATTACTAGACGTGAAGAAGAAGCAAGCGAGATTTAAAAAAAGAGAAAAAGAAATACATAATGGGATATCTAGAAAGCTGCAGTCCCTCCTTAGCCATTTGAAATGAAGAACAAGCTCAAAAACATGAGCAAGATCATTATGCTCTGAGAAAACACAAAAGACAGAAGTAAGGCTTATTCACTCACAGGTAAGATTTACCTTTACAATAAAATCTTCATCCTATAATACTCAATCAAAATGGAAAGTCCCTTGCAAGGCAAGAGCTAGGTACTAATCTGCTAAATCAACACAGCATGAACTGTACTTCAAGTACAACAGTGCCACTTATTTTCCCGTAGAATATCAAAAACACTCACAACTCACAAAGCCATCTCTGCAGGGAACTGTTATTTCATTTTTCCACAAGCTGACAAGGTGTATCCAGACAAGATACTCTTTTATGAGTAATGTGGGAATTTGATGAATACTAAAGGAGTAACAGGCTTATTTGCACATGCTCAACTAAGTTATAAAAATACTTACTTCCTGAACAATACATACTATGTGAACAATATTTGATTTATACAGGAGACTTAGTGCATTTCTGAATTAGAATGGAGTACAGATAAGATTTTTGTAAGGCTGATCTGTACATTTCTGAAGTACAAAGGCTGAATTCTTGTACAATATTTCCATCTCATAAAAATGCAAGTACTAAAGATGGTAATTAGGGCAAGGACCTACAACATGAGGCAGAGTGCTGAATAAAGAATTGGATTTCAGTTCCAGAGAGAAAATACATACACAGACCACACAAATAAGAAGTAATTTTTGGGGTTTTTTATAACATGGGTGATAATAAGAAAATAGACTCAAAAATTATCAACTTTCTGAGCTCGCTCTGATAAATCTAGAGATTTTTAGATGCTGATCCCTGTAGAAAATGTGATCTTATAATCACTTTTCAATTTCTATATTATTCAATTCAATTATGAAATGCCTGTTACAAAAGAACATTTATAAAGGAGGGTTTAAAAGGTCTTTGCGTATATTTTTAATTTCAGTGCAAAGCAAATCAGTGGATGGAGCACATTCTCAAAGGACATTTTGATCTTTTGTGTAGTATAGCCTCCCAACATTTTGCATAAAACACCTGTACAGGTGGCAGAGTTAAAAAATGCTGAACCTGAATCCATTTGATAGAATTTTTAATTGATACAGTGAATAAAGCAAATCAAATTAAATCAATGAAAAGACAGTTTCAAAGTCCTAGATATCTCATGTTGAAATGTTCTAAAGACAGCATTGGAAAAGGATAGTGTAGAACCCTGAGGAAGGACAGGAAATCAAGGCAGATGCTTTTAGAAAATTGTCAACACTTTTCCAGAGCACATAGTTAACACGCTTGATTTTACAGCAGAGAAGACAATCAATAAATAAATGGGGTTGCAAACGCAGTTTAGAGCACAGAACGATGAATCTTTGGTCTAGAGAAGGGGTAGCAAAAATGAAAAAAGCAAGCCATTTCATTAGACATAGTTTTCAAAGCTATCACTAACAGTATAATGAGAAGGATCTGCAGTTTAATGTTATAAAGTGCTAGGCTTTGGTCATATAGAAACCCTTTTCCCAGTATTCTGTATCAGTACTCAGTCATTATTTCTTGGGGAACATACAGACAGTAAATAGCATGAGAATCCTTTAACAGTTACCTCCTTATTGAGAATCCACACTTCGTGTTTTAACAGTGTCTACTTATTGTCTAGTTATATATTTGGCCACTTTTTCCTACCATGAATGGCAATTTAGGTTAAGGATTACAAAAACACTATGTGTTAGGAACGTCAATCCTAAACCACTTGCAATTGCATGGCCTGAATCCTTTTAAAAATTCGAACAATAATGTTATAATGTGTATACAATAACAGGGTTTTTTTTACAGTGGGCAATATTCTAATTCTCATTTGAATCTTTCCACGCTTTTTTACTCCACTAATTTCAATAGAAATATGAATCCAGTGTAATTTGGAGAAAAACTACGTTTCCTGCATCAGAACATTGTGTCATATTGAGTAAGTCTACTTACACAAATAATAGTAGAGAAAACGCAGCACGCCAAATCACACAGAAAAATTAGAGAAGACTTTCACTCTAAATAAGTGGCACTTGATAACCTGAAAAGAAAAAATAAAAGGAAAGTAATGACCTTTGATAAAATCCAGAGTCAGATATTCTGTTGGTCATTTGGCATGATATTAAGTGATGTGACTGGAATTGGTCATAGATGGAATCCAGTTATCAGGAGGCAAAGTTTTCATGTTACGCTTCTGTTAGTGACCACTGTTTCCTGATATCATGGCATAGAGAATAAAGTTGTGACCATGGAATGAGTGACCCTTTCAGTTGTGTCTGACATTGTACCTTCATAGTAAGATTGTCACAATGGTGTGATAATGTCACACACAGTTTTAAATCAGATCAATGCTTACACCGGACTGGCCTTAATCAAACAAGTAGAAGTGTTAAACTGCTCATAATTCTATCAGGCACCAGAACTTTAAGGTAAGATTCAATACCATGAACACGGTTAGAATCTAAATCTTCCGTAATTTAAAATGGATCCATTATGAATGAAAAAGAAAAAAGTCAGAGCTTAAAATAGTGGTGTAATTTAAACTGTAGAATTAAACTGAGACATACCTAAATAAGGGTTTAAATTATACTTACGAGGTATCTTAAAATGTTTTATAATAGCAACCACAGTACTATGTGCTGACACATTTAGAAATAAATCAAATAGAAAATTAATATGCAGATTCATGAAACATTTTTTACAGCAGGTTGTCATTAATTTTGGAAGGATGTAATACTTTACATGTTCTAGTTGTCTGAACTTCAGGACTGCTGAATTTCCTTTGCTAGCCTTCACTTTTTGCTCGATTGTCATATTGTTATGAAATTCATAATATGATATGGATTTTTGGCTTTCAGTTTGAAAGGAAAGGTTTATTCTTGCCTAGTTAGATGTTGAGACCTGTATGGTTTGGCAGTGACATCTGACTGGAATAGATTTAATCAGATTTAATCAACAGTTTTATTTCATTAACAAGAAAAAGACCGAGAATCAGTCCGTGAAAACAAAGAAATCACATAAATTTTAAACAGAGTATACTAGAAGCAGTAATTTTAACATAATTATCATCAGAATTAAAATCTCTTATATAAAAATGCTCTTAGTTCTGCTCAAAACTACCGAAAAATCATGCAGAAACCTATCACACTGACCTATTTTCTTACAGCACCTTGTGCGACATTTTGGCATTTTGAAAGTTAATCTCATAGAGGGATGTGAGTTTTCTAGTGCAAATATCTTTCTGTCATGTAGAACCTGCTAATTAAAGACCAATTTCAGTAAAATAAGAAATGTTAGTCAAGCTTTTAAAGGTTTTCATTATCGATTGTGTCCTATTGTATGCTCACTACATACACTGCTGGAGAGTTGTGCATAGTAATATTGTAATAAGGCATCCTTGATAGGTATATATTTCTGGTGATGATAAGTGTTATCCTCATGACAATGAATTCTGTATGCAGATGTTTCTTCTTTGTTACTGTTATGAGAAAAAAAAAAACAAAAGAGAAAGAAAGAAAAATAGAAAGCAGAAGCAGGTTAAGCTGTCTGTTAAGAGTTAAACAAGCCCATGGCTAGAAATTCTTAGGAAAAGCATTCATCATCCTCTAACTCAGTCTGGGGATTTATTTACATATCATGGTTTGTTTGCACTTCAAGAAATACAGGTTCTATTCTGAGGAAACTTTTAGGAAAGACTGTAGTTCTGAGGAAGTTGTTAGATATTTTTTTCTCTTCTGTGGCAAAATCAGTAATGTGCCACAAGGTGACTTAATCATTACTTTTAGAATATTTGAGAAGTCTGAATTCCAAACCCAACCTTTCCTCAAGGTTACTTGCATGTTGCTTAAAAACTTACTTACACAATCAGATTTTTAAAAAAAAAGTATCAATATAAAGCTTCTCAAGGAACCTTTAGATGTGGATCCTGATTCATTCTTCTTGTTTCTAAAGTTAAGAGAACTTCTTCTCATGGGTAATCCTGGTCTTTAACAGTTTGGAAATTAAGTCTGAAACACATATTACTCGAAGTGCTACAAATATTAAAAATGGTTTTAAAATTGAAATCCTTTAGTATAATGCATTATTCTGCATATTCACAATATTAACATGTACTTCATAGAGCTGCATAAATCAGTGTGCGGCTCAGAAATAAAGTCTTGCTTGCTGTGACAGATACATAAAAAAGCTGGACTTGTGGGAGGTGGCAAGTTGAGTTGACTAGTTTTAGTTCTGTTTAGATACATTTGACAGATTGAGACCATATTTTTTAAACTCAGGTTATAAAGGTCTGTTTTATCACAAGGCTTTTGACTCTGTCCTTGCCAGCACAGGGAGTTCTGAAAACGAAGAAAACCAGAGCCAATACGTTCACAAACTCCATTATGGCATTTTAATGACAGTTTTATTAGAATCAGTGAGGTCAATGGTGCATCAGAAAGTATGTTGTATGATGCAATTTTCTGCAATGGGGAGACAACTGAGCCACCTCTGAAAAAAAATGGATAACAAGAATAGTATAACCAAGTCAGTGCTGCTCTTTCCTTAATTTAACTTGATATCAGCAGTTGGTGCTCATGGTCCATATTTACACCATGTGCAGTTCAGGAAGTTTATTTCAGAGTCATTTTATTCTGTTTCTCTGGCCTAACTTTCCTCATCCTGCATGTTGTTCGAGGCTGTTCTGTTCCTTTTCCACTGGGCACTGGATTTGGTGAATACTTAGCATGGGCCTTCTGGTTTAGTTCTCTAAATGGAGTCTAATTCACACAGCTAAAATGTGCTCTGTTGACTAGACTGAAGCAATAACCAAGGATAGCAGGAGTCATGTCAAAATCATAATACTGTTTCAAACAAAAATTATACAGATCCACAGATCATGGAATAAATTATACAACGCTCCAGCATTCTTTTTTATGCACGTATATGATCCCTCAAGAAAATTCCAGAAGTGTAAGCCTAGATGCAAAAAATGTTGTCAATATTTATGAACGCTCCATCGATAAAATTATTTCAGATTTCTAGGTTGTGTTTCTGATGGTTTTTGTTTCTTTGTTTTTCTCCTAATGATTTACAAGATTTCATAATCTTAATTTACTCTTACTTGCAAAATGTTCCCTCAACAGAGGCAATGTATTAGATTTTTCTTGCAAAGTTTTTTTTTTAATAATCAGATAAAAGACTTTAATTTTAATTTAGGAAATTACCAGATACTAGTAAGTAAAAGAAACAGACAACTTCCTCCTCCCACAGAAATACAGTAATATGACTTAAATACAGCAAGAAACATAGCAATTTCGTGACTGCGTTTACTATCAAACATGATACTGGCAAGCATCTAGATTTCCTTTGCATTGCTATCATTTTCTTTGTCTACTGTTTGTTGACTTTTCAGTACCAAGTCCTATAATTTTTTGTATTATATATTAATTCATTAATTTCTTTATAGATGCCACTTAGTATGTATTAGTCTCCTCAAAAGAGCAGGATTTTAAAATATGGACAAAATCATGTGACACTAGTTCAATTCAGCAGTAATTCGATTTACTAAAAAGATATAAAATTATATTACAATTGAAAACTGGCAAAAATTGTTTTCTTCTTCCTGGAATAGAAACGTGAAGAACCCTTGGTGAGTGCCTCCAGGCTCTTGACTTAGAGTTCCTCCATGTCACTGTAAAAGTGACCTAACAGAGATTAAAATCATGCTTCTTCTAAAGTCTTTTAAGTCTTATGATCTAATATGCTTGACTCTTCAATTAGAGGATTTCAAAGGAGAATGTCAATAGTACTTCCTGCTGTAGTACCTTGCTTGTTCTGTAGCCAGAAAGTGTACTTTGTGGAAAAATACACGGATTAATGTGGTCCTTGGTTTAATATATCTCTGAGCAAATTCCAAGTTCTTAACTTAATAAAAATTTTGCATTTACATCAATGAAAGCCACTTCTGTTCTTCCAGGACAGAATAGGACATTAGTTATTTGAACTGATTTCTGATGTTGTTGTTTTAAAAGTAATCTCAGCATAGTAAGGTTTACCTGAAATTAAGCCTGATATAAAGCAAGCTAAGTACATTCGATTCATTTCTGTTTGTTGCTTAGAGTACAACATTTTTAGCAATTTTCTGCCCACACTTTCTAATTTTTTATAACAAAACTTTAAAAAATAAAATATACATAAATAAAATCTCATAATCTTTAGAAAATAATTGCACATTCAGGAAGACAGAAAAAGTTGTTTTTCCATACTAAACAGTTTATCCTTTTATCTCTGCGGGTTTGAGTATCTGATGCCATTTAAAATTAGTCAACAGTCATATATTTTTCTTAATTTTAATAACAAAGGCTGTTTTATGCAACTACTACAACAAAGAGTAATCCATTCTACAATAATCTGCTCTAAAAACTGTTACATGAGGTTCCAATGGAACTTTTTTCAGTGCCCTTCACAATTTTCTATTCTTTATCATCAAGTCCTTCCCTTGTATGTAGTCAATTGTTTAGTACATCTGATTAGATCTAGTCGTCATTCTCTAATTCTCCCCCATGAACTCCTTCCTTTTCCTACTTATTCTCCAGTGTGCATATTTTTCTTGGGTATGGAAATTAATTGCAAAGTCGTTGGTTCCATTTGTTCCTTTGTTGTCACTAGAATTCTGAAAAATTGTTGTAGCCTCCTTACTTAACGGTTCAAACAGTTTACCTTGAAGTATTTTTATTAACTCAATTAATTAGCATTTTAAAGTTACTTGAAACATCTAATTTGAAGGTTGTTTTAAAAGTCAAGTTAAAATGAGCAAAAGTTTCACAAATATACTTTCTGAGTAAATGAACAGCTATACCCAAAATTTCAATTATATCTAGAAAAATGATAATATTATGTTTTGTAAAAGGTTTTCGCAGAATCACAGAATATGCTGAGTTGGAAGGGACACATAAGGATCATTGAGTCCAACTCCTGGCCCTACACAGGACCATTCTCAAGAGTCTTGCTATGTGCCCAAAAGTATTGTCCAGATGCTTCTTGAACTCTGTCAGGCTTCATGCTGGGACCATTTCCAAGGGGAGCCTGTTCCAGTGCCCAGCCACCCTCTGGGTGAAGAACCTCTTTCTCATATCCAACCTAAACCTCCCAACACAACTTCAGGCAAATATTCCCTGGGTCCTGTCACTGCTCACTGCAGAGAAGAGCCCAGTGCCTGCCCAGTCTCTTCCCCTCACGAGGAAGTTGTAACTGCAATGAGGTCTCCGCTCAGTCTCCTTTCTGGGCTGAACAGACCAAGTGACCTCAGTTGCTCCTCATAGGATTTCCCCTCAAGGCCCTTCACCATTTTCGTTGCCCTCCCTTGGACACTCTCTAAGAGCTTAATACCTTTCTTATACAGTGGTGTACAAAGCTACACACAATATTCAAGGTGAGGCTGCCCCAGTGCAGAGCAGAGCAGGACAATTCCCTCCCTTGACCAGCTGGTGATGCTTTGCCTGATGTCCCCCAGGACACGGTTGGCCCTCCTGGCTACCAGGGCACACTTAGTTTCTCCAGTTTCCCTTCATTATACTTTTTTATACTTCAGTATTGACTGTGGAAAACATGAAAACACAACCCCCACTCTCCAGAAAAATAAACCCACAACCAGAAAGAAGAATAGGAAATAAAGGACGGACTAATAATTAAACAAAATAATATTATACTTAATTTTTTACTTTGAAGTTTCACCGTCAAATATAAATACTCACGGAATTTTTTATGTATTTCATGTAGAACCATTTTTTACATGTCCTTTTCCATTTCTAGCTAAAGTTACAACATCATAAAAGAGAGCAAAGTTATGGTTTATTACTACTTTGCTGAGTATTATACTGATTATAAGAAAGACACTTGAAGAAAAGCAGTGGACATCACAACAGAACCAGTAATATCATACAACAACAATGCATAAGGAAGGAAAGGAACAAGCAGCTTTCAGTCTTCTTAAGATGAGAATGGGAGTGTGACAGGCCACACAGCAGGCAGACAGGAAAAGCATCCGAAGGAGAATGACAGCAATTTCTCAGCTGGAACTGCTAACAAGGTGTCTTGGAGCGATACAGCGTGATTGCAGCACTTCAACTATCTATCTGTACTTCCTAAAACAAAACAGGAAGCTAAAGGGATTGTTGCTTCCCCACAAGTGACCCTCAAAACATGCCTGTTGACCAGCCCATTTTCAAAACAAGATTACTAGCTTGGCAGTGTCAGAAATCTGGTTTTGCAAGAGAGGCTTTGTAACAAGTCTGCGTTATTCTAAAAGGCTCATTCTTAAAGAACAGGATCAAACATCTATTTTGCTGTTCTGACTTCATTATTCAAACCAGCCTTAACTGGAAACTTTAGTAACTGATTTTAGGCTGTTTTTACAAATCTTTTTTGATTTTACTTTGGGTCTGCTTTCTCCTAGGAATCTATAAAACTTTTGGCTATTCAAACTAGAGACTTTTTCATCAGGCTTTTAGATGGGGAAAGTTTCATATTGGAAGAAAAAATCCTTTTGAATTTTTAAATGTGACAAGTTTTTCTCCAGAATCTTCTTTACGGTAAGCTATTATCAAACCTATCAACCTTTGGCAAACTTTTGACTGGTTTTCATAATTCAGTCACTATCTAGGAAATGTTGAAACAGGATAATGAAGCAACTGCATATCATCACCACAATAGTAATACAAAAAAAATTAGTAATTTCTGGATCTTTATCTCTTTTAGGCATCAGTTACAATGTAAGCAGTTTTCCTAAACTACAACTCTGGAGATAAGTAAGCAGCATGTAAAAGAGCCTACTAAATTAAATACATTTAAAAGAGAGCCAGGGAAATGTTTCAAATCTAATCTAAATTATGATAAGCCTCATGATTGCTGGGTTAAAAAGAAAAAAAATGAAATATAGATCTAACACTATAATTCTAAAGAGAATTTTATTTAAAATATGATGTTTTATTTATTTTTAATTTTTTTTTGCCAACATATTCTGTTACTTTTCCTCTGTTTATGTCTGAGTTTGGGTTGTGGGCAGCGGGATGGGAGAGTGGGAAGTCAGAATAGATTAACTTTCTGAGGAAGGTGAAAAATTCTTGAAAGAAACAGTAGTTACTGGTAAGTAAGTCTAATTTATGTAGATGCAAAAAATTAATGATACTATGAAACATTTTTATGTATAGTTATCCACACCGTATTGGTTGTAACAAGCACCTAACACTTATCCCACAGGTTTTACTTCAGACTGATAGTACTTTGATAACAATATTATATTGACCAAGAGAAATAATCTTTTAGTCACTTCATAGCCTTTCCTTTAATCATTTTTATTTATTATTGATATTGTTATTTCAACAAAAGTCCAACTTGTTTGGATATGACAAAAAATACTGAAGACTTCAGAGGTAAACAGTTTTAGAACAGAAATTTATTAAAAGACATAACTTTTTACATAGAAAAAAAAATCAGAGTTTCTGTGTCAGACACATTATGCTGGAAATGTTTGAAAACATATTTCTTCCAAATATTTTCTTTCTGTGTTTTTTCATGGTAGAACTCTAATTGTGTTTCTTAGTACAGTAACTTGTATTCTCTGCATAGTTTCTTCCAAGTCCCTAGTAACACATTTTTCTCTCTCCTTTTTTAGGTTTGGCTACAAATCTGCTTGCTGCTGCAAGTAGGTTCCCTGAACATCTCAAGAATCTCTCACTTTTTTTCCTGTGTTGTAAGAATCATTTATTTTTAGTCATATATTTAAATAAATAAATGTACAAAATAAAAATGACCTGTAGGATAAAATTTAGTACTGCATGAAATAAAGGAGAAGCATGGATTTGGCAATTCTGCTTTCTTTTCAGCAACACTCTCAAACACGAGACAAAATTTTCACAAGTGCCAAAAAAGCAGTGAACAGTACCAATAAGTATTTTTTCATAGAGTCAAAAATCTCAGTTGGTCCCACAGTGTTGTTTTGCAAAGTGTTTTTTCAATCTTTATTCTGTTTCAGAAGTAGAAGGAGAGAGGAAGTTCTCTTTCTTTTGATGCAGAGCAAGAAAATAACCCTGGTTCCAACATATGATTTAGCATAATTTTTGACAGCTCATTGCCTCCATATTCTGAGTCAACTCCCTTGTGCCTTCCTATCATCAGCACGAGAAGTATTCACTGTGCTGAAAATGCCACATATAATTAGAGACAAAAAGTATTTACTTAAAAGAAAAAATTAACTATGTAAAGAGTTCACTTTGAAACAGAATGAGACAATGATCCCTTCCCTACCTACCTTTTCCCTTTTTGCAAACTTTGAAAAAAAAAAAAGCAGATTATAGGTAAATTTGTAAAACTCTGTTCACTTCCAGTGATTTCTTTTGTTAGCAAAAAATAGTTTTCTCTTGATGTAAAATTTCTTCCTTTTTTCTCCAGCATCTGTTGAGCTATGTCCAGGGGCTTCTTTTATAATTTTCTTGTATTATTCATGCATGAGCCTAAAGCTGAATTTTAATGTTTATATACTATGAAGAACTTGTGTCTCAGTCTACCAAAAATGAAGTGAAGAACACAATATGAAGAAAGGGCCAGCAATAAAAACAAAGAACATGATGCTGCAGGAAACTAATTGTTATGGAATTAATTCCTTTAGTGTAAAAATTGCCTCGGTACTTGATTATGTTACTCATACACAAACATTTCTACTGAAATCAGTAGAAAAAGTTCTGAAGAGAGAGGTAAATTTTATTTGAGTCAGAATTTTGGTGTCCGAGTCTCTTTCCCCACTTTATCTAACCTTAAGGCATTAATTCTATCTTTCTGCTGAGGCTTAAAGTTCCTTAAACATATAATGCTAAGCTGATGATCATGTTCAAAAGTATCTAGTTTGGGAAAGTGGAAGAAAAGTGGTAACACACATATCCCTCCTAAACTGCAAGATGTACTTTGGTAAACAGATACCCTGCTAAGTTCTCAGAGGGACACAGTCATGCTCAGAGTGAGACCAACTAAATTCAGGTAAAATTAGATCATTTACTAAGGCCTAATTGTGCGTCTCTTTAGCCCATTGCTTTAATCATGAGGATATTCTGATTTTTCCACAAAACAACAAAATTTTTCAATGGTTCAGTACAAAACCAATATTAAAACGTTGGAGAATTTTCGGTGCAAAGTAGATTTTTTTTTTTATATTTCCCCTGGGTCAACCCTAAATCAGCATCTGATTGTAAAGAAACATTACAAATTTTTCCAAAAGCAAAACAGATATATACTTAGTAAGCTAACTGTGAATATACAAATTTGGGAATAAAATGAAGAAACTGAGTTTTGAAAAACCCTTGAATCTTCTCCTCTTTGCATTATTGAAGCAATAGAGACTAGGCCAATTCACAGTTCTTTTTTTTTTCTTTTACAAAAACACCTGAAATTATTTTTTAATGGCTTTGCACTTTGTCTTCTGGCTGAAATGCAGACATAATACTTATATTGAATGAAAATTTAACTCCAGGTTCCAAAATATTGTAAAACTATTCAAAAAATTCTATGCAAAACTATCAAGTTTCTGTGATGTATTATCAACACACTAGACTTTTAAAACCACAGGCAAATCATTTAAGATTGTTGTAGATATTATGATGACAGCTCTGCACTAAGACATGATCAAAGTTTTGAAAACATAATGTAAGAAATAGAATAGTACTGATGCTTCTAGAGACAAATGTCTCATAATATTACAGAATTAGATGTGTCTTCCATAGCTGATAGCCCAGACTAGCAAAAAGTATTGTGGCTTTGATTTGTGGCTGAACATTTTTATCTTGACATATATTGCAATGGATTATTGGTAGATATTACAGTTTATACTGGTCTGATGTAATTTGTGTTTTTTCCATTAACTCTAAGAATACATGGATGAAGAACATGCACACAGCAAGAAAAGTAGTTTTCATATTTTTGTTGCCTTTTTTTATTTTTACTTGCTCCAATTTTCACATTTGATAAGATTTATAACACTGAATCTAAATGTTATTTCCTGTATATCAACTGAAAAAAAAATTGTTAGGAAAATTAGAATTATTGAAAGGATCTGAAGGAATGTTGTGGAAACATTTGAGTTACATATTCCAATAGTTGCTGAAATGCTACTGAGGTGGGAGATTTTGATTGTTTGTTTGTTTGTTGTTGTTGTTGTTTTGTTTTGATTTGGTTTGGGTTTTTTTATTCTGCAAATATGAAAGATAGTAAGTAAGAGAATATTCTCTGGAAATGGAAAAATTCTATCTCTGGAATGCTACTTAAGAAGGGTTTGGAGAGCACTTAAAGCAGTTTGGAGAATCTGTCTAAATGACAGTCTAAAGTCAGATAAAAATATTGCTGCTCATTCATTTCAGTGTCAGAAGTATTTTGCCAAGTGGTAATTGACTCACATCTCTAAATATTCAACGGTCGTGCACATTCAATGCCCAGAGCTGTAATAATCTATGTGTAGGCAAATCCCCATAGCTTTCACTGGGATGTTTTGAAGACCATATAGTCTGTGAGCTATGGGATAGGATTTTAACAGGACTTGTTTTCTGCTTTTGATTATCAAGAAAACTGTAAGAAAGCAACATTAGTTTAGATAATTTACATGATATTTGCATTTTTTATTTATTATATAAGCAAATGTACTGAACTTAATTATTTGCTCCTCAAGATCTGAAAATATCTTTATTTTGTGGACTAATAGGTGGTATTACACAACATCCTCTGCCAGAAAATGTGAAAATGGGGGAATGACATGATGTCAATTGAGCAATTGTTCTTTGATGGTTGGACAAAAAATTCAAAAAATGCTAACACAGTCTTGTTTATAAAGTCTGGTCTAATTCCTTTGGGGCAATATTGTATTGTTTTTAACATTCAGAATTTTGTCCAGGCTTAACTACATTCTCATCAGAAAACAATATTTTTGTAGTAGTGAATTTGGAACTTATTCTCCCTCCTTCCACCCCCAGTATTAACAAGACATAAAGGGGAGTTGAAGGGATGATGTGGTGAGCGGCAAGTTTACCACTGTATTTAAATGTCGTCATGTAGTGAAACTTTTCAATATTATTCCTGCTGTCTGATTTGCAACACTGGGATTCACAAGTAATTCTTTCTGTCTTTCTGAAATGATACTCTTATGGCAGACAGTGCAAACAGCTTAGTGCATTTTGTCAAGGTCAGTGGAGAAAGTAACTGCCATAGTGTTAGTGTGGATTTCTTTCTGAGATGCCTTTTGGCACTGGTAGCTGCTGGGAGGGCTTCGTGCCTGACTGTACTTCATTTCATCTGCTAATACTGATCTGACAGTTCTTGACCTGTGGCTAATATGTGGTCCATCATCTCCTTACTTTTCTTAGTCAATTTCTACTCTATTTCCTCCTTTTTTTTTGTCAGTGTAGCCTTCTATCACATATCTTGTTTCAGTTGAAACAGAATATTGCTGTAAATGTGGCAGATATCTTTTCATACATTTTACCTCTGTTTGAAATCCTTCTAGTTTTTCCATAAGATAAAACTGAATCTTTATTTAAATGAGATTTCGTTGAAACATCCTGATTAGAGACAACTTTGAAGGTTGATATTAGTTTTCAAACTAATTGTAACAAGGATTAAAACAAAAATAAATGTGGGAATAGATTTTTTTCAGATCAAAAATTAGGTTTTATTTAAAACTTAATTTGGGAAAATTGTAAGGAAGACAAAACACTGGAAATGTCATTTCTTTAATTAAGCATAAAGATATTTAACTCTTACAGGAGTGTGTATTTTAAGGCAGCATGCATACCCTTCCAGCAGTACTAAACTCACACTGGGCAGAAGGAGCCTGAGGTTAGGGGAGCTGATAGATTCATCTCGCCAACTTTGTATATTTGCATTTAAGCCATGCATACCTACATTTGCGTGACACACTCTCAGACAAGGTCAAATGAAAAATAGTCACTATATGAGCTGAGATTTGTAATTTCTTTTAAGTATACTCTTTGATTATTATCAGTGTTGGTTGTTGAAGATGGCCATGATGAAGAAGCAGCATACACCCTGCGGCGAAAAGAGTTCCTGACTGAAGAAAATGCTGAGTCTGCACCTATTTAAAGGACTGTTTCTCTGAGACTTCGGGTTAAACCTATTGTTAGGTTGATGCCTGCATTCAAAGACATATTTCATCTTATTGTTATGGACTTTACCCCCTTGGACTAGTCACTCCCTTATTGGGAACCACACCCCTTAATGCATATTTATGTTAACCCTACCTGCTAGACCTTGTTTTACATACCCCCTCCCAGTTTCTGAAATCCTCCCCAGCCTACCCTTTAAGAAGCCCTCCATTTTGAATAAAGCCAGATCTGCCCTGGACTTTGCTCCATCAAGATCTGCTGTCCTGCCTTGAACCCTGTAGGTCTCGCGTCTTTATTCCCGGACTGCGGCAGTTGATCACTGACTTATTGACTAGATCTCTATTTGCTATAGAGCTGAAGAGTTGAGTTTAAGCGCGCGGGACATATGTAGTCTCCTATTCTGTAATGCCTTGCCTTGATGCACAAATTATAGGATGGTTCAGGTTGAAAAGGACCTTTAAAGATCATTTAGTCCAACCTCCCTGCCATGGGCAGGGACATCTTTCACTAGGTCAGATTGTTTGGAGACCTGTCCAACTGACTTTGACCTGAGCCATGACTTTGAATAATTCTAATGATGGAGCATCCACAACCTTTTTTGTGTCTCACCACCTCTTTCAGTTTAAAACTGTCCTTGTTACTGCATGCCCCAATAAAAGGTCTGTCCCCTTATTTCCTATAAGCCCTCTTTAAGTACTAAAAGGCCACAATAAAATCTCCCTGGAGCCTTATCTTCTTTAGACTGAACAATCCAAATTCCCTCAGCCTGCCCATTCAGGAGAAGTGTTTCAGCCCTCTGATATTTTTTGTAGCTTTCCTCTGAACCCTCTTTGAGAGGTCCACACCTTTATTGTGTTGGGGACACTAAAGCTGGATGCAGAGCTCTTGGTGGGGTCTCCCAGGAGTAGAGTAGCAGGGATGAATCCTGTCCCTTGACCTGCTGACCATCCTGCTTTTGATGCAAAATGGAATACAGTTGGCTTTCTGGGCTGCAAGGGCACTTTATCAGCACATGATCAATTTTCATCCACCAGTATACTCAGATCCTTGCAAAACTGCTTTCAGTTCATTCATCCCCTCACCCTAATTTCTCCAACTCAGATGCAGGGCCTTGCACTTCGCCTGATTGAACTTCATCGATGTTCACACAGACACATTTCTCAAACTTGTCAAGATTCTTCGGGGGGCCTCCCCTCCAACAAATCAGCTGCACCAGTCAGCTTGGTGTCATCTGCAAACTTGCAGTTCATCCCACTAAGTTATTGATAAAGATACCAGGGTATGAATCCCTAAGGGACACCACTTATTACTGATCTTTATTTGGACATTGAGCACTTTTGCTGCAGTCAACCAGCCATTTCCTTACCCACCAAATACTACATATATCAAACCCTTATTTCTCCAATTTAGCTGAAAGAATACTATGTATCAAAGGTCTTACAGAAGTCCAGGTGGGTGACATCCACAGTCCTTCCCTTATCCACCAATGCAGTCACTCCCTCACAGAAGGCCACTAGATTAGCCATGCAAATCTAGAACTGTCTTTGATATTTTTGGTTTTGTTTGGTTTCTTTAAGAAGCTTATAGCCCATGGGAAAAAAATATTTAACATAAAATTCTTGGGTTTATTAGTTTGATGAAAATATGGAGAAATATATTACTTTCTCAGAAACACAGATAGAAAAACTTTCTTTCCAAAATAAAACTGTTACTTTTTTTTTTTCAAATGTGCATAAAGGTATTTGATTTTAAAACATTTAAGACCCAATTTGTGTGTAAGTGTGAAAGAGAATGTAGGAGTTCTAGACCTATATTACTTACAGACAGTATAAATAGACAAGAAGAAAACTTTCTTGATTTCCTTTTCCCCGATGACATATTGTATGAACCAAGAATTAATTGAATTATAATTAATGAAAACTCATTTCTTACAAGCAATACAATTTTATATCAATCATGTTGTGAGATATATATAATAAAAAATCCACAATACTTAGTACTGAGAAACTTTATTCCCAATGTACTTATCTTTTACACTTACACACCTATTTAACAGTTCTGTGAACCACTTATTGGTCAATTAATGGACAATTTTAAGTTAAATGAGTTAAATGTTATTTTGTTTGCATGAAGAAATCTCTAATAATGATTAATAGAGCTTTAATCAAGTACAAGTTGAGACTCAAATATGCCACGATAGAATTTGATTGACTTGAATGTTCCTCCAAAAATGCAAAAAGGGAGTTTTCTCTTTCTAAAATAATAAAAAAAGTCATGTTCTATATTGTAAGTAAACACCGTGAAAAAGTAACTTACAGTTTTGAATATATTTTGTGCTTGATATGTGACAGATAGCATTTCTATTAAATGAACAGAGTGAAAAATGGGGGTTTTCTTATATGTGGATTGGTGGAAGTATAGGACTTCATGACCTAGGCTTTGCTGTAGTGTACTCTTTATAAAAAGTCAATTATAAAAGTGTTACTAAATGTAATTTACATCTAGAAAAAGTAGCAGAAAATTACCAGAATTTTTAAAATTATAATAAAAAATAATATATAAAGATTATAAAAATAATCTTTCTTGGGTTTTGGGTCATTGATAAGACTAAGTACAGCCAGATGGGAATATTGAAGACTGTCTTTTTGTCACTTGTCCATTTAACAGTTTGGTGTAACTGCAGGGTGTAGATGTGAGGGCAAGTAAGTTGGTTTAGATTGCTAAAAACTTTCACGTTTCTTCAGAAACTACAGTTGAGATTTATGTCACCTTATTTAAATGCTGAAAAATTAAACATCTACATCTTAATTAACCATCCTACATTTATTTTATATTCAATGGAGAGAAACAGGAACCCCCACAGAACAACTTCTGTGTCCCAGTTTAGACACCTTTCTCAAAATAAGAAGAATCTCACTGCAAAGCTGTTTCTTTGCCAAAATGGTTTGTTCTGAGTGAGAAATGAGAACTTCTAGATGGATATGTTATCACCAAATCTCCTGACTAAATTATTATTTTATCGCCTGTGGGTGACAATGCAAAACACTATATGGTAAATTCTGAAAATGGATTTTTTCTTCAAGGAAGAACAGCTACTTCTGAAGTACATGGAATGAAAAGTAAACCCAACTATCCTCCTCTCTACTGGTCCATGCAGTTGTGAGTGTGGCTAGAGGAACCACAAGACACCCTCTCCCCAACTCCTTATTGTTTTTCATAGTTTCCAACACTGATCAGTCCTTGCAAAAGGATGAACAGGTTAATAAAGACGGTGTCTACTTTTTGTGTGCGTCAAAAGAGGTAAAAAATAAGAGATCAAATTGCGAGAAATAGTTCTTATTTGCTAGACATAGTATGATATTTGTCTTTTTTAAAACAAATAGTTTAGAGGTAATTTCTTAGGTGTCCTGATTTCTCTTACTTTTAAGAACTATCAGCCAATCTCCTGCATAACCATGATGGAAAATGCATGAGGATGATGAGATAATCAACTAAGTTAATAAGATGAAAATATTTTTCACTTCAAAAATTCATCACAAACACCAAAGGCTGCAGCTCATGTTTGTTACATGTACAAGAGTTTCTTAGCTTACATAAATGCATCCAAATATGTGTCCCCCCATGCGAATCCATGGGCACACTCAAGTTTGTCTATTTACTCAGGTTTGTTCTAACACTGGTATATAAGAAGACAGGTTTCTTATGATTTCCATTTTTTCCCCAAAAGGGAAAGGAAGAAAGAACTACCAGATTATATATTTTTTTAAAAATGGAAATACAAGGAAGTCCCCTCAAAAATAAGAAACAATGAACAGTCAATGGTACAAATGATTTAAAAAGCTTTCTCTGTCTAACAAGGCACATCCATACTATTAAACGTAGTGAGTGAGCTCACAGAAAGACTGCTGTCTGCCTATACTACTGGATTGCTTCCTTCATCCCTCACTCTGTTTTGGACAACACTACCTAGCTCTCTTCAGATAACGGACTAGGGTATTTAGGAAGCCCTGTAAAACAATTATCCCATCCAGTTAGTGACAGCTGGTTTTGGGGCATGGATCAATCCTCGAATCCTCTTAATAGTTTAACTTTAGTCCAGGAGATACTAGATTACAGTTTTGTTCTGCCTGATACCGAGAGGTTTTAAATGTTATATCATAACTGAATGGCTTGACCTTCAAACTGTGGTCTTTATAGAGACGCTATAGAGACTCTGATGCTCTTCTGCTTAAATAAATTATTAACTGGATCGTAGTGGTTAGTGTATAGATGCAAGACATCTCCCACATCCCTGCTGAAATTAGTCATCCATTTGCTTATTGGAGTCAGTCCGTCCCTGTCTCCTACCAAAGAATTCATTTGATGAAGAAAATAATCTTGACAACATTTTATATAAAATATGTATTTCCGTTAATAGTTTCTGCTTCAGAACATCAGTGTAGTAGTATAACAGAAATGGTCATTGAGAAATTCCCAAGAAACTCTAATGCTCAAAAAAGTTCTGACTGGCCATTATGTTCTTAAAATCCATTATGCATTTAAAATCAGTCAGACTTAGTACCAGATATTCACTTTTTTCATGATGCACATTAATCTTTAAATAGAAAAAGAAACTACTGTCTTTTTCAATTATATTAATTTATCTCCATGAGAATAGAGATCTTTCTTTATAGTTCATTCTGATAGTTATTCAACTATCTTTTCTACAGAGGAAATGTGAGAAAATAACAAAACTAATTATGGCCCATACGCAATTTCCTATGGCAATTTTTCTATTCATCGACAAAAAGAATACTGCTTTGTTTCTGATAAAAAGTGATTCGGAAGAGGCCAGTGCCATTAGACCTGGAACAGGCATGGAGATTATTATATTGGTAGCAGGATGCTCAGTTGATCTGTCAGAGTGTTCTTATCCAGAGAAAGCACTTTTGCACCTTTCCCACCTCAGTCCTCCTGACTGATGAAGTAGATCATCTGATTTGTGGCATGTGAGGAAAATAAAGTAGAGTTTATTGACCTAATTTAAGGTGATGATGTCACAATCAAGGCTGCTTAACAAGCACCCCAGATGGAACTGACCACAACTTGCATTTTTTGCTTTCTCTTTCCTCATTTCTTGATTCTATTTTCTCTATCTTCAGAAGTCTTCTCCCAAATAAACAACTGACCTGTAATTACTGTTTGTCTTTTGCGTCCAGTGTTCCTACATGCATAACGACAAATTCTAATATCATTACTGAGATTATCTTAGTTTTATATGGTATCACTGGTGGGATTGATGAGATGCTTTGGGAGATTCCAGTCCCCAGAAAACCCACAGCGCTCCCCTTAAAGCTCAGCCATCTCTCATATACCTTCTCCTGGACTATCTGTACGATCCAGTTATCTGTCATAGGGTTATCTGTAATTTCTTTTAGCTTCTTACTCTGCTATTTGTCATTTCCTTTTCCATGTCTGGCACTTGTGCACACACTGGTCAGTTAGCTTAAACTCAGGTCAGGGCTTCAGCAGCAGCCTAATTTTCTGCTTGGAGGACAAATAATGCCATCACATTGATCATACCTGTAGAAATAAAATGCCAAGGGGAAGTTGGTAAGTCTAATGGTCAGAATGTAAGTTTTTAAAACTATTTTGTTTGGAAGAAACATCTTCAGTGGTAGGTGTATCTGTAGCTCTTCTTTTAAGATCTCTGCCTCCTAATTTAAGATCTTCAAATGAGACTAGTGTAAATCCACTCTTACCCAAAACATAAACACATATTACCACCCAAAATCTAATTTCCTAGTTGAAGAAGAATTATGTTAAGGGTTCATTTTAACAGAGGGAAAGGAATGCCGAATTGCATCTTTAGTGAGTTTAAATGTAAAGGAGTCAGTAGCAAATCACAGAAAAAAAACCTCATGGAAGCATATAAAATTTTACTGAACAAAATAAAATGATCAGACCAAGAGCATTTTTGACTGAAATATTGAGTGAGAAAGCTTGAGTTTCTGAGAAACAAAGATTTCCTTGTTGTTTGATTCCTCCTGTATTCAGGATTAGTACATTATTTGGAAGTATCACAGGATTCTGAACTCTTCATCAACTTTATGGAAATCGCTGTAGTACCACAATTATTGCCAATGGCTTTGATGCCTCAGATGTTACTAGTAAAATATATACAGTTCACAACAAATACTGAACTTCTCGTGTAGCTTAGATGTGCTGAAATGAGCATTTTAACAAAGGGTTAGCTGAATATTACGTTAACTGCACTTAGAATGCATTAAGATCTATCTGAATAGACTTAAAATATTGTCCTTCATTAAACCTACAGCAGAGGAGTGTAGCAAAAAAATTACATGAGAATGAATTGATGTTTCAAGTACTGACAGAGTGACTAGTAGTACCTGATCTACATGAAAAAGACTAAAATTTGAAGGTCCTCCCAGTGACTGCTCATAATAACTCAACAGCATTTGAAGAGCTACTGTGGCAGGTCATAGGCAAAAGTGAAAGAATTTGCCAATATGAAAATAATCCTATTAGGCTTTAGCCTATTTCAAGTCTATCTAGCAAATCTATTTTAAATGGTTAGCAGTTAAATTACAGCAGGAAACATAACTGCATTACTTTTCCTGAGTAGTTTTCTATCATATGAATTGGCAGGAGGTATAGACATAGATGCTTTCAGTATATTGTCACCTATAGATATTCCTTGCCAATATTTGCATAGGTAGCTCAGTATAAACTAAGGACCCCTTTCAGTTTGAACTTGGTTTGAACTAGCATTAGGTTAGTAATTCTTTTCACTACATTTTCATTACATTAATGGATATATGTATGAGCACTGAAGTAGTTCAATAATATGTCTATGTTCCTGTGGCTAACATTATCTAAAGACCATGTAACCTGTCAGACAAAATGCTTACATTGTAATTCAAAATATATCAAATTCCAGTCCTAAAGTTATACTTCTATTAAAATTTCTATTAACTTTTCTTACATCAGCACAATTATGACTGTATTAGTCCTTAATAATGAAAACAACTCAAAACCAGACAACTTCGATAAAATATTTCAGCTGCATACCAGACTAATGAAAAAAATACCATTGTACTAGCAAACTCCTTTTTTGGTTCATGTGGCACATGATTAGGTACAAAATACATAGGTGATTAGGGCTAAAACCCTTAAAGAAAACTTCCAAACCTTTTAGTTTACAGTGAACTCACCAGTAATACTCCAGAAAATGAACTAAAAAAAAAAAATAAAATCACTGTATTGTGAACTTTACATTTTTTATACTCTAAGAAACATGATTTCCAATCAACTGTCGGTATTAGCCTTAGCAAGAGAGAGAAACAACACAAATTTTACATAAACTACTCACATGTAGTTGCTTTATTATAAGCAACAATTCTTTTTTCCTAAACAGACTATGCTAATTTTGAACGTGCGTAAAGTTCATCAGTGAGCTGAAATATCAACATCTATCCTGAAAGATTCATAGATTATTTGATTGGTAAGGATTCAGTTATTTTGTATAATCAAATAAATTCATCAGGCTTCAGTACTATGTTCATATACTGATACAAGAAATCAGTTGTCATTAGGTGAAAATATTTGTCACTAGTTAAATCATGATTTAAACTGTGAATTGGATTCCACTCTTATCTATAGATTACAGTGGATTGAATTTCTCTGGAGAAACATACTCATCCTGATATGACAGCCTAGTAGGGACAAGGCTGCCATAGCGTCATGCTCCTAGGTCCTACGTGTAAAAAGGCTGATCACATATTCTTAGTAGGCCTATGCATGCAGAGCACAGCTATAAAACACATACATACACCTGTACATGTCTGGACACACAGGTCACTAACAAACACACAGGGCAATCACACAAAACAGGCAGCACCAAGGATCTCATCCTGCTCCCCTCTTTATGAAGTACAGCAGCTGGGTTCAGACCTTCACTCTGCCCAGGATCTCAGTCCCTTCAGTTGCTGGGACCTGAATATACAAACCTACGAGGCCATAACTCCATTCCTGTTGCTCATATAGTACATATCACTCCCACCACAACACACACACACACACACAAACACACACAGAGTTCCATACAGAATCACAAAATCACAGAATATGCCGAATTGGAAGGGACCCACAGGGATCATCAAGTCCAACTCCTGGCCATGCACAGGACGATCCTCAAGAATCACACCATGTGCCTAACCACCCTCTGGGTGAAGGACCTCTTTCTAATATCCAACCTAAACCTTCCCTGACACAACTTCAGGCCATTCCCTTGGGTTCTGTCACTGGTCACTGCACAGAAGAGATCACTACTTTCCCCTCCTCTTGTCCTCATGAGGAAGTTGTAGACTGCAATGAGGTCTCCCCTCAGTCACCTTCTCTCCATGCTGAACAGACCCATTGACCTCAGCAGCTCCTCTTACAGCTTCCCCTCAAGGCCCTTTACCATCTGGGCTGAGCATCTCTTACTCATTCCATATGCTGTTTGCATTGATGTAGAAACATTTTGGGTGTGGTACATTACATTTTAGACATTCCTTGAATACAAACAGTTTATTTATTGTTTGCATCTGATCTTCGATACAAAAAATCACCTGCCTTGCTGTTAAAGATGAGTTTCTCAGATTATTAATACAGGTAAGCAGATATTTATTCTAACGTAAGAATTTGTAGCAAAGTTTTTTGCATTCTTTTTGTACCTATAGCATGCTAAATTCTACAAGTGCCAACAATTCATAGGTGGTCAGAATGGATTCTTTTCCAGCTATTGCATTATTACTTATTACTTTCTTAATTTATCTTGGAAATTGAAGAATATGATCTTGCATCTTCAGGTTCACTCCTTGATGAAAACTTGTTGCTAATGAAAAAAAATGTAGCAGTAACTTTGTATATGTTTAAGGAAATTATAAACTGGAAAAAAAGAGACATCATCTTATCTAATTTGATTTTGTTTCATTGTTATATGATAGAAAGTGTGAAAAATGTAAATAATATTCTGCTTTCAGTCTGAAGTGTGATTGTTGCATTTAGAGTTTTACACTGATAAAAATAGTAAAATAGTAATTTTCCTTTAAAGAAAATACATTTTCTTTAAAATCAAGATATCATATTCATATTGCATGGTATCAATGAAATATTAATAGACAAATTATATAATATCTATTTTAGCATACATGTGCCTAATTCAACTGTAACAACTTTCATAAATATGGTTCTACTTACATTTGTAGTGCACTGAGATGTGTTAAATTGTTAGGGAAAAAAAACCTTTCCATTCAAGCAGGTGGGATAAAATAGTTCCAAATGCCTCATTGAAACTAACGAACCAAAAAAAGTAATTTGCTAGGTCCAAACAGAAACTACCCTTTGGAGAAGGAAAAAAAGTAAAGCCTTATGCACAGTGTTGGCTTTAATATACACTGCAGTCCATTGTTTCCCATAGAAAAAAGACATAAGGGCAGGCTGAACATACAGCATATGCTGCTACTGGCAACCTTATGTGTCTGATAATAAAAGGGATTAAACATAATGATATTCTGGAAAATACTGTGCATATGTGCTTCATTTCTATTTTAAAAAAAAATATCTATTTTAACAAACTCAAGACCATCATTTTACTGGAATGACATCATTAAAGCTGAAAACATTGCCTTCACTACAGATATATAAAGGCAGAAAAATATTACACACTGAAGCTGATTGCCCCTCTTCTGCCCTGAGGGAAGATGAGCATGACTGCATCTGTAGACATGTAAACGTTATTCCTATACCTCCACATATAGACCATGAAAAGAGTAGTAGTACTTGGATTAAAAATATTGTAACCTGGTCTTCTTTGAGGGGAGCAAAAAGATGATTGCAACCGAGTAGGTTTTACAGATCACTGATATAATCTTAAATATCACCTCCACAGGAAAGCGATGGTATTCATACTTGTGTGATGAATGCAGAACCCTTTGTATAAACGAAATAAATGTGTAAAATAGGTGATTCTGGAATAAATTCTGGTGATTTGAGGTATGAGAATAGGGATAGCAACAAGTCTCTTACAGTTTAAGAAAAGTCTTATAACCTGACACTGAGGAGGACAAAATTGATGGACAGCAGGAAAAATAAGAATAAAATAAAACATTAGGAAACAAAAGAAAAAGAAAGAAGAAAAATTAAAAGTGAGAATACCAGGTGTCTTCAGGTTTCAAACAAAGCAAAACAAAAGGCCTCGCAGTAGAGAAAATAACATCCCATCTGTGGTAGCTTTTTATTGACCTAATGTTAGTATCAAGCTTTATATACTGAGTGTAAAATGAATGTTATCTAGCTGGCATCACAGGAATGTATAGTGTTTTAAATAGAAACTGTGAACTGCGACTATTGCACTAGAAATACAGGATGTGGAAAATAAATTCAAGATTATATATTTCTGTGGTAAATAAACTCTTCAGATCACATTTTTCAGGGTGATTCTGAAGAGAGCAGGCATCTGGAAGCAGAAGCCATGCCAAGGTATTGGTAGGTATTCCAGGTCACAAAACATTTCCTGAAAATCACTTTGAATGAAAGGTTGTGCTTAGTGGCTTCTTTATCACCAATAACACTTAAATGTCATGAGTTAAAACAAGCAACAGCCAGAGTTCTGAAAGGGCAGGAGCAAAGTAACATTTCGTCCAGTTATCCCCCTTGTCAAGCAACCAAAGACTTATCAACTCAGTTGTCTCAGACTCCCTTAACTATTAAATTTATTATAAATTTATTGAATTTATTAACTTTACTGAGTATGTTTCTACATGTGTTCCAAAAGTGACAACAACTATGCACATTAAAGGCTGTAAGGGAGATACAGACCTTAATAACTGTAGCAAGCCAGTTCTGAACTTACATTAATTACTCAAAACATTTCCTTACAGAAGAAAGGATGATGGCAACATTATAGCTGGTAGTCATTAAGCTGTGTGTTTGTGTTTAATAAAACCTTGTGAGTTGTTTCTGTTTCAAATCTTCCTTCACTACTTGCAGTTACTGAAAGAAATTCTAACCAGACATCATGATTTCATTCTGGAATCCATATTAATTTGATGGCAAATTCCAAAATTAAAAGATTTTTCAAATGTATAGCTAGTACCAGGATAAATTATAGATTCTATCAGTTTTATTAGTAACGCAGGCAGAAAACAATGATTGGATAAGGGTCTTTATTATGGATGACTCCTGGGTTTTACATCCTGGATTGATTATTCTTAGGATGATTTTTTTCCTTGAAGAGTGGGTAGCTTCACAGTTCTTTTCTGGAAGTTTCATTGGATACTACTGAATCAAGTTTTCTATCACTTTTCTTCTATGATACAAAATACAAGTGAGATTGTTAAAAGGTAGTATAAACTACTTGCTTCCAAATACTGGGGGTAGAATATGTAGGAGAACTGTCTAACTGAAGTGTATTTTTCAACGGCATGTAGAATTCTCCTGTTCCAGTTTATTCACACTTAATCAGTTGGTTAAATCTATCAAAGCAAATGATATGTTAATTATAATAACTAAAAATTTTAAAATTTTATTTTTTCCATTAAACTCAGTAAGTCTTAGTCAACACATTGCACAAGAATACGTAATTAAAAAATGTTCCTAATTGTATTATACCATAAAACGCAAGACCTAGGTCAAATTGCTCAGTTCAGTTTTGTTCCCTTGTTTTTCTTTTGACCTTTAACACCCTTTGGTAATTATGGCAATAAAATTCACTGAAAATAATTTTCAAGACATTTTCTGAAAGCATATCTGTGATACCATCATATTGTGACTGCCAGTACTGAACTTTTTGCTATATTGCCCTGTAGGTAAAGCGAAAAACATCTTTTCTTTATAGCCCTAAACTAATTCATCTAATGCTACCTATAAAATAATGATGCTTCTTTTTGTAGCATTTTCAGTCAGCTTCCAGTTGTTTCCAGCTCTGTGCTTTTATTCCTCCTATGCATCACTGATAACCCCTCAATATTATGTAAGTGCCATGCAAGCCAAAAGAGTGTCAGAGCCAAACAAAAAAGGCCATGTCCTCATCCAAATCCTGATTTTTTCATATATTCCAAAATGTCAGGAGCAAGTTAGATTAATATAGTGAAATCTGCAGGGGACAAACCTTTCTAACCTTTGTGAGTCCAGGTCCTATTTATTAATGTTACTACAAATTTCAAGGTCTTTGCAATGTTTTGCTCATAATTTTTTTTTTTTAATTTATTTTGAAAAGAACCCTTTCACATTATTCCTTTTAATATCTGGTTCAAAGACCAAGCTACATTTGGTTGCCCAGTGCATTGTGCAGTCCAATACTTCACACAAACTTTCCTAACTGTCAAGAAACATTACTACATCCCTTTATCCACTGTTTACATTCCTGTTGATCTAGCTCACTAAGCAGTTAACCTTTTTTTCCAGGAAAAATGCTGACTGATAGTAAAGTTGTATACTGGGACCCCTTGATTTTATTTTTGCATAGCAGCTATATAGACCTAATTCCTCAGATCTTTTTATATATGAATTTTAAATGCACACACAGAACTCTGTTGAACTTCAGCAGATTCCTACAGGTCCATCATCCCAGTTTACTGAGATTCCTCTGAATGGCATCCCTATCCTTCAGAATATAAGCAACATTCCCCCATCTCAGAGTAGTGTCACTCACAAACTTGCTAAAGATGCAGTTCATCTCATTGTTAAACTTATTGATGAGGATGTTACACATTTCTGAGAACAATTCTGGCAAATCATATCCTAACCTTTTCACATCAAAAGTGTAGTGAGTCATCCATTCAGACTGCATCCCCTTAATCTCCCACAGATGACTTCATCTACAGCAGTCTTGAACTCAAGATAAATTACATTTTATGCTCTCCCATCATCACGGACCCAGTGACGTTGGAGGTGTCAGACACCTGGTAAGGTACTGGTAAGACAAAGACATAGCTCCTTTTGGCAAAAGGCAGGTTTCTTTTGTTCCCTTATGTCACCCACTCCATCCAACAAGAGGTTAACAACTTTGTTTTCTTTCTGCTCTCAGTATACATAGAAGCCATTCCTCTTGTTTATCACACCCCTTCTGAGTTTCACCTGCTTACCTAATTCCATCTTTGTGTTTCCAGAGATGGTAATTTACCCTTTGATATTTTCCAACTCCAATTTGCTTCCATTTTACATTCAAACTTGGTCCTTATTTAGTTAGGTCGCCTCCTGCAATCACTGCCTGTTTCATTGTGCGTCAGCATTAACAGCTGTTGTTCAGTACGGATGCTGATAACCTTGAAGATCGAGTAGCTCTGTTGAGCAACCTCGGCCTTCAAAATAGCCCTTTAAAGGACTCTGCCTAACATGTCCCTGAACAAGCTGAAATCTGCCTCACTGAATGTCAGGGTTTATTCTGCTACTTGTTTTCTTCACTTTCCTAAAGATTCTACACTCTTGGGATAACTCCAGATGCAGTAAAAAAAAAAAAAATCCATGGAACAATTTTCCTACATTGATGAGTAGCAGACCAGAAGACTACTTCTTCTTGCTAACATATGCCAGCACTTACTGACAGAAAATTGTCATCAGAGATCCCCTGGACTATTTGTATCCTAATATGTTGTCCTTTTAAAAGATGTCAAAGTGGTTAGAGTCTTCCATGAGAATCACCAGCTGGGGGACTTCCTCCAGTTATTTCAATAAGACTTGTCTGCCTCCTTTTTTAAATTGGGCTGACTGTATCTGTATCCCCTCTGATCCCAGCTCAAAAGCTCTCAAGGCAGTTCCATATCATAAAAGAGTTCTTCCCTGTAAGGTGCTCCTTTGAGTAGAGTACAACTTGTCTTGTCTTCCTTATAGGGTTTAGAAGGACTTTATAGCTGTTTACCTCATTCCAGAAGTGCAGGCATTTGTCCCACTATGTTGCTGTAGTTCCTATGACATCACAATTCCATAAGTGAACACAGACTTATGGTTGCCAAAAGTTCTACTCCTTTTATTTGTCCACTTTTTCTTTTTCAGTTCTTCCTCCAGTCTTCATGTTTCCAACACTGATTTCCTTTAATTCCTTTTTGTTGTTTATCTCCCTACTTGACCGTTCCCTGATGAGGTCTGGATTGCCATCTCAGGTTCCCGTTTGGTTTATTGATTCTGCATGTTTATGTGTGGACATTTCAGATTAATTTAAAGATACACTGAGAAGACCATGCAGGGCAATGTTCTTTCCATTATTAGCACACAGAAGGAAAAAGTACTCATGGGAAACAAATGGAGTATATGAGATTTCTTCATGACTTTTTTTTGTGCATTCTTAGCCTGCAATGATACAATGCTTCAAACCTTTGCTGGTACCTTTCCCAGATTATAAAACATATAGGATATCTGAGTAGGTTAAGAAAATATATGTAATTATTATTAACTTGTTAATAGAAGTAATCTACAAATCTTGACCTGCACTTAGATATTTACTTCTCTCCTTAGAATTTTTAATATTGGAGGTTTTTCCCCATGCTTCCTTCTTTGCATCTTTCAGATGTACAGAAATACCTTCTTCAGAGATGACAATTCCAAAGTTTAATTAGAAGCACCCATGAGATTTTTCATTCCATCCTTAATTGAAGTTCAAATAATTGCCATCCATCTCTTTACAAAAGCAGAGTATGAAACCTTCTACTGCTAACTGTAATAAATAAGCAATCCTTCCTTCCTTCTAACTACAAGCTATTCTTTTAAATTTAGACACTAAAGAATTAATTTTAGAGTATAGTAAGCCTTAGCTGCCTAAACAGTAAATAAGGAAAGACACATTCATAGAAACAATTTCTACAGCGGCAAATTCCAAATGTCCAGGGAGATAACACTCTTAAGGTGCTTAAAGCTAAATGTAATGAAGCTAGAACTCAATATTGAATGATAAACAAATTGCAAGTTTGTGTTTATAATAACAGAGTTTAAGAAAAAATAAGACAGCTGAAAGCATATAATGAAAAAAAATCTTAAATAGTTAAAAAGCGAACTCATTATGTGGAAAATAGTTTAGAATTGCAAATTCTCACATAATAGAAAAAAGCTATCTTGGCAAGTTTTCTATGCACAAGGATCATTTCTACTGTTGTAATGTAATGGAGTGTTACAGAGGAAGTAAATTGCATTTTACTCTTATTTTAAGGCAACTTAAGGTGTACTCATTAAGGCTAAATGATTCCACTAAACTGCTAATATTTACAGAAGAATATAAAGAAATCAGAATCTCAAAGAGAGGTAAAATGTTGGAGTTATTTTCAGTGAGTAATGCCTCTATCATTAGCTGGGTAGTTCTTCAGTTTACTGTTATATCATTCCAATTTTTTGCCAGTAAGCTCAAACTAAATTGCTAGTATAACTCTAGTAAATTTTGAATAAAGGTTAGGTTTCATATATTTTTATAGGTTTTCTCGTTTCCATACAAGTGTTACTGATCTGTTTCAAGTTCATTAGTGTACAAAGATTACAATCTGTACTTTCTTATGAGTTTTATCTGATAGATTATATTTTCCAATCATATGTTGCATTAAAAAACATGTATGTATTAAACTTTATACACTCTTCATTTTACTTCAACATGTAATATTAATTGTATTAATTATATTTGTTATATTCATCTATAAATTTATCTCTTAATAGGTTACAGCACTTGAGTGAATTTAATTATTTTTTAATTTTATATTGCTGAAAAAAAATATTGGTTTCAATTTTTGATGGTTTGATTGTAAGACTAGCTTATTGACCAACCAAAGGCCTCCAATATCACTGAATCACTGGGATTCCAGTAGGCTTTGTGGGTGAAGAAAAAATTTCAGAGGAAGAGATATCATAGTACTCGTCTATGCTACTTGCAGGTAATAGACCACATCTTTCACAGTACTTTTAACCTTCATTATTTTCATATAGAAAATCACAAGCCTTCCAAAGAAAAGCATTTTGATCATTCAGTGACCAGGCACTTTTTTCTCTGCTAGTCAGCACTATCAAATAAGCAAACTGATAAAATAATTACTAATAATAAGACTTAAAATTATGTAACCTTTCTGAGCCTTAGAGCACTTTTAAAATTAAACAATCCTCACTATAATATCATTGCTTGGTTTATTTAAGTATCACTGTTAAAGCCAGAAGCAGAGTCTGGCTTTAAATCATATAAGCAGTCAACAATAAATCCTACCCTGAAAAAAAATAGACTTTTGATTATATGCTTTTCTGCAACAAAATCTCTATTTTCAAGGTGAAAATAAAAATAAAGATTTAACTTTAAATTTTTTATTTTCCTTAGTTTCAGAATATAACTTTAACCTTCTTGGAATTTCATGAAGGCCAGAAGAAATACTATAGTCTTACAGCAGTCTATTCAGTAGATTAGTTTGACAACAAAAATGCTTGACTGATCGGGGTCTTTCTGGGTCACAGTAGCTGCTTACAGCAAGGTTTTCCTTGTCTTATCCCATCTCTCTCTAACAGTGCCCATGTTTCTGAAATCCATATCAAGAAGAACAACAAAAAATGGTACATCCATTTGAAACATCTGTCTGTCAAAAAGTGGAAGTTTTTCGGTCATGGTGATTTTTCTTTTTTAAGTTTTTTTTGCCATCTTCAGTATTTATTACATAGAATTTTGTACAGTGTATGGGTATGTAGACGGCAAGAGGAGCTCCCTTAAATTAATCTGATCAAGGACCTTGTCAAATGGGGTGGTACGAAAGAGGAAGCAAAACACAGAGAGGCCCAAACCAGCAAGCAGGAAAAAACCTGGTCACTTACAGCGATTAATAAAGATGGAGTGTGAGAATGTTTAGTTTGGTAAGATCACCTGACAGAGGACTTTGATCAAAATGGCATGACAGAGAAGGGGAAGGTAGTAAGAAAAATGTACAGAGACATAGACCTGCCCGACCTGTCTGGTAACTAGGAAGATAATGAGAAGAAATAAACCTCATCAGTCATAATAATTAATTGACTATCAATAAACTGCAGGAATCACTTCAAAGTGAACCAGCTTTGATTTTGCAACTGATAAGGATGCAAACCTGAAGGTTCAGGGTGTTGGAAAGAGTCTCTAGGACTGTATGAGGTAATCTGCAGAGAAAGGGGGTCTGGGGTGGAGCAGAGAGGGGGTTGGGCAGAAGGGGGTATAAAAGGGTTCAATCACGTAAAAAACCCATGCTTGTCTGGCTGAGCACAGACACTGCAGTCTTTCCTGTCTTCTCATACCACTTTAGTAAATCTTTTCTTATCTGTCTGTGTAATCCCACTCTCTACCCTGTGTATATTCTTGCTGTAAGAATTGAAACTGTGACTGTGGATGGCCATAGCCTGAGGTGTCAGTAACTGAAGTCAGTGGTGTTTCATCAGCAGCTACTGGAGCCAGTGGGACTCTTTAACCTCCAGCCACTAAGATGGGAACAGTGTGTGTCACCAAAATCAGCTGCTGGGAGTACTGGTGTGAATGAGCAAAGTGAGGGGCTCAACGATGGCAGATGGAGCTGGACCACAGGTTACTGCCCATGTATTAGTTGATATCAGTTGCTGGGGGTGAGTATCTGTACCTTTACCAAATTAAATGTACTTGGGGGGGTGTGTGTATCCACTAGCAAATTTCAAGCTGGATCACCTGATAAGTAGGGTTCCTCAGGTCTGGCATAAGTTGTCAGGCCAACAGAATGTCTGTGCTTGTATTTGAGGAAGAGTCATGAATGTGGGGTGCCTGTGGGATGAGTAACACGTGCATAGCTTTGTGTGTGTGTGTGTCCCTGTGTGCCTGTCTCTGGGATCAGCAAACAGGGAAGCAGAGGCCAAGTCCCTCAGTCTGGGCAGAGACCTTGGGTTCTCAGACACCGAACTGAGCTCCAGGTCCTGGACTGGATCTGTTCAAGGACATTCCTTAACACTACATGTCTGAATCATGATGAAAGATGGAGAGCAAACTCTGCAGGTCATGACTGTAAACACAAGCTGGAGTTTTACGAAACAGAAACCTGATGCAGACTTGTACTGGAGATTTACAGTTTCCCCACAGTATTCATACTATTAATTTTACCCTTAATAAAGCCTTTTTCAAACATACTATCTAAGCTAAAATTGTGTATGAGAAGACATATCAAGAGTTTTCAAGGATCCGTAAGTAGTGATTACCCCTACGCTACTTCTTTATATGCAATAATGGTCTTTTCCAAAGAAAAGAAATGTTTCTGTCATGGCTAAAGTTCTACAGCTGTCTTATTCATTGTAATGAACTACTTTAAATGAAGAGACTAATTTGTTCGAATAAAGAAGTGTGTTTCAAGTGGCTCAGTAATTTGTAGTTTTCATTCTGGAATTAAATATTTCCTTCCTGTTGTACATAATTTTTATCCCTTGAGAACTCTTGTTTTCTCATGATAGATCATACTCCTGAGAATATGAAATCCCTCAAGATACACTAATGATAGTCTTTTCAGAAAATGTATTAAAATACCAAAGAGTAATGTGATAGAACATGAAAGAATAGTAATAATTATTGTACTGTAACCAAGGGTAAAAGCTCACATTTCAGTAATGGCCATTCTAAATTTGAGAGCTTGTGTGTTTTTGTTACAATTACTAAATAAAGGCTTAAGTACATTTTTATAAATCTGAGAGGAAAAATATTTTAAACGTAAGAACAAAGGTGTAACAAGGACGTGCATTTTACTCTTCTGTTGCCCTCTTTTTTTTTAATATTATTTTTATTTTGCTAATGTTATATGCTGCTTGTGATAGAAGGGTGGAATCTGATTTCTTCAAGTATCTTTTCTGTGTAGTTTCTACACCATGTTAAAAACAAACAAATAAATAAACAAACCACCTAGCCCCTCAAACCCCTGATATTCTGCTAGGGACAAATGCCCCATTCTTTTTTCACAGTGAAAAGGACAGTTTATGGTGGTACTGAAAACTGAAGTAATGATTAATGTAGCAAATCCACCTCTCATCTGCAGTGCTTCAACAACAAACAAACCAACAGATGTGCATCTAAAATGTCACAAAAGTACAAAACAGTACCTGTAATTTTCAGTTTAGTATGGCAAGAATTAATTGTGATCTTAAAATCTACTTCACTCTTGCTGGATACGGGTGGATCTCTGACTGAAAACAGAGTCCAGGGCTCTCAGTGCACAGACAGCACTACACTCAGTGGTTATCCAAGGTGTAGAGATCATGCTGGTAAAAATGTATATTGTTGAATTGAATAGTATCAGAAGCAGTGGAAATGTAAAAACAAACAATGAAAAAGCCCACAACAAAACACCAAACCCCCGAAAAAGTGCATTCACTGATTTCCATTGACAGATCAAAGAATAGTATCTGGACTTTCACTTGTTTATTGTTCTCTCGTTTATTGACTCTTCTCACTTATCTGTTGAAATTTAATCATAGTCCAATTATAGTATTATGTCTCTGTAAAGAAGGTTGGGAAGTCAGAAAAAGATGGAATCTGAGGGGGAAAGGAACCAGAGAAAATGTGACATTGCTGCTTGAAGTGAGGTGAAGTTGATCTTCTTCCTTATTTTTAATGGGCAGATGTTTGACCCTCTAAAAAGACCAATGCAGCTGGCACTGTTTTGTACGCCAGTTGGAAACTTCAGGAAAGAAGCCAGGGCACACCGAGCATGGAGAATGAACTAGCTTTTACATCCTGGCTGTAATCACTCTGATTAAGATGGGAAGGAAAACTGGAGAAATCTACTACTTTTCAGTGATTTATGCCATGTGAATAAAAGACTTCAGTCGTAAGATTCACAAAAATGTCAGAGATAAAGTAAAACAAACCTAACTAGCTTTCATTTAATGCAGAAGATGTGTAATCCTAACATAACTAATTGGTAGCCGTGAACTCTACTTCTTTTTTATTTTCTTTCTTGTGCTGGAAACAAATAGCTTCTACCTAATGTAAAATATATGTATTTGTTATATTTCTATGTCTTACTTACAAAATAAATGGATATGGCTGACTCAATTTTTATAGACATCATGGGAAATAGCTATTCTGTCAGCAAATCATGTAGCTTACGTTAAGAACATCCTATTTGCAATTATTTTCAGTGTTATAAGAATAAAATTAACTTTGTTCATGTTGGTAAACTGCCTGTTATGATCTTTTTCAGGAAATTAGTCTGAAGGTACCTTTATAACTTGGATAAATTTGATGACTTCATCAGTTAATATGTTTCCAAAACTGTAATGAGTTTTCTTAGTAATTTCTATAGCAATAATATATTTTACATTCTTTTCAGTGCATTTATCAATATTTTGTGTTGCCTTTACATGCTAAACATCTTTAGGGACCTATTCATGAAATGTCTAGCTCTAAAGAGTAGTGTGAAAAGTGTTAAGATGGAACACAGTTATTACATAATTAAATTTTACTGCTGTATCGAATGAGATTTTGTTTGCTGCAATTTATAAAATATTTCTGGGATTGATAACACTGGGTAAAGAAAGAAACAAGGAAAAGTTTGATAACTATGACTAAAATACTAAAGGGTGTCTAGTGCCTGTATGCAAACATAAGAAATGCAATTAAAAAAAAAGAGAATATGATATAGAATTAAATTTATAAAGAAGTATGCTTCCGAGGATGAAATTTGTAAACGCTTTTTTGTTACTCGCCTATGAATTGATTGTAGTTGCAGTACTCCTTAATTTAATTATAAAATTTGTCAAAGTGCTTTTGTATGTCTGAGAAAATATACATGGGTAACAAAGGCTTATGAACTCTGAACTCTATTACCCCTAGTATGAGCAAAACCAGTTATGTTTTACCATTAGAATGCAACTTCAATTACTTTATCTCTTTATTCTTATAAAAATTGTGTCAAAAAGATTAAAATAAAAGTTTAATATAAATTAAGATAGCATACTTAAAATGTTTTTTCTATTTATTACAAAACAATTAAAAGTTGAGGTTGACATTCTTTGTCTTTCCTGCAAAACCTCTTATGTTATAGCATAGAGAGAGTTGCATTATTGCACACTGACATTTTGGCTTTTTACCATTAAATTTTTATGCCCTTGGCTGCACAGATTACAACCACAGTTTTGGAGGTAGAATTAGTAATTGACATTCTGCTATATTAATTAAGCAAGACAAGGAATTTACGTCTGAAGTGGCAATGATGATAAATATAATAGACAAATAATAAGAGTATTAAGAAAGAACATGAGAGAGACAGAAATAAATCTGTGCTATTTGTTTCCTAGCCTAATTTGTCCCAAGTCTCTACTTGAAACTACAATGTTTTCAAGTTTCAGAAACTTAAAATTCTTTCTAAAAAAAAAGAATCAGAAATAAATACAGGAAAACACAGAATTAGAGAATCATAGAAGAATGGTTGAGATTGGAAGTGAGCTCTGGAGGTAATCTAGTCCAACCTCTCTGTTCAAGTACAACCACCTAGAGCGGGTTGCCCAGGGCCATGTTCAGGCAGCTTTTGAATATCTCAGAAGATTCCACAAACTCCCTGGGCAATCCATGCCAGTGCTCAGACAGAAGTGTTTTCGACGATCAGAGGGAGCCTCTGTTTTTTGTTTTGTGCCCCATTGCCTTTGGTCCTGTCACTGGGCACCACTGAGAAGAGCCTGGCTCTGTCCTCCTTGCACCCTCCCTTCAGGTATCTAAAAACAATGATGAGAGCCCACTGAACCTTCTCTTCTTCAGGCTAAATGGTCCTAGATCTCTCAGTCTTTCCTCATATGGGGCATTCTTCTTAATCTTAATTTTGTAACCTTTCACAGGGCTCTCTTCATTATGTCCATGTGTCTCTTGTACTGGAGAGCCCTGAACTGGACACAGGACTCACCACCGTGGCCTCACCAGTTCTGAGTAGAGGGCAGAAATCAAGTCCTTCAGGGTGTTGGCAACACTCCTCCTCATATAGCCCAAGATACCATAATCCTTCTTTGCAGCAGGAGCACTTTGCTGCCTTATATTGAGCTTCTCGTCTACCAGGAGCCTCAGATCCTGTTCTGCAAAGCTGCTTTCTAGCAGATCATCCCCAACATATAGTAGTGCCTGTCATTATTCTTCTCCAAGTGCAGAACTTTACACTTCCCCCGGTTGAACTGCACGGGGTTCCTTTCAGCCTTTTTCTCCAGACTGTCAGAGGTCCCTCTGGGTGGCAGCATCAGTCTCTGGCTTAGTAGTCACTCCTCTAGGTTTGCTGTCATCTGCAAACTCTGACCTATCCCTGAAATCATTAGCAATAATGTTAAACAGGACCGGACCCACTGGACCCACTATTGACCCCTGGGTCAATCACACTGCTACCCTCAACTAGACCTTTACACTAAATAGACCCAATTTTTTCAGTATTTAACATTATTGTTGCATCTCTTTCACATGTAGTCACTATAATAAAGGCTTTCAATCATGATATTAAATTGCTGGCTGCCTGTTTTCAAAATGGTTTTTTTTCTTCAAACCATTTTCTGTAACTCAAGGTATTACATTAAGATATGTAATTGTGTGCAGCTCAGAAGTAGCAACATGTCCCCTTGTGTGGAATAAAGATTCCATGCAGTTGATATATATACATGCTTGAGTAATTCCAAGCAATATTTATTCTCTAATATTAGTGCTTTACAGAGTAATGCTGAAATCTTTTTTTTTTCTTTTCTTTTTCTCTTTTTGTAGCATGTGAAGAATTTGTTTTGGGTAGACCCCTTTTTGGCTGTTTTTTGCAAGCTAGCTGTTTCCTGTAAATATAGATATTCATAGGTAAGATATTGATAATATATCGAATTGCTTCTGTTATTAGGCGGTTCAAGCTTCTCTCCACAATTTGCAGGTTTATTTTTCATTCTGCTCCTTCCTATTAATCTGACGATGCTAACTCAATTTACTAGGACATTACCTAGTTTTACCTTTACTTTTTTTACCTTGAAACATGCTTTTGTCTTTTAGTCTGGCAAATCCAATTTTCTCTTTTTTAATTTCAAAACCTTTAGAGGTCTCATTGCTCATTTTAATTGTATCTTTTTTATAGCCTTGTTCTGGCACACCCTCCCCAGAATTTCATGTTTGACTTAATTTTCTCAGATTCTGCTAAGAAATATTCTTCCTTTCAAATTCTTGACTTTTAAGGTGATAGTTTTCAGATTTTGCATTCTTACTATATACTTTAAATTTCTTTCGAACAGGATTGCAAATAGTTAGGCCTTCTTCACTTTGGTTTGAGTTTTTAAACGTCTCATCTATAAGTACAGATATTTTTTTAAAACTGCTCTTTTGATCATTGCTCTTTTTAGCACCTCTGCTTGAAAGACAAAAACTTATCCTGGAAACTGCAGTGACATTTCCAGAAGTCTATGTGCATGGTTTTATCTCCTTGTTTTCACTTACTACCATTTCTTATCTATTCTTGTGTTTCTAGATGTTGTCTTCAGTTTCTTTCTGCCCTCCTAATGGCATCTGATATATATATGATAATTTTTGAGGATCTAAACTAGTAAGACTACCACTGAACTAAAAAGATAAGTAACAAACAAACAGTATTTCAGTAAGAGAAGTGGCAATTACTAATTACTGCTTCTGTGTAAAAAGACTCTGGGCCCTACGTCAAGAATATGACATTATTAACATCAACTTAGTAATTAAAATTGTTGCACAAGAGAAGCAGTTTCATATTTCAGAGATACCACAACAAAATCCACTGACTCAATATATATGATGTCTTGTTCTTCTTTGCAAAGTTTTTCCTTTCCACATGGATCAGACATAACATCTGCGTGCAGAAAAAAAGCAGCCACTTCTCACTCTTTTTGTTCCTTCCTTCTCTCTCTGCCCAGCATTTTATACCCTTTATTAAAAATTTTCCCTATGGCTATCCCACTTCTTTTTCTCACTCTCTACCCCACTCTCAAATCAAAATATGAAAATGTGAAAATATTCTTCTGAAGAGTAGATTTTTACATATATTATTCCAGGTAATATAATGAGGTAAATATCAAGACTTGTCACTTCTGATTTTTTTTTACATAGGAACATATATTTAAAATCCTTTTTTAATTATTTTGCCATGGTAAATGTTAGGAAAAAAGAGGTTATCTGACAACAGCCAATAAAATGGAATTTTTAATTCACACACTACTAATGGAACTGCAACAGTTCCTGAGAGAGCAAGAAAACAAAGAGGCAAAACAATTCTGCATATTGGTAGTCAAAGTAAACAATGCTTAGCTTTTTCCTTTCTCTGTCACAGTTTGAGAAGCACAGAAAACGACAGTGTTATTTTCTGCTGAATTTGTTATAAGCTATCAGCAGAAACTATCAGGCTTTATAAATCACGTAAGCACGGCACAACAGTGTTGCAGAACAACTCTGTTTTCAAAATAAGGAATACCAAGGGGGAAAAAAAAAAGATTGACTGCCCCCTTAAAAGTTAATCAACAGCTGAAAACTCCAGTTCTCATTTGTTCACCCTTACATGGTAGTCATGCATATTAGTAACTTACTACAGGCATTGTCATTTTCAAATTAAAACAAGGCTGTAAAATATGATGTCTGCTGTTTGACTAGCCACAGCAGAACATTAGGAGAAATAACTTGCATCTTGGTTGAAATGGATGAAAAAAGTAGAATGGTTCTGTAAAGAGAACACAAACGAGAGTGTATAATAGTGAGGTACATGGGAAAATGGAGTTTGATGAGAGGGCTATGGGTTTGAAAGTCCTATGAACAGAGAATAAAGAAGTAGTATATAATAAAAGTAAAATAACAGATTTAGGAAAAGAGTTATATTTTCGTGGAGATGGACACATCAGTTCCTAGATTACAATCCTTACCAACACTCGCAATTATTTGTGATGGTCATAGTTGGGAGCATATGCCATCCTGAAATACCATCTTGCACAAAAAGCTTGAAGAAACAAATATTTTAACACCTGAGAGTACTGTACAGGAGCACCAACTAACTTGTCATGCATGTGGATGTTTCCTACATTCTTTCGGAATCAAGTATGTGTAATTTGCCTTAAAATAAATCATGTGGTTGAATTCTGTAACTGTGTATCTTGAGATAAGAATAAACTAGATTATTTTAATATCTTGTTTTCCCCCAAGGGCTTAGAAAAGTGAGCATCTGTTGTTACTCTTTTGGAGGGTAGAAAACTTACCATTACAAGGGACTGAAGTACAGGAAAGGGAATTCTATTAAGCAGTTTTGCTTTTTTATTATGAAATCTATCCATTTCCAATCACTAGTTTTCCAGTTAGGGTATGCTACACCAAATGTCCTCTGTATATAAACATGGTTTTTCTTGTCAGAAAAAATGAAGTCACTGCTGAGGTTTCTAAGAAGAATTGTGGCTCAGGAAAGGCTTCATCTTCCTTCCAACTTCGAAGTTCAGTTAAAAAACAATCCCCCTTTTCACTAAGAGTTACTCATTATTCAGCATTTTCAACATCAAACTCTTCTTTTCACAAGCCAAACTGCAAACAGACTCCCAGATGAAGGGGTTTTTTTGGTAAATTTTTTATCATAATTTGTGTACTTGAGTGTATTTTCACAAGCAAAGTGATGACTTCACATACTGTTTTGTCCTGAACATATTAAGAAGGTTTGCACTGCTAAATGTTTCTTAATGACTAGTTTTATCACCTTTTTTTTAAAAAGAAGTTTGGAAAAGAAAGATTTTGTGAACAAAACTCAAACCATATGAGATACAAATATGGTACACTATTTGAATTTAACACTGAAGATAGCTATAGTATGTTTACCTATTGAAGCACCATGGTATTACTATTCATTTAGAAATTCTTTGGTTTTTGGAAAGGAAGATATTTTCCAAGTGTGCCTGTAACAATTTCTCTGCTTCACACAGAGATAATATAAATTGTAATTGTATCCTTTGTAGATATTATCAAGTCATTGTTTGCTCTTAATTAACTGAACATCTGATAATATCTTTGCTAGGAGAAAATTAAAATATGGGTATAGTTCTTGATAGTAGCTTTGATTTTAATGTATAAAAAAGCAAATAGATTACACAAAGAAAAAAAAAGATGTTATATTTACAGAAAAAGTGTATCTAAAAATCAATACATTTCTCCATCTTGCTACAGTCAAAACTGCATTTCACAGCATCTACTTGACCTTAGAAGTTGAAATAATCTTAGATTATAGCTAATTCATTTGTTTTGTCCAGGATATTGACAAACCTAATAAATGAGATAGTCTGATAATTACTGCTGGAGCTGGGATTTGTATTTGACTTCTTAGTCATTAATCACGACTTCAAAGAATGATTCATGGACTCTGCCTCTAGAATGTAATTTCTCAAGGGAAAGTTCTAGACTGGACCAGAGTTTGCTGAACAATCTAAAATAGCTTCAAGTGTTTCTTAAGCAAAAGGAACTTTAGCTTTTCAGGCCCTTGATCTTCAGAACCTTGACACTGTCAAAGTCGATAACTTTATTAATAAATTAATATTGTTAATAGAAAGGCTTTCTTTAGCCTACTTTTTCTGGTTTAGTGTGAGGAGAAAAGGAGGAAATTGCTCATTCCATTTTTCCTGTTTGTTATCACAATTTCAAAATTTATGAATTGCTGAATAACTTTTAAGAATTCACTCTTTTTATTCAGGAAGTATATCTGGCACTAAAAGATCATCCTAGCATCAAACAAACCCCAAAAAGAGACACAAGCCGATGTCCCTTGATTGAAGTGATATTGAAAGAGTAGCTCACTTTGGCACATTCCTCATCATTACCAAGACACTGATAATGATGATTAAGTTTGTGTTACTTTCCATACTAGTACTGCATAGGAACATTATTAGTAGGTAAAGATAATACTTTACTTCAGTTATCAGGTGTATGATGAATGAGAATGCTGGCACGATTACATTAAGAATGTATGATAAGGACAAGCATAGAACCAAAAAATGATAGATTTTATGACCTGACAAAAAGCATCATAAAATGTTTTGTGTTTAACAAAGGTAAAACTAATACTTCCAAAAATAAGTAAGATTCAGAATCTGCATGCTGATGAATACTGAAGTATTCTGTCTTTAGAAAATAAATAGTCCAATGATAAGAAAAAATCAACATAATGAAAAGATAATTAGCACTGGCAACATTTTAAGTAAAAGAGGGACAGGCACTGATCTCTTCTCTGTGGTAACCAGTGACAGGACCTGAGGGAATGGCTCGAACTTGTCAGGGGAGGTTTAGGTTGGATACTGAGAGAGGTTCTCCACCCAAAGGGTGGTTGGGCACTGGAACAGTCTCCCCAAGAAAGTGGTCACAACACCAAGACTGACAGAGTTCAAGAAGCATTTGGACAATACTTTCAGGCCCATGGTGTGACTCTTGTGGATGGTTCTGTGCAGGGCCAAGTGGACTTTTATGATCCCTGTGGATCTCCACAACTCAAGATATTCTGTAATTCTGTATTTGTATGCAGAGAAGGGCAACAAGGCTCATGAAGGTTCTGGAAAACACGTCTTACGAGGAATGTTTTTTTTTTACTTTAGAGAAGAGGAAAGGGACCTCATTGCTCATTAAAACTACCTAAAAGGAGTTTGTAGTGAGGTGGGAGCTGCTCTTTTCAGCTGTGCCTATAGTGAGAGGACCAGAGGAAATGACCTTAAACTGAGACAGGGGAGATTATATATTTTAAAAAAATTTAACTGTTAATATGGTCAGGCATTGGAATAGGTTTCCCAGGGAGGTCATCAACATCCCTGGAGATGTTCAAGAGACATCTGGATCTGGTGCTGAATGATGTGGTTTAGTGGTTTAGGAGTGATAACAGTGATAGTGCTTGGTGAACAGTTGGATTGGAGCATCTTGAATGTCTCTTCCAGTCTTGATGATTTTATGCTTCTATGATTCCATGATTTTATGCTTCCAGATAGGAGGAGACTTGACCACTAGCTTAGACTAGTCAACAAGCTTTTGAGAAGTAGAAACTAGTAAAGGATATTCTCACCATTTAGAATATCATTTTGGCTCAGTAAGTGATATAAATTGAAAATCTCTAAATTTCCTGAAGTAACATCAGTTACTTTATTGTATTAACAAGCTACTTAGTGAAATAATGGATGTTTTTAAAAATTAATAGCTTGCTGTTAAGAATGTGTGTTGCAATCCTTTGATGACAGCTAAGTGGGCTATTCAAAATATAAGACTGAACACATATTAACACATATGCCATTGTTATTTGGTATTAGTACAAAATGAAAACCAAAGAAAAAAAAAATCACATTTCTCAAAACACATTGAATACTGCAGCTTATAGCTGAATTGCAAGTCTTACATTAACTGAAAGGTGTTGGCTACTTCCCTGACCTTGTACATTTGGTACTTTTGGCTATCTAGATGTTCAATATTAATCAAAGTGTAGACAACATAAGTTGGGGTAGCTATTTTTGGAGCACTCACTTTGAAATTAGAAAAAGGACAATCAAAAAGGACAATCAAAATCTCCGAAGATGAATAGGTTTTGGAGGCTTTTTTTTTCCTTCAAAATAAGCTGCAAAACATTTTCTAGACTATAAGAATAATTTTAAACTATAAATACAAATTAAGCCCTGCTATGACTGCCAGTAGTGAAAACTTTAGCCTGTTAAAGTGATTCACATAAAAATAGTGATCTTACTCTCATTTTTATATTCCAATTCATATTGAAATTTATAGTTTGGACTAAGTTGCATATATTTAAAGTAATCAAATAAACACTGACTACAGTTAAAAAACAGTATTGCTCATTTGCAGACCTGTCATTGCCAAAGAAAATTTTTCTTTGTTATGCTATTTAAATTAAATATAATGCAGCAAACAGCAAAAGTTTCTTACAATAGTTTTCATGACATATCATGATCCACTTTTTTCTTTTGGGGTTTAGTTTTAAAATTAACTTCTTTTTTTTTTTTTTTTTTGTGACAAGCCCCATCACCCAGAGTGAAAATAATGATGCTAAATGTCATGCTGAATAGAAAATATTTGTTCTGATCAGGACAGTGACAATTTTGTTAATAGTTTCTGAACAGATGAGATTTCATTTTTTTAAGAATTGTGGTGATCACTTACCATGTTGCTGGGAATCCTGTAAGTTGTAATAAATCACATGGTGCTGTAAAACCTGAAATGGTACCTTCACACTCTCTTATAGGCCTTTCTTTTGAATTTAGTCTGGTAAATTTGTGCTGAAATGGAATAGAGACCTGAGATTGCCATACTGATTCACTTGGAAGGTTGTTTAATTGTAAATTCCACCAGGCAGGAGGCAACCATTTTTAGTACTATTTGTCTTTCAAGAAGATATAATTTTATTTTAACATATAGCTTTTTCAAGTTTTCTTATTTAATTGCCAATAGTTTGCATTTTACTCATAAAAGTAAAGCTGAAATGTTAGCTGGTCTTCAAGTAACCATATTCAACTATTTGTTTCTATTTTAACGTCCTGTAAAAATGTGTAAAAAGTGACTAAAGAAAATGAGACATTTCACATACAAACCCTTCATATATTATAATCCTCACCAGTGAAAGAAATATCACAAAACATTATAGAGGGAATAGCATAAGCACATGAATTATTTTAACAATCTACAGTATTGGTGGAGCTATATGTATAATATAGCCAATATTTTCTGAAGAAAATCTAATTAAGTGAAACCTGTTGCTTCCTTTCTGATCAGTGGATCTCCTGAAAATACCATTTTCATGGTCAGAAATACTAATATGCATTTGTCAATAACATGCATCTTTATTTATGAATCTATCTATCTGTCTATCTATCTATCTACTCTATCTATCTATTTATCTCTTACCACTGCTGTTGTCTGATAAAAACAAAGAGGGAAGGGAAATTCTAAGAGGTAGACTTTGGTAAGTTGTTATTTTTTGGTCGGTCTGTCTGAATTTTAGGTACTATAGCTAGGGATTCAATACAAGTAAAACAAGAATATTGGTATTTCATTAGACATTAACTACTACAGTTGCAGATTAAGAGGATAAATTTATATTCTATGTATTTATGATAATAAAATAAAGGGAAATTAAAAAACCACAACTCAAACCAAACTGCCAACCTTGAGACATCTCACAAACATAAAACAAAAATATTATTTGCTCAGGGCAGCTAAAATTTTCAAACCTAGATGAAGTCCATGGTATGGATTTTGGAATGGAACCAGCCTCTTAGATTCTAGGTTAAAGGTCTAAGGCTTGTCAGTGACTTCTTTATGGAAATATGAAGGATTAAAATTCAAACAATTTCTTTGTTCTGCACAGTTTTTGCTCAAAGTAACACTATTTGAATTATAATTTCCAGACCCTGAGTTGCTATAATTTATAGGAGGAGGCTGAGTATTTACAATCACAGGTATATAAAAATTATTAAAATACACACAGGAACTAGAAGAAACATTGCTAGAGTAGAAATTGCATGTCCATAAACACATATGCACACAAATGTGTATATATATATATATAAAGTTTCACATAACACATGTATGTAGAAACACACAACTCCTTGAATTCAGAGGAACAAAGTTACCATCAAATTCACTAATGATGGATAATCATGTTTTATATGATGGATCATATATTATATTTTTCATATGAAAAATTCCATGAGATAAATGTAATGAATTATGAAACTGTGGACTATTTATAAATTCATTAAATTAATGCTGTTAGTACATTTCACACATCTTGAGGCCATTATACTTGTGGCTTAGATGACAGCATATGCCCATAATCATGGATATATACATCTGTGTGCCCTTTAAGGAGTCATCATAAAGCCACATAAAGCAGCGTGCTGAGGATATTGTGCTGCATGAGATCCTGGTAACTCACTTTCCATCAGAAGCACTCTTTTATTTTTATGGTTCACACAGTTTGCATAATAATAGCAGCACACTGGCCATATTTAATAGCTAATCATCATTTTTATGTTCTTTTCTTTCTATAATAGTCTAATCTTCAAGTTTTTAGAAAAATACCAGTTTACGTTTCAAGCCTTCAAAACAACAAATTCCAAAACTCCATTAAAAAAAATTGTGGTGGTATTAACTTGATTTTTTAATTGAAATAATTTTCCTAGGTTTTTAATGGCACATATCTGCAACCTTGAGTTATTTGCCAGGGAAATCATAATAAGTCTGCCATATATACATTTATATTTATTGGTACTGATTTTCATACTTTTAAAGAAAAAACAAACAGAAGCAATCAACAAAAAAATGAAGTTTATATTTTCTTTAACTGAGAAACCACTGGATACATTTCAGCTTAATAATTAAAAATTCTTTTTATGCTTATAAACTCAGCTTTTCCTATGAAATCTTCATTAAGATGATAAAACTGGTGATATTGGTTAGCAGTTTTCTTTTAACAGCCTCTCGGAGCCCCTGAAATCAATGGTAAAGCTCTCAGTAACTTTAATGGTGCTTTAATGGATTTTTCAGTTTTATGCTTTTGCCCTATCTTTTGCCTTCACACAAAGACTTTTGCAATGCTACAAAAATTCTGTCTTTTTTCCTTTTTTGTAATCTGATCACACAAAACCATCCATAGTCTGGACCTGTGTATGTCTAGAGGTGAGGTATAATCTTGACTGGAGTTCTGCAATATTGCAGCCAGTTAATAGATTTGGCACACATTGGGAAAAAACCAGCAGTGATAAATCTTTGAACTTTCTAAACTTCGGGTTTTTTAATTTTCTTGTATATCAACAAGATATCACCGTATTAGTGTAATTTTATGTTAGCTGTAGCTCATCACCTTCTACGTGTTTCACTTATTCTGCAGATTGCAGAATGGAATATATGTAGACTGTATTTTCAAATAGACGGTTAGTATTACAGTCTTCTTCAAGTTTTCAAGGCAAAACTGAACTTGCTTCCAGATTTTTGTTTTTCTTTCCTTTCTGGAAAAATAACCTGAAAAATACTGTCCTAAAATGTAAAGCCTATCCACAGATCACAGTATAAGAGATGTCTTATAGGAAGGTAGGACTCCTGTCAGATGTGAAGACCAGATTTGGATCGGTTCTGCCTAACATATAAGTCCAATTTGCACCTATAGATTTGTTTACTATATTGGCCTTCCTAACTTTTCCTAGTGGAAGGACATTAATAGAATATGGTTAGGACCTTTGAGGATCCCTTGAGGTACTGGCTATCTAGTCTCAAGCCTAATGATAAGCAGAGAAGATAATAGAATCAGAGAATCATTTTTGTTGGAAAATACTTCTAAAATCGTCAAGTCCAACCACTAACCTAGCACCACTGCCATCATCACTGAACTATACCCCCAAGGGTCACATCCCACAATCCTGGTCAGCCTTCTCCAATGTCTGATAAAAATTTCAGTGAAGAAACTTTTCCTAATATTCAATCTAAATCTCCCCCCCGGAGCAATCTGAGGCCATTTCCTCTCATCCTATCACTTGTTACCTGGAAGAGAAGACCAACCCTACCTCATTATAACCTCCTTTCAGGTAGTTGTAGAGAGCAATAAGGTCCCTCCTGAGCCTCCTTTTCTCCAATCTAAACAACCACAGCTCCTTCAGCTGCTCCTTATAAGAGGCCAGCACCTTCTCCAGCTTTGTTGCGCTGCTCAGGACACATTCCAGCACTTCAGTGTCTTTTGTAATGAGAGGCCCAAAACTGAACATATTACTCAAGGTGTGGTGTTGGGGCCTTGGCAATCCTGCCTGACTGTGATGAGCTGTAAAGAGGACAAGAGCAAGACAGAAGGGCCGAGAAGC
>JAWMRA010000001.1:71441658-71486449 GCA_035584735.1 Pseudotriccus pelzelni | reverse complement strand
TCAATAAAGTTGGATCTGGACCTGCATCTTGTGGATGTGTCGTGTCTTCTTCCCGCTCGCTTGAATGCCCGCGACAGTGTGGTCTCACCAGTGCCAAGTACAAGAGGACAATCACTGCCCTGGTCCTGCTGGCCACACTATTTCTGGTACAGGCCAGGATGCTTTTGACCTTCTTGAACATGTGCTAAAACTGTGTGTTAGAGGTTACAACTGTTATTTAATCCTGATGATATAAACAGTTAACAGAGAACACTCGCAAATGTCTATTTTTAAAGTGACTAGAACTTGAGAAGATTAAGTGGTTCCTTTGTAAGCGTACAGTGGTCATTTCCTTTGAAGGATTAAGGATAGAGAGCTTGAAGAGATTTCATCTCACCTTAGAAGTCCCTGATGCAGACATCTGCTTCTTAGCTGGTTGCCCTACCCATCAAATGTAGTAGAAGGAAAAAGGTAGTCAATCACACTGAAAGTGTGATTCACTTTATGTCTCCTTCTACTTCCTGATAAAATTAATTATACTATAAAACTACCTTTCCCTCCTCCCAGAGGCTGAGCTGCCAGTGATCCAAGGCCAAGTTTTGACAGAGAAGGTCTGCTGAATAAAGCCATGTAAGATAAGAAATATAATATTGCAGGCAGAAGTAAGACGGCTAGTGGAGGGAGAGTCTGCAACTCAATGCAAATCATAGAATCATGAATCACAAAATCATTTGGGTTGCAAGGGACCTTAAAGATCATCCAGCTCCAACACCCCTGGCTTGAGCAGTGATGCTACCCACTGAATTTGTTTGTCCAGAGCCCCATCCATTCTGGCCTAATCTAGAGACTAGGCATTTCTTCATTACCGAATTTGGAGAAAATTGCTGCATGAACTCACGGGATGAGTATGTTCAGTAATGCAGTAAAATCAAACATGGTTAATTTTTATAGATAAACAAAAAATGTAGTAGCTGTTTTATACAAAGATCAAAACATGAAAAAAGATGTGAATGAAATGGCCAAATTTGGAACTAAAAGTTACTTCATTAAATAGAAGTCAATTAATTAAATAACAGATAAAAGTGTAGAGGGGTTATATCAAAGTAAAAGATTAACCTCCTATGTTTCTTTGTTAAGAAAACTTCTAATTTTTTTTTCTTCAGACAAAGGCAATGCTTTGTCTAAACTACTTTATCTGGACTTCAGTAGAGCAGTTGATATATTACCAGGGGAGGTGTTATTAATTAAGATGAAGAAGATGGAGATTAATGTAAGAATAGATGAACCATTCAGTCTGTACTGAAAAGGAAATGACTGGAAAGGAAGTATGCTGTTAGTAGGGCTTCACAACTCTTACATGTGGTTTTGTTTTCACTTATATTTTGCTCATATTTTATTTAGTGTCCTGGGCACAAAAGAATTGATAATATTTTTATGACAGAAAACTGGGATACACCAATACAAAGGAAATATAAACAGGGTCAAGTAATGGACTGGAATAATACAACTGAGTTAAAAGCAATATAACACAGTAAAAATCAGATATTTGGAAGCTAACAGTAAAACATTTTGTAGCAAGGTGAGAGATCCTCAGAATACGGAAGGTGGAGGAAAATCTGGATATTAGCAGTTCACATAATGATGCAGTCTTTGGTCCTATATTCTTACAAACACAAGAAAATATTTTTTTTGTTGCCTTAGAAACATTATCTTCCAGTCTGATCACCTCCGTTCAGGTAAGGTAGCTTCAAAACTGGAAAGTACAGAGACATTCCGTTTCTGATGAATTGAGGAATTAAACTAGTTTATATTTAAAGATTAAAACAACTTGACCTAGCAAATTGAATACTGTAGATAGATCTGTTTATATAGCACAAATAGAAATTTTTTTATGTTCTCAGTTTTGTATTTCTCTACTGTACGTTGTCTCATCAGTTAGGACAATCCCACAACTCCGCTCCCCTTCCAGCATACCAAATCCCCAGGACTGCATCTTCATCTGTTTCAAAGTTCTGATTTGCCTGCAGTTTCCTGATAGCCCGTCATTTAGCACGATTATCTAGATTTGTTTCTGGTTATGGTTTGTTAATGCTAATAGGTTGGGGTTTACACCTCTGTGTGTTTGTTTCCTTTTCCTTATTTTCCTAACTTAAAATATAAACCTTTTCACACCCAATTTGTGCCACTGACCAGTTTTGTTCTTAACGTTACCTTTATTATGTGTTGGCCAGGTCAGTATGTCTCTTTCGACCAGATACCCTTAAAGGAGCAAACACTCTCCTACCACATATCCTTACTTCAGCCTAAATCAGATTTAGCATTTCTTGAATTGGATTTAATCTCATCCAGCTATAGTGACTGCAGTGTGAATAACTACATTTGAGCAGGGCTTATCTTTGTAGTTAACATGGAGAAATCAGTATATACCTATTGCAGTTCTGTCCCATTTCCAACATCTACTTCAAGCTGAACAGAGTTTTGCTCATACATACGTACACCTCAGATACAGACAGTGACACTTCAGCTGCCTAAATTTAGGTGGGATGCATCAACCTTTCACACCAGGTCAATAATATTATTTTTGATATTGTGCAAAGGTGTCGTGCACAGGGCCAGGAGTTGGACTTGATGATCCTGATGGGTCCCTTCCAGCTCAGTATGTTCTATGATTCTATGATAACTCACCAGTTTTTACATCTGTTAAAAAATTAGGACAGAACCTTGGGTCAGTACATTTTAAGCAAGGCTTGTGCCATTTTCCCATAGTTAGCTTAAAGTCAATATACAAGAAATGTTTTGACATAAACTCAATACTGTTGAGTAAACTCAATATTGGTTGAATTAATAGGAACATGATTATGTGTTTGTGCGTAGTCTGGATCACATCAGTACTGATCGCTAGCAGGTAGATACTAGGGAATTTACAGATTCATATTAATGATAATGGTACTATCATACAGACAGAAACAGTTTCATCAGTTTTGATTGCTGTAATGTGTCCTCCCCTCCTAGCTAAAAATCAGCTCCATAGGGTGGCATTAGCTCCTCATTCTCTTTACACTTGTGCATCAGTTCTCTGCAAATTGTGAAATTCAAGGTTAATATTAAACTGAATAGCATTTGCAGGTATTTTTCTTAGAATCATTCTGTTCAAATTATTTTAGTAACCCAATTTATAATGTGGCTGCACAAAACCTTGGATCCAAACACATGGAAAGGAACTGCTGTATGCTAGTGGAAAGAAGGCATCCTGATGGAAATTTCTTCATGTGGCTTTGCAGCAAAGTGTTTCTGTTAACTGTGTCTCAGCTAACACCTCTGTCACAAAAAATATTTAGGCTCCTTTCCTCCTCTGCAGGAGCTATCAATTTTCAAGCTAGCTTAAGACTTCAGAAATTCAGTAAAAGCTTTTTTTGCTTGTGGGCTGATAAAGTTGTAGAAGTTCTTCACTCTAGATGGGTGAGGGACTAATTGCTTTCCTATTATAAATAATTTTTTTCCTGCAATTATTTTGCAATGCATACATATTATATATATATATAAACATTATATGTAATTAATATTTTTATTACATACATATATATTGCATTTCATTGTACTGTATTGTATTGCATTTTACATACTTATTTTTAAAAAGTAGGATAAAATGTCACTCTTCATATTATATTGAATAATTCATCTTTGTACGTCTCAGACTGAATTGTTTTCTCCTTATCATCTAATTTAGAAGAATTTCCCTTTCCTTTTCTTTCACTTTCTTTACTTCCTCTGTAATATTTGAAAGCCAATTTGATACTTACTCAAGCAAAAATGTTTAACAGTTTTGGCAGCCCTCTATTACTCCATTTCTTCCTCCAGCTGTTTTTATATACTTACCCTAATTAGCATGCATGCTCACATGTTGCTCAAGGAAAAGTCAAGGTGGAAACTACTAACATATTTCATAGTAGAATTTCTGTTCCGTCTGTGATTTGGGCTTTTCCTTTTATTATTTGTTTGAGGAGCTACATGCACGCAAATGCAGTCGTGGCTGTTTGGGGTTTTTTGACACTGAGGAACTTCTGGTATTCTTATGACATAAATACAGTCTAATCCTATTTTATTAGAAGATCTTTTAAAATTATATATAAAAGGTATTCTAAACTTTCTGCCCAAAGAAACATTTCTGTTCATATTGTGCACATCAGTGAAAACCCTCCCATGGAATCAGCCTTACTGAAATGAGTTAAAATGTCTGCATAATAAAGACTATATTGTAGTTTTACAGCAGCTCTCAAGGAAGACTGGGCTTAACTACACACAGGTTTAAAAAGCAGACCAAAGATTTTATTTTGTCTCAGTTGTTCTGGATGGTTTACTGTGTGAGAAAGAAGCTAAAACAATGCTCATTCTCTCAGGCTTTTCCTCTTGCATTTTTTAACTACTTGAAAAACAGGAAAAAGTAAAAGTTTCACATACTTCTACTACAGACCACAGTGTTACTCAGTGATCAAAACTACTGTATAAATAAAAGACATAGTTCCACAGTTCTTTGCAAAATGAGCTCTAAGATGGTAAGAAAACTGGAGGGAATGATTGATTTGCTTCTGGTTTACAGTAAATCCAATATATGGTAAGAATGAATAGCTGAAAGTTTGCTGGTTATGATGTTCAAGTAGTCTGGAATGTACTAACAGAAAAATAAATTAATGCATTGGTTACATTGTTCAGCTTGATGGTTTTATACTTATGCAACTGTATGGTTATGTACTTGCATAATTATTTTGTCACCTAAGTTTCCTTAGAATTACACAGAATTTCACTGAATTTGCCAAAGATGGGGGTCATTCTAACATAAAAATTCAACAAAAGTCTGTGTAGCTTTCACTCCCTAGGTACCTACACTTTTGTGATGCAAACTTAAGTAACAACCAGAAAACTCGAAGTTGTCACCACCACAACTACACCGACCATGTGACAACAAGGTTTATTTGCTCTAGTCCTTGTGGCTTTCACAAGTTAAACGTTTTTGCATGTGAGTTTTCTGTGAAGTCTTGAATGAAAGGCATTCTATGAGCACTCTTAATACATGTAGTTATAATTGAACTCACTATAAAGCAGAATAGCCATGATTAAATCTAATAAATTATACAGGCGAAGCAAAGCTTGAATCTTTCATGTAACAGTACAGTGGTTAAAGCAATCAACCAGAATACGAACTATTTTTAGCTTTGTGCTTCCTTCTGAGTTGTTTTATGACTGCTCTTGGTATTGTTCACATATTTTATTTGATGGCTTTTTAATTAAAAATGTGGAATAAGTACCCCAGTAAAAAGCTTTTCCTGCATGCAGGGGTTACTTAGGTCTAAGTTTCATAGCCAGTACCTTTCTGATTTTTCTTTTGTTGCTCCCCTGAGTTGTTCTTATTTTCTGGCACAATGATTGAGGTGCAAAAGGAAGGGTAGGAAAAGACTCAATTCTATAATTTTTTGTTAGGGTCCTCTGCTTGGAAGCTCTTTTGGTGTCAAAAAAAGCCATTATATCTTTCACCCTCATTAAACTTTCAAAATACAAAGGCAATCACAAGCATACTTTAAGTCTGTGTAATGTGTTCTCAGTAAGCAGTAGACTCAAGCAAGATGAGTATCCAAAGAAAGAAAAGTGAGGAATCTGTATCAAGCCTACTTCTTTCAGTATGTAGTTCAGCTAATATTTACACTTCTTACCTTGAGGTTAGTGGTACCTGAAGTGTAATTTAATGTGTTAGAAAAACAGTATCTCTGCCCTGCACCTAAATTACAAATGAGTACACAATTTCAGGTGTCAAATCTCGAGTGGTATTCCCATTTCAATACTAACCTCAATTCTAGCCGTGCAGCACTGTTACACAGTGACAGGGAATTCTTTAGGACTTAACAGAAGTTGTTTTCTTCCAGTTTTGCACAATGAGAATTCCTCGTATTACTGTACTTAAAGAGACATTAATTCCTGATTTCAGTGTGTAAAGGACTAGGGTTTTTTTCCTGCATCAACAATAATAACATGGGGAGGGGGCAATTTTCTTTTCTGTATCAGCTTAAACATAGCTTCTTATATGTTTCGGGGTGTTGTTTGATTAGTTTTGTTTGTGGTTTTTTGTTTATTCATTTTTCTTCTATATGTGTGTGGGGGGGGTTGTTTGTCTTAATTAAGTTCATGGCACTGGAAAAAATGATGGTGTTCACCACACTGAAATACAGATTTACATTTACAGCTGAACTATCTCATTTGGACTTTAGTTGCATTTTATAACAGGAAATGGGATGGAATCCATGGGACAACTAAAACAAAAATTGATTTCAACCAAGAATTGTCTGTGTTTCTGTTATTTAAAGACATATCTTCAGATGCTGGTGTCAGCATTGTAGATACCCATGTTTATTCAAATCAGCCTTGCACACAGTACATTTCCTAAATTTATGAAGAATGAATACGACTAAAAGCCAGAGATCCTTTTTTGCTTCCAAAATGAGAAGTGATTCTCATCTACCTGATATACCTTTTCTGATGTCACACTTTTCTGTTTAAATGTAGGTAACACTGATGTTCAATTTATAAAGCAATTTTCTTGGGATTTTCATAATTGCAGCACTGATGAAAAACAATGAGCTGAGAAAATTACATGAAATATCACAACCACACTGAACTTTTTAATTAGATGATATTGTGTCTTACTGTGTCTAGTACTGAACCCTCTCTTTCATAAATTTTCTCTTTTCAGAGACATTGTTCCTTTTTTTATTTTCCTAAAATACGTACATTATCCAAAGAAAGGCTAGAGCACGGTACAAGAGGTTTTTGTCTTGGATGACTAGAGATCCAAATTATCCTGTAGCCCATATCAGTGAGTAAATCTGGATATGTGTTATGATTACATCTACACTGTCGTTTTGAATCACATCCTATTTTCCTTCTATTTGTTATCCAGATGGCATATTTTCTAGGTTGCTTACGGGAGCCACTCTAGGGAAAAACAGGTAGGTCTCTTCAATAGTACAGCTATAAATGAGGTGATCTGTGAGTCAGTGTTCTTACTACCTTTGGCAAAAGACAAGTAAATTTCAACATGTTCAGAGCCTTCAGACACACAATTTATTCATCTTCAGCTGCAGGAGTGTTCCCCAACCACGCAGAGACCTAGCAAGGTTGTTTGACCCAGATGAATTTAAATAACCTGAGCATTAACGTTTAAAATTAAAAAAAATAAAGAGTTTCCATAAAGATGTAAAGAATTGAGTCAGAAAGGCTAAGACTGGTGTGAACTGAGAATGAATGGGAATCTCTGGATGTGCAGACACCAGCAGCAATACACAGCAGGGAAAGGGCTCTCAGTGCCTGTGTTAGTGGTGTCCAGATTAGCAGGTCGTTAGCATGCCTGCCTGTCTATTTTCAGTTTCATAAAACACACAGATTTGGAGACAGGGATGGTATTTGCTCACAGATATGTATGAGAATAGATACACTGCCAGCTCTGAAAGGGTTAAAGAAGGTATATCTGAAATCTCCATGTGGTCACTAACCCCAGACTAAATGAAGAGATAATTGTCTTCCCGTATCTTCCATGTCATTGCACAGGATGTATCCTAACATCTGGACACGAGCACTGAGGGGACCAGCTGCTGCACTCCACAGCCTAAGCACTCCTGCCCTGGTCGCTTGACAACTAGACCAACCTCTCAGGCATCAGGGACAGCCTAGTGCTTGCATCGTAAGAGGGGACAGGAGTGAAACAAGTTTCGTTTCCATTTTTTTTTTAAATAAAATTGCTTTTCTGGCTTACAATGTCTTCCATGTATATTTGCTGCATTGTGGATACAGTGGAATGGTATTTCCTACAAAGGTGTGTAACAAGTATCCACAAAACTATGGAGTGCAGGTTAAAGGGACATATATTGGGAATAAGGTACTGCAGCCATGTAGGCACATAGTGAAGTAAACCTGTAGCATAATACTGAACCAGACTTCACTTCATACACTATTCCCCGTGGGACAGGTCAGTCTGCATCAATAAACTTTGTAAATGTAAACCATTCTGCTCCAGGTGCCCAGGAACAAAGTATTGCTCCCTGAATGTTTTCCAGGACCTATAAAAAGAGCTTTTTTTAGGGCACAGTAATAATAATAATCAGGTTAATATTGTTAGGAGGTAAGTATGTAAAGTACAGGGACTCAAGTGGTAGCTTACTGGCCCATTTCTCAAAAGAAAGGCTTTAGGTTATATATATGTAAATGAATAGAGAGCATTTTTAAGGCAGAGAGCCTGTTCTTGTCGCTTCTAATCTGTAATAAAAATTCATCATGTGAGAAATATGCATGTGAATTTGAATGGGCATGCCTCCAGTGTATTATCATAACACAGGCAGTGGAAACCATCTTTCTTAAGTAAGGCAAAACTCTCTGCAAATAGCTGACATACAAAATGCCTCCATATTGGCATTTGAACACAGAAGACCTTTCAGAAAAATGAAAACTGAGATGAATGGGGACCAATGTGCTATCTGATCAACTACTTCTAGTCTGTCGCATCTATAGTCAGCTCTCTTTGGCACTGGAGGCACCTTCATGCTCCAGGCTGCTTCTAAATTGCTCCAGAAAAATTAGTACCAGAAAGAGAAAATTGGAAGACTTACATATGCAATATTTTTTCCAACATTACAGCAACTGTGGTTTCCTTATTTACAAACTTACCTTAGAAAAATAACTCAAAGTTTGCTTCTCTTGCCATTCCACTCAGAATTTATTTTATTCATTTTTCCTGAACAAAAAACCTCTGACATGGAGCTTATTAATGATCATTATACAAATGTAGAATGGGATTTGTTTGTTTGTTCGTTTGTTTCTAATTGCAACAAAGTTTTCACATTTCTTTATTAATTGAGTCAACTTAGGTATTACTTCCACTAGGAAACCTGGAAATGCTCAAGGTGTGAGTGCATACTGCTGCTGAAACCCAGAGCTATCTCAAGAGCAGGACTTGAGCGTGCTCTGTTTCTGCTGAAAAGAACTACAGGTGCTTATCCCGGATGAGATGTGGTGCATTAAATGGTATGTCCTATCTGAACAACAAATACACTGTAATGTAAACACAGCCTTACAATGCAGTTTTTGCAGATTTCCTGGCAGAAATTGGCCATTGACAGAAAAATAATAACACTGATCTTATCAGTGTATATGAACATCTGAAGAGAAGGTGCCAAGAGGATGGAGTCAGGCTATTCTTGGTGGTGTCAAGTGATGGAACAAGAGACAATGGGTAGAAACTGATGCACAGGAAATTTGACCTGAATATGAAGAACTTTACTGTGTGAGTGACCACACACTGGAACAGATTGCCCAGAGAGGCTGTGGAGTCTCCCTGGCTAGAGACATTCAAGAACCATCTGGATGCAATCCTGCTAAATGTGCTCTACAGCAGTCCTGCTTGAGCAAGGAGTTTTGACCAGATGACCTCACCTGTCGTCCCTTTCTAGCCTTAACCATTTTGTGGTTCTGTGATTCTGCAATACCAGTAAAATTATTTGAGCAGCATTCTACTCCAAATTGTAGACATCAATATTGAATGACATTTTTGCCGACTGCATTTGGAGTTAGAGGTCATAATTTCCTACCCTTCTATATATCTTGTTACAGTCGTTGAAAGTTTAATTTCTGTATTCCTAGGTTCCATAATGCAAACAACTGTAAATACAGTTCACTCAATGGCAAATCAATATCCATCTTACAGCACAGGGACAATTTTTCCTCTTTCAGTGGCTATTTTTAACACAGTTCCATTTATTGTCTATCAAAAAAAAAGTTAATAATGAAAATCAAATGAAATGAAAGAGAAAAGGAGAAAATCCTTTGAGGAAGGTATAGATGGAACACATGAAAAATTAGAAAATCTTTCCAAATATGTTGCTGTAATGAATAAAAAAAGGTATTACACTTCCCAGAAATTTGTCTTTTCATGAAATACCATATCAACAGAGAGATTGTCAGACATATTGAAATCAATGAAGAATGAACATCAGTAAACATAATTTGTATAAAGTGGAAGTATAAATATACAACTAAAAAAATCTCACTAAATGCCACATTAACAATTCTGCTTGGCAAAACAGTGTTCTGAAGACTGAAGAAAAGTATTGGACTTGATCTAAAAGAAATATCACAAAATATATATAGAAAATTAATTTTGGAATAGATTTTTTTTAAAAGCACAGTTCAAGAGCCTCTGGGTAAGAATCAAGGGGCAAAAAAATAATACAATGACATCATGGTCAGGATGATGGCATCGACAAATTATTTTTTAGGAAACTAAGGGACACTTCCAAGTCAACTGCCCTTGGGAGACTTTGACTTACTGGAAATCAACTGGGAGCATCACACAGGTGGTACAAATCAAGCCAGCAGATTCCTAAAAATCCTGGATGACATCTTTATGGAACAGGTCCTAAGGGAACTGTCTTGGAAAGATTCCCGCCTTGATCTGCTGCTTATTAAATGAGTGGATCTTGTGAGTGAAGTGGAGATTGCTGGCTGTCTTGGCCACAGCGACTATGAAGAGATCGAGTTTAAAATCTCTGTTGACAGGAGGAAAAGTGCCAGCAAAACCTCAGCTCTGGACATGAGGAGAGCAGACTTCAGGCTGCTCAGGGAATTAGTAAGTAAGGTCCCCCGGGAAAATGTTTTTACAGGTGCTGGGGTCTGTCACTGCTGGTCACTTTTTAAACATCACCTCCTAAGGGCATAGGAGCAGGCAATTCCCAAATCTCAGAATTCAACCAGGCTAGACAAACAGCTGGCTTGGCTGAGCAGGGATCTTCTCTTGGAAATAAGGCAAAAAAGGCAGATGTATGCCCAGCAGGAGCAAGGTCAAGTAACATGGGAAGAATTCAGAGATGCTGCTTGCCCTTATAGGGAAAAAATTCCTGTCGCCAAAGATCATGCAGAGATGAAGCTACCATAAATGTGGGGGACAAAAAAAGGATATTTTTTCAAGTGTAATACTGGTAGTAGGTAGTATGGAAAGATGTTATAGGATATTATAGGCCTGTTACAGGATGAAGATTGTCACCTCACAAAGAGGGCCAGGGACAAGGCAGAGGTATTTAACGCTTTCTTTCCCTCTGTCTTGAGCACAGATAATGGACTAAGGGCTCTCAGTGCCCTGAGATGGAGGACCGTGACTGGGACAATGATCAGCTCCCAGCTGACTCTGAAATTGTATGGCATCTGCTTCTCCAGATGAATCTCTACAAATCCTGAGCATCCTGAAGGGATTCACCCCAGAATTCCCAAAGACCTGGTTGATGTAATGGCACAAGCTCTGTCAATGCCTTCTGAGTGGTCTTGGTAATCCAGAGAGGTCCCAGCTCACTGGAGGCTGGCTAACATTGTTCTGGTTTTCAAGAAGGGCAGGAAGGAAGACCCTGGAAACTACAGACCTGTCAGTCTCACTTCAGTGCCTGGCAAAGTTGTGGAGAAGATTATGAAAGACAATTCATTATTTGCTCACAGCCAGTGTGGCTTCATGAGAGGAAAGTCCTGCTTATCACACCTGATTTCCTTTTACAACAAGGTAACCCACCTACTTGATCAAGGGAAGCCAATTGATGTAATCTTTTCGGATTTCAGTAAAGCTTTCAATACTGTCTCTCACAGGATCCTTCTGGACAAAACACATCATGCAGTGGATAAGCAATTGGCTCATGGGTCGAGCCTAGAGGGTAATAGTGAATGGGGTGACATCAGACTGGTGATCTGTCAGTAGTCGGGTTCATCGGGCTCCGTCTTAGGTCCTGTGCTCTTCAACATCTTCAGAAATTACTTGGACACAGGACTGGAAGGGATACTAAGTAAGTTTGCAGATGACACAAAAGTGAGAGGAGCTGTTGACTCCCTGAAAGTCAGGGAGGCCCTGCAGAGAGACCTCCAAAATTAGAGGACTGGGCAATGACCAGCCCTATGAAGTTCAACAAGGGAAAGTGCTGGATTCTGCACTCAGAATGGGGCAACCCTGGATGTTCGTACATACTGGAGAATGAGATTCTGGAAAGCAGTGCCACAGAAAGGGGCCTGGGGGTCCTGGTTCATGGCAAGTTGAAGTGAAGGCAGCACTGCTGCCCTGGCAGTCAGGAGGGCCAACATATCCAGGGGGGCATCAGGCAAAGCATCGCCAGACAGTCAAGGGAGGAGATTGTCCTTCCCTGCTCTGCACTGGGGCAGCCTCACCTTGAAGTTTCAGGCACTGCATTATTAGAAAGATATTAAGCTCTTAGAGAGCGTCCAAAGGTGAGCAATGACAATGGTGAAGGGCCTCGAGCCAAAGCCATGTGAGGAGTAACTGAAGCCACTTGGTTTGTTCAGCCAAAGGAGAGACTGAGGGGAGACCTCATTGCAGTTTACAGTTTCCTTGTGAGGGGAAGAGGAGGGGCAGGCACTGATCTCTTCTCTCTGGTGACCAGTGACAGAACTAGAGAGAATGGCCCAGCCTTGTATCACGGGGGGATTTAGATTGAACATTAGAAAAATGTTCTTCACCCAGGGAGTGGTTGGGCACTGGAACAGGCTCCCCAGGGAAGTGTTCACAGTGCCAAACCTGACAGAGTTCAAGAAGTGTTTGGACAATACTCTCAGGCACGTGGTGTGACTCATGGGGATGGTCCTGTACAGAGCCAGGAGTCGGACTTGCTTCCTGTGGGTCCCTTCCAACTCAGCAAATTCTGTAATTCTGTGATATTTTAGCAAACACTGTGAGATTATAAGGATGCACACAGAGTAAGTATAGGGAAAGAAATATGCATATCAATTGGAGAGTTAATTGATTTTGCCCATAAGTGAATTAGAAGTTTGAGCTTTCATGTCAGACTTGGATCATATAAGCTGGACAGAAAATTCCATAAACTTACTCAAATATTGTGAATAATGTTCTCAAATTTCAACATCACTACTGTCTCAACTTACTATGTCTTACTAAATTGTGGTGTTCTGTGACCTTATAGTCAGAAGAGATGAATTTTAAACCAATGATGTGTTAATCACAAACAAACACTGTGATTCTGTTATTTCTTTCTCTTACTGTTCCTTTGTTCATAAGTCAAATAAATGTTTTACCTCTGTGTGTATTCCACTGGGACAACAGTTACTGATTCATAGTCTTTCTGCTGAAGCTAGAAGTATAGTAATCTCTGTCACTGTGTGAAAACGGTATCTCAATGCATAGAGTGAATAAAATTACCCTTAGTGACAAGGTTAATGTACCAAAATCAGGAACTTTCTTGGTTGAGTACTGTCAAATATTCTTGAGCTGCTATAACCCTTTGAGACTCCAGATGGAATGAAATGGAAAACAATTTAATTAAATGTGCTGGGAATGTAATTTGGGACATTATGTATTTATTGATGAAATCTGGTTTGGAAGAATTGTATTACACAGGGAAATTATGTTTACTAGTAAACAGAATATGTGTCAGCACGGCTTAACAGAGTGGTATAAAGGCAATACATAGATATTTAATACAGTCACAAATTAAAGGTCTGGTACTAAATCTAAATGTTTTAAACAAAATATATTCATTGGACTTTCATAGCATATCAAAGCATGTTTCATTAACATATTATAGATACATGGCATTGTAGTGCCTTGCTGTAAGCATAGCTATGATTAATTTCAAACACCTATTAGTCCAGAGTTACAATCAGGCTAAGTCTGATAATGTACAATTTGTCAAGAAAGATTTATAGCAGAAACCCTCTGGCTGCATAAGTTTCTGTTTAAAACTCCTTAAATCACACAGAGACTAAAAATTATATTTCAGTATCTGTACTGAGAAAAGACTGGGGTTTTTCCTGTTCACCACTTTTCATTTTCACAAGATCAAGGTTAAAAAACAAGCAAACAAACCTGTTATTTTCACCTGGATATTTGAATACAATAACAAATAAGTATCATGTTTTGCTTTTATATGTTCAGGTTTTTCACTGCTGCTACCTCATAGAGTTGACTCTGGTTTTGTTAGAACCACACCATTAGCACCACATCAGAGAAACAGATTATCTGTTATACCCTGTATAACCTTCACTTCAGGAGTTATTTCTCAGCTCACTCCAAACTTATTCAACTGAACTGTTCTCTGGCAGTTCCAAGGCTTAACTAGTGAAGGGAATTTCTTTTCCGGAGGGAATTATTTCCTTCCCAGACACCGTGCTCATCTTTGGGCTCGATGAATATACAAAAATTCAGAAAATAATAACACAAAAATTGTATTCTGAATTAACTCTTCATAAAAATCTAAGCTATTGGGCTATTTACATTGAAGAGATAAATGGATGCTGTTTGTAGAAACCCATTTCACAGGTCTCCACTTAGGGTACTTGACCAGTTTCAAGTCATATGGGCTTCATTTGAATCAGGTATTTGATTCCAGCTTTTTCTCTACCCAGTATTAAAAAATTATTGTAGTTCAATACTTTTAAAATTACACTATTGCAATGAAGTAAAAAAAACAAACACCCAAATAAAAAAATTAATCAGGAGAAAAGGGGAAAGAACACATAAAAGAATTAATATCTTTTAGCTGTTTAAAAAAACATTCAGATTTGAAATAAATATAGGCAGGTGGTTTGGATTTTTGTTTTCAATAAACATTTATGTCATGTTTACTCCCACGGTATAATACTCAAAAAGGACATGGTTTATCCAACTTTAAGATTTTTTGAGGCTAAGATATGAACAGGAATTCAAACTCAGTACTGGTATATGCAAAATGAGTGATTTAAACAGTAGAAAAATAAGAAAAAGACATAATTCTACTCTCTAGGTTTTAATTTTGTAGGTGACATAAATTTTCTTTGGGTATCATGAAATAATTAAAAAAAAAAATCCAGTCATTCCATCCTTCTTAGATTTCCCTGACCATACATAATATTTCCTTGGCCGTTTTCTCGTTTTCTTTTACAGCAAAGATATAAGATCCAAAAAAAGTATTTCTTGACCTTTTTAGAGTAGAGGGAGAAACAAAATAAAGGCCAACTCATTATGCAATGTGTGAGATTCACTCTAAAAGGTAGTGTCAAATAGCTATGGACTTATGTAGAGAAAACTTACAAAAAAACTTAGCTATATCTCAATCTTAATAAAATTTAGTTTTATGGCTCAATTAAAGGGATATACAAAGAGAATTGACCAGACAGTCATAGCTAATTTCCTACAGGATCCTGGCCTCAAAATGAAAGTGCCTTCTTTTGCTAGACAACTTTGGACATAGCAGATATAAATATATTCTTCATTTATTTATTCTAAGTAATCTTGTTTGGAAAGAAAACAGGTTATTCAATTTGACATTACACTATATCTTTTTAGCCCTTTGGACTGGATGCCTATTATCTAAAATATCAGGTTCTTCCTTTTAATCTGTAATATAAGCCTTCTCTATTGGCAGTTAAAAACACAATCCAGAAATTGTCTAAGCCATGTCTGGAGATTTGGAAGTATTTAGAGTTCAAGTGTTATTTAAGGATTCTTCTTGAAGCAAATTAGGTCACTATGTGCCTAGGTCTTTAAAAATAAAAAAACAGTTTTATTCATTCAAGAGTTCATAAATAGAAGTCAGATGTCATTCCAGAGTATCTGCTTTTCTCTGAGGATGGGATAAACTACAGGGTGGTTCCAGATAAGACTAGATACCTTCCTGACTGTGTTACCATGAAAAGCAGCAGAGAAAAAAATGGAAACATTTTGTTGCTTCCTCATGGAAAATAACTCTTGAGTGAGCTGAAATTAAAGAAAGGGAATACACACTGGGAGATAAGTCACATGCTTGATACTGAGTGCAGTGTGGGCATTTAGGGGTATTAGTTTAAAAAATTAATTAAAATTTGTTGGTTTATTGAAGTTTAGATGGTATTTACCTTAACACCACAAAAGCAATCTACAGCTGAATATAGTTACTTTTTTTTTTCCTGTTACAGAGCACTATGGATTAACATATATTCTGATTCCTGAATTCTATTAACCCACAGAGTGAGAAATGTATCAAAAATCAATCAATTTTTTATTTTATCAGTAAGTTGACTTTCATTACAATAAAATTTCCGTGAACTTATTCTCACTAGTCACATTCTCATTGGCCATTCTCGATCACTTTTTTTAAAAAAAATAATTCAAAGCTTTCTAGTTTGTTTGTTGTGGGTTTTTTTGGCACCGAATGTTTTACATAAAATGCAAACACTTCAGCGAAATTGAGGTATATAGTGGTCGCACTATGGAAATAATGCCTTCCCAAGACAGTGACAGCTGGTGTTAGAGTAGTGAAGCATTAGCAGAAGCAGGATAAAATGTTTGACCTGTATCAGCAAAAGGAAAGGGACATAAGGGACATGCAAACCAACACATAAGTATTATATCAAAAATAGATTTTTTTATATATATATAGTGGATGAGCACCACCTGCCTCAGACACTCATTCTTCCTAATACTCTATGTTTGTTTCGATTTTTTTCCCTTATATATCAATCTGTGTTTGTTTCGATTTTTTTCCCTTATATATCAATCTGGGATAGGCTATGAGTGTTGCCAGCAATATAAAAATCACTGCAAGAGAAGAAAAACAGGCAAAATGAAGACTCACTGTAATATTTTTGCTCTCGCCTTGAAAGGAGCAGAGACAGAGTTCTGATCTTTACTTCCTATTATCTTATTTTGCACTACACAATTGCTGAATTGAAGCTGACATATACAGTTGCATAGATATAAGTCCTCTGTTTTAAAGAACAAATAGAAATTGGGGTTCCAGGACTACCCTTCTCAATGTTGAATATCACCTTGCTGTAAGACTACCTGAATTTCTGTGGCTATAGCAGATGTCTAATTTTTAGGCACTGCAATTCCTTGGTTAGTTACTTACATCAGTCTAAATCCACCTCTGTACTCAAATTCTTTTTTTTAAATACAGATTGCAGTTCTACTACATAAATTTGAACATTCTTACTATGGTTACATTGTAAAAGTTGATTGTATAAAATGACCTTTTATTATGTTTGGTTTTGGTTTTTTTGTTGTCTCTGATCACTAACCTAATAAGCAGTGTGGTGTTTAGCCACTACTTGCATTGTTCCATTGAATCTTTTGGCTACTATTTGCAAATATTTCCCTTGACAGCAGCAGGTACCATAAGGCAAATAATGTTTACCTGATAAAAATGTGAGTCATATAAGATGAAGGTGAAAGCCCTGGCCATTCCAGATACTCTGACCTATACCTTTTCTGTGAATGAGTAACCACGTAGGGGCTGTGAAGTACCTATCACTGTTTTAAGGCACAGGTGACAATCTTTTACTAGCAATGTCTTCATGTAGATTGTAAGACATAAACAGTTGCAAAAGCATTTATAAAACCATTACCAGACAAATGAAGTGGGCTTACATCTAGCAGAGAGTTAGGATACACTTCTGTGTGAAAAATCAGTGAAAGATTTTAACTCAGAATACAACCCAGTTTGCAAAACAAGGATTGATTCTTGGCCACAGATACCTTATTTTAATATTAGCAGCAGTATTTGAAGAATTGGTTGCTGCTGTAATTACAGGATATCTACCTGTAAAATATTTTAAGATGTCAGATGACAGATGTTTACCAAATGGTATCAAGTGGAAATTTTTAGGTAGTAGCAATGGCAAAAAAAACCTTTAGAGATTGAGATTCAGACGAGAAGAGAAATAAGATTTAGGAAACTAGAAATATTGATATTTTAAAATTACGTGGAACTACTTGGTTCTACAAACTCTTCAATACACTGAAACATTTACTACAGATGTGAATAGTGCTTTTGGACCTAATATCTGCATGATGCATATTTTGAGTCAAAAACTCACGTTGAAATGGAAAGATTATATTAAGAGAACTAAAAACAGGTCAATAATCCCTAGGCAAAAAAAAACCCTGTATTGAACATAAATCTTGGCCTGCTGAATTTATTTTTGATTTAATGACAAAAACACTGGTGTAACTTACTCCTGTAAGTATATGTGATCCAAACCCTCCTAATGGAGTGGCATGTAGCAGTGACAGAGACATCACTGTGTTCTCTAAAGATAAAACCACCACACACAATCCTGCCAAACTTTTAAAACCTGCATAAGGTTACTTAGCTAAACTATTTCAAGTTGGAGCAGTGACACTTTAAGTGTAAAAGAACCTGGAACACTTCAGCTGAAAAATTGGGCAATGGAAATGGCTGGCTTTGTAACTGTTTTCTCCAAACATTTCATGGGCCATAAAGGTAAAAGCTGTGAATGTAGAAGACAATAAAAGGGATAGAAGTTTTTTGGATTTTTTTTTTACAAAATATTCCTATGATACAGAGAAGAAAAAAAGTTTTCCTAGCATATTTTTCATCTGTAATGGTCATCCAGCACATCATGATCAAGCAAAGGTAATGCATATAAACCATAATATTTTTCTGGAATCCTGTGAAAATCCTGTCAGTGAAAGAAAGGCTGAATTGTATACTTGAAGAATGCTAAAACTTGCCATATTACATTAGGTTACCAACTGTAATTATAGCAGGGCTAAAAATTTTTAGACAAAAAACTGGTCTATAAGATTCCTTTCTGTAAGATCCAGTAGAAGCAGATAGGCAGATGGTTATAGATTTCTTCACTGTGGTTCTCACTGCAGTCCTGGACAGCAGACTGTCAAACTGACCAGGACAGGAGGAAACACGAAGCATGAGGTGGTACGTTACAAAAATCTTTCCTTTAAATTGTGACAGATCCCTCATAAATATACTAATATTAAAATATTTTTCATATCTTCATGGGACATGTTTCACTGTAGAATCTTTGTCCATTTCTATTTTGTCCCAGCTTCAGTCTGGTATCTAATTCCTTTAAAATAGCATTCCAGAAATATGAACAAATGAGAGTATTTTCAAATTTTGACTATAAAATTATATGTACCTGTTTACAATCACAAGGCAAAATCTTGCATCGTACACAGCACTAAGGGCTATGTCAAAGTGTCTAAATCAATATTCTTTAACAGGAAGGAAAAATGTGCTTCTTTAATATACTCAAGTAAAACAAGGAGCAGAGTTCTTGGAAATTATTTAACATGCTTAGTACTAGATGGCTTGCATTTCATCTCTCTGACTTACATGTTTAAGCCTTTCATTGGTTTTACTGTATGGGATTGATGTGCTCCAGCAGAGTTAGCTTATCACGGCAAGCCACACTCTGTTGTGAAGCCTGCCTCAAAGAAAATGCAAAATGCATTCCGAATCTTTGATTTTTCAATGCAAATTCCATAATGTGTTTTAAAAAATGAAAACAAACCACACCACACTATAATTGGCATTTATCTCAGCTGATAATCTATGCATGCTTACTTGTAAACCTGGAAATACAGAAAACAAGAGGGTACGTACTAAAATGAGGAAAATAAAGTATCTTACAAAATACAAAGTATATAACTTCTTTTTCTTTTCAAATCTACGTTAACATTTAAGCGAACTTTCATTTTTTGGGGAAAAAGAGTTTCAATTTCGAATGACTAGAAAACTCCAATGTTCTCCCACTGTCATCTTTACAAGTAATTATTTGTGTAAAGAAAAAGTATTTATTAATTTTTAATGTATTTGTATGCATTTCATAATGTACAACATGAAAAAGAATGAAACAAATGCAGAGTGAAATGTTCATACCACAAATTCTCTATCCATGAAAATGTACTGAGGAAGAGACACAACATCTGACAAAGTCAGTGACACTGTGTCAAAGGAGATGAGGAAGAGGAAGAGAAAATGAAGATAGAGGTTTTCTGAGACCTCCAACTCAAATTCAGAAGGTGGGTCAGGGGCATGCAAAGGGTGGTACTATGGGAGGGATGGTCTTGGAATTTGGTGTAACAGATGAAGAAATGTCCAAATATCATAATTAAAATCTGAATATTGTAATTAGATTATAGTAAAAAATGCTAAAGTCTATGCAATTCTGTGTGCACCATTTGGAAAATATTGCTGTGCACACGGCATTGTAACAAAGGAATGCTAAAACTCACAAATTGCACCTTAGGGTTTTTCTTCTGAGGGGTGATTTTAGACACCAACCTGTACATTATGGATATTTTGGATATGGGAGCTTCCATCTCTTATGGACAGCTCGTCTTTTTCAAAACTTAGTATTAATTTTTCAGCCTTCCTTGTTTGATATACAATTTTATATTTCCATATAAATTAAAAATCCCAAAGATCTCAAAAAACCAAGGAAAAAGGTTTTCAAAATATTGAGTGTGGGTGTGATGGGTGTGTGAAGCTGATGATGTCGTAGAAATATTTTTTTATGTTTCTTTAGGATTATCAACATTTTGTGTGGATTTTATCACAGAAATCTCACTGCAACAGTGGACATGTAAAGATAATTCTGAATATATTTAGAGCTTCGTCCTTCAGCGTTTTTTTCAAAGCATCTTGATAATGCTACTGGTTTCCACAGCAACAAATAGCATTTCCCACCTCCTCATTTTCCTCTACCCTCTTGCCTGGCAGCGCTCCCTGTAGGACTGACATCTCTTTGTGTAAAAATAAACAAGCATAATTTTGTGTAATACTATCCAAATAATAATGCTGCAGTATCTGGATGAAATATGTATTTTTGCTGCCAAATGATGGGCTTAACTCCAGGTTTTATGCTCTTTTTTTCTTTTTCTTTTTTTTTTTTTTTTCGCATATGATTTGGGGAGGAGTATGGAAACCAATCAAAACCAAGCAAGGCACTGGCTAATGTAATTTCTTCCTGTCACAAATGACTCTCAAACATCTCAAAAAACTAATGGTCAAAACCCCAAGAGTTTTATGAATGATAGATATATTTCATTCCTGAATCAATCACAAACTCATCCTGATTTCGCTGACTACCCTTGTTAAAGATCAGTATTCCCAAAATAGCTTTAATCAGTTATTTTCAGCCTAAGGGTTGTCAGCAAATTGCTTGTTATGACTGTTTCTCATTCATTATTCATCCAGTGTAACCGGTCATGTGAATAACATGATACCACTGCTGTCAGTGCTGATGTCCAGAACTTATTGAACAAGATGATAATGAATAATAAGATCTTTATATAAATTTTCACATGCATAAATATTTTTTATAAAATAAATAAAACTATCGGTTTGTGAAGAATTTACTTAATATATTAGGAGTCAGCTCACATATTTTAGTAATTTTGTGAAAAATTCTGTGGAGTGAACAAGACATGTTTTGCAAGTTAATAGCCTAAAATTAATAAAAATAAAAATGGAAATTGAGTCTTTATGAGTAGTTAGTTTTTCTGTGAAAAAAACCTTGTTCATTCCATCTTTGTAACTTTATTTACATCAATAAATTTTGCCCAGGTAAAACCTGTGTGTTAATAAAATCAAGTTAATGAACGTTCACATTCTTACATAAAAACCCCATATATTAATCCTTTCAAGAAAAGACATTTAAAAATTTATGTAACTTATTGTGGATTACTTAATAGGTCTGTTTGCATAGCTACCTTTTCAACAGGCATTCTTAATATGCAATATTTAATTCTACTGTCAATATCAAGCATTCAGTAATAATTATTCATCAATTCCTGAAACTGAAAAAAGAAAATAATTTAAAAACCACCAACCAACAAAAAAATCCAAACCAAAACCCCAAACATATTGCTTTAATTTTTTTCTTCCAAACCTTTGGGTAAATTGTCATCTTATATTGAGGTTTTGGGGTTTTTTTTGGAACTATAAAAACAGAAACATAGGTAAGATGGAAGGGAAGGAGTACTTACACAAAAACATATTCTGAGAAATTGAAGATTTAAGAAAAAAAGAATAGTCATTATATAATTATCAATTAAATGAGTTCCAAGAGTCATCAACAGTGACTGAAAAGCAGAATTCTGCATTAGTTTATGTATTTTTGCTACGTCTCACATCCTCATTAGTACTCTAAATGGTTTACTGGTACCCTACAATCAAGTAGACCTTATATCTGTACACAAAAAAATTGATTTTACCTTTGCTTCTTTGTAAGTCTGTTATTAATACACATATTCACAAATTTCTGCATTAACACATTTTCAGATTTCCACTTGTTATGTTGGAAAACTGAAAAAAAAAAAAAGTATGTGCCTTTTTTATTTGTAGCAGTCAATTTTGACTGGTGCAAATGAAGATTTTTTTTCAGACATAGAATCGTTTGATTGACTGGGTCCTAGCTTATTGTATGTATGGTGTCATGCTCAGTTAAAGATGAGCATATGAAGGGGTAATTCGGTTCTGCTGTCCTGAATGCTCCACAGGGCAACAATAGAGACCCCCACATTCTTTGGAGACACTCATTCCATGGAGAAATGACAGTGTTCAGGTTGGGGCAGTTTCTCAATGAAGGGAGAAGGAAGAAGAGAGACACAGCAAGACTGCAAATTTTCAGTACCTTGTGGAATGCAGAGTGCCTGCATGCAGCAGGAAGAAAACCTAAATCTCGGCCAAGACTCAGAGACAAAAGCTTCTTTCTTAGGAACAAAGATGGGACTACATGTAGTTTTGCAACCTAGGAAGACACTAAAAACTTTTGGATTAGAGAGCAAGATGACATGAGTGGCTCAGAGTATGTGGGGAATAGTTAGTGTCTGATGGACTTAGCTTTATTTTAATGTCTCACGCAGAAAATTTGCGTTGCTCTGTTTAAAGAACAGCTTTCTCTAGTTTATTATTTTCTTCTCTAAAAACCAAATTGCTGTTTTGGGGAGTGCTTGCTTTAAGGAAAAGGGCCAGAAAGTTTCCCTTTAGTGTACTGCAATTCCATCACAGTATACCACAGTATAAAATAGACACCAACACAATAACTATGTACGGGTATATCAATCTGACATTCACATTCATTAACGATTCACTCTTTCAAAATGAACTGTTCTATAGCTAATATTCAAGAATGAGTTGAACTGCTTGTAGTTTATTGCTTGAGCATTAGCAAAGAGAGATAATTTTCATTTCTTTGCTTCACCTTACTTCAGCCACTTAACTTCATTCAACTTATTTGTCCAAAGGAACTAACACTTTGTAGTCATATGTCAATGTATCTGAAAGATCAGAACCACAGAAAACAGCTGTGAATTCTGTCTTCTAATTGAAAACTTTGGCCTGTTTGGTCTTATTAAATAACACAACCAGATGCACAGAAAATGTATGTACGTGTAAAACATAATAACCAAATGACTGTCTCTTCCCAATACAAGCAGGGATAATTTATAATACCATATTATAATCCATCTGCCTAAGATAAGTACCTGATAGTTTACAGACGTGTATGTTTTCTTACTTTTCAAACAAACAAACAAACAAACAAACAGACAAAGAAAACCAGAATAAATTAAGCCCATGTAAACAGTAAGACATATTCAAGCTACTCTGAAATACCATATTAATTTGGAAGATACCTGTGTTTCTAGGTTTTCAACTCAATTTCTGTGAAGCATTCCCTCACAATTCAATTTTTTTGTTTGTTTGTTTCTTATATTAATGGGATTAAAGCAACTGGATTATTTTGTTTCGCTTCCAAATTGTTGCTAACTTCTTTCATTTCCCTTCATTTATAAGCAAAAAAAAACAAACAAAAGGCAAGTGAATCAAAAGCTATTCCACTTGATGGATCAGCCAGCAGTGCTTGCCTTTAGACAGACAGATGGTGTCTTGCCTCTAGAGACAGACTCCACCTGCACGAATAAGCTTCCATTACTCTTGAACCAAACTACCTCCTAGTATTCTTCTAGAGGAAAATATTGTATGGATCATCTTACAGGGATTGAATCAAGAATATGATAACTAAAATACTAATATTATTTTTAGTCTTCTTGCATTTAAAATATGGTGTTGTTCTTGGTGTTTTTGTTTTTGTTTTTATTTTGGCTACAGTAATCCTGGTTATGAGTTCTAGGACTTTGTATTTGTAGTTTAAATGCTTCAGTGCAGTGGCACAGAGAGCAGCACTGTTCTCTTTGAGGAATGAAGCATGAGTAGAAAAACCTGGGTTCCCTCAAAGTCTACACTGGCAGTGATTGCATGTTTCATTTCTTCTCTTGAAGAATAAAGTTGGTATGCTGTGCCCAGCTTTTGTCCCCCAGAAAAGGGGGCAGGAGGAAGCTGGAAGGGTTCAGACAAAAGTGTACTAGGATGGTCAGAAGCTTAGAGAAACATATCCTGCAAAAGAGGTTGATGCATTCAGGTCTCTTCATACATGAGAAAAAGAAGCTGAGAGGTGATTTAGCCATGATCTACAAATAATTGAAGAACAGTTACCAAAATAGCAGAGCCAAACTTTTATCATTAGTATAAATGATATAACAGGGTGGAACAGACAGAGGTTATGACTTTGGAGGTTCAGATTAGATACTAACATAAGAACTTTCCCTAGGTAGTGCAGCAACAAAGCAGGCAGTCCAGAGAAGTTTTGAAATCTTCATTTGTGAAGATTTTCAAGATTCATCTAGAAAACAAATCATAGCAGCCCTAAGCTGGTGCTGATCGCAATTCCACAGTTAGTGAGAGACTGTACTACTTGACCTCCTGAGATTCTTTCTAATCAGTGTTTCTACAACTCTGTGATAAGTTTTGTGGTAATAATGGCACCCCAAAGACAATAATCCTCTTCAAATAAGTAAGGCTTTTTATATGTTTTCAAAACTAGCAATACTATTTATTGCCACTGTGAATGAGGAAACTGAAGAAAGCCCTTGCATCTGCTGTTAGTTGATTCATTGTTTTTAAGTACAGATTTTTCGTTAAGGCATATAGATTCCTTTTACCAAGCTCTTGTCACTGTAAATTCACTGCATACTGTTAAATAAATACATGTTAATTAGTATTCTCATTTAATTGAGCTACAAAAGCTGGTCTCCTTGGAAGGAAGTATGTAATTTAGAAGTGCTAATTGTTTTATTCTACTTTGAAAGTTAATTAAACATTATTCCTGATATTGTCGTTATATGATAAACAACTTCAAATTGGAATGTTGCATCTTTAAAAAAAGAGTTAGCAGCATTCAGTAACTTTGGGTATCTGATCATAATTTGTAAGTCTTTCTCTTTGAATAAATTAGCTTTGATTTTTTTGCACTGTGTTCTTTTTTTTAGAACTGTACTGTAATAAGAAATATAAATCTAGTGTAATAATAAATATTTATTGGTCTTGAAAATAGTAGGATAATTTACTTTAATTTCATTTAAAATATTATGATTCTTCTCTACCTTAAAAAAAAATGTGACAATAGCAATTTATTCCAGGATCTAAACTGCTTAATGCAAACACTAAAATAAACACCACAGTACATAAAAATAGATGCTCACCTGATTATAAAAGGCTCAAATATCTAAATTAAAATATGGCTAGTATTAAATTTCTTCTACTTTGTCATCTTAATATATTCGTGTCTAATCTTGGTTATGCAAACAGTCCCTTTATCATCTGTTAATATCATCTTTAATTCTATGTCTGCTTATAAATATGTCAATTTCTTCTTTTATAAAGTTTCCTTTGTAGAATTTTCACTTACCTTGATTTTTTTTTCCCTAACACATGCGTTCTTCTGATCAAAGCAATTTTCGTTTATTTGCTGCTTTGTTTTGCTTACAAGGTAAAAAGTCTCATCAGGTTTGAGAAACTGTAAGTCAGCAGTTACTTAGTGCTATGATGTGAATAAAGTACTTGAAGGCAACTGAATACTCCGTTCTGACTTTAAATGTATTAAATAAAAAAGGTTAAAGAAAGAAAAAGAGCCAGATATGCATGAGTTTTATAAATTATTTACTTTGAATCTGAAGATCATTATTAGAACGCGTCTTTCTTTACAAAACATTGAATTTATTGTAATATTGTGAATCACATTTATTTATGCATCATCTATGTGATTCTGCCACCTTTAGATTCAGAGTTTTTCAAAAATTCAAGATGGAAAGTGTTTCTATACATTCACTTTGCATATGAGAATTGGTATTTAACCTTTATACATTTTACATATTTGTATATGTGATTATTTTATGTTTTGTTTGCATAATATATTAGTTAATCTGATGCATTGGAAATAAATTAATTCATTAATAAGACAAACATGCTGTATTTCTAGGAAGTTACAATGTAGCATAAATTTCACTGGATACATGGACAGCAAAAAAAAGATGGATGGTGACACTGGAAGCAAATACACCACTAGAACCAAATGACTGCTCTTGTCTCCCCACCTGTCTCCAAGGAATACATCAGTGTTATTTCAGCACATATTGTGCTATTGCTGAAGAGGAAGAATATATAATGATGCAGATTTGTATATGTTTTATCCTTCACAATGCATAGATGGATGTAGACAGAAAAACAACTTTCACCCAAATGTGTAATTTAATCATGACAGATTTTTAAAAAAATTCATTTTGTAATAAACTACATAATGATGGAAAAAGTGGAGATAACTGATGATGAAATGAAAAATATATCTTATTCAAAGGACAATAATCTCATCTAAAAATATGCTAAGGGCAAATAATTGTGGCAGTGTTAAAAACCATCAGTGAGCTTTCCCTAAAAGTAAATGGATGCAGAGCTTTAAAAGGAAGAAATTGTAAAGTCTGATTCACCATTGCTCTGATGCCTGTAGATCTGGATTTACTTTGATAAGGTAAAGTTGGTGTAAGTCTTCAAATGAACCTGTGTGCTCACTGATGCATGAAAGATTTTAAGAGCTCAATCTATTTAGCTTATTAAAAGAAATTTTAGGAAGCAATTTAATTGAAAGAATTTTAGTATCTTCGAGGGGAAATTATTTTTGATAATGAAAGGCTTCTTAATCTAGCAGATGGAAGGGTAACTAAATCCAGTGGCTGGAAGTGGTTTAGGAGCAAAATCAAACTGAAACTTACTTACATGTATTTAAATATCTTGGATTATTAGCCAATATAGTAATTCAGTGAAAAGGTAGAGAGTTAGCATTAAATCCAGACCAGAAATCCCTATCAGAGCTACATTCTCAATCAATCAAAACCTTGAAGGACTGATACAAGAATCAGAATACTGATGTTAGATCACCTCTCTACCTCTTTTTCAAAATGAGCTGCAGCACACATGCAGTTGGTTAGATGGCTGCGAATGGCTTCCAAAGTATTTGTCCTTCAGTTTCTGAGAACAGGGGATGTTTTGTGCAGATAATTTTAGTCAAGTCATAACGGGTATCGTTTGCATCTTTGCAATTCCTTGGCAACAACTCAGTTCTACCTCTTTTGTAATCTGAAATAAAATTCTTACTGCTTTAATAACCTAATACCAGTGGAATTGCTTCAAAAGCCACAGCTATTTCAGAATCTGTTTTGCCTTTTAGAAAAATGTTCCAAACATATTAAGATAATATGTCCATCACTGTTAAGATGTATGTAACACTATCATTGTGTTTGGAAAACTATTGCAAATCCGATAAGGCTGCCTGCCACTGTGCATCCACCTCTGCCACAATCATCTTGGATTTTTAAGTGCTTTTTTGCCGCCTTCTGTAAACTGTAAGGATCATGACTTGCAAACCAGATTGCTACTTGGCTTCTATTCAGATTGGCAATTCACCTTATAGCAGTTTCAGAAAGGGGATTTATACCCAAAGTTTCCCACCTGCCTAGGTGGACAATGAATCTCTTTCAAAAAAGGTAATGTTACATGTTTGCCAATAAGCTGCTACTAGACATATGTACAAAATGAAACTCTAGGAAATCAGCTTAACTCTAATACAGAGACAACTTTTCACAAGGGATGTGGGGAGTTGTCTACCAGTCAGTCATTTCCAGGCTTCCTCCTTTTCTCCCTTGAACACTGTTGTCACTTCTATGCCCATTTTGTATTCCTCAGCTACTACAGGCACAGATGCAAACAAGTGACAGCACATTTCTGTCTCTCCACAATCAGTCAGCTGTAGCTTTTTGAAGTTATGTGAGGTCATTGACCTAAAGATAACACATTCAGCCATACAGCACCAGCTGGCACCCCAGAATGGTCTGACAGGTAGTGGTAAGGCACCCAAAACCAAGGGCAAAGGGAAATCTCCCACATCACCCACCCTCTCTTTGTGACATCTCGAAGTCCAGTTCGTAGTTCAAGAGCCCATTGGCTCACAGGACCTGTCTTTCAACATGTAACAGTAGTTGTATCAGGAGCCCCTTTTCGGGCTTCCTAGAGGGTGATAAAGGAATTAGGCAGCCAGTCAGAGGATGGTCTAAAAATACCTGGTATTTGACAGTGTTAAAAATGGCCATCAGCAGGTCACAAAGCAGAATGAAAATACATGAAGCCTGATGCTCTCAGCAGTGCCAGCCTCCCTGTATGTGGTGAGAGGACACTGCCTTCTCTGTTATGGTTCTGGGTAGGGATGGCTCAGCAATAACTGAGCACTATGAAAACACATAGCACGTCACATTGTCAAAAAAGGAATCTCCCTGTTATAAAATGATGTCTGACACAATGTAGTGGATCCAGAGCACATAGTGGGAGGGACTTCCAGCTCTGTTAACCTTTGGCTATCCTCCATGACATAAAATTGTAGTCAAAACAAAATGGCAGTCCCTGAATCTATTGGAACTGAGGTACAGGCTACTTCTCATCTTGAATAAGAGTCCTCCCTATTCTATTATCAAGGATAAGCTCAAGGAGCTACTGTGCACTCATGTACACCATGTCCTATCACATAGTTTGCTATTTCTTGTCATGATGAGAAAATTCTCATTCCTGTTCTCATATGTGTATAGTTCCTTAAGTACAGTACAAGCAGCATCACAGACTTTGCCTAAAACTGGAGAGGATCAGCATTGACAGAGAGCTACTGCATGTAACCGTGGACTGTGTTTATGGACATATATGTGTAACAACTCTCTATTTGATAAGGGACACATGAAACAGAAGACCTCTGCATATTAAATAGTGCAGAATTTTCTATGTTAACAACTGCAGTGTCTGCTACTCCACTGCCAATTAGTTTCAGATACTACACTGAGGTTATATGTATGATCTGGGAACTCCAGCCTCTGGACTACTTGAAGGTACTTATAAAGTCATGAAAGTTCATAATGTATTTGTTCTACAGGTCACAGAGGAAACATGTTCTTTCCCTGACCTTCTCCTTTGAAAAGGGTTTAATTGCTAGTTTTTTCCTTCTGTTTTTTTTTTTTTTTCCTAAAACAGTATTCCAGCAATAGAAAGAGTATTTTTATGCCAAGTTGGAGGCTGTTATAAATATTCTGCTGTCCTTATGACCATCAAAACCAGGGAACTGGCAAGATGTTTGCATTTTCTACAACTTTTGCCTGCAAGCAGGGCAGTACAGTACTGGCACTAAACCCCACAAGTGAGTCAGTGAGCTGACTGTGTCATTCCCCTGAGTCACTGACAACCCTGGGTATTATCAGGGCCTCTTTGGTTGGTAGCTATGCTGCTAGCAGCAGATGGGGAAGATGTATTTGCCTAATCAAGACTAAAAATGAGGACTTATTCTTCCAAGACTGAGATTTAGCAGATTCCCTTGTGAGGATAATGTTTGTCTTCAGAATTCTGCAAATAAAGAGAGAAAGCAGGAGACTGAAAGTGGGAAGCTCCCACAGATCCATGGTCACTAGCAACCACTACCCACTGCATCTTATTTACTTGGTCAGTACCCAGTAAGCCAGACTTCTGCCCTTTCTAGTTCAAAAAAATGTAAAGTGGGGCAGGGCATGTCTGTCGCAGGGAGAGATATTCACCTCTGTGGGATGGATACTGGTGGTTTGGAGCTCATTCCTCCATCTTGCTGCTCATGGGGAGCTTCCAATGGATGTCGACCAGCCGGGAGTGAGGACCTGACAAATCCAGAGTAAGGGAAACATCCATTTGTATCAGGGGGTGAGGAGCCACCTTTCGACTCCTCATGGGGGCCCTTGAAAGAGCCTCCAGGGCAAGAGACAAACAGATGCACAGAGTCCCAAGATGGGTCCTGGGTCCAAGCGGGCTGCACCCACAGTAAGCACCCCACTGGCAGGGACTGGAGAGTTTGACCTTCACTGTGGCAGCCTGAGGTGATAAAGCCCAGGAACACAGACGGATAGACTTCTCACCAGGGAAGAGGTGTTGGTGATAGCCACTTTTGTTGTGTAACTCTTTCAAGGGTATTATCAATGAGAATTTTCTGTACTAATTTAAGAATTTAATTAGGCAGAAGTAAATTTCTGGATCCACAACTTCAGTTTTATCCCTTTGCCCATAATAAGAGTTTGACCGTAAAAGCCTCAGAACTGGGAGAGATCCAAAGTATAAAAAAATCAATGGTAAGCTAATGATACAAAATTTCTGATCACCTCAGGATGTTCAAACAGAAAAGTATTTATTTGCTACTTTCGAAATATTAGCTCATAAATATAGGTCTCTTGATGCTTGACTCTGCTTTCTGCTCCAGCTCACTGCATAAGCTTTCAACAAAAGCTATAACCTGTGTGACAGATACACTTGAATCCTGAACCAAACCAGCCATAATTTGGTTCAGGCTTCAAAATAGGTAAAGGCCTGAGCCACAATCAGGCTGAGAACTCCTCTAGTTCAAACGTGTTCTCTGAAAACCCACAAAGGAGCAGAGTGGCACAGCATCGATGCACGTGAGCTTAGAACACCGATCCTGCAATTAACTCATGAATAGTGGATGGATCTTCTAAAACTCATTTTTCAGTTTCACAACAAAGAAAGTTGTGGGTACAAGGAGTCTTGCACAAACCTTTTCCATTTGACTACAAGCCAGCCACTTTATTCTATAAATATGACTGTCTCAGTGAGCCTTCTTTGAGGCCTCTTGCAGACTGCATTCATAACAGTGATCTCCCCTTGAGCTGGGACACCTCTCAAGTTCAGTCTTTAGGGCAGAGAGATCTTTTACTGGCAGCATATCTTTCGTAAGTGACCGATATCATGTGTAACTTTGTAGTGGGGTAACTTTGATTTGTGCTTAATTTGTGTCTTTGTAACTTTGATTTGCCTTGATATTTTTAATACATTGTTCAAATTATTGTTGCGCACAATAATAGAGCAAATCTTGACATGAAACTTTGTTAAGTGGTACTTTTGCATCACATTAAAACCACTCTTGCTAATACCTTTCACAGTGGTCCTTTCAGCAATGAAAATCACCCATTTACAACAGCATGTTGATAACACCAAAGCTCCACAACAGCTGTGTGTTGTGATCCCAGATGGCCTTTCTTGACTTGCTCTATCCATGATTATTTATGTCTTGTTTAATTTTCTCTTCCAACACTATCACTTGTTATGACAAAGACTTCATTTTTTGGACATAAACACAAAATTATTATTTCCACATTTGCTAGGAAGAAAATGTTCCCTTTTTAACTGTTACTCAAAGAATGCAGTCATCACCTCCTTCTTCTTGGGTGAGATTGTTTTTTGCTGTTCTTTCTCACCAGTGATCACTGGCTGAAGCACTGAGAAAGAAGTCTTCCTGTTGATAATGTAACTCATGCTTGTAAACTTCCTGGGATAGAGCAGAGCTCTTGGCGGAGGAAAGAAAAAATAGCTTAGCCCCCCTCAGAACAGCTCCTACAGACAGGCCTCAGCTGAGTTACTGATCCTTTACCATTACAAGTCATTTAAACCACCTTTTCTCCTGATCTCACATCTCTTGACCAATGTGTCCCAAAATTGTCGTTGTACTTTGTGCTGTGAAAACAGTTAGTTGCAGGATTGTAACTTGTAAAGGGACAGTGAAAAACAGAGAAGTATCTAGAGACAATGGTTTCACTACACTGAGAGGAAGCTCAATTTTATACACTCTTAGGTGTGAAGGAAAGACTGTTTGACATATGATAAGTCTTCTGGTTGAGAAAACGTGAAAAAGATGCAATTTAGAGAGAAAGAACGTAATAGAAACCAAGATTTGCTGATACAGGTTATAGAGACCAAGCTTTATTTTTGGAGCAGAAATTGAACAAAATCTCTTTGCATCAAATCCAATCTGCTTTAAGTCAGATTTTGCTTTGTCAACATCATTGTCGTTTGGGTTGAGTCTAATAAGTCTAGAACTGGATGGGAGAAGCAGAGATTTACAGAGGCACATAAAAGGAAATGTGTCAGAATCAGCTGCAGCAAGAGAGGATATTCATATAGCCAAGGAGTAACAGGTAAAAAAGACTGTGGCCATGGTTTTTTCATATTTGACTATTTTCTCCCATAATGATCTGGGTTCTGCTTTCTGTCTGAGAGCAGATGATGTGCTCTCAACACACACAGGAGCAACACACAGATATTCTGTTCCTAAACAGAATTCCTGTTGTATTCAAAGGATTACACCTGCGGTCCAATTTAGGATGTAATTCAATACCTCATAGTTTGAATAGGATACTTAAGCTGCCCAAGAATGTCCACTCATTTCAATTGCATTTCTGTATGGTTGTCAAAGACCAATAGTCCAGACCTCGAATATTTTTTTCAGTCCATATAAAGCAAGAGATGACATAATTTCTCTATTTTAGAAGATAGTTCCCTGCATAGAGGCTACCTGTCCTTTCTTATTTCCCACATCTCTTCTAGGATCCATTTGAGATCAGTATATTTACTGATGGGAAGCAGAGCATGTTTTTCGTGGTGAATGCTTCTATGCTGTTAAATAGTGGAGCAATGGATCAGCCTTGGGGTTGAGTCCAGGCCAAATGGCACAAAGGGGATTGCACCTGTATATTTTGAGGTTATCTGTTTCTACGAAAAAATTTGCTTAGACTGAGCTCATTTGAATGGTCAGAGAAAGCAAATGCATGAACAGTTAAGTATCTCAAGTGACCTAGAGATGATCACAACCTTGCCCCGTATATCAACAGTCTCAAGGCCACTGTCTTGCAACATGCTTCCTATGTGAACTAAGTATTCACACTCTATCTTGATGAGGCTGAAGTAACCATACAGACAGTGCTGGAGTCCTGTCAGAGAGAGATCTGAATCTAGCAAGTGTCCAGCCACGAAAACACACTCTCTAAACGAAAATCTAAATGGGTCTTCCGTTGGGGAAAGTGTATGTATGCTCAGAAAGGGGAGCAGCAGCATCAGGAAGAACTGAAAACTGGGCCAGTAAGACTCAGGTTTGCCAAGAGAAGCCCAAGAGCATCAGCTGAATACAAGATAATGTGAATGAGTGTTTGCCTGAGGTCTTACTCCATGGAATAATTTTGCATAATAACAGAGTAGCTTTATACCTGTACAGCACTTCATAACTGGCAAGATAATTTTGTAATCTGGTAATTAACCCTCTGCTATGGAACCATGGCATTGTTGCACAAAATTCTACTCTCAGTGTTGTTGGTGGAGGCAATGAATTAACACAGTGGGATTATACCAATCTGGAATGCTGAGTATCCATCTAATGCAGAGAATCTCCCCTTTGTTGTCAAATCACAGTGATGAGGACCAACCTCATCATTGATAACTGTTCAACAACCTTTCTAGTGTGCACTGGTATCTGGTTAAGAATCTGTTAACTAATCACGGAAAGTTTTAGGTTACAGAGTAAAAGTGTGGTCATTGCAAACAAGGCTGGTGTCATGGGGTTAAACACGAGTCTTCAAGTCTACTTGACTAAGAAGACATGATCTATCATGCCTTTATGGATCAAGGCACAAAATAATTGTGAATTGGCTGTAAAACAAGTACGTCTCCCTGTCTCAAATTTGTACTAACAGACTGTGTCAAATGTGTCCTTGACTTACGCAGCACTATTTATATATGCATTGGCAACTACTCTTCCCAGGGCTAGTGTCCAGTCTCTACAACAACATGATGCTCCTATACTATAATAGTGCTTTCTAATTGTTTTAAATAACGTGTGGAAAGTGTTATAACCCACAAAAGTTGTGGTTTGGTGAAGTGATGCTGATTTGTGGCATGGCATGCCCTTGAATTTGACATGAGAAAGTAGCAGGACATTTGACTTTGCAAAGCCCACAGAATTTTGGAAGATATCATGTCAAAGAAGGATGCCAAAGTCTTTCTGGGAGATCAGTTTTAACTATGTTACAGCCATGTCTAGTTTTGCTTTTGTGTTTTTTTTTCAGAGGAAACTAATTTGTTCTGATTATCATCTTTGGAATCAATGAACATTTATGAGACTTGTGTAATTAAGGGGTTAGAACCCATGAGTGAACTGGAAAGCTGAGTTATTTGAACCTGTATTCATAGATAACCAGCATGCTGCTATTTTGCAAACATCTGCTCCTACCCTAGATCTCAAGAGACTTTTCCCAGAAAGGATTCTTACTTTCTCATACGATACTGTAAAGTCTTATAATATGTTCATATTTAGAGAAAAAAAAATTGAATCAAACTATGTGGCAAAGAATAGTGATTTTTGTTGAAGTGCAGACATCCATTGGAAAGATTTTTATATAATCATCCTCCAACACGAGCAAAATTCCTTAAGAATTTTAATACATACAAAATATACTAGTGGAATTCCACTCCATGGAAGGTTTCTTATGCAAAAATAAACATTAAATTTATCCAGTAATTACCAAATACTGCTTGTAGAAAACAACTTGTTTATTTCTATTCCTCTGTTACTTATTTTATCTCTATATAGATGTAAGGACACTTTTATATTTTAAAATGTATATTGATTTGCTCCACTCAGGACACTTTTTTCTCCTTTTTTTTGTGCTTGTCAATCCTTCTTACTTTAAAACCAGTTTTATTATCTACATTCATTTGAGAGACAAAACTTGTGTCTGCTGTTCTCATGTGATGTCATAGATTTCAAGGACATTTAGTGTCTTGTTTAAGACTGTAAAAGGTCTAGCTCTGGAAGATAAAACGTCCTTTGTGCTCAGGCAAGAATGGAGCAGAAGAAGAAGGTTCATATTTCTCAGCTTTTGGATTGTAAGATGGAAAAGAAGAATCAGTTCAGTGACATAGCACAGAGCTTTCTGAAGAAAGGCATAGAAGTATCTTTTGTTTTCTACTGAATTTCTATATTGCTTACAAGATTTTTTCTAGTTTTTGACTTACAACCTGGGCTTCTTGTGCTCCTTGAATCACTGATGACTGTAAAGATTTGGAATCTGTTTTGTCAGGAGCCAGTAGTCACAGTTCCATATGATATCAAGTCACATTTGAAAATAGAATTCTGTTGTTTATATAAAGACTGTTTCAATTTTTTACTTCTGTAGGCTTTTTATTTATTAAATTATCCTATGTCTTAATTATGCCTTACATATTGTCAGAAGAGAGATACTCATACATAAATAATACAAGCTTGCCAGCGTAGAATAGCACCCACAGATTTCTCAGCTATTGACAACAGCACATACTAAATATATAATTTGATTTAAGTACGATTAGAAAGGAGAAAGGGAAGAATAAAACCAGCTGCATTATCTACCATTTTGTTCTACATCTTGCATTTTCTCTATAAAAGGCCTCTGTTATTAATGTGAAAAAAGGAAGCTTTTCTTTTTCCCAGTTTGAGAAGTATCTGTGATCTCATTTAGACATTTCAGCCAGTTTCATAATGATAGTTGAAATTAATTCAGTATTAGCCCCAGTTATGTACAATCTGTGAAATAAAAATATAAGAAATGCAGCATTAAAAAGAATGTTAATTGCAAAGACTAGAAATAGAGATTACTGAGTTCTTACAAGATGTGTTTTTGTACGCTGTGCCCAAAAGCCTGTATGTAAATCTACATTTCAGTAACTAAATATGGTTTGGTTTTCAGAATGCTGAATCACTCAAGAAAGCTGCTGTCATAACTGAAAGCCAGAGAAACTTGTACTGAAAATAAACCCTCATTTTCTTATACTCATAATTTTACGATATTTATTGAACTATTTCAATGAGAAATTACCTAACTCTTCTTCATAAATTTGCCTGCCTACATTTTCTGTTTTGTAAACTATTCACTTTGTCATCATTTTACCTCCTATATATTGGACAACCAGTATCTCAAGAACAAACTTAAAATGCAAGGGAATCAAAACAAAGATCCAAATCTAGTAATTATTTCCTGAGTGCATAATGAAAACTAAAGCGGTTGTTCCTGAAATCTTAAAACTCTAGGGAACGTGGTCTACAATTCTACATAGCTGGCTGAGATCCAAACTCATTCATATTTCACAGAAATTTGAGCAGGAATATTTTTATAAATGTTTACTGCATTACCTCTCAGCTGGGCAATCTCCATGTTAAATGAAAGGATTATACTATATGTTAGCTGAACCCTGAGGCTTCTAGGACTCTGTTTTGCAAATTATGACTAAGAAAATATTAACTGCATTAGCAAGAAGAAAATAGCAACAGTAATGGCTTAATAGACAGAACAGCTGTTTTGCTGTTGCTGATCTTCCATTACTATTGAAAGCTCACAAAGTCTAAAAAATACAATTTTTTAACTAGTAAATGCTCAGTGTTATAACAAATTATGTTGAAAGATAAAGGAATTTTTTTTTAACTAAATGTAGGTATAAATCCACTTTAATTATGGAGATGGATCCTATTTAGAATTTTGCCATCCTAGGTTTTTGAGCAATCTTCGTTTCCAATTCCAGTTATGTGCATTTGTATTCATACAGAGTTTAGATTTGTGCAGATGATAGCAATCTAGTTTCTTCTCTGAGTAGTGTCTTTCATGCAGCAGGCCACCATTTTGGGTTTACATGGCAACATTTCAGCAGCAGCAGAGACTACAAGGGTGGTTTCTCCGAAAAGATGCCAGAAGCTTCCCCTCTGTCCAATAGAGCCATTGCCAGCTGGGTCCAAGACAGACTAGCTACTAACATACTTAAGAATGGGAAAAAATCTGATGCTTAACATCAGTGAAGATGGAGGAGGGGATGAGGTGCTCCAAGTGCCACAGCAGAGTGAGGCAGGCTGTACCCCTGCAGCCCATAGAGGTCCACACTGGATATCCATCTGCAGCACATGGGAGGCCCCAAACGTTAGCAGGTGGATGTGTCCTGAAGGAGACTGTGCCTCTGGAAAGTCCATGCTGGAGCAGGCACTTGGCAGGACCTGTGGAACTGTGGAAAGAGGAGCTCCTGCTGAAGCAGGTTTGCTAGTAGGATTTATGACCCCATGGAAAGGAACCACACTGGAGCAGCCTGTTTCTGAAGAACTGCATCCCATGGAAGAGACCCATTCTGGAGCTGTTCATGGAGGACTGCAGCATCTAGGAAGGATTCATGATGGAGGAGTTCATGAAGGACAGTCTCCCAGAGTAGCAAACCCATGCTGGAATAGGAGAGGAATGTGAGGAGGAAGGAACAGCAAAAGCAGCATGTGATAAACTGACAAGCACCTCCATGCCCTGTCCCTCTGCACTGCTTGGGAGAAGGAAGTAGAGAAGAGGGAAGTGAAGTTGAGTCTGGGAAGAAGGGACGGGTAGGCAGAAGGTGTTTTCAGATTTCATTTTATTTCTCATTATCCTACTCTGATTTGATTGGTGATAAATTAATGTGATTTCCCTGAGTTGAGTCTGTTTTCCATGTGATAGCAATTGGTGAGTGATTTCTTCCTGTCCTTATCTTGAGCCAAGAGCCATTTTCTCTCCCCCGACTAGCCAAGAAGGGCTAATAGAGTGGCTTTGGTGGGCACCTGGTAGCCAGCTAGGGTGAACCCACCACAGACACAAAAGCTGTAGTTAGTGTAAGCAACAGTTACCGTTATCAACCTATGACTGAACTCTAAACACAACAAAAAGTGATACCAGTAACTGGTATTGTGAGATTTATTACTTTCAAATAAAACAGAAGAAAATAAAGAAAGGACTAGAACCACTGGAAGGAAAGGAAGTGCTAAAGTCAAAGGAGACATTACCTGCTTCAAAGAAAAAGCTGTTAAAAAAAAAAAAGGAAAAGAAGGGGAACCAGAAAAAAACTTGTTAAGACTTGGAAAAGCTGAATTTCCCTCTGCAGTTGACTGTGTCCTATTTCCCTAGATTCTGACCAACGTCTTGTTGACTTCTTTTTTTAAGGGGGACTACATATCCTGCTTAATTTTGATTAGCTGTACATCTATCCAAAGAGCTATGTTCATTGGAGGATGCAAATACCCACTGCCTTTATTGGCAAGCAGAGTAACAATACTAGATGATATTTTAGTCTTTCCCACAATATAACATCTTCAAGCATTTACGTCTTTTTCCTTCTGCTCTTACCTTTTTCCTTCTATGTCATAAACACAAATCACCATCTGAACCCCTTTATTAATGGACAAGAGATAGCTGTCATTTTTTGGGTTTAATAACAATTTGTATATTCTCTTTTAATATTTATTTTTCATCATACAACATAGAACAGTCTGTAACTTGTTGCAAATTTTTAAGGGAGAAAAATACTTTTAATGGCAGTAGGCTTTATTTTTCTTTAGATGAAATTTTTCAATTGAAACAATAAAGTTTAGCCATTCTTATCTGCTTTTTACAAAATGTTATCAGCATTCTTTCTGCAATTATCCAACAGGACCATTCAATGCTAATTTTACATCATACCAAATTAATGCCAGTTGTTAAAACCATTGAATTATTTCAGTTATTTTAACAATGAGAAGCATTTTTGTTTGTTTATTTTGGATTTGTTTGGATTTGATTCCTAATAGGTTGAATTTCTTTGTAAGAACCGTATCTTTAGGAGTCAATTTTTCAGCTTACTCTATGAGGACAAATTTTTGGTGTACCACAGGCATTTGGCACCTTGTAGAGGAGATCTTACCTGAAGAGAAGGTGTGGGAACTAAAAATCCCATGAGGTAATATAACATAAGTTATATTACTTGAAATACAACTTGAAATCAGTCAAAATGACTCAGTAGGAAAATAATTTGAGATGGTTTCAGAAGAAAAAACTGGAAACAATCAATTGCTTAGGTAATCAAACCATCATATATGAAAAAAGTTTCATGTTATCCACAGACTGATATTATTCACTGATGGTCATAAAACTAGATAGTGGAAAGAAAATGAGTATTTTTGAATCAGACACCAGAGCAAGTTTTTTTGAAAATTCATGATGATATATTCCATTTTGTCTTAATTACTCATTGATATATTTATATTCTTTTTCCATCAGGTATGTGATTATCTCTATGTAAAGCTACTGTATTCAAAACACGAGTAAAGAGCTTTTCACATCTAATAGTTAATAAAGGATTTGGGATGTTGGTTCTTGCCCTACCATCCTTGCATTTAGTCCCTTACAAATATTTCCTTAGATAAACTAAATTAAAATCTTCTCTTCATCAGAGAAGAAAGGCCATTTTAATCTTGTTTTCTTATTTCCAAGAGAGAAGAAATTTTACCTGTTTTATCTGTTCTATTACATTTTTGAGGGTCAAGACAGAAAGTTAATAACTTTCTCTTGCCCATTTGCTCTGACAGCTGGCGGTCAATTAGTATTCCCTCATCCCATAATTGGAATCGCTGATTACAAACCACTGTTGCTAAGACTCAAATATTGTGGCTCATTTGCAACTTCACTGCCAGGTGAGATTAAGGGAAATGTCCCCCTGGTTAAGCCACCAGGAGCTGTGCCAGACTATAATCAGTCTTTTGCATACATCAGAGACCTACAAACACAGCAGAATGATTGTATAAGCAGCATTCGCAAGTTAAAGCTGCATCAAATTCTTCAAACATATGCACTTTGCCAGATATCCAGCCATTCTTGCAAATGCCAGTACTTCATTACTTGGCAAGTTTTCTAAGACATAGAGCTAACACAAAGTAGAGGAATACCAAATTGTCCACACAATATGTAAAAGAGTTTTTTAACCACATACAGATAATACTGATTTTGCTATTGGTGAGATTATAGTTGTTGTTCCCTCTGCTTTTAGTCTTCAGAATACCTAATCCTGAATCCTAATAAACACTGAATTTGTAGAAAATCTAATTTCTGAAGTAGTTTTTCCATGAAGAAGTACTTAGCCTAATGTTATTGTGTTATCTTTTTACCAAAACAGGTTTAGCTCATACTGAACATTAACTGTGAAGCAAAATTTTTTGGTGGTAAGGTAAAAATTTGGGCTAGGGAGCTTATTCAAAAATCTCATAAATAGTGAGGTTTAAGATAAGGAATATGGCTTCTTAGAAGATGTATAACGTTTTGATACATTCACCACCTTTTTTTTCCTCTCAATGAATCTCAACTTTTAATACCTCACTCCTGTCCAAGAAGACCCGTTTGACAATTAGTCTTTCCAGATATTGCCCTTTCTACCTTTTGTGTGTGTGTATGTGTGTGTGTGCATGATTATTCAGCTAAAAATATTACTGTATTCTAGGATCTAACCAGGGAATCAGAAAACTGTGGTTCTGTGGTTCACAAATATAAACTGATCTGATGATGACTCCTTTTCTCTAACATTTTTCCCTTTGTCTCACTTTGTTTATGTTATAACCTCTTTAGGACCAAGATTCTCTCATATTTTTGCTACCATGTCTCAGCGCACTGAAGACCAGTGAATGGGAGCTAAAACCTACTTACACAGTTCAGATAATAATATGAAGAACTAGTTTCAGCATTCAGCTTGTTCTTTCAGAGGACAGTGCCTAAAACTGTGTTTAAATGTTTTTAGGCTTTCAGTGTTTTCTTCAATTTCCAGAAGAGCCTGTTGAAATTCTCATCTTTATTAGCTGTTAGTTTGAAGTGAGCTTTGTTCATTGAAAACAGTCAATGAGTTTAATCTCCTGTTATGTGCAATAGGAATAAGATTACTGTTCACTTCAGAGCAGTCCCTGCTTCATTCTGAAATGTGTCAATAAGAGCCCAAAAATCTTAACAGACCATGCTGCAATATATACTTCTGTCCCCATGTTTAAAATCCTTGCCAATCTCTCATCCTCTTACATTTACGTGTAGGTCTCACACGTTGAAATGTGCACTTCTTAAGGTCCAGTTTGTCTGTGATTTCAAGTGACACAAATTGGCTTTAACTGAATTATGTTTTCCAATGATCTCTCATGGGCTCTGGCTGCTTCTACATCAAATGCTAGAAGCATTTGATGCTTCTAGCACCAGTGGAGGAAGTGAGTGTCAGAGTTGCTTACTTCTCTTCCCCTACTTGACTTCAGAATTTTAAACAGAGAGTACTGAGGAGATTAGCTCGTTTCATTAGCAAGAAGGATGTGCATAGTCATTCACTGGGCTGTGATGAGAAGATTAAACTCTCAACTATCCCAGAGAATATATAAAGAGGTGCTTGGGAGTCAGCATCTGGAACAATAAGTGAAGAAATAAAATGCAATATGTGTAAAGTTTTTAGTGCTGGTGAAAGTGATGGGAAGAACAAACCCATTAGAAAGAGAATGCCTGAGACAGAAAATTTGAGGTGAGATGAGTCCATTGCCTACTTACAAAAATATTTGGTAAAAGTACTGAACAGCCCTATACTACTTCTCAGCGATAAAGCTGGGTCTTGTCTGTACTGAAGAGGCACACTGGATAGGAGAATTAGCAAAAATTCCTATCTACACCTTAAGATTATTACTGTATCCATTTGTGGGTCAAAAATTAGGGATATGTAATAAGCATGTATTCGGTTTAAAAATCTTGTACTATTCTTACAATTATATTTTCACATCCAATTTATTGCTTTCTCAGAGAATCATAAAATAATCACTGAAAAATGATTTTTTTCTGGCCTGTACATAATTTAAAGATTTGCCTTTTGGATAGCTTTAGAGATGACGTTTTCAAGCAGGACAGATTAATCTAAAATATTGGATGCCAAAATATTGTCTGTGTGTTTTGAAAATTTAACTCCAGATATTTTTGCTACTTTTAATATGTCTTTTGTGTTTATATATATATGTATATGTATATATATGTATATATACAGTAATACCTTCTTTAGAGTCAACAATGAAAGGACAAAACCAGGTTACTATGTCTTATCCTGTTCCTGAAGTATATGCTTGTAGACAAAAAGATGACTCCTCTGCAGCTCATAATATAGAAATTCAAAATGGAGAAAACAAATCACATCCCAAGAACCTGTACACCCAATCAAAAGAACCTTGTGAAGTAATTTAGACATAGATATGGACATATAGATGTGTCCATATATATTAGTTTAAATGAATTATGTCAAAATACTTTAGCTTTTGCATACTCTTTGACACTGCCACAGTATGCTGGTAGGCAATCAGTGACTTGAAACCTGTTACAGTTCGATTTTTTTTTCTCCTTGGCTACTTTTCTTTTTTTTTTTCTGTCAGTGTTACAGACCTGATAGGAATTGCATTTTAATTCCATTGGCCCTAATGCATGCTGAGTTGTTTTTTTGAGGTATTTTATTTTAATAATTATTTTTCAATTGTATCATATCCCTATTGAAATTTAAACTCTTTAAAACACTTGCAAGTCCTGATAAATTTAGAATTTGCAATTCAGAGATAAAAATGCAACAACAGTTTAAGATACTAATGCCTGTTTAACCACATAGAATCTAAACCAAACTGCTGGTAATTTATTCAAGTTTCTTGCTTATTATGCCAATGGTTTTATCCTTGACCTGGAAGGACCACACACTCCAGGGATTAGTGGTAATTACGTTTCAGGCTAAGATATCTCCATAGAGCAAAGACTGCCAATTGAATCATATTGTGCTGAACTGCATAAAAATTATGCCAAATTATGTGCAGACACTTTAAAAGCAAGTTGTTTATAAAAAGGTGAGTGGCAGAGTATATTGTATTGTAAAATAAAGGTAATGATAAGAAAGGTGTTGCAGGAACATGATGGATATGAGCAATTTTGTATTGCATTCTGTAGTTTTATAAACTCTATTTTAATATAGCTTTATACACACTGTAAACTGTAATTGTTAAGATGGCTGCGAGCCTCTTAGCTAGAACAAAGGGAACATAGTGCCAAGAAGAAGGCAGGGTTTGATAAGGTAAATAATTATCTCATTCTGACCACATACCTGTTATACACCAATTAAAAGTGTATTTGTAATGTATGTTTACATCTGGACAGAACCCTGTAACCAACTGTATGCATCTTGTCACGGGACACTGTGTGAAGACACTATAAAAAGGGACAATTCTTTTAAAAAAGCGGACATTTTGCAGATCTTATAGATCGTGTGCATTTGTACCCAGACCCTCTCCGCCTACATGCTACGGAACTAAGCATCAACAGCAAGAAATGGTTAGAAGATGATCAGTAATACAAAAATCAGCAAAGAAACTTAGTTTCTTGCAGCATTTCTGCAAGATATTTCAACAAGTTACCCAACAAGCCTCTCTACCCTTCATTCACTACTAACATTCAAAGGCAATGATGTATGTTAATTGCCAAGGGGACACTTACATAATCCACGACTCTTTTGAGTAACTTCACATCATTTTCTCGAGATCCACAGCTCTCCTCCAACTGTAAGTGCAATGCTGGAGAAAAAGATTCCCCCACTACTTTTAAGCCAGAAATCCTGAAACAAATAAAAAGCCTTTGATGCACATCCTGCTCAAAGACATGTGCTGAAGTTCAAGGTAGTGTTTCCCCTTACTAGGTGGTGACTGAGAAAAGATGGATATTTCACTTTACTAATACTAATGTAGACAAACCATGTGTGCATTTTAGCTTGCAATACATAAAGATAACAGAACTTATCAAGCAAATGTCTTCCCTAAGGAGTTTCAGTAAATTTGTGTAACAACAGCAACTCCTTCTTTTTCTAAAAGGATTAATAATTCAGAAATTCTTCAGGCATCCTTATGAAGATGTAGGAGAAATGCTTGTGTTAGCCCCGTATGTTGCTGAGAAAAACCCAGCTAGCTGGGTCAAGTCTCTGAAGTCTACATTAAGAAAATAAATAATAATAAATAATAAATCTTTTTATCCACTTAAGGGATAAGAAAGAACAAGGTGTTCTTTTTTTTTTTGGCAAGATTTCTGATTTAAAATTATTTCCCATAGAAAATCTTTACAACATCATCTGTCACTTAGTCAGAAGCTCCTCTGAAGCTAGTTATATGACTAGAATTGTTCCGTCATCTGTACATAGGGACAATTGTTAACTGGGTTCCTAGAATCTGACTGAATGACTGATATTTGACTGTCATGGCCCAGACACATTACACACATCCAGGACTGAGTTATTTCTCTCCAATATCCAAGCAAGACCTCTGGTCTCCTAAATAAACAGGTCATAAAAATGCGTATGAACCACTGGCTGTAATTTTGATTTCCGGACTTTGATGAGCTTGCCTAACACATATTTTAGGAAGATCAGGCTTATTTGATGGTAGGATCACTCCAAAGAAACTAGTATAATTAATCACACATTAGAGATTTTAAGTGTTTTTAAATGTTTTTGATTTCTGTAATATGTAACAGAAAATTGTTGAAGAAAAAGAATTGTAGAATACAAGTGCACAATTACTACACATTAAACGGGTCTTGAGTAGTCACAGTAATTGCTGTAACTTTTGTAGTATCAAAACCTGCCAGGAAACAAGAACAATTATTTAGTATGGCCATCTTTTAAAACAGTAAAATATTATTCTATAAAAATAAATCTCACATCAATTAAAATCTGTTTCACTTCTGCTAGTTAATTAGAAATTTATTTAAATTGATTTAATTTATTAAAACCAGAGGGTGGCAGCATGACTTAAAACCTCTCTCTATAATGTTCTGTTAAAAATGTCATTCAGCCATAAAATTCATCCCACATTTATGTCGTGACAGTTATTATCCCTGGAGTTCACCTCATAAAAAACGTTAAAAGCCCAAGTATTGGTTCACATT
>JAWMRA010000001.1:71413503-71428433 GCA_035584735.1 Pseudotriccus pelzelni | reverse complement strand
AAATAAAATAAAATAAAATAAAATAAAATAAAATAAAATAAAATAAAATAAAATAAAATAAAATAAAATAAAATAGTCAACTCTTCCTTAAACAAAAATTCTAGTATTCAAATCTGCCATTTTAATGGTATGGATGTTATAGGGGAAAGATGTGATTTTATTTTCAGAAAATAGCTGATTGTAATGAGTGAAAAGGAGAGCCAGAGTCTTCTCAGTGGTTACCACTGAGAAGGTGGCCATGAGCAAAAATTGATGGGTGTTCACTGAAATATGACATTAACTTATTATTTTATTTATTTTTTCATACAGTGGTGGTCAAATGCTGAAGCAAGTTGTCCATATTACCATTTCCAGTCCAAGAGAAACACAAAATCTGACTGGACAGGGCCCATGTCTCAGTTTGAGACAACTTGGAGAGGTGGAAACCTTTGATAGAAGTCTCCTTCCTCCGATTCAATACCCCTGTTTCTCTCCAATACAGAGATTTAAGTGAAAATAATAACTCTTTATAAAGAAAAATGCTAAACAACCATACTGGTAAAACTGGGCTAAGCTAACCAGTGAGGAGAAAATTCAGAAGCTCCAACCCACCAGACCAAAATGAGAGGGCAGCTGGCCTCCCCCCAAGTTTAAGCCAGGCAGGAATGGCACTGGATGGCCAGTGCTGGAGTGAGACTGCAGTGCCAGTGCAGGCAGTTGGAGCAGAGCTGCAGACCCCCGAGATGACTGGAAGGACCCAAAAGACACCCACTGGATGCAGCGATGAGACCTGGTTGCTGCAACTCTGATGGTGATTGTGGTCCTGATCTGACAAGGTGGTGGTAGAGGCCTGGGTGGTAGAAGTCCCATGGAGTGAGGGAAGGAAAGCCCCAATCTGTTGCATGTAGGTGGGAAAGCCTCTGATACCTCCACTGGGGCAGGGAGTTCATCCCTGGATGGTTAACACTGGATCACAGGACATTTCAAGAGCCTTTAACACTTTGTAAGATGTTACAGCTGCGTGTTATGTCAGCACAGGTTATGGCCCATCAGCAGAGATGATAACTCCCTGAGGGCAGTTATCACAGAGGAGTCATTTGTGTAAGGACAAAGAAACAACATCCAGCTTGTAGCCTAGGGTAACAGGTGTTCACGCCTTCAACACCTGGATTATCTGAGTCTTGAGTATTCCAGTCTTTTCACACTTGGGAATACGTTCTTCTCCTAAGATAATAGGGTACCACCCTTAAGTCCTTTTCCACAGTCTAAATTAGTAGGCATATCTGGGGAAAAGGGAAAAGTGGATACTAGAATCTTTGGGTAACCCAGGACAGCCTGGCACAGACAGCTGACTGTGCTTTCAGCAGCTACATGATCTCATGATCACTCCTAACCTTACCCTTTCTGTGTTTCTGTTGTTTTAAATTAAAAACTTGATAAATTACTGTGGCTGTATTAAAAAGATACCGAATGTGTGACATAGGGGTAGCTCTACCATTGTTAGCTTTGACAGAAGAACTCTGCATTAGAGTTCAGTACTTACAAAGATAGTGCATGTAACACTAGATGCAGAAAATCAATAAAACTATCACAAAGGCAGACAGTAAAATGGAGAAAAAAAAAAACAAAAACAAACAAAAACAAAACAAAACAAAACAAAACAAAAATAAAAAAAACTAAAAAGAAAGGTAAATCCCTGGAAACATACCAGCCTAAAGATGTCTTCTACTTGAGTGTCTATGCGAAGTATCTTCTAATTATACCAGTATGTCCTGAGATGGACTAAAGGTGTAAACAAAAGAGTACATACTTCCAAGGTAAACCTTTGGATTCATGAAAAGTAGAGTATATAGAGTATTTTGATATTGTAAAGGCAAAAGTCAGTGCAAGGAAGACTTGATCAGAAATGATCCAAATGACTTGACCTTCATAACCTATTCAGAATTAAAAATTAAATCCATTAAACATTGATTTAATTAATTATTTTTAACTAAATGTTCCAGTGCATTGAAAATTGCAACAGTCTCACACTGACTATTCAGCAGATTATTTTTAGTTATTTCATGTGAACAAATGAATCAGAAAGAAATAAAAAAATGCTGAAAATATGTTTGGCTGCTTGGGATTAGGTTGCTTGTTTGTTGGGCTTTTTTTATCATCTGCACGTTCTGGGTAAGAAAGAAAACAGTTAAAAAAAGATGATTGTTTTTTATATTGTTTGAGGCTTTTTTTAGGATAACCAGTAGTTTCATATATCATGACTTTTCTTCAACATTGTGTAGAAAATAGAAAGCTGTTTGGCTGAAAAATTATTAAAGATCAAAGCCTTTTTTACAACATGCAGCAAAGCTTTGGAATTCAGGTGTCAATTACTTTATTAATATGTTCAAATGACTGCTGTTAAAAGTTCAAAGGCACTGTTGCCCTCACCAATTAAAGCTTAGTGTTCTTGAAAAGAGGTACAGTGGTAGTTAATCTCTAATACTTGGAGATTACATCTATTTGATTCTTATTTTTACCTCTTTTGCCGTAGTATTAGAAGATATTATTTTGTATGACACTTAATCACAGAATCATAAAAGGCTTGAGTTGGAAGTGACCTTACAGATCATCTAGTTGCAACCCCCCTGCCATGGGCTGGGATGTAACGCACTACATCAGGTTGCTAAGGGACCCATCCAACCTTGCCTTGAGCAATTCTGGCATGGGGTGCCCCATTTCTCTGCCTTACAACCCTCTGAGTAAAGAATTTCTTCCTAACATCTAGTCTGAATCTCTCTTCTTTTAGTTTAGCCTTGTCCTATCACTATCTCCCCCTGTAAAAAGTCCTTCTCCAGCTTTCCTGGAGGTCCCCTTTAGGTACTGGAAGGCAACTATAGGTTACCTGTGAGCCTCCTCCAGCCTAAACAACCTGACATCTCTCAACCAGTCTTTTTAGGAGAGGTGCTCCAGCCCCCTGATTATCTTCATGGCCCTCCTCTTGACCCGTTCTAACAGGTCCACATCTTTCTTGTGCTGACAACTCCAGACCTGGATTCAGTACTCCAGGTGAAGTCTCATGAGTAGAGGGGCAGAATCACCTCCCTTGACCTGTTGGTCACTCCTCTTGATGCTGTCCAGGGAGTGGTTGCACTATTGGCTCATGTCCAGCTTTTCATCTATTGGAAATCCCTACTTCTTCTTGCAGGGCTGCTCTCAGTTTCTTCTCCTAGTCTTTACTCATGTCTGAGATTTGTCCAAACCAGGTGCAGCACCTTGTGTTTACTTATTTATTTTTTTTACATGATGACTTTAACCATTATAATTTGGAAAATAATGATTTTTCTTTTGCTTTTCATCATATGAAAGACTATAAAATAAACTAAAACACAGATTCATACCTAGATTTAGGCTATAGTGTAAGAGGTAGGGTTTTTTCTTTTAGTTGTAAACATACTTTTAATTATTAATTATAGTTCATCAAGATACAGTAATTTTATAAGTCCTTCCAAGGAACAAGTCCTTGTTCCATTATTTTCTAGTATGAGAATTCAGATCCATCAGTTTACTAAGAATGGAATTCAAATATCAGGGGCATTTCTGCACTCATAATCACCCTTCGCAAGCTATATTGGTTTATTTACTGGCATAGTTAGAGTAATAAAGTCATTTCTCCTCCCTTTGCCCCTAAGTAGGTGTTTAGTTTTATCAGTATAACTGGTAGATTAAATTCCATGTCAGAAGAGAAACAATTGTTAATCAGTATCTATTATGTTTATTATTTTCTAGGTAAATGCTGCAAAATTAAATCTTTGGTGTGAACTTAATGAACTGGATGATAGCCCTTCAATTTTCCTTCTTCCTGCCGAACACAAGCATTTTTTATACACAGAAAATAATCAATTTTTACTTTCCTTGCCTCTGTTAGAGGCTTCTGGTAGTTATTCTGGTAGTACTTGACAATATCTAATAGTGTTTAGTTATGACAGGTGAATAATTTTCTATACAAAATTGATATATTAAAATTAAACAACATTATCAGTGGTGGACTGATATTTACTGCATGCATTACATATGCAATTATAATTCAGTAAAACAAAGCTTGTGTTGATGAAAACTAGAAACCTTTTGAAGAGTAGTTAGATTTAATATCTATTCAGTAATTAAACATTTGAGTATATGTGAAAGGATGAATTTTCCTTTTCACTATGAGTCATTGGTTTTGGAGTTGTAGTCTGAAGGCCATAGAAGAGTAACTGAGTCAAGAAATTTAAAATCTTCTAGAACTGATATTTGAATAATATATCCCTCTTGGAATCTTTTCCAGTATCTCTTTTTTTAAAAACAGTTTTGAGCAACGTAAAAAGAAGAAAATCAAGTGCGTATAACAACGGTCCAAAAGAAGAGCTGTGGGAAGAAGGCTGAGAGAACTAACATAAATCTTTCCATGAAGTGTCTAAAAGTGAGCTAAACAGTAAGGGAAAGCCCTAACAATATTTGTCAGAAGTCTGCCTCAGCTAAGTAGCTATAGATAATAATCAGTTTTAATAACAGCATTGTATAATTTACATGGTCAAATAATTTTGTTCTCTAAAAGTCATGTTATGAAGATCATCTTTTCCTTGGGCTGCGTTCCCCAAGTTCTGTCTTTAAAGAAAGCGATAAATGAGAGTTGCTAAATATATCTAGTAAAATATATTGTCTTTGCTATCTATTAGTAACAGCAGTAAAATGAAAGGATAATCTGTGCACAGTCCTTCAACATCAAAATTCTTTTTTTTAGCAGAAAAAAAATATTGAAGTGTGCAAACTTAAAGAAAAAAATCCAGAAATACATATGCAGAAGGGGGCTAATAATTGGTACTATCACTTTCATACCTTGTAACAGGTCAGTTAAAACAATTAAGATAAAAATTAGAAAGCAAAATAATTATATAGGTAAGGATGAAAGAGATAGGAATAATTAATAGGATCAGAGATGGACTTATGCATGTTATGTTATTGTATTGGACTACACATGAAAATTTGGCATTTATTTGCTGTAGTTTTTACAGCATAGGCATATCTTTGCCTATGAATAATTTTTGAAGAATTGCTGTTGCACAAACACAAGAAAACTTCAGGTTATGGGGGAGTGATGGAATGAAAAGGAAAATGTGTTGATGATAATGGGAGAGTCTACTTGTGACCTGCTTGTTTCTGTAAGTAGATGAGCTGGGGAAATGTAGGGAGATGTGGGTGGGTTTCTAAGGTTACAGTTAATCAACATTTTAGTGCTTTAGCTGAAATGAGTTATGTTATTAATAACATTATGACTGGCTAGGCATTTTTGCAGCTAGAGCCAAGTAATTTGTTTTTGTACAGCATTTTCTGTGAGTTTAAAATTCAGTTTTGGTCAGCCTTATGTGTGTGTTTTTGCAGGTGATTCACTTCTTTTCTTAAAGCAAAAGAAAACCTCAACTATTTAAATAAAATCTGCAGTATTTTGAATAGTTGTGTTGCCACGACTATAAAATTTCAGTAAATATCCCTTTGAAAATAAATGTACACTAAACACTGAGTAATGTAAGCTTTTAAAAAATAAATCAAGCAGGTGGCAAAACTGTTTATTATCTAGAAATTTGGTTTTCAGAATCATATGTGATAAAGTTACATTAAATTCTTTCCATTGAGGTTCAAGTAATTTCATTACGGAATTAATAGACTTGTCTTTCATATCTTACATTAAACAAAAAAGCAAACACACAAAACCACATTGATATGATTTTCCAATGTTCATTGCTGTATAACTAAAAAATGCAGGCAAGGCTTATTATTTTATCCTTGTAATTCTGATTAATATCATTCAGATATCATGATTAATATCATATTAAAATTTCTCATATTATATTGTTCAGTGGAAAGAAAATTTTCAGGATCTGCTTTTGTTTATTCATAAAATGCTAATAAGCCAAGCAGACAAAGATAAATATTTAATGAAGTTTTAAGGCAATTTTTTTTCTTTCTGAAAGTTGAAAAGTTGTCCATAGTTGATTCCTAGTCACTAAAGGGGCATAAACATAAACATTGTTCAAAAGATATCTTAAAAGCTCTTTTGCTGAGAAATATGCCTAACTATTTAAACTTTTTTTTTTACTACTGAACAGCTTTAAATATAGGAAATATTTCTGTTGAACTTTGCTGTCTCTATGTCAGTCAATAACAGTAAAAGCTCACAAAAAGTAAGACATAATTTAGACAATACATTGAAAGTTGCTTTTTTTTTTTTGAACGCCAGTGAAAATCTTGCAATGAAAAATCATGTTGACCTCCAAAGTGAAGTTCAAATAAATTAGAAATTTATTTGAAAGGATGCATATTCAATACATTACTTCACAGAGATTTTTTTTAGGTATATCTCAAAATTTCATAGTAAATGGTGTAATTCAAGTTACAATAGAGTGTTCTGGTAGGCTTTCACCTAGTTTTCTGAAAGATATTAAGCCTTCTGTACATCTATGAGGGTGTTTCAGTGTCTAAAGGTTTTTCAAATGGCATTAGACAATCGAATTGAGTTTCTATGCTAAAAAATGTCTAGTCATCAGAATTTGCTTTGGAAAACCACATTGACAAGTATGATCTTAAATTAGAACACCTCTGTTCTGTTAAACGCAAAGAGAACTTAGGGTGATTAGATCAAATGCAAACACCTAAGTGTAGACATCCAAACTTAATTCAAATGAAACATGCCAAAGTAAACAAGCTGTCATAAAATTTATATCACTTGTTATAGCTACATAATAGGTCAGTAAAATCACAGCAAATTTTGGTTGGAAGGACAGGTCACCCAGTTTGGACAGCTGATGGACAACTTGTTTCAGGTCCCACGAGACTGTGTCCAATTGACTTATGAGTATCTCCAAGGATTGGTACTTCACAGCCTCTCTGGGCATTCTGTTCCAGTGTTTGCATTCATTCTTTTTTACTGTGTAATTTGAATTTACCATGTGCACACTCAAGATGATTCTATCTCTGTTGTGTTATACCTTCCCTTTATGTAGCTGTAGACAAAAGTGAGATAGTCCACACCCCCATCCTTTGGTTTTCAGGTTTTGGCAGACAGACAGCCTTTTCTTTCATGGTACATGCTTCAGCCTCCCAGTCACCTTGGAAGTCTTTCCTTGGACTCAATTCAGTATGATATTGTCTTTGCTCTGCTAGGGAACTCCATACTAGGCACAGTACTATAGGGACAATTTTAGTGTGTCGAAGAGAGGAGAAGCATCCTGCTACCTGTTTGGAGATGGTCTTGGTAATACAGCCAGGATGTTGTTGTCATTTTTTGCCACAAGAGCACACTGCTATCTCACATCCAACTTGACCATGAGGATCCTCTATACCATTTAAGCTCTCAGTTGATCCTAAACCTGCACAGGACCTGCTGCTCTAGCTGGATCCCTATAAGTCTTTGGGACCTGATAGTATTCATCCAAGAATATGCAAAGAGTATTAGAAATCATTGAGGTCTCTATCAATGATTTTTGAGCTGTCTTGGAAGTCTGTAGAGGTGCCAGTCAATGAACATTGTCCTAGCTTTCAAGAAGGGCAAAAAGGAGGAAAGTACAGGCCCATCAGTCTCACTTCAGTGCCTGGTAAAATTATGGAGAAGATTATTCTGGAAGGTATTGAAGGACATCTGAAAGACAACACAGTCATTGGTCACAGTCAGCACAGCTTCATGAGGGAAAAGTCCTGCTTGTAATACTTAATTTCCTTTTACAAGAAGATAACCCATCTGGTTGATAAGGGAAGCCAGTTGATGTAATCTCGGATTTCAGTGAAGTTTTTGATACTGTCTCTCACAGGATCTTTCTGGACAAAATGTCCAGCATAGGTGGATAAATACATCATGCAGTGGGTGAGCAATTGGCTCATGGGTCAAACACAGAGGGTAATAGTGAATGGGGGGGCATCAGATTGGTGACCTGTCACTAGTAGGATTCCACAGGGCTCCATCTTAGGTCCTGTGATCTTCAACATCTTCATAAATGACCTGGACACAGGACTGGAAGGGATACTAAGCAGGTTGGCAGATGATGCAAAACTGGGATGAGCTGTTGAGTCCCTCGAAGGCAGGGAGGCCCAGCAGAGACACTTCAGCAAATTAGAGAGATGGGCAGTCACCAACCATATGAAGTTTAACAAAGGCAAGTGCCAGATTTTACACCTGAGACAGGGCAAACCTGGATGTATGTACAGACTGGGAAACAAGAGGCTGGAAAGCAGTGCCATGGAAACAGACCTGAGGATTCTGATTGACTGTAAGTTGAATATGACTCAGCAGTGCCCTGGCAGCCAGGAGGGCCAACTGTGTCCTCTGGTTTGTGTCAATCAGACAGTTGAGCGAGGGGATTGTTCTGCTCTGCTCTGTACTGTACCTCAAGTCCTGTGTGCAGTTTTGAGTGCCACAATGTAAGTTATTAAGCTCTTAAAGAACATCCAAAGTAGGGCAATGAAGATGGTGAAGGGCCTTGAGGGGAAGCCATATGATGTGTGGTTGAAGTCACTCGGATGTACAGCCAAAGAAGGGATATTCTATAATACTGTTTTCTGGAAAACTACTTTCAGTCCAATCAGTTCCCAGACTGTACTGCTGATTGAGTTGGAAATATTAGGAAATATTTCTTTCACGAAGAGGTTGCTGAGGCACTAGAACACCTTACTCATGTTGGTTTTAGGATCCTCATGTTTTTATATTTTGTCCTTTAAGGAGCAGCTGAGGGAGTTGGGGTTGTTTAGCCTGGAGAAAAGGAGGCTCAATGGGGACCTTATCATTCTCTACAACTACCAGAAAGGAGGTTGTATTAAGGTGGGGATCAGACTCTTTTCTCAAGTAATGGACAACAGGATGAAAGGAAACAATCTCAAGCTGTGAAAGATATTGGGTGAATTTTCTTCATGGAAAGGGTAATCAAGCATTGGAACAGGGTGCCCAGGGAAATGGATGAGTCACGCTCTCTGGAGGTATTTAAAAAACATGTAGATGTGCTGCTTGTGAACACCATTCAGTGAGACTTGGCAGTGTTAGGTTTACAGTTGGGCTTAACAATCTTAAATGTCTTTTCCAACTTAAACCATTCTGTGATTCTATGGATTTTTTCTGAAATTAGGGAGATGAAGGTTTCCTGCCAGTAGGATTGCCTAGGTGTAGCTTTGGTCTCACGACCACTGTATGAAATTTACAAATAATACACAAAGGTGAGACTAGGGCGTACATTTTTCCTGCATGTTAAATAATCTAATTACACAGTACTAGTCATACCTCTTTTCTTTACATTCATTGTTACAAATGTATCCTGAAGTATGTTAACCATAGGGAAAAAGCTTTACTATTAAGACTGATTTTGATTTACTGCATTACTAATCTGGTAATTAGAACACTATGCCAGGATATTTGAGTCTGAATTTTTTCAGCCTGATATGGAAACTAAGGACTTCTTGAAAATGTTTTCAGTTCTGAAAAATAAAAAGAGTTCTGTAAAAAGATGCATCTGAATAAATTGCCTGTTATTCCAAATGCATTAGAAAGTTAGTAATTAGAAAGTAGTAATATTACAAAACACCTGAGCCTTCATCAGATATCCTCTGAAAATATCAGGACCTTTGGTGATTTACACAGAATTACTTGTAATTTCCTTAGGTATATCTTATGCTGAGGTGTTTGGCATTGTCATAACAGTAGCAAAAATGCAGCAATAAATGTTCCATCCTGAAAAATAATGTGGTGCTCATTGGGCTGAGATGCTGATCAGATTCGGGGCTGCTGAGGTGTTCCCAGGCTTGCAGCCTGAAATTTGGATGCTTAGATTCAATTTCAGTCCCATATTAGGCAAATAAAACATACACAGGTCTAGCTACAGATCCTCTAGGGAATAGAGGCCATTAATGGTTCCACTAAAAATTAAGGGAAAGCAGCAAAATTGAAAGTGATAAATATATTCACACCATATGTTTTAGCAATCTAATTTTACATGCCTGTGTCAGCAGCCTAAACTCTGTTCAGTTGCTTGAAAACACTTTCTGGAGGAGTCTTTATGTAGGCTGTTTCTTATGATTATATATGCTCTAACTTCAGTACTTATATGCAGAATCTTTTTTTGCTATAAAAAGAGATAAATGGCACAGACAGGAATAGACCAAGGTTTTTAGGCTGACTCTCTCTAGTTCCCTACTCACTGGGCTCTATTGTCATTTGAGCTTCTTTTCATCTACATCAAGACCATGTTTTTATCTTGCATTTCTGTAAGAACAAGAGGACCTTTGTTGAACAAAAGAGCTCTGTAAATGATGGCAACTATTTACTGAAAAGGAAGTAACTAGAAACACATATCTGGTGTTTCTTGCATTTCGTGCCCTCCATGTCCTCACCCAGCCTGACCCGCTGAAGGTCTTCAGCAATGGATGTGGTCTGGCAGGAACAAGGACAAAAATAGGAGCAGGAGAAGGGGCAGAGCAGATTTTTCCCAGCATTTAGGGGTTGGAACTAATTGCTCCCTATTCCACAGCCCACTCTCTAATGATTGTGCTCCTCCTGGCAGCAGGTGATGCTCACTTGGGGGCAATGGCCTGAAAAACCCTAGGAGTGGAGGGGCACAACAGCCCTTGGTTGAGGCCACAAAGTCAAGGTGAGGCCCACTCAACGTGGATACCCTGATCCTCCCAGCAGCCACAGGAGTCAGGGTGATACAGATTCGGTGCAAAACCAAGGAGAGGAGATAGATACTAGGAAATTTTTGTTTATAAGAAGTCAACTTTATTATTAATGGTGCTTTTCTGTCCTAAATAGACAATTCTGACTTGCAGAACTTCTCAACTCTATACAGACTGTGTGGCCCTTTTAGCCAAAAAAAAAAAACCAACAGACTTTCACTGCAATACTTGCGCCTGTTATGGATGAGATTTCAATGTGCACCATCCAAGCCATGGACTCAGGTCTAGACAGCTAAATTTATGTCCCTGCGTGCAGGCTGGGTGTCTAAGCTCTCGTTATAAGCAAATCTGTTAGGGACAATAAGTCAATTTCCTATAGAAAGGGGTATCCAAGAGACCTGAGACAGCCACATGCACCTGTACAACACAGGACTACCTAAGACTTTCTGAGACAGCAGTTAAATTCAGTTGAGATGTCAGGGATACTACATAGCATAAGATGCCTGCAGAATACTCTACCCCGCCTAAGGAAACTATCTCACTGCGATCAATAGTGGAATTTGGAGAGTGATCTGCTCACATTAAATTATATACCTATATTGATTAGTTGAATCTCATTCCTTATGTAGGGCAACACAGATTATGGTAACTATATATGTATATTTCCAAATATTTTGCTGGGGCTGAAGTAGATTTTTAAACAAAAATGTGGGATTTTTCTTTTCCATATATACTGCATGTCAGTTGGCAAAGGAGAAAATATTTTCTAACATTTGCATGCAATTGTGGTAAACTTTAAAAGTAAAGAAAAAGTAGTTTAGTTGTCATTAGAAGTAATGATTGTTAAAAGCCAACATATATGAACGTATGGGAAACACAAACCAGAGACAAAAAAAGAAAAGGATTTAATTACACTGTAAAAAACTGAGTCCTATATATGGCAGAATGAAATATCCATATATACATACTACAACTCTGTCTGGCCAAGGGCTGCAAGACCCAGAGAGCTAATAAATGTCTTCCATCTTTACAGATTCAAATTCTTAAATTATGCTTCTTTTCATCCAAATTTTTTTCCCTAAACAGAATTAGAAACCTGCAACATAATACTAAAAATTACCCAATGGTTGGGAATGTGTCATTTCCTTCACAGACTTATGGTGGCTGTTAAGGATAGTCTTGTACTGCAGCTTCTTGTAGCTGTGGCACCTAAATCAACTGACTTCTACTGAATCACATATCTTCATGAAGCTGTAAGAATGTGAATGGATTCAAGACTTAGTGCAACTGATTTGACTGAAATCAGTTGAAGCAGTGATAAAGCTATTTTGCACAGAGAAAAAATATTTGACCTTATATTAATGTGGTTTCACCAATTTTTGCCTTTTTTTCCATCAAACATGAACAAAAAAACACCGCTGTTTTGAAAGAATTCTAAGTAAAAAATTGTGTCAATGACAACAACAAAATCAGTGTTGTCTTCTATGTCATCAAGGAGTTGGGAAGATAAAAAGGCTAAAGAAAAGATATTTCTTAACAGGGTTTTTTTTCTTCAGGATTCTTTCTTTCTTAGAACCAAAGCTAGAGAGATAAAATTGCCTTTGACCTTATCCTTAAAAATTAATAATAATCGCTATTTTCAAAACCAAAATCCACCATAAACGTGCCCAAAATGTTGTAAACTAAATTAGTGAACATGTTGTAAAGACACATGGGAATGTGACATGTCTAATTAGCAAAAGAAACAAAAAATTCTAAACCATTTTTAACACCCTAGGATTTTCAAAATTTCTGTTCCCTGGAAGAGGTAGAAGTTCATCATTGTGAAAGATGCTGTGTCTGTACCCAACAACACTACAAAAGTCTTACATGCTCACACTGATAATAATATCAGTAAAATTCATATGACAACATGACTGATAATAATATCAGTAAAATTCATATGACAACATGCCAATGACTACAAATATGAGGATAAAATTAATTCTATATAAAAAGAATAAAAAGAGGGGCTGTGTTTGTACTGTTTGAGGGTTTATTCATCAGGTTCTTTCACACTAATTACAATTATGCTTTTTAGTTCAAGAATATTTTTCTACTGAAGTGCTGATGGTTGTTATCTCTAAAGATAAATGGACAAGCAGAAATAGAACTACTACATATACAGATCAAAATAGTTTTTATTTTTTTATTGACTTACATGAGATGATCAGTATATTGACAAAGTTGCACATTAGTAAAATATGAAAAATAAAATATAAATACCCTGACTGTTGGCGCTGTATGCATAGCTGTGTTTAGAAATAGAGGCAGTTGTCTGAATCCAGTGTAATTGATTTAGCTCTATTAATTCAGCTGTGTTTGTTCATTATACCAGAGGAACATCTAAAACTGTACTGACCTTCACGGCTGCACAACTATCTTAGACTACAGGAGAGTCTTGCAGGATTGAGGCAAAACAGTGAAAGAGAGAATGAGAGCAGGGTGGCTGGTCTGTCTACCTTCCATTTTCTGTTTGAGTGCAGTATCTATGAGGCATTGAGGACAATATATGGTTGTCATGCAAAAGAGATGTGTTAAATTTAATAGCAGGAAACTGTCCCTTGACTACAAGTGTCTACATGCCTCAGCATGTTTTGCCTGTCTTCCTCCTGCCTCCCCGAATGTGATGAGTTTCCCTGATGGGTCCTGTAAAGTCCCGTACAAATGCTTCAGATACTGTAAGGGTCAGAAATAACTCTAGGTGATTCAGTCAGTTTATGATGGCAAGAAGGTTTAGGCAAAATTAAATTATTAAGGTTACATAACTGATTCTGTCTGCTCTTAAGAACATAATGGGATTCATTTGCCTAGACAGCAGCGCCTAGAGTTTTCTGGGCTATCCCACCTGTCTTCCAACTGTCTCTCCAAAATAACACAAGCTGCCTGTCATTCCGAACCATATCTGCCAGAGTGCCCAGATGTTTGGATATCCTAAAACACAGCAGATGGCAGTAAATGTCTACATGTAGGCAAACAAACTGAATGTCTGTTCAGTACAATCAGTAGTTGGGGCCTCAGTGTCATCTGAGACATCATACCTCCATTACCTGCAAGAGGCTGCCAAATCTTGCACAGGACCTCACACAGTAGGGAGATCCACATCTCTTTCAGATCAACATCTGCATATCAGCCAGAAATATCCTAAGCATTCCTGGAAGGCATGAAATACTTGTGTTTAGGTGAATGAATCAGTCGTTGGGTGTAGAGAGCTATTCAGCTAAATGACATGCATGCATTTTGTCATCTGAAAGATCTGTAGTTTCATTGACTTTGTTAAGTAGAAACTTGATACAGTGGTCCAACTGCAGCCTGTGGAGAGGGACAAATGTTTCACTGCAGCCTGTGGAGACCGCCACACAACAGCAGATATCTTCACTACTGCCCATGGAAGCCCCATGCTGAAGCAAATTTGTCCTAAAGGAATGTATGCCATGTAGGGGACACAAAATGGAGTTAGGAAAAGGTGGGAGGAGGAAGGAGAGAAGAAAGAGGTGGGAGAAGAACACTTACGTGCTCAGCATAACCACCTGTTCCACTCCCTCCCAGTCCCACTTGAAGCAAGGAAATAGGGAAGTAGGCTGTAAAGAACTGAATTTGAACCTGGGAAAACCAAGTGACTTGTAGTGGAAAATATTTTATTTCTTTTCTTTGTGTTCAACTTTGAAATCTATTTTAATTGGCAATACGTTAAATTAATTTTCTCCAATTTGAGCCTGTTTTGCCCATGACAATAATTTGTAAATGGTCTCCCTGTCTGTGTCTCAAACAATGAGTTTTTTCATCTTGTTTTCTCCTCTTGTCCTGTTGAGGATAGGTAACAAGAGGGCAGCTGGGTGGGTGTCGCGGTTTAGCCCCAGCGGGCAGCTAATTACCACGTAGCTGCTTGCTCATATCCCCATGTAGTGAGTTTCTGTGGTTAGGCTTTGGTAGCAGGGGTTGCTACAGGAGTGGCTTCTGTTAGAAGCTGCTAGAAGCTTCCCCTGTCCCATGGAGCCAATGCCAGCCGGCTCCAGGACAGGCTTCCTGCCACTGGCCAAGGCCCAGACAATTAGGAGTGATTGTAACATCTCCGTGATAACATATTTAAGAACAGAAAGGTATTGTACTGTAAAAACTCCAGTCAGGGAAGAGCAGAGTGAGAACATGGGAACAGCAATGCAGACACCAAGGTCAGAGCAGAAGGAGGGGCAGGAGGTGCTCCAGGCACCAGAGCTGAGGTTCCCCTGCAGCCCGTGGTGCAG
>JAWMRA010000001.1:71370445-71413403 GCA_035584735.1 Pseudotriccus pelzelni | reverse complement strand
AGAACTGTTGTCCGTGGGATGGACTTATGCCAGATGTCTGTGGAGGACTGTGTCCTGTGGGAGGGACCCCACAGGAAGCAGGGGAAGGACTCCTCTCCCTGAGCAATGGCAGGAAAACAGCTGACCGTTTTATTTCTAACTCCTTTACTCTGATCCTGTAAGAAATACATTCAATTCATATCCCCACTTTGAGTCTGTTACCCCCACAGTGCTGATCAGTAAGTGACCTCCCCCAGCTGTTATCTCAGGTCATGAATCCTTGGATGTTTTTTTTCTCTCCTCTATCCAGTAGCAGAGGGGAGTGAGAGACCAGCTTTAGTGTCCAGCCAGGGTCAACCCACTACACCCCACAAGGCCCTCCCCGCCTCCACCTCCTAGGCTGGGAAGGAGAATTGGAAAGCAAAGGTAAAACTCATGGATTCAGATAGGAGCAGTTTAATATTTGAATCATCATCATCATCATCATCATCATCATGAAAAGGAGAGAGAGTAACAAAACCCAAGGGGAACAAGTGACGCACAATACAGTTGCTCATCACCTGCTGACTGATGCCCAGCCTGTCCCTGAGCAGCTATCAATGCCTCCTGGAAAACTCCCCCCAGTATGTATACTGGGCATGAGGTATGGAATATCCTTTTGAACAGTTTGGGTCAGCTGTCCTGGCTATGCTACTTCACAGGTTTTTGTGCATCTCCTCACTGGCAGAGCATGAGACACTGAAAGGGCAAGCACTACTTAGCAACAACCAAAATATCAGTGTGTTATCATTATTCTCATACTAAATGCGGGAAACACAGCACTGTACCAGCTACTAAGAAGAGAATTAACTCTGTTCCATTTGAAACGAGGAAAGTACAGGTCTGACAGCCAGCCAAGGTCACTACCCATAAGATTCTTGAAAATTTTTTGTCCAACTATCTTAAATTATTAGAGTATCTCAGACTGCAATTGCAACAAATAAAGTCCTCCATCTCTTTTGACTGTATTAGGCACTTTGATAATGCAGTTCACCTGTAGAAATGCACGTTTTAACGTCTAAAATTTAGGCATCTACAGCATGCAAATGAATTTTATCCCATGCAACTGACAATGGAGAGATATAATACCATATGATCTTCCTTGAACTCTTCCTTGGCTAATGCAATCTAGCCAAGACAATGGATGTTACTCTTTGAAGATGTCAAAAAAAAAATTTAGAAATTAAAAACTTGTTTTTTAACACATCATGAAGTGATTAGAATCCCCAAATAATTCTTGCTGAATAAAATCCTGCTAAAGAATTCCAGTTAGATAAAAAGATAAAATGCAAATGTAGATACCATGATAACATGATCAGAGGAAATAGACTTTTTAAGCCATGTAAGAAAAAAAAAGGATAAATTCTTGTTCTTATTCCTTTTAGCTAGAAGAGGAAGAAAGTACTGCCAATATTAAAAGGTTTCTTTCTCTTTTTTCTTTCTGCAAAACAATGTCAGGGAAACTGTGCTGTAATATGCTTTAGCACTGGTTTGCCACAAAAAGAAAATACTCTTTTAGGACACTGTCTCTGCATCCAGCATGCTGAGCAGGTTCAGAAACCAAAATGTCTGTCTGCTTATAAAGTCTCAGAAGGCCTTTGACTAACTTCCCTCTTCTAGTTAATTTTTGGGATATCATTATATAAAACTAGAATACTAATTAGATGTTTTCTCAGTTTGGTTCTCTAGCCAGTACCAGCTGTATACAAATCCCAGATCAGACAATTACAAATTAATTTACTCATAGGGACATTTTCTTTGTAATCCCATCAACTAAAACCTGATTTATGTTTTCAATTATTTTTTATATCTATCAAGTTCAGTTCTATATGTGAAGTATAACTGTAATTTCTCTTGCATAAGGCTTTTTTTTTTTACTAATTTGGTGATGTGAATAGGTGAAAAGGTTAATTTATGTTTAAACTTGAAGATAAAATAATAAACTTCAGTGTCTCACATTGTCTGAAAAAATTCTATATACATTTATGAAGGCATCCAAGAAAGTAAATAATACAATCACACTTCATCTGACTGCGATGTTGAATTGTTGCTCATGACTATATTAATATCAGCCTACAGTGAGTTTCTCGTCGCAAATTAGCAGATATGTCATTTTCCTAAAAAAAAAATAAATATATATATAGTAAGCAGCAAAATCCTATACAGCATTGATAAAATCATTGTTTGAATACTGTATGGTCCATATTTTAAGAAACCAGTAAAAAATTAAACAGAGTTGAAAGGGTCTAAGGAGCATTGTCTTCTTATCAAAATGAAGATTGAAAAAATTAATATATAATGTGCACCATATATATATATGATATTTAGACAATCTATTTATAGTAGGTGGGAGAGACCTTTGTAAAAGGAGGTTCCTGTTGAAGCTGGAAGGATCTTTTTTAATTAGTAGGGAAATCATTATAAAATTTAATGACCTCCAACTGAAATAAGCAGTGTTTTTACTAGAATGTAAACCTTTAATAGTGAAAGTAATTAATGCTGGAATAGATATTCTAAATGTATGGGATTTTTTCCACAACTTAAAATCTTTAAAATAATATTGGATATCTTTCTGATATGCTTTAATTAATACAAATTAATAGCTAGGCAGATAACAAATTAGTATAAACTATTACTTTGAAAGTCCTCCATTTTTCTGCCTCTTGAATGAGCTTAATTTAACAACCATTGAAACCAACCTTGCCAGTGATTTCAGACTCCCATCTTGTCTCCAGTAAACTATTCCTTTTACATGTTACAATGCAATTAAAAAGCGTTTGTGCACGAACAATTCTATGGAAATATTCCAAAACATTTTTTGCAGGATCCAATGGTTGTTAGAAATTACTGCTTGAGCACCTTACTTACTATATCTGTTTACTACTGTATTTGATCTGGAGAATTCTTTCCGGTTTATTCCAGTAATTTTATTTTTTTCCTTCTCAGAAAAAAAATCAGAATTTTGTACTTCAGAAGTTAATTTTAACCTTTTTCTTTCCATACTGTTTTCTGGATTAGCTGTGCTGACATTGAAGGCCCTTTGAATGTGGAGCAGTGAAGCACAGATAGAGTTGGCATGCTACAGCACAGATCTTTACCTGAGAAGCTGCTTCAGGTCCAGACCTGCTTCAGGTTGTAGAAACAGAGAACACAGCCGAGAAACAAGAAAACACTGTGCAAGCAATTGAGAGTCTTATGCTCAACAGTCACAGCAGAAGCCTCAAGCCCAGGATTTTTACCCACAGTTAGAAGATAATGTCTCTATGTCATGGACTAAGTTTACCTTTTTTGTTCTTCCTTATGGTTAGGAAGTCACAGAAATAATACCCCATTAAAAGACAGGAATCAGTTAGTATTTCAAGTTTATTTCAAGTATGTCAGATCTCTGAAAATATAATGGAGTCTTTTATGTCTCACATTTTCAAGCTTTTTACTGCCATCACTAAAGCAAGAAACAGATTTACTTGGAATATGAGATTATAATAGATTCCAGGCTTTCCCAAACTGGCTGCAGCCATCAAACATGTAACATTACAATTCCTATAACTTGATCTTGCTCTGAGACATAACGTAGTACAAGCACTCCAAAAAATAAAACTAAAAAAATTATCTGGATTTATTGAAACTGTCACACACATTTTTAGATCAATGACCATTCTGCACGTTCCATTACTTTTATCAAGTAATAAAATTAAAATATCTCTGAAGTTTTAGACCAAGAATCAATTCCAGATTCCTCATGATGGGATGTATCCTGCTTATACACCAAATCCATGCTAGAGCAAGAGCCAGATGCACACCACCTTCTAGTTATGCAACAGACAACATGGTATCCGTGGAATAAAAATCCTGATGGCATGAAAAGGACTGCTGTTACATAAACCAGGAACACACTGCAGAAACTGTTGCTGCATTTGGATACAGCTTTTAACAGCAATATCATGCAGACTCTTAACTGTGCTTAGGTAGAATCAACAGAATTTTTACTACTGAATTAACTAGAACCTAATTTGAATTCAGAAGCTGTGACTAAATTTCTCAGTAGAAAAAAAGGCTTTAAGGTCAAGTGGTAAAGCCTAGTTGGAATCCATAGTGCTGGGGATTTATGTTGGAATGGTCAAGGTGCAGAGGCCCAATTAAGCGGAGTGGGCAGTCAAACTCCAGAGCTTTTTGGTATTCTTTCACGTAGTAGTACGGATGTACCAATTGTATCTCCGTTCAGTTTGAACTACCCTGAAAATTCAAAATACAGATAAGGTGGAAGTTTGTTCAAAAAGAGATTTTCTGTCAGAAAAGAAAGGCGACAGTGTAGTACAGCTGTACAGTGAAAACTGAATTCTTGTTACTTCTGCTATTGAATGTATTTCCTGAGGCAAACCAATTAACTTCTCCAGGTATGAGTGTACCATTCATGATGAGGGTTAGTAGTCACTTTACAGAGATTTCTAGGATGTTTCTTAAGTTAACAGAAGGATGGTGCTGCATGAATGAGAAGTCTTATTATTACTCCTTTCAAATGGTGAGCATGAATCTTATTTAGAAACTTCATTGTGATTGATAGTTGCTCCTATAACATAAATCATACCTTTTCACTATTCTGTTCGAATAAGAAAATAGATTCTTTATCTTACTGTAACTTAACAGCATTAACATAATTTAACAAAAAATTCTACCCCAAAATTAAGCTGAACAAAAACATAAGCCTGATGCAAGACCATTCATGAAGGAATAGGCTTTTAGGGTGGCTTTAACTTGTCTTCTGTGAATATCTGCATTCAGCCATAATGTGTCCAGGTTGACTGTATATTTCAGCTACAGCAAACTGCAAAGTTGTACTCTTAATAACTGCAGACAATTTTTTTCTTTTTTTTTTTTTTTTGAGGACTGCTCCTTGTTACATTGAACCAGATTCCCCCATTTGGAAAGAATATCAAAAATTATGGAAGTTTGTAATAAATTAATAGGAAAAATCAAAGAAACCATATTTTTGCCTTTAATAGAACTAATCTTACTTGCATTATAATGTATAGGGACAGAGGATGGGATCCAATGTATTGACCTAAGGCACTAAATTTATTTTTAAATTTTAGATTCCCTTTTTCCCCAACGGAAAGGGTTTCAGATAATATCAAAGGGTAGAAGAAGGTGGTTATCTTTGAAAATTTTCTAGGGAAGATTCATTTTAGCAAAGCCTAAGCAAATAGCTGTAGTCTTCTTGTTTTAGTTTAGTTTTTTTAAGGCATCTATTTCCATCCACTGACTAATCTGCATCCACACAAACCTTTTACACTGTCAAAGAGTTGTATGAGAATAAATGCCATCTTCTGCCATTTCTATTAGTTGGAGTTTCCTTTAGGACTTAATTTCCATGTCCTACCTAGAGGAAGAGATGCATTGCAGGGTTTTCCAGTGCATGTTTTCATATTGACAAGAACCAAACCTGGTTAGTTACACTAATATATGAGGGTGTGCAAAGTGTGAGAATGTTTCAGATCATCTGATCGACTACCTTGTCAAATTGGGATGATAAAGGGCAACAATCAAAACATAGTCTGTCCCATCTTATTAAATTTGTTCTTAAATCAGTCCCTGTGTAATCTCCCTCTCTATCCAATGTGTGTAAGTACTGCAAGGACTCAATGTCAGCTACTGCTCTAACCAGAGTTAGATTGGATTCAGTGCCAGCTGCTGGAGTCACACCAGGGGTGTAGGTGTTCCCAGTTCATCGTGCCAGCAACCAGAGCGGGTGCCTCATTGTCAGGTACAAGAGTAAGTGGAGTCTCAGTCCAAGACACGGGGTTGGGAAAGGTGTGTACACTAAAAAGCAACACTTGCAGAAGCCAGTATCTATTAATACTCAATTATCTACTAATCCAATTATGAAGTCACAGGCAGCTGAAAATGGCAGTGGCTTGCTGCTGTCCCATCACCCACTCAGCAACAAATGACATCAGAAAAAGCTAAAGAACACTGCTTCCAGCTCCTGTCCTAATAGCTACTCAGCCAACAGTGACATCGCAAAAACCTGCAAAAGCCAGGTATTCATTCATATCCAATCAACTACTTAGTCACCAGTGATATCACAAGGAGCTATCAAAGACAAAAAATTAAAAAAATAGTAGCTCTAAAATAAAGAATAAATATTAAATTTGTGATGATACTAAAAATATAATAAAAATAGAGACGTTTACAAAAATTAGGAAAAATCCATGAAACATAGGAATTTTGAAGTCCACTTGATGTCTACCAAGGAAATTATATTTTATGATTTTACTAGTTAGAGATTTTTAAAAAAACCTAGATTTTTTTTTAAATCTAGAGATTTTAAAATTTAAAAATCTAGACTAAATACATTTATAAAAATAAATATGTTTATAAAAATAAACATATATAAAAATATGTTTAAAAATAAATATGTCTTTTTACAAATATAAGAAGTTGAAAACAGAAAGTGTCAGAATATTAACAGCACTAGAGAACACTTGCAAACAAGCATTAAGAAAATTTCTTTTAAAGCTGTGTTGTTATCGGAATCAGAAACGAGTATCTCCAAAGCAGATTCCCTCTTGAAATTTGTTAAAAGGGAACAGAAGGCCTGGCGGGAAGTCCGGGTGAACAGAAAACAATACTTCTCTTTACCAATTACAGGAATAATTTTGGGAAGGTGACTTGTCAAGTATATTTCTGCAATTAATAAGAGTCTAGAGACTTGCCAGAGCAGTAAAGCAGATCATACATTTCTTCATGTGTTTAACTATTCTTTTGTGGAGATAACTGTTTACACTCTGTTGCATTGTGTACAATACTCAGTCTGGTTCACACTGTTCTTGATGTGTGTTACCTGTGCTGCTCTAGGTTAAGTGGACAATAATTTGATGAGGGGAAGAAAAGATTTAAATAACTAAAACTGCTAGAGTAAAGGTAAGTAAACAAGAATGCAATTTATTTTGACAAGATAAATTGGGAAAACTTTTAACACAATGGAACAATTAGGTAGGAAACTCAAGTAGCTGGGACTTCAGTCTACATGTAGCCAGAACTAAAGGTTTGCTCTCCGCTACATAAAAAGAAAAGCCTTCCTCAGCTACTTTTTCTAAAGTGAGATAGTCTGGGTGTGAGTACGTGAAAATCATGCATTTTTTTTTCTCAGACCTGGTACTTATACATCATCGAGTTGAAAGCAATTTGCTGTATTATGCATCAGCTTATGTTATGTTATTTGTACTGAAATGCCTCATGAAAAAAGATTTGTCACACTCTTTCCCTGAATGATCACCTTTCTGCGCTAGCCAGTCATCACTTTTTTGAGGGCAGTTTTTAATCAATAAAAGATATCCAATTTCTTTTAAATAAGAGAAAAAGACGGTTTTCAGATATTTTTCTCTTAAATTTATATTAATATTTCTATTTCATAAAACATAAATCCAGCACAATGTATAACAGTCAGCAATCTCAGCTATCTACAGGAAGTAACCCTGTCTTCATCCACTCTGTATTAAATTTTTATACAGATAAAGGTCTTTTGAATGTCAATTTCAGAAAATGGCACTGTTGTTTTAAACTAGTGTTACGTCTTTTGTTAATTCAATGTATTCCCAATATTATGTTGGAATCACAGTTTCCAAATCCTGCTAGGCATGTTTTTTATCTTTTTCAGATCACTGGTGTTTACTTGTGTGATCATACAAAGTTAAGCCCTTATTACCAGTTCTTTGTATATAAAATGAAATACATTATAAAACAACATTTAATAAAGTTGGTCTCTTTTTCTTTTAAAAAGGTTTTATTGCATTTAAATAATGCTTTAATCTAGTGATCTGTATTTACAAACGGATGTCAAATTTGCACATATATAGCTTACTGACACCACTCTTGTTATTAAAAAAAGGTTCAGACTTGATAGAACTTATCTTAATATGACTGCTTTACAATCTGGTTTTGATATGGTTTTAATGACTATGCTTAGTCAATCTAGTAAGAAATGTTTTTACATCTTTCTTTTTTAGAATTTTGCTGTTCTGTTTACTAAGCATAACACAGAGGTTCTTTCCTATGCCCTGTATGGAATTAAGGAATTGCCATTTTGTCTTCCCGCTGTCATTCAAAATCAAGTAAATGTGTTAGAGTCAGTTTGTGGAAGCCATTTTGCCACACATGAGTGAGAAGAAGTGGTTTGGAATAGCCAGCACAGATTTACTATCATGCACAATATGCCTGATTTTGATCTGTGATGAAGTGACTAGATCTGTGCATGAGAGAAGAGCAGAAGAATTTTTCTACCTTAAATTTCACAAGCCTTTTGGCATGATCTCCCAAAACATCCAGTTTGTATCATCCAGAGTACCATATGAGTAAAAAACTGCCCATACCTTAAGGTTGAAAAGATAGAGGTTACTGGGGGCTGGTTACAAATGGAGTTCCTTGATAGTCTATATTGGCACATATTCTGTTAATTCCTGTTTATGAAGGGACTGGAGGAGAAGGCAAGAAAACACCATCATCAGATTTGTGGTTGATGACAGTCTGGAAGTGCAGCTGATATAGGACTGCCACAGAGGGACCTGGACAAAGGAAAAGGCCCTGGGAACGTTGCATTGTGAAATTCAACATGAATAAAGGCAAATGGATGAACATTCTGCTGTTTTCAGGCTAGGAACTTAATGTCTGGGACTCAGATCTGCAGTAAAGTACTAAGGGGCTCCTGGGGAACAGCAGGTTCAAAGAAGGTCAGCAGTGTGTCCTGGAAGCAATGAAAGCTAGCAGCATCTGGTGTTGTATTAACAGGAACACAGCCAGTTCATTAGTGAATATCCCCTTCTACTCAGCACTCATTAGGCTATATCTTCATTCCAGGGTTTGCAATATATGAAAGACATGATAAACTGGGCAGCTCCAGAGAAGGCCACTAGAAAAGTGAGGGTTGGAGCACTTTGTGAGGAGACTTTGAGATGGGTTTGTTCTGCCTGGGGAAGAGATGGCTTCGGGGGCAGCCAAAATCCACATTGCACATATGGATATATGTTTTGCACTAATGGACCTTCATCTTGATGAGCCAGAAAGGGGAACAGGATAAGGCTGTTGGAAATGTTTGTATTTGTGTGCCAGCATGTAGGCACTGAAGACAGTAAAACAGTTCCAGTTTGCATGTGAGCTGTACTATGCTGATAAGATAATGGGAGTCCAGTCAAGGAAACTGATTTTGCCCGTTCTTGTAGGTAAACATCAGAGACATTTCAGAGAAGTCACTTGTGTAAAACAACTTTCAGAGAAAGACAATTCTCCTGACATGGATTAAAGCTGCATCAGGACAAACTGTCCATGTATTACTATTTTCTTAACAACTTTTCCTGATGTCTGTGACTTTGCAAGCTGTGCAGGTAAATAAGTCTGTCATGAATCCATCTATGACTTCTTAATCAAGAAAAAAGCACAACATCATTTATGTTCTCATAATTTCAGATGGAAAATTCTGTTACACAAAAATATGCTCAGAAATACAAATAATGATCATGGTAAAAAGTTATAGCATTTTTAAAAAATGGTTTTATCTTTTTTTTTTTCTTTGAGACTTAGAAGAAGCACATGAAAAATCAGAAAAGTAAATTGTATTTGTTTGTTTAATTGCTTTATTGACTCTTGATCTCAGTGCTGTAAATTGTGATGTATAATGTCTCCTTCTTGGAGACAAAGCCAAGAAGGGAGATGGATTAAACTCACTCATATGTATATCAAACACTAATAAAGTTTCTGGACAGAGACAGATCTGATAAAAAGTTGCTTAAAACTAAATAGAAAAAAAATAGTTAATTTTGTAATTAAACAAACAAAAAATCAAGTAAAAAGAAAAAAAGTACTGCTAAAATTGTTAGAAGAAATTAATCTCCATTCTTTATTGGACACCGGGGGGAATATAGTCACTAAGGATGAGCAAACAGCTGAGACACTTAATGACTTCTTTGTCTCATTCTTCAACAGTAAGACCAGTTATCCTCAGGGTCACCAGGCCTCTGGTAGACAGGGATGCAGAACAGAATAGACCCCCTGTAATCCAGGAGGAGGCAGTGACCTGCTGTGCCACTTGGATGCTCACAGATCTATGCGACCTGATGGGATTCATCCAAGCGTTCTGAGGCAGCGGGTGGAAGAACTCACTAAGCCGCCCTCCATCACTTATCATCAGCCCTGGCTAACCGGGGAGGTCCCAAGTGACTGGAGGTTGGCCAGTGTGACATCCATCCATAGGAAAGGCTGGAAGCAGGATCCAGGGGATGATAGATAGATAGATAGATAGACAGATAGATATAGAGATAGGTAAGGACCTGTCAGCCTGACATCTATGCCCAGCAAGGTTATGGAGAAGATCAACTTCAGTGCAATCACACAGTACATACAGGACAACTCATTGTATATTTCTACTGATACTAATCAAAGATCAGTTCTCAACCTAAATATTTTACATAAGAGCATGTAACAACAATGCTTAAATAATTTTTCTGCCATTCATTAAAGCTTAGAAACAATATAAAAACATAACTATTGCTTTCACTAAGAAAGAAAAGGATCTTTTAGTATGAAATGGAAGGACTGGTCATTTAATTTTTTCCTTTTTTTTTAGTTAAGAGCTCTTATATTCTTGCCACCATGTAATAAATGAAACGTAGCATTAAAGTTTCAAAGTAAAGCAGACACATTTAAATGAAAAGCTAAAATACTGCAGATGAAGACAGTCCTCTATGAAGTTTCATATACTTTGAACATTATTAAAGGTCTGTAAATATTCCATTTATTTAGGAAAGCCTGCTGGGCCTGGATTTATCTTCCCAAAAGACAGGAATATAAATAAGGATACTAAGGTAAATAACATGAATTCAGGCCAGGAGCTTACTTTTCATCTTCTAGAATTCACATATAAAATTCTGTTATATATTAGTACAATACAGTAAGTTCATGACTCTGTTCAGTCTCTTACCCAACATGATAATCTTTCTTATTGTTCTGTTTTCCAAATTTAAGCTGGTTGCATCTGCCCAAACATCTGCCTCCAATAATAAGCTGACTAATCATTCATGGTTAGTTTCATCAAAAATCATAGAATGGTCTGGGTTGGAAGGGACCTTAAAGGTCATCTAGTTACAACCCACCTGCCATGGGCAGAGATCTTCCACTACACCAAGTTGCTCGATGCCCCATCCAAGCTGGTCTTGAACTCATGCAGGGGTAGGGCCTCCACAACTTCTGTGTGCAACTTGTTCCAGTGCCTCACCACCGTCACATCAAAGAACTTCCTCCTAATATCTAGTCTAAACTGATTTTTTTTCAGTCTGAAGCCATTTCCTCTTGTCCTGTCACTACATGGTCTTATAAGTACTCCCTCTCCATCTGTCTTGTAGGCTCCCTTCAGGTACTTGAAGGCTGCAATTAGGTCACCTCTAAGATTTGTCTTCTCCAGGCTGAGCAACACCAATTCTCTCAGCCTTTCCTCATGGGAGAGGTGCTCCATCCCTCTAATCTATCTGTTGACTCTCCTCTGATCTATGTCCTTCCTGTACTGGAGACCCCGGATCCAGATGCAGTACTCCAAGTGGAGTCTCAACACAGTAGAGTAGAGGGGCAGAATTACCTCCCTTGACCTCCTGATCATGCTCCTTTTGAAGTATCCCAGGATATGACTGGCTTTCTGGGCTGCAAGTGCTCATTGTTGGCCCATGTCCTCACCCACCATCACCCCTAAGTCATTCTCGGCAGGGCTGCTCTCAATATTTCCATGCTCCAGCCAGTATTGATACCGGGGATTGCTCTGACCCAAGTGCAGCACCTTGCACTTGGCCTTATTAAGCCTCATGAGTTTCCCATGGGCCCATTTCTTAAGCTTGTCCAGGTCCCTCTGGATGGCATCCTCTCCATCAGGCGTTCTTATGTGTTCATACAAAATTCACAACATCCAGAGTCAAAAAAATATAGTTCAAAGGACTTAAGTGATGTTTCTCAAGCTTACTCAGAACTCAGTAATTGACTAAACATATGGTGACATAACTGATTCAATCAATACCCATAAAATTATGGAAGTATTTTAGAGACTGGCAAAGACTCAACCAAAATCTAGAGCACAATTCTACTAAACTTTAATTCAAGATGATTCTGGTGTTTGACTGAAGTTAGGGACATATTTCTATTTGAAAACTTACTGTTAAAATATATATACTTGCATCCTTATTCTTCTTTAAACCTTTCTAACATAGCAATACTCAATAATATCAAGATGCGATGACATGCATATTTAAAATGACAAAACTAAGATAAAATATAGATATTTATAATGCTGAATTCTTTTAAGATTTTATATCAAAATTCTCTAAAGAACAGCTTTGCAGAAAAAGGAATACGATTTCAAGATGCCAGAACCATTATTCTTTTTCAGTTTTGATTTTACTTACAAATTTTAAACTCTCTTTATATAACACTAGTAATAATAATCACTTATCTATGCAGATATCACAGTAATCCATGCATTATAGTCAGTCTCTCAGATGTATTTTACTGTTTAAATTCAGCTCAATATTTATAGAACTTAAAGCATGAAAAGAGGTACAATTTTAATTCTTTCTTTCTGGTAAGGCAAGAATGTTCTCTAGCATACATTCTTTAGAACTCTTTTTTAATACTTAGCATTATGATAAATTTAATTTATTTTTTTAAAAGGTAGGAATTCTTAATGTAGACTTTCTTTGAAAGACTAATCACTGTATAACAATTACTTTTTCTTGTCACCCTCACCCAGACTTTCGATCTGAGTTCTCATGAAATTAAATTAATACTTGATTATGCCTTGTGTAGAGTAGCCCTACAGCTCATATAGAAGTCAAACACAACTCCTGTGCTGAAGCTCTGTTGTGTGCCTGCCACAGGTATTATAATGACTAGTGCTATGGCAGTTACAGAAAGAGAGCTCTTAAGCAACCTGAATTGCCAAAGGCATTGAACATTTTGTTTGCCCATGGCTACCTACTCAGCACAAGATAATTTAGATGACTATCCATATTGTTCATGTTTAAATTCCCAAAATCAACAGTATAAGAAAAACACACAGCCTCCGTCATCATCACCACCACCACCACCAGCTCCAAGAAAGCCCAAACAAAAAACAAGTGCAGGTGAGCCTCCTGAACTCTCTCAAGTCCACTTACAAAACCATTCCATAATGGAGGAGTAGCAACTACTGTAGTGATTTTTTTAATGTTAGGTTTATAGAATGCTCCCAGGAGGTGTTCATCTCTTGATGATCTAAGGATTGTGACATTTGCTTTCTGGCTCTTTATCACATAAAAATGTAGCATGCAAAGCATTCAGTATGGGTGGTAATTCCCAGCTTTTTCACTTCTGCTATGATGTCATCCTTTTATTTGACTCACCTTTTAATTTTTGTCTTTGAAACTGTTCTCAAAGGCTAAATTAATTTGCCTAAAATCAAATGGTTTAGTGTCACTGAAGATTGCTTTGAACACATTGCTTGTTTTGCAGTGAGTAATTCATAAGGGCAAAAGTCCTGTGGTTTATCTGCCAGCTTGAGTAGCCAGTTTCAGGTACCCAAGATTACCTCAAATACTATTAAAGCCATAGGTCTGTGAAATTGAATCCAGTCTTCATTGTAGAAATCTTAAGCAGAATGAATCAGTTAAACTCCCTTTCTTCTTTTAGTTTAGTTTGTGGAAAGAAGAGATTGTTTTGGAGTGGGATTAATTTCATCCTACAGTAGGAGACTGAAATCAAATTAATTATGCCTTTTAAAATTCCTTTTTCTTGCTTTGGCTATAAAAGAGATTGAATAACTGCCATATTGACCTTGTGTATTTCTTAAATTTTTAGAGGAAACTCTCACACCTAATGTTTCATTGAATCTGACTTTTAGGTTCTTGCTTACTTCCGTCATCTTCCAAAAGTATACCTCCAATATTAATTCATGATCAGCAATACGTATCCCTGTTTGAAAATCAAGGTGAAAATCTGATTTTAAATTGATAAATACCTATATAAAGTAATAACACTATAGTTGATCTGTGCTCTTTTTCCTGATTTTCTGTGCAGAAGCAGGTTCTGCAGCTTCTGGAAGCCAAACATATATGCTTTTTCATGGTCTGTCAGCACTCTAGTACAGTAACCTAACACATATTGGTGATCAAATCAGACCATCTGACAAGTCAAGTTAGATTCATTAATTAGATGGTTTGTATTTCATGTAGTGTTTCTAACTTAGACTCTTCAACAAGGTAATAAAATTAGGTGGCAATAATCCACCAACAATTAATTTTCAAATTCTTTTAAGCAAACAATTGATTTCTATAGTCAAAAAGAAATAAAACCCTGGAAATACAACATATGCTTTATTAGGGCCAGTCAGGGATTTTCTTTACTTTTTGTGCCTATCTTCAGTTTTATCCCACTGAAGAAACCAGTTACTGAACTCTCCTTAATACAGTGCATCAGATGCACCACCAAAACTGCACATAGGTAGAGCTCATAGATAGTTTGCTGTTCCTGCATATCAGTAATATAGTCAGAAAACACTTTTACCATAATACTTTAACATCAAAGTTGCAGAAAGTTTAAGACAATGAATAAAACATGAAATTTACTGCTCACAGTATTTTCCTAAGGTTTCATGCATGTCAGTAGATTCAAGTCTTTAGAATTATCTTTCCTTTTTCTTGTTTTAACTTAAAATTTGAAATCATTTCACTCTTAGAATATTTTATCTTCAAATATCACTCATTTAATAGTTTACATGAAGGAATGGCAGGGGTCTAAATAAGAATACCTGTAGCATGCTGCTAAAAACTCTCATGGCTCAAAAAGATGGAATTAGCCTTTTCAATTTGTTTTGATTCTCACAGAAGCCCCCCCCTCCACTATCAAAACCTGTCCACACAAACCCAACACACATGCTTAACTAATTTGTAAAGGAAAATCATCTTCTTTTCTACTGTAATTAATTCTGCTGAAACCTTATATGATTTTGTAATATTGATTATTGTTCTTATAAACAAAAAGATCATTCTGCTTTACAATTTTAATATTCTTTCCTTCTTGTAGACATAAAATTAAGTGCATTTTTCCCATTAAATAAAAATTACTTGACATTCTTATTCACATTTTTGTAATGAATTGATAAATAGCTTCAGTATTTTTGATGATATATCCCAAGTTTATCCACAGATGTTTTAAGTGTTTCTTCCATCTCTTCTTTTAAGTGAGTCAATTAACGAGTTAAGTCAAACTATATTATGTTCCTTTACTTTAATTTTAAGAATGTCCCTAGAAATGTTGTTGATTTTGATCCATGTAAGTTCTTTGCTGAAAGCCGTTATTATGAAAATAATGTACAAACAATGTTTTACTTATTAGGTGGACATTACAGTCCTTAAAAGAGTCTTTTGTACTTTCCAGGACTATCGAATAATGAATCTTCCTATTGCAATACAGCAGAGAACTTAGGTAGCTAATTTTCTCCCGTGAAAAACTTTTCCATTTTTTTATCTACGTAAAAACCCCAATAGTTTAAACCTTTACAAAAATCTCTTTCAGTGCATCTCTTTCTAAAACACAGAAATTACTAACACCATCATTCACTTCTCGATCCTGGCCTGAACACTTAGAGGGAACAAAAAATTACCTCTTGTTTGTGTAATTGGTGGTAAGTGGTTTAGATTTGTGGTTGAGGTCATATAGCTTCCAATCAAATAGTTAGCTATTGCATTGGATAATTCACATTTAACTGCTCTGAAAAAATCTCTTAGTGTGATATTTAATGTACAGGAAAACTAGGAGTAATTATTCAGAGAGATTAAGAGCTTTTGTGTGCTAAGTAAACAAATCCATTTGCTTCAGTATTTGAATAATATTAATTTAAAACATTAAAGTAGAACTCTCTCCCCAGAATTTGGATAACTCATTGAGTTTAAGACAAACAAACAAGCAAACAAAAATAGTCTAAATGCACAGTGCTTCTTGACCATTGTGACTTGCTTTGCTGAAATGAAGGGAAAAAGTTGCATCTGCATCAAAATACAAATCTAGCAATACTGCAAGTAGCTTGTTTTTGTTTTAATATCTTAGATAATATGGCAATTATCCCAATACTAAGCAAAGAATTCAGAGTGCTGCAGATGTGGCTTCTGTGAGATGACACCAGGAGTTGTTTCCAAGTCAGACAGGGACACTTTTAGATGACTCAGAGATGGACCCACCACTGGAAAAAGTTGAGCCCACCAGTGATGCTGGTGGCACCTCTGTGATAAAATATTAAAGAAAGGGTAAAACTTGCTGTGCAACAAAAGCCAGGAGAGAGATGTGAGAAAACATGAAAGAAACAGCCCTGGAGGCACTAAGGCCAAAGAAGAAGCGGGAGGAGATGTCCCAGGGGCAGAGCCAAGATTGCCCTGTAGCCCATGGAAATCACCACAGAGAGACAGATTTCTACATTGCAGCTCGTGGAGACCTCATGCCAGAGCAGGTGGATATGCCCTCTCTGCAGCCCATAAAGAGCCCAAGCAGGAGAACAATGTTATTAACTGGCAATAAATAGAATTCATTTCCTTAAATCAAGTCTGTTTTGCATATAAGGGTAATTAGTAAATAATCTGTCTTTATCTTCACTCATGAGATTTCCATTGTATTTTCTCCCTATTCTGAAGAAGAGGGGGAGTGATAGGGTGGCTTTGTCAGCACCTTGCATCCAGACAGGATCAACCCACCACAAAGCTCTTTGTAAAGGACCCATTTAATATCTATCTCTCACTGTTGACTCCCAACAAACCAAAAAGTACTAACTTTAATTGATTCACTTTCTGACGTTAGAAATTAGGTGATTTAGAGAACAGCTCTAATGAATACTCTGAATTTTGCATTAACATTACAATGGCAATCTCTTACTTAGAAATATTTCTGTCTAACAATCTAAAAGTAAAACAAACAAACAAAGAAAACCACGGAGAAAGTTGTGTTCATATACAAAAACATCTGATGACATTTTGGAGAAGTCACTACAGACAAAGCACAAACTGCTGTAAGAGAGTAACACAGTTAATTGTGCATTATGGGATATCCTAAAGCTTCATGTAAGCTTTTACTTGGAATACCAATTTATTTGTAATCTACCTTTTTGCTTAAAATTTTAACAATTATGTTCTCTAGTAAGTACTCTACACTGTTTAGAAAAAAACCATCAGTATCAGAAGTAAAGATTTGTAAAAAATATTTTATGGGAAAAGACTGACCAAACAGATACAGAATTAGATCATAATTCTATTGACTTTAGAGTTCAAAAGGATGCTTTTTGATCAGTTTTCAAAATGAATGTTTGCACATGTAACAAATATGTCATTCTGTTGCTTTGCTTTTCAGGTTTATAACAGTTCACATACCTAAAATGAAATTAAACCAAGTGTAGTATACTGAAAACTCAGGACTGCTTAATGTGACCTTACCTGAGTTGTCTGAGAAATACCATAACTCCACATTTTCTGTAGCTCCCATTTACTGGAATAGAAAAGAATGCACTACTTTGTTGTAGGGTTTTGATTTATTCGTGACTTCAAAAGTCGGGGTTTTTGTTAGTTTTTCAATATCATTTTAGAACTGTCAATTTAATAGAGTCTCCAGATTCTTTCTTTGATAAAATTTTAAGGATCATTTCTGCAATTGGAAGTGGGGAAAAAGAGATAAACCAACACAAAACTATCGCACAATGTATACAATGTAATAGTTACTTTTGGAAGTGTGAGATGCTTTTTAATCACTTTTGGGGTCTTATCATATATAAGCATGAATAATGATAAAACCACTGCAACGTTATGCATTTTTTTTTCACTTTTCATGAGAAGCAGAAAAGAAAGAAGAAAAAATAGCTAATTTTATCTCCCAGTGGTCATAATATAGAAAAAATGTCTCTGTTCTGTGTTACATATTGCATCCTGTGATTCCCAACGGGCTGCCTTGGAGCAAGTAAGTGGCAAGTAAATAGAGCACAGCTGAGGCAGCAAGAACTTATTTATTACAAAAATGACTGAGGGCACCTCAAGTTGTGCAGCAGTGTGTTCCCAACGTATTAAAAGACTAGGCTCTGGTTCAGCAAGGCACATCATAAGTTCATTTGTAAGCATGGTTCTGATAGTTTATGTGAGTCAAGGTCACATCCATAAGGGCTAAGACCTTCAGACGGATATATGTTCAATTGCGATACACTGAACTATACAGTCTTTCTTGCTTAAAGACAACTGATAGGTTCACAAAAAAAGATCAAGAAAGAGCAATATTTTAGTATTATTATAATTAAGTACCATTATAGCATTTGCTTTGGCAAAACCAGAAGTTGGTGAATCTCTATTGACCTCTCTCCTAGTAGGAAGGAGCTTTTACTCTGTATTGAATATGAAGACACAAAGGTAGATGTCTGTGAGGGTGGCTTCTTCTCCAGGACAACTGAGGATATTCTGTTGCTAAGCTAAATTTCCAGGAACTCTCTCTAGTGACATTGGACCATACAACTGGATCTAAGAGTAAAGAATACTAGTCTAAGATGACTCTGAATTAGATACTTTTAAAAATGATTAATCATTAGAAGATGATTAACAGAAAGTTGGATTAATATTCCCTACAGTTCCTCAAATTGCCTTTTTTGCAGGGTATCATTAGTGTCATACCTTACCTGAACTCAACTTCGATGTTTTGCATCCATGTACATACCTCCCTTACAGCAGCATAGAAGACAGCACTAAATAAATCATCAGACAGGCTGAGCAAGAATTTAAAATCAGTTCCTGCAGCCCTTGGGAATGCATGGGACAGCAAAAAACATTAATTTTTAACTCTTCCACAGTATATCAGCAGCAGATTTTTTACTGAATTCCTTTCTGCTACTGACTTTTTGTTGTGTTCCAGTCATATACAAGATGAAATTTATGCTTTTTCTCAGCAGTTACTGAGTTTGGAATTCACTCTGCCTTAAAATACCCGAAGCTACCCATTTTGTGATTATCATTCTCTTAGCTTGCTCTGTATGTAATAGGGATGAAAGACAGTCAGGTCTTAGCATGCTTCCTCCCTCCCCAAACATACCCCCTCCCTTGGGATTGTTTCTGATTTATCCTAAGATAAGAAGAGCAGGTGGGAATTTCAGGAGGAACTGCCTGGATGATCACATAATGAATGCATTCCAGAGATGTAGCGTGGGGAAGAAAGCTGTGATGATTGCAATTGACTTTGGTACACCTTGTCCTGCAAAAGGTCCTAAAATGCTGCTGGAGTCAGCTGGGCAAACTGGTCTCCTGAGCTTGCAGGCAGCTTCTATCTAGGTAGATTGTCCCCCACCCTGGCAGGGATATGTCCAGCCCAAAGACAGAGAACACTCACTTTTGGACAGGTGAGTAACTGCACTAAGATTGAGTCACATACAGAGATAAAATTCTAAAGTAGACAGGTAGGTGCTTTGTTGTTTTGTGATTGTGAGTTCTCTAAGGCCAAAGATTGCAAACCTGTACTTCCGAGCTGAACCTTCTTATGAACCTTTAGACCTGTTTATATTTTACACTGCATGGACAATATTTAGATACTGTATTAGCAAGAAATATAATCATAATGATCCGCATAAACAGTGTCATATTTCTTCTGCCTGACTGAGAGTATTATCTCCACTACTCTGCTACACTGTACTGGATAAAAAAAGGACATTTGGTGGAAGTATTTTCTTTCTCCACTGTCTGTGAGAGAAGACTGGCCTAAGGTAAGAACCTTTGCTTTTAAATGGCTAATGTCAAGATAAAAAAGATTGTTCCTGCTTAACCTATAGGTGCTACACACTTTAATTCTGGCAACTTATTAGTAGCATTTTCGTCTGTGACCTTAGAACATCAGTATGACCTCAGTGTCCTAAACTGCATATGAAAATCTTAATTCCATACCTGGAATTAGTTTTCTTCCAATTATGAAAGTTGTCTATGTTAATACCATTATATAGAATCCAAATTGCAAATGTTGGAGATTTTGAAAATCCAGATGACCAATTTACAATTCACAACAATCAATTTGGGATATTTCTTCAATGTTTGACATATATATTAAGAACTCAACTCACTAAATGTACCTAAGGAACTCAGACACCTAATGTGAAAAAACATTTTAAAAGTATTAATATTTTTACAGACAAAATATTTTCTTTTTATATATACAAGCTTTTTAGCACCTTTTATAAAAGGTTATATATATTTAATAAAAATCAGTGAAGTTATTAATTGATTTTGTGCAGTTAGATCATGATCTTGTGTTGGTGTAACTGAGGTAACAAGGTGCTAATAAAATGATCTAAATAAAAAAAAATGTTGTTTTCAAAAGATGACATATTAGTCTAAAATAAGTTATTACCAAAGACACGTTAACTTCCCTAATCTTCACTAGATTCAGACTGTGCAATGGAACATAAATTATTAATTTATTGAAGATATTATTTTTAGCTTTTGTTCCATAAGTTTTTCTTGTTTCCAACCCCCTAGGCAAATTATTCCTTTTAAAAAATAAAATTAAAAAAAAACCCATCACCCAGAAACCAGGGAAGAAAAATATGTAGACACACCTAAAAATAAATTTCTCATGTATGAAAATACCCTTTGACCCAAAAGCAGAGTTTAGATCACATCAGCTGAAACAAAATACAATGTGTTACCTAATACCTTAAAAGTTCTGTTGTTTCTGATCTAGCCTGCAAATGGTAAGATGGATATAAGTTTATTATATATTATAAATAGATTTAAATATATATAAATATCTTTATATAACTATCGAGATGATTTCCAATATTTTTCATACTTTCTCACCCTGCACAGCATTGTATTGCCATAGCTACTGTTTAGCATATATACATATTTTTTTGAGATATAAAACATCACTAACTTTAAACAGAATGTAAAAGTAAAAATTTACACATTCACAATACTGGTTAACATTTGCCAAAAAGATCTTCCTGATCCTCCTTGATGATTTAGTATGAAATGAGCTATTTTTACTCATGATTTTTTTTTAGAATACAGTCACTTAGATGAGCCTAAGTCAGTATATATCTCTGCCTGTTGGCTTAGCATGGAGGTCAGTGCAGGTTGCACAATTTTTTGACTGGTCTTTCAAATGGATATCACATCCTATATCAACTTACAGATTGTTATGGTTATACATTAATTTATTAAAGCAGGTAGAAAACCATGCGTAAGGGTCATTACTGTTGTTCCACCAATTGCAGGAAGGATATAGATGCAACTGACAATTTAATGAGCATTAACATCTGCAGAGAAAATATCTGCATCTTCTTTGGAGGGTGGTTTACTGATAACATTTATCCTGATAAAAATTGCTGATTTAAATTAACCCCACTGATATTAAATTTGGCAAGCTGACTCAGAAAGAAATATTTCATAATAGAATAATAAATTTGTTTATTTATTTATTTATTTTACTTTCTATGCTAAAAGACAGTTGTTCTTTCTTAAACTTTTCCTTATATGGCTGTGAACCAAAGGGTTAATGTGCATTTATCACATGAATACAGGCAAAAGAAAGTGTCAGGCAGCTTTTCCAATCTATTAAGCAACGGTGTAACGTAATCTTTTTAAAAAATTTACAGAAACAATTCAACTATTGGGCAAAGAAGTACTTCTCAAAGGCCCCTTTTCATGGGGCGAAATTCATTCTACACACAGTACTCAGATTTCACTTAATTCCTCAAACAAGACCCAAAGTGGACAATTGTGTCAATTAGGATTGGATCTGATTAACTTTAACTGGCTTTAAGCTATGCTTTGCCCTTTGTGCTTTTGTTTGTTAGTGTAGAGAGGTAATAATGGATGTAGAGTGTTTGTTTGTTTTACAGAAAGAAGCCCAAGCAATAGCATTGATATGAGAATTACATCATTACCTAAATTACATTTAGGTTTCAAGTATTCTGAAACCTGTGATTGTTGGTGATGCTAATACTGTGTATTCATTTAAAGTCCCATGTCAGTCAAAATTTTTATAAATTGTAAAATAGAAGTTACTGTTCTTCTTGGGTTTTTTTTATTGTCTTATCTGTCTTCCATCTCTTGATTTATTCCTGAAGCTATCTAGGGCAGGAATTGCTTTATACAGTTCCTAACACAATGGTAGTGTGATCTACGCCTTGAGGTGTGAGATGAAGATGCAGTTCTGTTGTGCTGATAGTTGGGAGACAGTGAAGAAAGAACTTTTCCTCCTGTATTTGAATTTATGATAATCTCTAGGTATGATTGAACTATTTAGAGATACATTGCCACTCTATATATCTTAGGAATATACAAGGCATCATATCTTACAGATACTTATATCAATTTGCCAGCTATGGTGACATGCTCGCAGGACCATTTTCCCCAGAAGCAGAGGATGAAATGAATCTTTAAATCAATTTCCTCATATGTATCCCTCTCTTTTATATTTTTCCCCAAGAAAGGTTGATACAGATTACTTTTTTCCTCCCCAGTGGAATTATTTAAATGCCTTCCCAGATGTGTTATATATTATCTTCTAGAGCTATAAATTAAATATTTCTACAATCTATTCATTCACATTTCACTTGACTGTGTCTTACTTGCATAAAATATATAAGCCAGGCATATTTACCTGTTATTATTTTTATTTTACTAGTATATTTTATAGGAGATTTCTGGATAAAATATTTATACATACACACATGATTTAAAAGTATGTTCAATTTTGAGTTTGCAAGTGTTGCTTACTTTTCCACACATAGCCTGTGGAAAATCCAGCTGTAAAGACAAAATAGATTGCTGCTGAAACAGAAAACCACATTTTTCTTTCAGTCTCTTAGATTTTTCTATATCACCAACTCATACTTCTTGTTTAAAGCATCTATGCTCTAGCTTATGTTGGGAAGATAATTATTAACCCTATCAAATAAGGAAAATCTCATGGATTAATTAAAAAAATATAAAAGTAGTAACTGTTTTACTAACTGAATAGCATCTGGCTACAAGATGTAATATACTGAAGACTTTCAAATGCCTTTGAACAACTAATTTTCCTTCTTCAGAATTTATATGTCATATATTTTCTGCTAGTATCCATTTATTCTTCCATGAGAGCACCATTTTCTTTGTAAGCTTGGCTTGGTTTCCCCATTTGGCTTGGTTCACAGCTTTTAGATGGTTTAGCAATTTCATAAGACTCCTGTCTTATGAGGAAAGGCTAAGAGAGTTGGAGCTTTTCAGACTGGAGAAGACAAGGCTTCAGAGACACCTTCCAGTAGCCTTCCAGTAGCCTTTCAATACCTAAAGGGGGCCTGAAAGAAGGCTGGAGAAGAACTTTTCACAAGGGCATGGAGTGATACGACAAGGAGGAATGGCTTTAAGCTGAAGGTTTAGGTTAGCTACCAGGAAAAAGACCAAACCAAACCAAAACCAATTATAACGGTAGTGAGGCACTGGAACACATTGCCCAGAGAAGCTGTGGATCCTTGGAGGTGTTCAAGGCCAGGTTGGACAGGGCTTGGAGCAACCTGGTCTAAGTGGAAGGTTTCCTGCCCATGGAAGGGCGGTTGGAACTCGATGATCTTTAAGGTCCCTTCCAATACAAACCATTCTATGATTTAATATAAATCAACTGAAAGAAAAGCAGATATTTTTTTTCTACCATATTTTCCACCAAGTACCTCTAAGGTTAAGCTAATTCAGCTGTTTAGTATCAGCTTCAAGTTTTTGCACTTTTACTTCCATCTAAGCCTAAGGAAGACCACGTAATGTGAAATATAGACTTCTGAAGGTTATAGAAGAAAAAAGGCATTGTACTTAAAGATGCAGGGTTTTTTAAGTTAGTTTTAACCTCTATGTATAATATTTGTTAAAGTGAATATTCCTTTCCTTGATCTTTCTTTACTCATTAACTACAATTTGATTTATTTCCAGCCTTATTGTTACATCTCATGGTTAACTATAGCACATAAGCCTAATGTAGATAGCTATCTCTTTTGGGATGTAAGTACACTTTAGGTTCATGTTAATGGTACAAATGCTGGTAGGTCAGTAGATGTCTACGTATTGTTCCCTATTCTTGTTTTTGTTGACACAAAAGGTCCTTTTGGTGAGACAGAAGAATGATTCTTTGTACTGTACCAAATGTACTCTTCATTATTGTTGGGTATTCTTACTTTCTACCTAAATCAGTACTATTACTGCTATTAAATTCCAGTGTTATGACTTAGATTCTTACTTTTAGCCAATTGAGATTAATGGAATAAAAATCAAAATAAACTCAGAATACAAACAATAAAAACAAATCTCTGCATTCACTTGTGCACCATCAGGTGTTTATCCATTTCTTCATCTTTCTATGGGAAAATAAAATCACGATCACAAGAATATTACACTAAGTTGATTTTAAAACAATAAAGACTTAAAACGTGGAAAAAGGAAAATAAAGAGCCTGTTTGTCAGCATGTTGCTTTAAGATTTGGAAGATTATACTCAATCAGGATGTTAGGAAATGAAGATCAGTTAAGCACATTATAATATTATACAATACTATCTGCAACGTGTCCTTGAAACATGTAACAATGACAGTACTTCATGAAACAGGAAAGATTCCTTTGAATTTAATGAAATTTATTACATTTTTTTTAAAAATTAAAAACACACTATAAATTATATTAAGAGCTATGTGACATTAGAGCTGTTTCTTGACATTAGACCCTGGACATTAGGACGCATTTCTTTACTTGGTAAAAAGGGTTGTTAAACATTGCAACAGGTTTCCTAGAGAGGTGGTTGATGCCCCAAGCCTTGTCAGTGTTTAAGAGATGTTTGGACAATGTCCTTAATAACATGACTTGTCAGCCCTGAGTCGGTCAGGCAGTTAGACTTGATAGTCAAAATAGTTCTGTTCTCTTCTATTCTATTCTATTCTATTCTATTCTATTCTATTCTATTCTATTCTATTCTATTCTATTCTATTCTATTCTATTCTGAGCCTGGGGAAAAAAAAAAGTTCTTAAAAACCACAAGACTTCTTTTCAAAATGCATAAATTGACTATTTAAAAATCATTTCAGTGTAAATCAGCAACTTTCTGGAGATATATCTCACCACTACAGGTATTTGTTCCTGGATGGGGATACTGTAGTACTTTTTTAGGAAAATGTTTAAAGTTGAGGATTTATTTTAGATTATTGAAACACTAAGCTTTATCAGGAAATAATGTTTTTGGAACAATGTGAGAAACAAGGAATTTAGAAGTGTTATAATAATAGAAGTTACTAGAAGTATTAGAAAACTATTGGTATTATATAAGTGATTCCAATAATAGAAATTGCTGTTTGAGTCATCATTTCACTATGACATGATGAACCAAGAGATACAGTTTAATTCTTCTCTGCTAGAGAACTGGCTGTGTGCTTCACAGATATCAATAAATGATGAATGTCAGACACTGCAGAAAAAAAAAAAATCACCTGTTATTCTCCTCCTTGACCAGATTTCAAGGTTTGCAAACGACTCCAAGTGCTATCAGCTGACATATCATGTCAACAAACTTCTTTTTTTTTTTTTTAAGTATTCAATTATTTTTCTTTGGAAATACTATTTCCATAACTTTCACAGTGACTTAGCTTCTGATTTCCATGGGAAGCATCAGTTAAGCACTTTATAGTCATATATCAAAGAAGAATATCAAAGTCGTAATGGAAATGATAACATTTGATACCAACAAGCATTTAATGTGATTAAAACTTCAATTAGTTTAATAAAATTTGAAGAATATTTACATACTTTTCTAGTACTGCACCTTTTGGTTGAAAAGGCTCTTTTATTGAAAATTGTATTTTCCAAATGACCCTTTTTGCAATACCCATATTTCTCAGGTAAAAGGTTCTCTCTTGACATAAACATTTCTTGCATAAAAGGCCAGTTTCCTGGTAACTACACTTGTAAGTAAAGAGAAGGCTAAAAAAGATCAGTGAAACAGTAGCACTGACAAGACAATCTCACAGAAATTACATTCAGCTCCCACTTTTAGTTGGGTAATTCCATATTTTAAAAATTTCATGCGTTATTGAGGCAAACATTAATTGATTCACCTGGCATCTCTACTGTGCATTCATCCTCAAAGAGGTAGATTGGAAAAAGATTGAGATTAATTCCCTGGAAGATTACGGAATCAAGCAACTCTCTACTTTCTAGCTTCCAGATGATACAAAGAATGAGTCTTCCATTTAGACAGTTATGCAAAAGTTGCTTGAATTCAGTCTGTGTGACTAAACTATGTGTAATAGAAATGTTTAAAAAGCAAACTAGCAGCCCAAACAAAAATAATATACAAACAAATACAAACAACAACAACAATAAAAGAAAGAAACCCTCAACTTTTGACTAGCTTTCAGATGGAAATAATGTCTAAGAATTATATGGATGGAAGGATTTTGAGATAACTGGAGAAAATAGAATTTGACCTGAAATGCAATGCCTTATTACCATGAGACACTATATATGAGTTATTGAATTGAGTCTAAAATACCCTACAGTCTTCAGCAAGCAAGTTTCCATTTCACTGAAAAAGATTACATAAAAACTGATCATAAAATCTAAGAATCAGAGGTCAGTAAGATGTAACTAAATTAATCTTTCCCACTCACTCCAAAATAATTCTGTACTGTTCTTCAGAATAATTTTTCCAATGTATCTCATACTCTTTAGAAAACAATAAAGTTTCTCTGATTCTGACAATCACACTTCCACTGTCAAGCACAACATTACTGAATATATTTAATATTCACATGAGGTTGTTAGAACAAAATACATCACTCCATTGACCTCACACTAATAAAAATGCACAGTATTACTACTGATTATATTAGTATTTCAGAATGGGTTTAATCTGAGTATTTTTTTCTTATTGATAAGATTGTTTTCTCTTTCCTACTAAAAATCAATGCAGTAACTTAAGAGATATTTCTATTCCTATAGTAGTCTGACATTTCAAGACTTCCTAGCACACAGTCTTGCTACTTCCACTTCTTTGAATCTGATATATTTACCTTTTTTTATTATTGTAAATCAAGTCTTTTAGGCCAGCCAGATATTTTTGTTACTCGGTTTACCAATACTTTTAGCATAATTAAATTCTTAAATTACTATTCCATTTACATGTGCCTTGAACATTAGACAATTAAGTGCTCTGGAAAGTAAATTGACACCACTGATTAAAGGGTGGGAGAGTTTTAGATAAAACCATCAATAGTAATGCAAATAGCTCAGCAGGTTACATAGGGGAACATGTTAAATGTCAGCATTCCGAAATTACATCTAAAAACTTATCAAAATTAATCATGCCATATAAAAGTTAAATGTTTCTCTTATTGCCCACAGTAGTTTCTCAAGCAAAACCATAAATATTTTAAGACATTCATGCAAGATGTAATTCAAATAGAGCTAAAAATATTCAGATATTTTCCCTCTAATAATTTCATAGTTTTAGCAATCTTTCCATGTGGCATTGTCCAGAGTTGTAAAAATAAATAAAACTTTTTAAAAAGAGCTGGTTTGTATTTTTGGGGGGTTGGTGTGGCTCTTTTGGGGATGTGTTTTGCTTTTTTGGGGGGGATAGTTTAAAAACAGTACTAGTTTGTATGAAACAGCAGAAATAGCACACCATTTATTTTTTTGGTTCTGGGAGTATGGGAATTTTTGTGCACACGTGTGTGCATATTTGGGAGAAAGGTGGGAGAAAGATGTGAGGAGTTGTATCACCAGGGGGCTTTTTCTTCTCCAATCTCCATAGTGACTGACAGCTAGTTATTTTCACAGATTCAAGGGAGCACTGGTCTTCACAAGTTTAATACATCTCACACATCGGGGAAGGCATTTTACTGTGTGAATGTCGGTGCTGATAATTCCTTGTGATACTATTCTGTTGAGAACAGACCACTAATAATGCATGGAACGCCAGACAAGAACATCTCTGTAGCCCAGTTTTTAAATGATTGTTAGACAGCAAAATCAATCCCCAACATACTGACTACTATATGAAAGACAGATGGTGACCTCCACAAGTGTTTTCTTGGTTTAAAATGGAAAACTTAGACAGAAAAATCTCTTTCCATTTATTGACTGAAGCTGCTTTGTTACTGAAAAAAACAAAAAAAAACTACTTTAAATTTTTTGTGTGTGTTACCTGGAATTATTCAGTTGTTACACTCCTAAATTCTCCAAGAATGGTGTCTATATTAATATTCACATCTATGTGTTATTCTGTAATTTGAATAAAAGTAGTAACAATTAAAAAAAAAAACCTATCCATTCTTCTGAAAAAAATTTAAGGTCTCTTCATGCCTTTAGTTTCCTTAAAAAAAAATTTTATTTGCAGAGCGGATGTACTGAACACAGTCTATTCTTCTTAATACAAATTTATTTACTGAACTACTGTAATTTTAAAGTAAGAAGGAAGTAAACTCATCCATTAAACTTAGACCATCTCTACGTGAAGTGAATTACCCCATAAAGGCTCTGAATGAAGTCAGTCTGGATCTATGACTCTGGTCAGATCACAGTGATCCGAACAAAAAATTTACCCTGAAACTAGTATAAAGTGCATTTCTCACTTACAGTGAAATATTACAGCAAATAACAATCTGTAATCACAAAAAGACATACAATTTAAGGTACACATATAGGATAGTTTTAGAATATAATAAGAATTCACAAATCACTTTCAAAAGTTTTGAAACTTCAGACCAGTTTCATTTCTAGATATTCACTGCCCTCAGTACCCCTACTTAGAATATTCTGGGAAAGTCTGACTCACCATAGGCCTGTAATTTCAGTGAGATCAGATTTTCTTTTAATTTTGCAATAGCTGACTTGTAAATGGACTGCAAATAAGAATGTTTCAGGACAGCTAGGCAAAAAGCAATTCAAAACAATAGAGCATTCATAAATTCATGCAATGCAGCAGGTCTGACTAACACCGAGGAACAGAAAGTTCAAGGTACATATGATCTGTCAATCAACTGTAAAGTAGAGAGTTGAGAAGAAAATTAATTTCTTAATTAGAACAAATCAGGTAATAAAGTCTATAAATAAAAGTAGTTTTTATAAAGGAAATAAAATTATAATGGCAAAATAAAGGTTTCTAATGCAGTGAAAATTAAAAGTTTGGAGGGGTGGTACAATTAGAAATGATTTGTAACGTATATGCAATTCTTGTTACTGATGGAAAGCTTTATAATCATCAAAAGCAAGATATAATATGCAGTGAAGACTTGAGTTCTATTAATGTCAGAAAAGATGTGGAGAAGTAATCTTCAGCATACTGTTAATACTTTCTAATAATGATCAGAATTGCAACACCAGTTTTCCAAATGTCCTGAACTTTTTTCTGTTAGTTGGGTCAATTTTCCTACATAAGCTGCTGTAAGTGTAATATTAAAAGGTGGATACAAAACTCTGGGTATAATTCTGCATATAAAACTTTTGTTGTTGTGTAAACTTTGACATCTGCAACTGTGCATAATGTGTATATGCAAAATTTTGGCATAAAGATTGTGTAACCAAAAATATGAGCATAAGATTTTCACCACTTCTTTTTTTCCCCCTCCAAATTATCATACATATGCCTAATATATTTTCCTTTTATCTTCCTCCAGGCTTCAGGCTAAATTTGGTTCTGCTTGGCAGATACCAACAAATGTGTGAAAGCAATAGAAACATTGTGTAATAACGACAAAAGAACAAAGCTATTGAAAGTTATCTAGAGCATTCTCCCAGAGAATAAAAGATCTTTAATTAGCAACTATCAGAATATTGCTTTGCTAGAGATCATATACTATGTCTTCAAATGCAGGTCATCATAGAATAATTTTGACATTCAGTGCTAAAATATCTTAATAGATGCTTTTACATTAAAAAAAATGCTCTTCGTAAAAGACAGTTCTAACACAGAAAGAATGAAAAACTCAAAACCCTCTTACAGTTCATTTTTCAATATGATAAAGCTGTGCACTTTCAAAACCAGGACAGAAACAGTATGTAAAAAAATTGAATACAAATAAAATTACTCTTATTCCTCTCTACACAATGTCTAGATTAATGCAGATATTGCTTTCTAAAGGATCTGTAGTAGTGAAAACATTATGATGAAGAAGCATCTCTGTGTTTAATTACTAGTATCTGCTTCAATGAGGTGAATCCATGAGAAAATATAACACCTAATGGTGTCATTAGTATATGGCTGTTGGTTTTGGGGCATCTTGTGTCATTTTCAATTATATGTAGCTGCATTGCAAAGGAGCCTATCAGAATCTGAACTGCATCATGCTTTCAAATTTTATGTCTGCAATATGTGACCTCTGTGTCAGTTGCTTTTGAACCATGTTGTACGCTAAATAAGTGACAATAGCTCAAATTAGGTTTCCTAGATGTAGAATATAAATTTCATTTAAAGGTATTTTTCATTATTCTGAAGTGCTTTACCTCAAGAAGCAGACTAATGCACTCTGGACTCATCCTCTGCACATCCTTTCACTTAGTTTGACCTAAATCAGGTGTAACTGCCAGACAGAAACATCAACGGAGTTCACCAGTATAAGTCAAGGCCACAGCTTGTGTACAAACCTTCACAGGAAATCATTATGCAGATCATTTGTAGATTACACAATCTGGATGTTACAACCATCGAAGAGTTTTAGCATAAAAAGTTTAGGCCTCTATTTTGTTACAATCTGGTATAAAAACTCCACAGTGCAGAAAGCTATAGTTATTTTTTTCTTGTACGTATATATATGCATACATATATATACATACACAGAAGCTAAAGTGTGTTCATGGCTAATCACATTTTGATTTAAGTAAAACAAATTACAAAAGTTACAGGAGTTATGTGTACATAGGTAAAGACTACCATTTGGTCTAGTAAAAATAGTCAATGCTAATTTAGTTTTCCCCTTAGTCACTCCCATTCCCCAAACCATCATTGAAAATCAATGGTCACTGTGTCTAAACGTAATAATCTTACAGTTTACAACTGTACTAATGTCACTAGGCATACAATTATAAATGCATCTCCCTCCAAACAGTATGAACTTTCAGCCATTTCAGTAGGTTGTCTGATTATTGTTTCCCTTTAGTCCTACCTGCAGTGATTTTTTAGCCTCAGAGCTTTTCTTTGGTGCTATGATGCCCCATCCCAGCTAACCTTTAACTGAAGGGCAAAAGAGAGGGCAACAAATGACAAAACCCTCATGATTCAGTGCATGCTACGATAAAAGGTACCTGGCATAGAAGACCTTTGAGAGGGAGGAGGACAGACAGCAGAAGGAAGAAGATAGAAGGAAATGCCATCTCGGGCTTCTAAAACCTTGAAAGGGATGAACACCCTGCTGCTGTCTTTAATAGTTCATAACAACAGCTGTCTTCCACTTGTGAATGACTCCTATGATGTGGCGCTTCCTCATATGACATTCTTCAGTTCCTTCTACCTCTTGTATTGCTTCACGCCTCACTGCACCACAGGAGGCATCATATTGCAAAAAACTCTTCTCTTGTGAAGTGCCTAAGCACCACAGGAATAGCACTTCTCTGTCAGAACGAAAAGAGTCTTCATTACATATTCCAGGTTTGGGATTTCTTTCGTTGTTTCCTTTGTTTCGTTTGGTGGTTTTTTTACCCCTCACCCCAGAAATATATCAGTAACAATGAAAATTATCTGACACCATTTAATAAACTAACATCGTAACAGAACTCAGTTAAATTGTCAGATACATTAAGGTGGTACCTTTCTGCATAATTTAGGTCTAATGTGCTTTTATGTTCGTGAGACTTTTATATACATATATGAGCATATATAGATATCATGTATGATATCTATGATGCTGTATAAATGAAAACTAAAGGTACAGAAATATATGTCTATAAAGTTCTCTATGATTTTCTCTAATGTTTCTAATGCTTTATGTTTAATACTGAAAATACAAATATTATCAATCTAAACACAGTCTTTGGATTATTCTGTTAAGTATCTCACTGGATTCGTGATTTGATACTTGCTTTCTTTACTGTTCATTGAAGGATAATGTAGAAAGTGTCAGACAAAAATACATGAATGAATTTTATGAGCTGAAAAGCTCCAGTGACTACTGAGTAGATATTTTTCGCATTTGGTTAAACAATCAAAAACTGAAGGCTCAGTCCTGCAAATGCTTAGACATATGAAGAATTTTACTCCCATAAGTAGGTCCTGGTGATATTATTAAATTCCTGGAAGTAAAATTACTCATATTGTTCAGCACACACAAATCCAAATATGAGCAATATATTAAGTATTAAAAGAGTTATTTTTGCTATAGATATGCACTTTAATTATACATTCCATTTGACAATAACACATTTAAAAACATGATGTGAAAAAACATTGCTTGGCCTATTTTCTTTTGAGTATGGCTTTTTAAAGACCAAATAAAACAAATATTAAAGGATTATTTCCTTATTAATTATATAAATTATTTTGAAGCCTAAACAATATAATGCCTTAGTAAAAAATCCATTGTTATAAGCTTGCAATTATGAGATGACTGTGTAGGAAAATGTTTATTTTATACTCTTAATTACTATGGTATATTAATTAAACTGAAGAATATAAAGCAGTTTACATTCTGTAAGATAGCACTCAGCTATTTCTAAAGTTTAGAGCAACCATTTTTTTACTGACAGGTTCTGTTGGGGTTGTTTTTTTTCAAAATTGGAGAGACACATCCAAATTTTGAGACTTTTGACAAAGGTTCAATATAAAATTTGATAAGCTGAATGATTTTCTTTTTATTTTAGGAAAAGTTTTATTTTGTTTGTCAGGGAGATTTTTATTTAACAAATTCTAAAACACATTTGACAAATAGTACTTCCCTGGGAAAATGATGTGAGTTGATTTTTATATTGAGCTTGTCCACAAAAAAAAATAAAAAAAGTACTATTTCCAGCTCATTTCATAATACAAAGTTGATGTTTCCTATAATGGTTATAGATATGCCAATAAAAAGATGTTTAATGAAAAGTATTGTAGTATACAATAAAGTCTTACAGAATATTTATTAGTGAAGAAATAAAATACAAAATATTTTAAAGGTCAGATCCTACAATGCTTTGCTGAGCAAAGTGGAAATCAGCAAAGAATGCAGAATTGGAAACCGGCTAATTTATCTCTAATATGAGATGGATATGTGATCTTTGTATTGCATTAGTCACTTAGGCCCAGATACTTAAAGGCATGAAACTTCATCTTAATTTTTTTTTTTAGTAACTGTCATTTAGCCCTTTATTTATTACATGTATGTATTAAATAATTTGAAGTCTAAAGAAGAATTGAAAACTTCTTTGCTAAGCAAAAGTGCACTGATTTCTTTGGGTGTTTTGCCTGGCTAAGGACTGCAAAAAAGGCTTTAGGGAAGATCTAACAGCAAACCTATTAAGCGACCATGAGATCACACACTAATCCTACCCTTAGGATAAAATCTAATCCTATTTTTTTTGACTGAAGTGCTAAATTCCTCCTGGCCTGTCATCAGCACATGCATAATTACTCTTTTCTTGCTTTTACTTGTGCGTGCCTAAAAGCGACAGTGCAATATCAACCTCAATATATTTTATTATAACCTATGTTTATGATGTAATAATGACTTATTTAAAAGTATTAAGAATGCAATACTTTTACAGAAAACACATATAAAAAAAATTGAAAGAATTGGCTGTTAACTTCAGTGATTGTTGTCTGTATCTGTCTGTAGCTTTCTGGAATATTTGTGTCGAATTATTTTTACTTATGTTAAATTCTTGTTGGAGAAGATGCGAGTTTTCTAGCCAAAAATGTATGAAAACATGACACTTGTTCATTCAGCATAGATTTAGTAATTTGTATATTTCAAGGTTCTTATTGTTAGAAAAGGTTGTAAAATACTGTGTTTCTAATAGATGGAAACATTTAGATCTACTAAGCAATTAAGTTCCGAGTGCCTTCCTCTCCATATTTAAAACTATTTGAAAGCTACATCTATGTAACAGATGCATACAATTTGCTCTGAACAATATTTCTCTGAAAACCCCTTTTATGAACTACCTTACAAGCCTTCTGTCCATGGATGACCCAGGTTATTCAATTACACTGTAAACATTTTATCCAGGTACTGTATAAAGAGGAGAATATTATTTAAAAAATTGCATTACATCTGTTTTTCAGTTTGGTTTTGGAGTGGGTCTTTTGTTGGTGGTTTTGTTTTTATTGCTTTGTTTTTCTGTGGTTTTGGCAGATTTAGTCAATATTTATTCAACAAGACTAGAAAGATCCAATAAGACTACTTTTTAATTTATTTGTCCCTGTAATCTCAAAACTTCTTTTTGAACATACAGCATGTGTATTCATCTGATTCAAAGACCTCAGTTGCTACATATTCAACTAGACAGCTTGTTGTGATGGATGGTTATTCTTGGAGCTGCTTATTTATCAGTCCCATCTTAAAGTAGAGACAAACAAAACAGTCCAACAGCTAAGTTTTCCTCTTTCATTTGTTAAATTGTAATAGCTTTTTAAATGCTAAATAACTTATTTCCTCATTCAACAATATAAACGACTGAGAAAAAAAATGCAGTGTGAAAAACAAATATTTGCATTAGTTGTCTTTTTTTTTTTTGCATCTATGCATGCTCCTTAGTGTTTTTGTAGCTGGCAAAATTTTTATATGAAAGGCCCCTATATTAAAAACAAAGAAAAATATCAGAATACATGGTATAATGCTTGTTTTCAACTCACATTTCAAGTATACAAACATCAAATCCTGTCTTTCACATATCACAGCAATCAGCTCAATATGTAAAGTGAACAAATATGGAAATATATGCAAATTACTGATTGCAATATCAGGCTTTCTCAGGTAGACATTAAAAACTAATGAGCAGAAAGATACAAATATTATAGAAGATTTCTAGTATTTCCGTGTTATATTTTTCTGAAATTATTTTAATCATTGTACCAAAACCATGCAAATCTGATCTCCAAAATATGTGTATACAACACATGAATAACGAAAATGGTATCAGTCATTAGATCTACTGAAACTAATGTTCAAATCTTCTGAAAAAATACAAAACCCATGTCTGGATGAAGACTCAAATTTTAACAAAGGCTGTGCTATTAACACTAATATTAATTTGTACCATGTATCCCTCTAAAATCATACTTCCTTTTTAAAGTTTGAAAGCTGTATATGATAATATTCACTTCCGGTCTCAAACCACTGGGAGTATTGCTGTGTAAGTTGAACCGTTTCACATTTCAGTGGCAGAAGTGATGTTTGAATGCAGCTTTTATTAGCTTCTTAAGTGCCCAGTGCTGTTCCCATTGGCAGTGCTCCCATTGACTTCAATCAGGGCAGGAACAGGCCCTAATTTTGTAAGGCACTTTAGGATCCTTTGGGAAGAAAGGTGTTAGAAGAATACACACCATAATTATCAATTAGTTGTCAACAAAGCACTCTCACAAATACCTCCCATGGTCACAGAACATCATATCTTAATTTCAAATTTCAGTTTGCTGTAGCAATTTTAATGCTGCTAATGAATTATTATTTGCCCAGGCTCTGAGACATCATAATTTCCAAATTTGACATGAAGAATTTTGACGCCTGTGTAATGAAAAAAATAAAAAAAGCCAACCAAAATGAATTTTTTCTAGGATTATATAAAATAAGATAGACCAAAATACCTACCTCTCTTCTGACTGTGCTGCCTTAATTATAGCTAAAACATCCCTTAATAATCTCATAAGAAGGGCTGAAAGGCTGTACATATCTAAAAAGGATGCTTACAAATTTAAAATTTAGTAATATTCTAAGTATTAAATACTCTATGTTCTGTATGCTTCTACTTTTCCTCCTCTTCATTTCGATGGTTAAATTAAAATCATTGATTTAACTTCTGGTAACGAACACTTGCTTTCAGAGTCTCTGCCCTGAGAATAACTAACTCCTTCTCAGTATGAATAAACAATTTTGACAATGTTAATCTTTTTGGTATTAAAATGCATAAATAAATATATATTGACCATATTCCCAAATATGAATTCACTAAAAAGGGCTCCTATTTAATCACTGTGGTCATTTAACTTGCTGTAACATAGAGGGGGGAAAGGCCTCTTAGCAACTGTTCACTCACCTCCTAAAAACCCAGTGAGTCCCAAAAATAAACATGACCTGATTTTTCTCAGCTTGAGGAGAAAAACAACAACAACAAAAACAACAATTCTTATTGAAGAGTTTGAATGACAGCTATTTAACATCTTTATACTTCATTCAAATCCTGAAATACCTATTCTAACAAAAAAACCCCAAAACACCCTAAGCCTTGTTTTAGAAGAGAAGACAAAATGAAGACATTCATAACCTGTAAGAACTTATATTCTATATATGGCTTTACAGTTCCAATCTCTGAATAAATAAAAATATTAATTTAACCCTCCGAATACCTTTCTGCCACTCAGCTTAAACATTATGAGGACTAACCTTTTCAAGCCAGCAACATTCAACTGGAAACAAAATACAGGAAAACAAAAATGAAGCATTTCAGAAACTGAACCAGTTTTAGATTTCAAGGTTCTCAGGTGTTTCTGAATATATCAAAATGCTCTCTGATACACACACCTAATTGTATATGGTCTACATGATTAATATTAAAAAATATTCTTTCAAAAGGAAGAAAATACTTTGGTAACAGTAACATTATCCTAATATGTTCAGAAACACACATTTCTCCATCCGACAAATCAGAACTCAAACTAAGGATTGAAGTATGCCTGCACGTGTTAGACATACATTTAAATTCAAACTCCAAACATAAAGGTACGTTACACATAAAATTCTGACTGAATCTGGTGAGACTACTCTTATCAATCAAATTACCCACAGGTGGAAATAGTCAGAGAATCAAAATGTATCTTGGAAATTTTGTCTTCACTGTTGTGTTAAATTGCCTTTCTCTGAGGGTTGTAAAATAATATTGAGTTTTAATGATTAAATGAACATTTGTGAGGCCTTACCTCAACACACAGAGCTGGAGGTAAGGGTACCTAAGTATAAGACAAACGTAAAGAAAAACAGTTTCACTATGTAACTGTAAATTGAAATTACATAGTATTCATCAAGCCAAAGCTGGGAATTTTTGTTATTACACCATAGATGATTACATAGAGCAGTTAGTAATTCTCAAACATTTAAACAGAGTGTGAGGTAAAATTAATACACATCTTAACATGAAAAAATTAAATCTGAGTCCTTTGGACAATTTTTCATAAGATAAATAGTATGAGGACAAATTGATGAGATGGGGTTTTTTTTCCTCCACAGTTAAAGCTCTGATTCTAACCAAATCTAACAAAACTTTTTAGTAATCCAACAACTCCTAAGAAATATTTAATTACAGACAGCATTCAGTATATAAAATATACTGAAAATTATTGAACACATTAATTGTATAAAATTATGTATGGATGAAAAACTATTAACCATCATAAATACATTCAATTATATTTCTAAAAATTGGTGAATTTAGAACCATTATCTTAACTACTTTTTGTTTTTATATAAAAACTTTTCTCAAAAGAGTAGCAACTTCTTATTCTTTAGGAAAAAGTATTCTTAAGGAAGAATTAACATATAAGTTAGTGCAATACGCATTAGTAGACTTCTACAATTTAAAGCTTATTAAGTAATATATTGGACAACAAACCTAATAGATCCTACTATTCAACATATTTTGGTATGTTGCCACTTATTTGCTGGTAGCTATTATCAGTCATGCCAAAAAGGAAAAAACCCAAACATTTCAAATCTGATCAGAAATTGTCAATAATGAGTTCATTTTACCATTTAAATTACTATGAAAAGCTTCAGTATATAAGCGCTATCTAATTATAAGACAGTTCCTCTTTTTAAGACAAGGTATATTTTAAAAAATTATCACCAAGAAAAAATAAAATTTTTAACTGTCTGGTGCTCCAGAATCACATACATATAATTGCATGTTTATGTGAGTAGGTATTTGTGTTACAAGCTTACATGAATGATGCTATAGATAGAACTTTTTACAAAATCCCTACCTAAAACATAATTTCCTTTGACATTGATGAAGATTTTACTTAAGGTTTTACATCAGCTATCAGAGCTACAAAACCAAACACACCTCTTCACTGCCTCACAGTGTAAGAACGGAGAAAGAAGGAGGGGAGAAATGTACACCATGTGATTCTTCTCAGAAAATCAACTGCTATCTAAAAGACTACAATATTTTTCTTTAACAGAAATAAATGCATTGAAGAACAATAGCTTAGACCCCTGCTCTGTACTCAAAAGAAAATAAAAAGCAGCCTTCAAAGCAAAGGCGGGCAGTCTGATTCAGTAATATGTAGGAAAAGAAGAATGACAAGGAAACAGAAAATTAAAACAGAAAACGTGTAACTGTTAACTCCATTTCAAAGAGTTAGAATGTTTTTAAACATTAATGTTATAAACTTTAAGACCCCATCAATATGTAGTGGTTTTAAATCATTCCCATGACCAGTATTGACTACATTGCATGCTATGTTTGGATGGAATAAACAAAAATATCCACCCTTAAAAGACCAAGCATAATTTAATCACTGAAAAAATAAAACAATCTTAAGAAATAGCCAAAGCTGTAACCGATAGACATGTTATTGCCATGTGAGATTTGAAACACCTTTGTAGCAGGGATTTTCCTTATGAATGGTAGGCTAATAAACAGTCTCTAACAGGAAGGGAAAAAAACATAAAGACATTCCGTACTTTCAAAAAACAAAATCAATTGCAGGATTTTCATTCACTTCAAAAACATCAAATACACTGATTAGCCAATTTTTCCTTTGATGCACTTTTCATCATCACTAAAGGAACATATTTATATTTAAGAATAAATGATTCAGCAGAATATTCATTCTTTGAAAGTATGTGGTTCAAGTTCTTTGATGTCAATATAGGCATTTCTTTTAAATTTGCAACTAGAAAAACGGACATATTCTTGAATTTTGAGCTTAATGTGAAGCATATTGTAACCTATACTTTTGGGTTTGCTATAAATTACCAAATAACCACCTAACTGAGTGTGCAGTACTGTATGTATCTACACATAAAATCATGCAACGACATCATTATATCACTTAAAAAAACTTGTATGAACGACTTGAAAAAATTATGTCAAAACTATTTTTAATTGGATTATTAATAAATTTTAGACAAAATTAATGATATATTCGATTCAACTTAGCAAACTGCCAGCCTGAAAATGCTTTTAAAATGTTTAATTTTCCATATTTAAAAAAAAAATTACAATTATAAAATTCTATCATGGCTGAAGAGTACCAATGCTGTGAACAACACTGCTTTAATTTTTAGCAGAAAGCAACTGCCACTGGGACTACCAGCTTTATTACAGCTGAAACTAAAAACCTGATTAGGTCACCTAAGCACAGCATTTAGAAAGAGAACAAAGCTTTGTCATGTAGTAATGACTGCATAATTAAATGCAGCTGTGAATTCAGAATTTTAAAACTAAATTCAGATATCTGATAGTGAGACCTTCGTAAGAACTGTTGTCATACTCATAAATACATTTGGTATATGTCTATTTATCCATTGGACTGGACAAAATAATTGCTACGGTAATGAAGTTACAGCAAAGTCAAGTTCAGGCCAGTTTAGCCAAGTGATAGTACATGAAATGTAAAAGGTAGAGGCTTAAAATACAGGAATATTAATGCCCCTCAGTGCATATTTAGCTAGTTGCAAACTGCATTTGAGCTGAACTTTTGCTTCTAGCAACTCCAACCCCAAATTTAAATGACTATACTATTAAAGTTGAGATGTTTTAGGATTAGACTGACTTTTTGGTGACTATGTGGATATAACATTTATAAGCTACATTACCTATACGAAGAACTTTTGTTTCATTACAAACCTAAATGTTTTCAAAACTCACATGGAAATATTCTTACATCACAGTAAAGACAATGTTAATTAAAGAAATATAGATAAAGTGTATGCATACATATATATTTGCATACTTATATATATGTACACATATACTTCCACACATATACAAACAAACAAATACATATTTCTTTTTTAAAATACAGATGGTAAAAAATACAGATGGTTAAAATAATAATCTACTTTGTAATTAAACAGTTTTCAGAAATTCAAAAACTGTACCAGATTGTCACCTCCCAAGTTTTATTTTAAGAATCTAATTTAGTACTTTAAGCATTTCTGAATAAAGTTGATATGATGTCTCTGACAAAAGCAATCTCATTGTTTGACTGCCTCCTCAAATATAAACATTTTGCCACAGTATTGGTACAAAATTACCAGAAGGTTTTAATAATCTAATGTTCACATATTCAGATATACTGTTGAAATCATGAGAAGAAAATGTTTTATTACACAAATTCTGAACTAGACAAGTATTATTTCAACCTTTTATCTTATCCCACTCTAGACCTTTTTCAAAGGTCACCCAGAACCATGTCATGATATACAATAGTAATCATGTATCCAACCAGAAAAAATAATTTATGTTTGACATGGTCTATAGTTTACTGCAAAATTTAAAAATACTGTAAATATAAGCCTGCAAAATTGAAGTAGAAGTAGTTGCATCTTCCATGGCAAAAACACCACAAAGGTTATAATTTTTATTAACAGGTATTTAAGCTATTTCAAGGTTTTAGGACCATCCACAGAATTAAACAGAGGTATGCTGTCTGTTCATAAAGTCCATCATTCTGAAGAACCACATCTATACATGTGGATTATATGGACTTCCCATATAATCAAGACAATATGGGTCCAAGATAAATTTTACCGTGCTATACTACATCAATGTTCAGTTAATTTGTCAGCAGATTGGAAATAGATGTGATTAATTTTTTAAGTACGTAGCAGAACTACAAAATGTTCATCATTACTGTATTCAAATTTTTCACTTTACAAAAGAGAAATACTAAGAGAATGGCTTATTTCAGTGACAAAAAGCCAAACTCGTAAGAACAAGGTAAATGTTTTGTAACTTCCTTAAGTCAATAGAATCCAGTTTTATACAAGAAGAAGCAAAATGTGGTCCATTAGCTGTAAGTTAAATAGTTAATTTGATAGCCATTTAATTACAAACTTCATTACACTTTACTTCTTTGACTATTCAATTAACTGCCTCTTGTTCCTAGTACCTAAATGTGCCTCTTTTTTTGTGTCGTAACTTTGTTCTGTTCAGTGTTTTAAGAATAAATAATTATTCTAAAGCATAACTGTGCTTAGCATTTCTGGAGTATCATCATACTGCTAGGTACTCTGAAATGTAGCTGAATAATGAACAGGAGAAAAAAACATTGTAAAGACTTATGATATTAGGATAGTATTTACACACAGATGGATAAACACAAATCTGTAAGGCAGTATTGATGAACTGTAAGGAGATATATGTGCCCTCATTTCATCAGAGCATATTGCAAAGCTTCTTAGAAAGGTTGGGGAAAAGAAATAATGTGGCTGCCCCGTTCAGAAGGCTGCTATCCTGCCGCCTTCTCTCACAGAAACACCTCATTCATCTACTCCTCCATCCTCTTGTCACTACTTAGCTTGAGGTTCTACATTTTCCAGAGTTAAGTGGATGCTGCAGAAAGGAGGTACAAGTTCCCTACAATGAAATAATCAATAGAAATGTGAAGAGTGTTTGAAGGTTGACAGCTATGGAATTGTGTCTGCCATTCACTCTCGCTTCTCTCCCCATTTTTCTTGTTTAATGCCAGTAGTATCAGTCGTGTTCTCAGTTCTGCATAAGACAGTAAAAGACTTCAGCCTCCCTCTCTGGTTTGGAGAGGCTGCATTTAAGTATGCCAGTCTTTAACCAAATGAAAGGCTATTCAGGTTCCCTGGAGACACTGAGCAATATAAAGAACCTGCCCTCTAAAAATGAAGGAGCTCCTGTTTACCCTGTCCTTCAGGATACAGTGCTTTAATGGACTCTGCCCCCTGAGAGGGAACCATATGCATTAAACAGACTCTCAAGTTTCTGTAAGAAACAACATGCTGGTCAGACATTTTAGCTCCAGCTAAATAGAGGTCTAAAGAACCTACAGAAGCAGGATCTTGCCTTCATATTTTCAAACAACCACAATTAGTTATTCTTGCCTTTCCAGATATATTTTCTAAAATGTGTTTACCATGGGTCATAAGCTCATTTTTATGATATTTTACCATTTTCCATATTAGTTTAATAATGAACTTATTATGTGATAAAGGTACCACTGCATGTTTCCTAAAAAGAATACTCTTAAGATATAAACTTTATAAAAACACTAAAACACAGGAAAATTCAGAAACTAAATACTGCAATATACAGAATCAATTGAACATGTTTTCACAACATTAAGTAGATGGTAGATATAAAAAAAAAAGTAAAAATTTGGGGTTTAGAACTACAGAAGTGGAAGATGCATTTATGTCAGACTTTTAATACATAACATCTGGTGCTTAAAGAAGTGTGTAAGAATGTCTAGGAATTACAGGGTATATCTTCTGGGATTAAGTAGTTGAAGGAGAGGAGAGGGGAAGGATGGGAGGGGAAGGGGGAACGGAAAGGAGAAATGGGAAAGGGAAGGGGAAAGGGAAGAAGAAGGTGAAAGGGGAAGGGAAAATGGGAAGAAGAAATGGGAAGGGGAAATGGGAAGGGTAAAAGGGGAAAGGAGAAAGGAAAGGGAAAGGAGAGGGAAAAGGAAAGGGAAAGGGAAAGGGAAAGGGAAAGGGAAAGGGAAAGGGAAAGGGAAAGGGAAAGGGAAAGGGA
>JAWMRA010000001.1:71335431-71360621 GCA_035584735.1 Pseudotriccus pelzelni | reverse complement strand
CGGTGCGGTGCGGTGCGGTGCGGGGCCGCCGCCGCTGAGCGCGGGGGGGCGGTGCGAGGGAGGGGAGCGAGGGCGGGGCGGCGGCCCTGGGGGTGCGCGGTCCGGGCGGGCGTCCCCGAGTGACGGCGCGGTGGCAGCGGCAGCCGGCGGTGCCGTGGGGCGCCGCGCCCCCCGCCCGCACGGGCACGCACGGCGCGGGCACACGCAGCACACACGGATGCCGATACGAGCGCCGCGTCCGCCCCGCCACACCCCCGCACTTTCCCCAGCGCGGGCCAACTTTCCCGGCGCTCCGCCGCCGCGGACACCGCCCCCACTGCCTTCCGCCCCCTGGGGCGGTGGTCCACAGCCAAGTCCCTGCTCTCCTCGCAGCGCTCGCTGGCCGGGGCCGGAACGGAGCGGAGCTGCGAAGGAGGAGGGGGGGGGGGTAGTTGGGCAGCGGGAGCCGGGGGCCCGGCCGTGGGCGCTCGCTGTGCGGGAGCCTGCGCTGCGTTCGCGGAGACCGCGCGGAATTGGGTGGTGGCGGTGAAACGAAGCGACGGGTTTCGCCACGCGCATCCTCCGAAACCGGGGACGCGCGCGCGTGTCGGGGCCGTTCAGGCTGTGTTTTCGCCCCCGCCCACCCCGGCCGCGGGGCGCGGAGGGGGCCGGGGCTCGGGTGCACCCGCAGCAAACTAAGCGACTGTGCGGCCGCCCCGCACCCCGCCGGGACCGCTCCCCGCGGCCGCGCTCCGGGCGGGCGCGGGCAGCAGCCCCGGCGCGGTGCGGCGCCTCCCGCCGCCGCCAGGTGGCAGCGCAGGGCGGCGGATGGGCCGCGCGGGGCCGCCCCGCGGAACGCGGCGTCGTGGGCGCCGCGCTCCCCTTGTTGCCGGTGGGATCACCGGCGTTATCCGGGTGTGCTGTGGACCACGGAGGGTAGTACTGCCTGGCTAGCAGTCCTGATGGTTTTTTTCGGGTTAGATTTCGGTTTTTCCGCCAAATTGCGTGTTTGGCCAATTTAAAAAAAGGAAAAAAGAAAAAAATAATTTAATTGCATACGGTCGAAGATGTGCACATGGTCGCATTTGCGTATTCATTACTGCTGTGGGCTTTGTAGATTGTACTATGTAAGTCGAATAAGGGTTATGTATACAGGAACACATGGAATGCATCTCATGTGCACAGCACAGAGGGTGGAATCGAGCTTGGACTCAAAGGTAATGCTAGATGTGGTTGTGCCTTCATGGATTTGATTGTGTGAGTCCAGACACTGAACAATGTTCTGTATAAGGTGTGTGATTTCAATACATGTATATCTTCAGCAGATCTCTCTTAACTCATATCTTAACATCTTAACATGCCAAACCCAGAGATGATTGTAAAGAATCATCTTTTTCTTAATGCTCAGCCTTCCCCAAAAGGTGTATTTTTCTTCTTTGCAAACATAAAAGGAGTGTGACTCAAATCCTCTTTCCCTAGGCCTGAAATAAGCAAGATCTTGTGTTTGAATGGAAGACAATTTTTTTTAAATGGACCAGGTAATTTTCCTGACCTTGTAGAAGCTTTTGGAAATCTTCTCAGTGGGACAAAGTACTTACTTAAATTCTTAAAGGATCACTGACATCCCCGTTTTGATACAAACCCAGTTAATTTAGTGGAAGGTTTTGAATGGCTTTAGAGTGAGTTCCAAGGTGCTACTTTTAGTCAGGGAAAAAATACCAAACCACACAAGGTACTTTTCCTTCCCCCTTATATGTACTCTCTTAAGTTTTTCTAATATTCAACATGGAATTTACAGTAGTGGAAAAGAAAGAATTCACAAGTAGTAAACAGAGATGTCTAACAGGAGTTTCTTATGGCCTCACTATTTTTGAAAAACATCTTTGTTTTGAATTAATAATTCTGCATTTTGAATATATGGGGGTTTATGCATATATATGCTTGCATTTTTTAGGTTTGTCATATTTATAGCATCTGCCTGTGTTTCTGTGCTATTTTTCTCTCTGACACACAAAACTAGACTCATATAAATACTTTTTTATTAATAACAGAGATATTTTAAATAACCCTGTCAGCTAGGCTGAGCTTAACTCTTTCCATGAAACTGTTCTGGAGAACTTGTCGTTTCATGATACCAAAATCATGTTAAAAGCTATCATGTAAAAGTCAATATTGGAGACATATTTAATTTTAATTGTTCTGATCCTGTACTAATTGGATATTAAAATGCATAATAAATAGAAAATCTGATCTAATGAAATCTTACTTGTGAGTTGTTAGACTGCTAGGTTGTTTTAATAGCTTGCATGTGATTTAAATATTATTATTATTATTATTATTTTATTATTAGTGTAGAACTATCATGCTGTTGTTCCATCCATTCTTTTTCTGATTAACAGTATATTTTTAGTAATAGACCTTAAAGTTCTGTAGAGTTTTTTAGAATATTTATTTCAATATGTATGACTAGCATGAGAGAACACAGCTCTATATTGCGTACTAGAATCAGAATTAGACTCCGTTTGAATGGAGTCTAATTCGAATGGAGTCTGCATAGTCCAAAAGTATTTCTGACAGTGAAAAGTGACATCTGAATGTTGAACTGGAACTGTCACTGTAAACCGAAGCACACAAAGATCAAACAATAAATGCTGCTAAATCTATGAGAAATAAAGATGCTTTTATTATTATAGCGCTGCCTCTTGCTAATTTATCCTTATCTACATTTCTTTAAACTGGGAAATCCTAAAAGCCTTTAAACTGAAATACTCGTGAGGAAAGTTGGAAATAACTCATATAACTCTCACATGGAATAAAAATAGAGGGACCTGAGTGAAGATGGAACAAGAGAAAAGCTAGATAAATACAAGGATATGGGGCATACTTGCATTACATGTATAACAACTTGTAAGTCTACAGATCTACCCGTTTTCTATAGTACTTCAGTTGATGACAGTGGCAGGAACAGTTGATCTAGCACGGGAGCCCAGATATGGGAAAACAGGAATATGGAGGTTCCAAAGTCATTAAGTGAAATATACTGGAAGAGAAGGATGGACACTCTTTGTTTAGTTCATGCACTAAAACAAGGAGTGAAGACTGTTAAACAACAGTGCAATAAAAATGTTAAATTTGAGGGTGAAGATGAGATAGTGTCCATTTGAATGAAAATCAGTGAGCAAAGGATAGGAAAAATGCTTAATAGGGATACAATTTATTGTGAATCTGCTGGTACAAATTTGATCTGGATAATAGTGCCTACAAGTAACGGGGGGAGATAAAATCAAACATTGAGACTGTGTGATCATGTAAATCTGTGTGATTTCTCATGGGTAACTATCAGCAAAAAGTTCAACTGGTGATGCTGGGGATGATGAGATTTTGAACATTATAGAAGATAGCTTCTTTTATGGAACACAAGACACTGAGCAAAAAAGAGGCAAGGATAACTTAGACTAAATCTTAGTAAATGATAGGATCTACAGGAAAAAGTGATAGAAAATCATCTTAGATGTGATGGTTTTGAGCTTTTCTACTTCATGTGAAGTTGTGAGATTGAAGAATGTGAAGGATCTGTAACAGTAGTCCAGTGTTTCAGAACGGCAAGTAAAAGCAAAAAATTCTAGTGAGGCGTACTGGAAGTAGATTCAGATAACACAGATATTACTGTATGAGAAAAAAAAAAAAAACAAACAACGAAACTAATGTTATTGAATGTGTATGCTGGAGAAGAGGGAAAGAAACAAAATCCCTAAACAGGGATGAAAAAGAATTCCCAGAAGGTAGCAACCTTAAGCAAGTTATTAAGAGTAAGCATGAAACCTAAAAAGAATGAAAAAGAGATACTGATTAGCAAGAAAAAAATCTGCATCAATAATTTGAAACTGTAAAACCAAGCTGAGAATGGTCAGAAATCTTGTTAAACCAAAGCTTGCACAGAAGCCTGAAGCATAATAAAAACTTCTTAAGTAAAATGAGAAGTGGGATGGATGATAAAGGATGATGTAGACATTAAGAATAAAGTGGACCTGGACTAAATAGATACTGGAAATTTGCCTCTGTTTCTGGTAAGAATATATGTAAATTTTTATATATAAAGAGAAATCACATCATCAGTATATCTGGTCCTGCATGGCACAAGCGTTTGGTCCAGCAGTTTTCTGTCCTAAAGTACTGAAAGGAGCAACACATGAAATTCAAGTCCAAAAGTAAGCAAGTAAAAAATTTTGGAGAGGCTTAGGAAAGGGTACAGTACATAATCTTGAGAGGGGAGTTATTTGAATGGGTGGAAGTCTTTAGCGGATTTTGTTGGTGGCCAGTTTTTAGCCCAGTCCCTTGTAATACACTTAGCGCTGATTGCAGGGTATAAGGTAAGTGCATCTGGACAGAGTTTGTAGACCACACAAAATTAATGTTTTTTCTGAGAAACAGATGTGTTGAGGTACATCATGGAATCATGGAATCACATTGAGGTTGGAAAAGCCTGCAAGACCATCAAGTCCAACTGTACCCCAGCACCACCAAGGCCACCAGTAAACACGTTTCCCCAGGTGCCACATCCATATGGCTGTTAAATCCCTCCAGGGGTGGAGACTCCACCCCTGCCAGGGCTGGATTACCCTTTCAGTGAAGGAATATTCCCAATATTCAACCTAAACCTCCCTTTGTGTCAATATATATACACTATATAAATATTTGCAAATGTAGTCTTACTGTTTGTATTTGAACTTGTCAATATTTCTAAATTTAATTCACGTGCTTTTTTTTTTTTTTTTTGTGTTGTCCTAAGCTGATAGAGATGGTGTGAAATTGAATAATGTAATCTACAAACTCAGGAATGAAAACCTGTGCTATAAACTGGGAAGATCCAGGTTTATGCAAAATTCTAAAAAATTGAAGGTATTAATCAATCAGAAAGTGGCTATAGGTTGCCATTATAAATGAAGAACTTATATAAAGGGAAAAGAGAAATGTGATTCTATGATGTATTAGACAGGATGTTCTAATGGATAGGGAAGCATTATTAGTATTGTAAAGGATGTGCTTTTCAGGAGTTCCTGTTGTATTATGCATGGTTTTAGTAATACATTCAAAGAAAATAAAATGAAATTTAAAGATCAGAAAGAAACTGGTAATTAGGGCATAGAAAATATGGCTATGGAAGAGAGTTAAAAAAAAAGGCATACAAAGCCAAATAGATATTGAAAGGACATGTGAGTCCTTACAAATGCATTTTTAGTTAAATGCTAAAAAAGGCAAAAAGTATTTAAACTGAAGAGTGATGTTGGCATGCCATCAAATACTTATATATTGATTACAAAGCCTAGGAATGTGGAGAAATTTACTGACTGACTGAGACTGGAAAGGTCTTCCAGGTAGGTAATCAGGCCAATAAGGTTTTTTAAAATAGAACTTGAAAAGCTTACAAAAAAATTGTGTAATTGAATGGGACAGTTCCTGTTAGAAAAGAGACATTTGTGGCAAGTTGGAAAAGAAAGGGCTTTTTTGAAGAAGATGGAATATGTTTTTTCTACATTTATACCGTATCTCTCCTCTGCCTCAGGGCTTACTGCAGGCTCTAAGGTCAGGTAGGATGTTTTCTCCCTTTATTGTATAATTTAGATTCTGAGTTATGTTAATTTCTTTCCCTTTTGTTCTTCTTTGTAAAGTGGGACATGTTTTAAGTCCTAGACAATTCTGCAGAGAATTTCTAACATATTTCCTCCTATTGTGGTGGTCTCCACAGACCACTGATGGTGCCCTTTTCCCCCTTCTTCCTCCTTTTTTTCTTCTTCTCCACAAAAGATTAGAGGTTTGACTTTCGGTCTTTGGTGCAAAATGAAAGGTTTTGAGTCAGTGGGTAGTACTACACAGAATAAAAGTTCTGTAGATATCTGTCTGTGGTTTTTTTCCTTTTCTTTGTCTCAACTAAATATCTAGTATATTCTAACCCTGAACTGTGAGAATGTAGAAATTTAGATAGTCCCTTCCAGCAATATGTTTCTATTACTACTTATGAAAATCATATTCAGCTCTGTTCCATTATCTCAAAAATACTAGCTAAACTTTCAGCATTTTCAATAGGACATGGCATGGATTAAGTATCATATAGGAAAAAATCTCTCTGAGATTTCCTAAACTGTTCTGTCATTATACATTAGTTCTGACTTTTCATTTTTCCTATCTCCTTGCTATACTTAGGATTATCAAATAATTAAAATTATTTCATGTCAAATATGTCTAATATTAGGTATCTGAATCTATCCATAATAACTGAAATAAAAGGATTCTGATTTCATGTGGCTCTGAACGCTTCGACTGGGGTAGCTTCTTAGGTTTTCTGATGGAAGTTGTAAGACAGGAATTATACAGAGTTTAATTCATATTTTTACATACAGGAGTAACCTTAAAGTACAAATGTGTTAGGTTATTCTTCTTTTCTTTTTGCTTTATTTTTTTTTTTACAGTAAAGAAAAGAGATCTAACAGGAGAAACTCAGAGAATTACCAGGAGTTTTCTAACTTAATGGTTAAAAAATTCAATAGAAGGAGGGGGCTTAAAATTTTGATACCACATTAGTTATTAGAAATTTGAATATGATCAGTATACTATGCCTCGAACACGGAGACTGACCTATCATCTCATTACTGTTCACTTTGGGGAAGTTAAGCATCTCATGAGAGAAAACAAGCAGGGGAAGTCAGAAATTGAAAATCAGGGATTATGTATAATTAGACTTCCAAGTGACTCAGTAGTAACAGCACTAATGTAATTCCTAATGTCTATGAAAAAAATTGCTGCAAGAAATACAGCGAGGAATGTTGATCCTCGAGGCACATGAATGTACTCAGCAAGAACTTTGGCAGTCGTAATGGTTTCTGAAAACTGGATCTAGACTTTCTAATAGGTAGGAACTTATATGTACATATCTCTATAATTTTTAGACTTAACCCTGTGTGATTATAAGTGCATATAGGTGCTTAGCTTTATGTTTTATAATTTTAATATATAATTAAATAATTTATATTTTCCTCTGAGAATAATCTGTTGTTTTACTGTTTTGTTGGTTTGGTTTTTTAACTTACTTGCATACACAGTAATTGATAAAATAGAACAGTCCTTAATCTTATTTTTTCAAAAAAGACCAAAGCCAGTCTTATGGATTTCTACATTGCATGTTTGAACATATATTTACACAATATAATACATCAGTTTCACATATTCATAAACTCACTGGATAGCATATAACAGGCTGGTTATTAATGAGAAGGTTTTTATTTAAAATAAATATGAAACTTCATTTGCAGAGTGATAAGCAAAAATCAATCTATTATTTTACCATTCTACCTAATAGGCATTATAGCTGTGTTATGTTGTATTAAAAGGAAGTGAAGAATGTTCTGTTTTGTATTTTTAAGTGGGCTCACTCCAGTAAAAGTGCAAAAGCCTCAATATGAACTGAAGTCGTGTGTTTTGGCTACTCAGCATGACCTGGATTTCATACCAGTGGTGGCTCCTCCAGGTCTTCCGACTGGGGAGTTTTCATCAGTTTCTGCCACTAGGTGTCCCTAGATGCCCCTGTGTGCAGGAAAATGCCTGATGGAAACATTAACTAAGAGAGGAGAAGGGGAGAGATTGAGCGGAAGGAGTAGAAAACATGATAGTAAACGTCCTTCGTGTTTTTTGAGTTCGGTTTGGCAACTATCTGGCACGTTACTGAGGAGGAAATATGAATAGATTCCTGGTTGTGCAGTTAGATTTCAAAACAAACTTTTTAAAAAGTGGATAATAATATGCTCTTAGATATTACATAGTCTTTGATACTATGCAGTCTTTTTGATATTATGTAGTTATATATGTGTATATAAAATGGGAAAAATCTTCTAAAACATGTCATTTTAGCTGCATATTTGGTAAATTTATTGTAATTTTAAAATTATTTATACAATTTGGTGAAAAAATGGATTTTCAGATAGTAAACCCTTTCAATTAATTATATATGTCTAAGAGTCATTAAGAAACGTGAGCCATGAATAGCTTCTCTAGAACATCTTGATAAATGGGATGTTTCACAAATTAAGAGCCTTTGATAGATTGTACAGCCCTCTAACCCTTACAAATTAATGTTTAAATAGATCACTAGTAATGGAAAATAATTTGTTTTAGACCACAATTCTTTTCATAATCAAGTGGTTATTAGATGTTATGCAAACATTCTTCTAGTGGGACATTTGTTTAATCAAAGTCAGCAGCCATTATGACATGAGAGCTTTTAATAATAATAATGATAATAAAATAAAAATGCAGAGATATGAAGATATGGTTGTTCAGGTGTAATAAGCAAGATACTTGAACAGACACTTCAGAGTATTAAATAATTATTTCCTCTGATATCAAAAGGCTGCATGTACACTGACAGCTGGATTATACTAATATTGTCTGGAAAGAGTTCTTGAGTAGTGCCTTCTCTTTTTCAAAATACACACCTTTAATTAAAAAACAAGCAACCAAACAAACAAGCTTTCATCCTTCTCAATACCATTCAAAACATGATTAGAGAAGAGCTACTTTTCTGAACCTGTAATTCCAAGCTTACTTGTTTTCAACTTGTAGAGAAAAATAGCTCTCTTTTGGAGAGTCATGGTCTTGGTTTAAAATTTGAGCCCATGGTCTACTAAGCCAAGGATGAGAGAGTTAAAAGTCGATTGCACTGAAAATGTATAAATTGATAATACATTCATCACTCTTCATCAGCCTTGTCTGCTTCATGTTACTGGTTCTTCTTTGGAAGTAAATTGACTGAAAGTCAAAGCGAAAGCAGCCTGTATCAAAACAGATATGATATTCCATTATTTGTTTTGGATTTTAAGTTAAATTGAGTTGGATTTAAGTATATTTCCTCAGTTGATAAGACTGAGTTTTTGTAGACCAAAAAAACTGTGAGACGAATTTATTAAAAAAGTGCAAGTCTGTCTTTAAAGATATTGGGATAGGTTCCCATAGTCTTTGAACCACAGGATGGAATCAGGCCAGTTTTAGTATCTGCTGCTTAGAGTTATCTATTACTTAGAATTCTATAGGAAATGAAAGGAGGAGGACTGGTGCTGTATTGTTCAATATGAAGAAGCAGAACATCTTTTGTGACCAAAGGATATTGAACATTGTGATAGACAGGTGGAATACACAAATAAAAAAATCTGTTTTATAACAGTGAAATAAATGAGTAATACAAGAGTTTAATTGGTTTATCAGTGAAGTTATGAGTTTAAGTGAAAAATGGCAGTGATATATGTCATAAAAGCTTCTATATTTCATATATTACCTATATAAAGTATACAGATATCTTGCAAGACACTAAAGGCATAATACATTAAATAAATAAAAAAACAAAGTCATCATAACTATACGATATTATGAGTTAAGAAAATCAAAATGTTCTGCAAGCACTTTTCGTATAATACAAACAATACAAGTTATAATACAGCAAGACCTTTTCACCCCTCCTGTTGAACAGCAATATAGAGTTACAAACTTCAGAGGAAAAAATGCTTATGAGCAGCGTATTTCTGCATAGAAGTTGTATGAAAGTTATATCTTAATGTAGTTTCAGCCCTAGTTTTCTATATGTATCCCTGTGGAATATAAACATCCTACAAAGCTTAAGTAGAAAGCCACATGGGATTTTACTATTTGTATTGCTATTATTGTGATACCGAGTAGTTGCAAATGGGATTATCCATTAAAAATATCTAATCACATAGTATCAATTCGTGTCACCTTACTACACCTATGATTTAGAGAAAAAAATTTGGAGTGAGAGTGTCAGTCCTATTGAAAACCAGTGGTAACTGAATAGTGGGAAATTATGTAACTGTACCTTACTACCTTTGCTACCTGTAGATTTGAAGCCACAGCAGTAAAAGCAGATAAAAGAAAAGTGAGAGGAAATATCCAAAGTTTTCATTTCAGGAATGGAAGCAGAATGAGGTCAGTTAACTGAAATGTTGCATATGGAATATCGAATACTTTATTAAATTAATTCAGAGCTCGCTTTCCAATATCTCATCTAGAAAATGAATCTGACTCCTAATACAGTAAAAAGTTGGAAATATTTAATGTCCTTTTATGTCTTTCTTCAATCTATTTTTTTAATGCAAATGTATTGCTGAAATGGATGGCAACAGAGAATTTTAGAAAATAAAAATATCAGTACCTAAATCATGAGGTCTGCCTTGCCTAAGTTGAACTTTAGCATTTTGAAGCCTATATAGGTTCTGAAAGCTTCAAGATTTGTTAAGAATCTTTCTTTACAAAATGTTACCTATTTCTCAAATGCATCTATGCTGTACTAAGTTAAATTAATTCTTTCCACTTGAGCGATTTCCCAGCTATTGTAGGAAAAGCAAGGAATATTTTACATAGCTTTATAAAATGAAACATACCTTTTAATGTCAAATGGGTACCATGTTTTCAAATAGTCTTACTAGGCAACCATGCATGTCCTATAGACAGTGATGCGAGATGGGCATCTCTCAAGGATTATTCTAATTACGTGACCTAAAGTCTTCTCTAAATATGTGTCCCCCTCTACTGATCACTGTGACATAATGCATTTAGCTTAGTGCCTGACCTGTTGCCTAAAATCAAGTGGGCTTCATACATACTTGGAGAATGATCAGTCGATGTATAAAACCAGAGATTCCTAAATATAGCTGTAAAGAGATAAAAATATATTTAGACTTTATGTCATCTCTGGACTTACTGACTTAGGTTTGGCTTTTTGGGAAACGTAGCGGTACTAATCATGATGTGGATATTGTGTCAAAATTCAGACTTGCACTAGCAGAAGCAGTTTTAAAAAGTTAATATTACAGGAAACACCCTGAATTCTCTTTCAAAAATAATTTTGTTGCTAGCAAGTGCACTTGAAAATTTCTGTGTAAGCAAGTTTATGTAGTTATATCTGTAATAATATGTATTTCCCATTTGTTCTTCTGATAAATTGATATGGATGAATATATGTATTATGGAACAGCTGTTTGGATTAATGATGTGATAGCAGATAGACAGAAGTAGGGTTTTTTTGTTTATTCCCTTTTTGCTGTTATGAATTGATTAAAATCTTGTGTAGATGCCATAATAAGAAATCAATTTCCTTGCTTAATACTTATGTTTTCTTATAATAGAAATTACTATATGTTCAACAAATTATGTTTAATGAAAAGAGCTTTCTATTAATTTGTATTTTTATTTTCTTTCATTACATATTCCATTGTTCTTAATAATATTTTAAACCTTCTTTTTTTTGTTTGTATACAGTTAATAAAGCTCAATTGTTAACCATCATATCCAAGATAAAATGGAATAAGTGTTACACCGAAGGGAAAGTACAAAAAAAAAAAAGCCAGAAAAATACTGCCATCACTTGGCAATGAAACCTGCAGATTTGACAGGATATCCAGAACAATAACTGCCATGTGATTTATCAGTACTGACTGCTGACTACCATAGTTTAATTTGTTACACTAACACACAAAATCCTACTGTAAAACATAGATTTTTTTTTCCTAATTTCTGCTTTTGACAAAACCTGATTTAATTGTCTTGCGTGTCCCTTGTGTCATCTTCATTCCAAATTCTTAGCTGGTTGATTTCAGTACAATCATAAAAACCCTTCTGACCCTTCTAGGTATGAGAAGTTTGCAATCTATAGTCATGCTGCTGCTTACAGCATATTTTTTCAAATAGAGTGTATTTTTAAATGAAAAAAATATATTACCCAAGTAGAGTACAAAGTAATAAATGTTCTCACCTTGCAAAAAAAACCTTTGGTGTCATGGATTCATATTGCTTTAACATGTAGTTGTTGAAGAGTAAATTAATAATCTCTTATGCTTATTTAGCACATACAATTTTGATGTGCCTTCATCTCCTTTTGATTTCTGTTTCTAATTCTTATTGAATTGCAGCTATGATTTCTAGAATTTTACTGGTACTTTCAGATTTTGATGAATGACCTATTACTACAATTTTTTCCCTTATAAAATTTCTCTTTATTTTATTGCAGAGTTTTCTAACTTGCATAAATCTTGCTTTATTTTGGATGAAATTCTGACATTAAGGTACCATTTCACTTCAGTGATTCTATTAGTCCTGAAAAATAGAGCCTAAGTATCAAAATCTGTGAGCAAGAGACTTAACCTTTCTTTTTGTTACTTCTCCATCAAAATTTATTATTTTTACTCTCTCAACATACCTGTAGTAGACATAGGGTGGCATTCACCCCATTTCTCAAATCTTGTCCATGATGCATATATGAAGGTTAAGATTTAGGCCTAAATGACCCATAGGTCCCTCACTCACAGTTTTGTTCCCCTTTCTGAGTTCTACCTTGCAGAACATGGTATCAGTGGGTGGTAAAACCAGTAATAAGAACTTTTCAACTGTTCCAAGATAATTTTCTTTTACAAATTATTTAATATACAATTTTATTTTTCCTTTTGCAAGTAGGAATAAGATTTGCATGCCTGAAATATAGGCATAAGAAATAGCTCTGGGAATGTCATAGTTTTTCTTCATCCTTTGCATGCCCAAAGAATTTGTCTATTGCCTTGAACACTCTTCTACTGTGGATAGAATTCCTTCAGTTGTTTTCATGAATGAAACTGTTAATTCAAGCTGCTAATTTACAGTGTGCCAAAGCTTTAAAGAGTGTTTGCTTAGAATCTGACATATACATTAGATAAAATAGCACCTGGGAAAATGCAACATGTGGTGTTTATTATTGCCATTGTTGTTTATTCTCTTTTATTACATAAATTTTGTTTAAGTTCTGTAAAAGTTTGTTGAGAACAACAAACTTCAAAGTTAAAACTTCAGTCAACTCGTACATTAATTAATATCTTGAGTTCAACCTGTGGATAAGTTCAGGGACTTGCATACTAAAAGGAGGCTGAGGTGGATTTCAGGTATATCGGAATATAACTAGGAACAGTTCTTCTCAGAAGAGCCTTCTGTGACACCTAAACCTAAAGAGGCAAGAAATCCTCCCATGGGAGATGAACTGTTCTTACTGGAAAAATTCAAGCACAGCAAATAGGTACTGGAGCATGCTTTAATGGAGGCTCTAGGCTGTCTCTGTACTTAATGGTAAACAGGTGTTAAAAGCCCCTTTAGAACTGAATCATCCTCCCAAGAAAGCTGTTTCTTCCAGTTGACTATGTCCCTTTGTCCCTGAGGGAAAGTAAGGATCTAAGATAATTTAAAGACTCGTTTAAGTGCTGGAAGCTAGATAGAAGAAACTCAAGTTCAAGAATCTATTTTTGGCTTTGCCAGAACTCACTAAAAATGGCTAAGTATCCATGCTGCTAACCTCAGTTCTGGAAAGTAAGAGCAGCAGTTTACATGAAAGTTCTGCATTATTATGTTATGTTCTTTAAAGGTTAGTAACGAGAAAATTGAGCTTGAGGTTGTGTCTGTGGGAAGTCTTTAATCATAAACCAGATGAATTAACAAATCCTAGGGACAAAAGATTCTGAGACAGACAAAAATTGTGTTTGGCTGAGTCAGACTGCTAATGGAAATTTTTATTACTAACCCATATCAAAATGTTCCATGATATGTTATGATTCAGTACAAGTCTGTTTAAGAGTTAATTAGCCTTACATTACTCCTTCGCATCTCCCAAAGGAAAAACAATGCACACGAGAAATTCACATTTGGTTGCAGAGATGTTTTAAGTTTTACTCTCAAGTTCCAATCTCACCATTGCTCTGCTGAAGTCTTCCCCAGTGCTGGTTTTGATACTGACTTTTCTACAGTCGATTTAGTTTTGGAACATGGAGAATCGGAAACCATCTCTTGTCAAATACTTAACTCTTTAGCATGAGTGACATGTTTACTTGCATGTATTACCTACAGCCTGATATATACCACAGAGAGGTCTTGTAAAAGGTCTTCTGTTGTCAAGTTCTTCAACATAGATGCTCCAACAGGAAAGTAATAGCTTATACCAATTCAGAGAGTGAGGAATCTCCTCTTGACAGCCTTAACATTATGACTCATCACATCTACTTGGTCCTGATCTCAACCCTCAACAACCTAACCGTATAATGACACTTACAGTGATACTGAGGATGTTGGGAACACCTAATGTAAGGTTAGCTCTAGTCTACTTTTGTCAGGTATAAAACTTATTTTTGAAAAGCCATTAAAAACAACTGCCATATGAAGACACTGGCTTTAGTATTGGCTCACAGCATGTTCAGTCTAAATGTTTTAAACTAATATCAAGGTGCTTTTGCCTAGAGAAGTCTGTGGCTTTTTTGGTGCTTATAACATTTTGAAAGCTGCTGAATGGGATTTTACTTTGTTTCTTGTAATTCTGTTGTTGCTAGTATGGGCATTGTTTTGGTTTCTTTATAACACATCTAATATGACTTGATTCTACCATAAATCTATATTTAATCTATTAGATAAAACATATTTTCTATGCTTAAATTAATATCTTGGGTTTTATCTTTTTTTTCGGCTTTGTGTGTGTTTTTCCCAAACTCTGTGTTTCTGCATTCTACTGTAATTTGATACCAAATTACTGGTTTTACAGACCATTAAAAGCAGAGTCACAAATATGTCATTCCAGGAATATTCCAGGAAGAGTATACCCCTCATAGCATGCTATTTTATTGTGAAATGTGGTGAGACTACTCCTTTCATACAGAAGTTCAGTGATAAGGAATTTCAACCAAGGAACTTGATAACACAAGTTTAAGAGTCTCTTCAAATTCACAGGTTTCAAAATCACTTCCTCTTGGTCAGAGGAAGCACTGAGTGTAGCAGCCTAGGCTTTTATATTTTATAAAACCAATTATGGATCTAAACATTTAATATATTTGCTCTGTTTAATTTTGGCTTGTTTTCACAGACTTTTTTTCATTTATAATAGTCAGTTAATAAACTTTCAAGTGATCTGAGCAGCATTAGCCTGAAAATCCACTCCAGGAATGCCTTTTCAGTCACTGAGTGTTTGTAATATTTGATTTAATTATATAGTAGTTCAGCCTGACCTTTTCAAACTCTAAACAAACAAGAGCAGGGTTACTTTTTCAATGATTTAAATTAACCAACATAAAAAGAGCTGTATGAAATTGTAATGCATGTCATAGTGTTATGAATGTTGGCTGGATCCTTTATGGACTGACAACACTGATAAAAAAAGTTAAGAGTTTCTTTTGGTGACATTTTACCAAAAATGTGAAATTACTCAATAACTGAAGGCCAATGCTTGCAGTTATATCTTCAAGTTAAAAAATACATTTGTAAAGAATGCAGAGTTTGCAAAGATCTGGAGAAGATAACTTTACAATCAAGAGGAAACTGCTCTTCAATTCTATTAGAATAGAACGTCCAGATATTATTTTCTTTCCTTATACTCCACATGCCTATCTTACATTTTCAGTGGAGAATAAGTGATCATAATTACTAAACTCTTGAATATTCTCATGTAAATAGAAAGCAGTTCCAGATACTCTGAAGCTTAATGTGAAGGGAACTTTGAGATCCGATGAATTCTACTGTGTGGCATTTTATATTTTCAGCCGATCAGTTGTTTTGCAAGATGCTCCCCATTAAAATGTTATGCACCAGTCTATAACTGCCAAAACTTTTAACTAAATAAGACTTCAGAGTTCTGTTTCATAGCATGGAATTTGCCACTTCCCTGGAATTAACTTTTGATGAGGATAATTTAGTTTTTGAAAATCAGCCAGTTGATATATACTGAAAAAGATCTCAATACATTCTGGAAAACTAGAACATTTTCTGAAAAATACTGAGAAATGGTACTTCCTGTACCGTTAATGATGATTAATGATGATTTTAATTCTTTTTCCTTTTTTTTCCTGTGGTATAGCTTCTTATTCTATTGCAATATTTTCTGTATTGCAGATAGAAGATGGTAACAATACAAGGACAAATGTATACGCTTGCTTTTGCTTCATATAGCCTATGGTCACATCATACTTCAAAGGCAGTAATGAATCTGCTTCTCCTAAAGATTTTTAGGGTCAGCCTGACACTTGAATAAGGTTCTTCTTCACTGAAAATTGATAGCTCTGTGATAAGAGGAAGATGCTTGCAGCATCAGTTCAGGACAAACATCAAGAGCAGTGGCTCTGCTGATGGCAGGGCAGAGTGTATATAAAGCTCCTAGGGGTGTAACTCTTCTATACACACACACACACACATATATATGTGTATATACATATTTATACCTCTCCTATATTATATCTACAAGTATAACTTTTGGGGGAGGAGGTGCCTGCCTTATACCTAGTAGTAATGCATCATTCCACAACCATCTGTCTTCTTTAAAATGCCACACAGCTGCAGAGGAAAACTGATCAAATAGTTCCCCAAGGCTGCATTTGCTCTTTGCCTACAAACAGAGTATGTGATTATAAGTGTATTTCTCTACACTCTCCACTACTAATTCGGCCTCAGAACAGTAAAGAAGAATTTGCCCTTCTAGATGAGATTTTCACACATGTATAACACAGGCTTACATGTTTAGTGAGTTTAGGTTTTTTGATAATTCTGTAATCTGCATACAGTAAAGAATTAATATATCTGTAACTGCAACATAGATAAATCGGAGGCATTTGAAAAGGAGCTAAGGAGCAGTGACGACCACAGTTATGCATCTAACAACTTTCTGAAAATATGTGTGAAATCAGTGGAATTCCAGTGTCTAAATACTTTGATCAATTTGGGTGCGCAGAGTGCCTAAATGATGCCTGATGTGGGAACATCATAGTAATTGCTAAGAATGCTTTCAGTGCATCATGCCCATGATAGGGAAAAATAAATCAGGGAATATGATCAACAGGCTTCCTAAGCTGAAAGGTTGTGGTGTTAAAAAAGGAAAATTCATGATAAATGACAGTTTTTTAAATTACGTTCCTTATGAAGTTGAAATGTCTTGTGTTTTAATGGAAATTGAATTAATACAGATTGAAAAGATACTGTTGAAACAAATCCTATGCAACTGAGTTGATCATGCTGTTAAAAAAGTAATTTTTGTTTCTAATATTATTAAACCTTTTGAGTTATTTTTCTGACAGGGTGCTTGAGTACTTGAAACCTAGGTTACTGTTTACATTAACTCAATAGCACTTTGTTGCAATGTGTTTTGACCCTTCATTCCTATGGTATTCCTTTTACCTACTGACATTCCCTAGCTTTTAGTAAACAGGAAGTGCAAAATGGACTGCTTGCAGTCCCTGTGTGGGGAAAGAAAGATAGAGCATCAGCAGATTTTACGAATGTTTAGATGAGCCTAGTCTGCCATGCAGTCTCCTAGAATGCATTTGGAACATTTTTCAGCCACACAAGAGTGACTGTTTTGGAGTTATTCCAGAAGCTCAGCTTTGAGTCAAAGAGAGAAGTCTGCATTTACAAAGAACCATTCACAGCTGTCAGAAGTTAGCTGTCTGTGAGACTCAAAGTACAGCTGCAGTTTTTCCAGAATACTGACAACTTCTGTGGCAACCAGAGTCTGTTCACTAGTACTGGGATTTCTGAAGCTTTACCAGAAAAATCTCAATTCCCTATGCCTGTAATTTCCATTTCTGTGGTTTTGTTACTCATTTATTGTTTTGTGTTCCAATGACTTACTGAATTATTTTCTAAAGTTAGAAAACTATAAGATTTCAAGTTTTGAAATTATATGCTTATTATCTCCAGAGTTTTGAGGTTTTGTTTTTAAGCTTCCTGAATTAACAGCAGTGAACTCCGGTTTTTAGTTTTTCTGAAACATATAAAATTGGCTTCGTAGCTTTTATGAAGAAGAAACAGCAGCAATATTTAAACTATATAGGAGTGATGGGAATGTATCCTTCCAATTTTGCTACAGTCAGAAGTATATCCTCCTATTTTTACTTTTGTAAGGATGTTGTCTACAACTCCATTTTTCCTGCAGACACTCTCAATATTCCTCATTTTCAGCTCGTATTGAATGTTCAGAGAAACAAACATATTGTGATGTAATGCAGTATAAAGCTGCAACAGCACTTCTCAGAAATACAGCAATAACCAGGGATAAAATGTTTATGTTATACAACATTTTCTGAATTCGTTTTCTAATCCCCTTCTCTCGTTGTCTCATTGAAAAGTTTGCATAATTATAGCAGGAAAATGAAAAACAATTGAGAACAAAAAACATACTTTTTTAAATTTCTTCCAGGAGTGCATAGTACACATTAGAAGTTGTATAGGGCAAATGCTAGCATTTTTTGAACTATATCACAGAATGTCATCTTAAAAAATATTTCAAATATGAAAACACAGGGAAAAAACCTACTATGAAGCCAGAGAGATCCAGTCATAGATTTGACATGGGTCAAGACTTAAAATCAGGATAGATTTTATGACATTTGGTTTACATCTAAAGCATCTTCAAAATTTTTTATTTTTTTTTTATATTTTCCCTTATGAGTATATGTCACTGTTTTCAGGCTATCATTTTATGTATGAAAATTTTAGATGTCAGTGCAGAGAGGGCTTACAGACTTAGCAAAGGAACCTTGGCCCAACTTCTTTTTTTTCTTTTGTGTTACTTGGAAATAGCTGAAAGTGTTCGCCCATTCATACAAACAATTCAATCACTGTTAAGAGGAAGAAGAGAAGAGGGGGATGACATTTGAAGAATGATGACTTCTCTTTGTTTTGTTATTCCTGACCCTGACCTTACTTGCATTTTCCTTATAGCTTCTAACTTTACTGCCTTCTTGAGGCTGGCCAGGTAGTGTAGAATTTGAAAGACTCCTGAGGAGTTGTAGTGAAAATCCCTCTGCAGTTAGGGCTGGGTGTCAAGCTGCTCTCCTGTATGCAGCAAAAAACTGAATATTGTTCAGTGGGACCATTTCTAGATATCCAGTTTCTCTGAATACATTTACTTTATTTTAAAATCTCCCTGATTTCTGTTCTAATTTCCAGAGCAAGAAAAAAAAAAAAGGAAAAAACCCACAAACAAACAAACAAAACAAAAAACCCAACTATATTCATGGAAAAAGAAAAGACCTGTAAATGCATGTTCTCAATATTTTGATCTTACAAAAAACACTTTTACTTCTGCAGTAATAAGCAGATGCCACATGCCGGTAATTTTGGATGTATCTGTGATATCAGTATAAATGAGTCTGTGCCTTATGACGCACAGGGTTTCCTCTTGGATTTGAATATGTTGCCATATTCTGAGTACTGCTGCCTTGCTGTATTTAGCTATGCATCAGGATGCCACTCAGTGAAAATTACTTTCCCTCTGTGTTGCCATTGTTTATTTTACATAGTAAGTTTTTGGTTGGTTGGTTTTATGCTTTTAGTATGGCTTTTCCTCTCTGTTTTTTGAAGTCAGATCCTAATCACCATATATAAATTATTCACCATTATCAGATCATTGGAAACATTTACATATATACAAATGGGTGAGATGACATCCATGATGCTTAAAGAAATATTAAAAAAACACTGTTGAAAAAGGCTGTGAAAATAAGCATCCAAAAAGAATCAAAAAATAAACTTGTTATTTTATTTCAAAAGTTATCTTAGTAAGTATATTTTCTTTCCATTCCTGAAGAATGGAGAGAAAATCCATGTTGACAGATGTGTTCATAACTCTACCCTGTGGTGCCCAAGACAATCTTTAAACCAAATAGCACATTATTATTGTATTGCCATCATGTTGCCCCAGGTTTCTAGGCAGCCTTGAGGCATTCACTTCGTAAACCATTGGGAGATATTTATCTCATGAAATTTGACATCCCCATTTTGCGTAGAAAAGTACTCAAATGAAGTCACCTTTCATCATCTCAGGACTTGAAAGTTGTCAAAAGACTAGGCTTCCTAGGGGGTTATGAAAGAGAAGATATTTGTCATTGTTTGGATTCTGTATTGCACTTTGGCCACTGTTTATGGAATAAAAGTGAAATGCTCAGAAAAAAACCTAAATCTTGAAATATTATTGCTATTTCTTTGTGATCCCAGCCTTGTACTCTGTTTTCTAGTGTGGTAATAAACTGTCACTCAGTTATGATAATAGCAGAAAACTTGATGTTGGAACCACTTTTTAATAATGTCTGATTAGTACAGAGAACTTGTTACAATTTGGTAGCCCTTGAGAAATATAGTTATCAAGACTCAAATGTTATATGGATAATGGAAAAATTCAGAGTTGAACTGTTAAAACCGCAAAGCCTTTTTGGAATGGATATGGTGGGATGAGGGAGACAATAGGAAGGACAAAAAGTAAGAAAATCTCATGAGCCAAAATTAAGAAAATTTAATAAGTGAAGACAAATAAAACAGAGCAAAACAAGTAATGCAGAGGCAATCACACACCACTTCCCACTACCAGACGGATATTCAGCTGATTTCCAAGCAATGCCTGCCTTTGAAAAACCACCCCTGCTTCCGACCTTCCCTCCTTTCCCCATTTTATTGCTAAGCATGATGTTATATACTTTTGAATATCCCTTTAGTCTATTTGGGTAGCTGTCACGGCTGTGTCCCACTCCAGCCTCTTGCCCACCCCTAGCCAAGTCCCTGCAGGGTAGGGAGAGCAAGAAACAGAGAAGTTCTTGATGTTGTGCAGGCACTGTTCAGCAGCAGTTGAAACATAGGTGTGTTATTAACACTGTTTTGATTACTAATCTGAAATGGCATCATATCAGATGCTGTGGAAAAAAATAACTCCATCCCAGCCAAACTCAGTATAGTACATCAATTTTTTTAACAGAAAATCTTACTACTACTTCCACTGTTTTTTCTAAAATATCTGATTATAACTGCTGTCAAAGACATGAAGCCAAACTAGGCGTACTCACCTGTGTTGATACTGTATGACAGTTGTTAGATTTGTAATCCACAGTGCCATAGAATGAATTGTGGGGAAGAAGACTGGCTGCTTATGTCTTAAACCATTCTAAGAAAAATAAATGTCAGGGTAAGAGAGTAAAAATAAGCTACATTATTCAAAATCAGTTGAAATACAGAGTTGCAAATTATCCTTTTCTGAGAGCAAATTTTGTCACCAAAATTTGCATAAGATTTACCCAAGTGCAGGCATAATAAATATGTTCAGAGAATCATAATCAACAGGACTGAAATTGGAAAATATTAATCAAAACATATACTCAGAAAGTTTTATTGCAGTATATTCTTTGGAAACTAAAAGATGGTGACATCCAGTAATTTATACACTATGGTTTGGCATCCCTAAACAGATGAACAAATATGTATGAATATATTAATATCAATATATATACACACACACACATCTGATCACCAATATATCACAAAATCAGAGCATGGCTGAGGTTGGCAGGAACCTCTAGGGGTCATCTTGTCCACCTCCTCTGCTCAAGCAGGGCTACCTAGAACAGGTCCAAGACAACATCCAAATGGCGCTTGAATATGTCCAAGGGTGGAGATTCACCAGTCCCTGAGGGCAACATGCATGTGCCTATAGTATGTGTCTATGAATTTTTTACAAAATTGAAGTAAAGAAAAAACTGAGAACTCTGGCAAACACCAAATAAAAGATTATGATTTGCTTTTAAGGGTAAAATGCTTGGTTATCTCTACTGAATATAGTTAATATACATATGTTACATCTTTCATTTCTTTTGTCAGTAGGAGGTTGTTTCACTAGATGCTGTTTAAATAATTTTGAGAGAGAAAAAATAATATTGAATTCAGACCATTTATTCTTACTTAGTATTTCAGTGTCTTTATGTATTGCCAGTCTTGTCTTTTCAGGGCTACTTGTAATATTGTGTATTATCTGGACTAGTCTTTTTTTTTAAACCAGTCACAAGGCCACTTTTGTACAGTTTTCTCTTTCTGAAGATAAATACTAAAACTGATTTACACCTTTTCCTTTGTAATAGTTCAAGGGCTACTGTTTACTGTTTAATTAAAAATGTTTATTAATTTTCATGAGTCTATTTGGTATGATTTTGGAAGTTATACATGAACACATTGACTTATCCACCTACTGATCTAATTTTCAGGTCACCTGTTTGATGTGACTAAGCACTAAATCAATAAATTGGCTTTTTCCATTGTGAAATTTACGCTGAATAAGAGATTATTTTTTTTAATGAAAGTTCTTTTCATAAATATTTTATCAGAGACCATTTCTCTGATTTCAGTTTTAATTGTCACATGGCATTGGAAAGACTTGAGTTAGTGGTAATGTTCAAATCATATAACCATAGGCTCACAAAGGAGGTTAAGTCAAAAAGGACCTTTGGATGTCATCTCTTTCAACTACCCACTCAAAACAGGGCCAACTTCTAAATATTAGGTCTTATTAGTCTTTTGTAAATGTTGCTCTTGACACAGCTATCAGGGGAGTAACTGAGGGTTTATTTATATCTGTGAAGGAATTTCTGTTGACTTAACTTGACTTTCAATTAGCCTGGAATAATTGATGAGAAATGCCTTTTGAGTTCCTTTGTAAATCAGATTGTACTAGTTTTGAGTGATTGAAAATTTTATATAGGTGTGGTGGGCTGAATTTGGCTGGACACCAGGTGCCCACCAAAGCTGCTCTATCATTCCTCCTCTGCAGCAGGACAGGGGGGAAAAATATAACAGAAGGCTGGTGAGTTAAGGACAGGGTGAGATCACTCACTGCTTACCATCATGGGCAAAATAGACTCTCGGGGAAAACTAATTTGTTTGTTTACCAGTCAAATCAGAGTAGTGTAATGAGGGAGAAAAACCAAACCTTTAAGTACCTTCTCTTCACCCTTCCCTTCTTCTTGGGTTCAACTTCACCTCCTTCCACACTGCAGCTCAGGGGAATGGGGGATTGCAGTCAATTCACCCTACGTTGTCTCTGCTGCTCCTTCCTCCTCACAGTCTTTCCCTGCTCCACTTTGGGGTCCAACCCACAGGAGACAGTCCTTCACAAATGTCTCCAACACAGGTCTTTCCAATGGGCTACAGTTGAGGTGCAGTTCTTCAGGAACAAGCTGCTCCACCATGGGTTCCCCCACAGGGTTACAGGTCCTGTCAGCAGCCTGCTACCATATGGGCTTCCCACAGGGTCACAGCCTCCTTCAGGCATCCACTTGCTCAAGCATGGAGTCCTTCACCTGCTGCAGGTGGATCTCTGTTCCACCATGGACCCCTATAGGCTGCAGGGGCAGCCTACCTCACTGTGGTCTATAAACCTCATACAATACATAAATGCGTACTATGAGTGATATGCAAAGGGGCTATGGGACAACTGTATTTCTTAGATTGTAATGCACCACTTTTGTAAGACCCTACCTTCTCTGGAAATACCTGTACCAGCACTCTAATAAAGTCAAATGAAACAGGCTTTTATTTCCAGCAGTCCCCTTTCTGCGCTTTGACAAAAATGTCATTTATTTCAGGGTTTCTTTAGACAACAGAAAATTGCTTTTCCTGTGTCATGAAGTTCCAGCAATAATTCTCCAAAGTTCCCAGCTGAGCTAGGTGTGTGAATTCACTTACAAGTAATAGAGAAGAACAGACTGTTCTTAAATGTAGTTCACTTTATCCTAAAATACATTAGATAAGGTGATAACACCCTATTTCCGAATGAAGAGAAAACATTCTTCTTTGTATTAACTACAAATGGAACCAAGGTGGACGATATCACAAAGCCTAAATATACACAGAAGACACCTAAATTTTAGTGAAATAATTCTTATCTCAAGAATAAATTCCCCATTTTCTTATTTACTTATTTTTGTGAAGATTGTTGGGATTGTGATCAAGGACGCTGCTGCTTCATAACACCTCCAAGTTCTTTGGATTCTCCACATTATACCAGTGGTATTGACCCTTCTTCCTCAGTCTTTTTGTCTTCTTGTTGGCAGTAGCTTTAATTCCTCATGCTTTAGCCACATATTTTCACTTCTTAAAAAATTAATTTGAAGGATGAAATCAAGTTGTTCCAGATTCACTGTTCTTCAGTGAGTTCCGCAAAAGGGAGAAAAATTTGAATGTGCTGCTGTTTCTTCTTGTTCTGTGTAATATTTACAATGATGTTCAACATGATGCCATTTTTTATAATGTAAAAGTTTTTTGTCTGTTTTAACAATATACATAACTTTGCCTGCAAACATGAAAACCTTAAGGAAATCTCTTATATTTATAGTTCTACTGATTGTTTAAGTACTTTATTTATTTTTTGTTTTGTAAAGAGTATTTGTCAGGTCTGATAATATCTATTTACTAATAGACAGTAATGTATTAATTTATTTTCTTCTTTAAAATAAGGAAAAAACTCACGAAACTTTTGGTTTTCATAATTCCATGTTTCTGAATGACTATTATTTGAAAAAGAACAACTTCCAACCTAATGCAAGACCCTTCTCTTAGGTCTTAAAGAGCACAATGAACTGTCTCAAAAAACTGTCAAAGAGGGAAATTCCCCTAAAATAAGCCACAACAATAGATAAACATAGACAGCAAGCAACACAGCATTAATTCCAAGGCCTAAATGGAGGTGAAGGTTTTGGAATTAGCACACCAGAGTTGCACTGTGTAGACTGTGAGAAAGCACAGGCTGGCAACAATAGGAAGCCAGGCCTGGTAAGGCAGATCTGGGTGACCTATCCCATACAAAAATTCCCACCTGCAGACTGTAAACACACCAGACAAAACGCCCACCATGGCAAGCTATGGGAAAGGAAGCAAATCCTTATACACATGCTAGCTGAAGTTGCGGGAACAGCATCTACCCCTGTGGGTACCCAGGACTTGGACTGTGTAAAAGTGGTACCCCGGAAACAAGACTTTGGGACCCCCACCACTGAGCAGACCAGGGTGAAGAAAGATCAGCAAGATGCTGCAGGGATCCACATGATAGTGATATATTTGCTTGATCTCACTCCCTCTCACTCCCTTTCTCCCTCCTCCACACCTTCTCTCTCTCTCTCTCTCTCTCTCTCACTTCCTATTTCTTTCTCTCTCTACCTCACATTTACTTTTGAATAAAATTCATGCTATTGACTTTGGCATGTGGTCTCATCTGTACCTTAATTCAAACAGGCATCTTTCAATAATCAGATCCTAACACCTTCTAAAATCTTAAGGTTATGTGTCATGGGTTTGCCTAGGGGACAATTTGTACCACACCCCCCACAAATTGCTCTAAGGTGAGAGAAGTTTAT
>JAWMRA010000001.1:71317884-71335331 GCA_035584735.1 Pseudotriccus pelzelni | reverse complement strand
TTCCGTTTCTTCTTGAAGATGTAATTGGCAAAGGCGTCACCTGAACTCCTGATTGGCTTTTGTCCGGAAATTTATCCAGACAAACTATTTTCAATCCCCAAGGAGGGGGACTTTTGCAAACCCATGACATTATGTCTTTTGGCCTACTGACAGAAAATTAGTTTGATTTGTGAAAGAAATACAGTCTCAGCCTTAATGTTGGAATCCCATTTTTTCAGGTGTTACAGGTTGTAAAATGAACCAGTACACTAAATAACCTATTCTGACTATGACAATATAAACTAACAGTATGGTTAATAACTTGTAAAAATATCATAATAGAAATTAAGAGAAATTATTTTATAAATACTTTAGTAGTAAAAGTCAAACACAGAACAGTTTTTATTCCATTCCTCAGCTCTGGTAGTATTTTACTCCATTCTAATGCTTTGAATGTGTTTTGTGTAGGAAGGTAAAATGCCTACTCTATTTCTCTATTTAAGTCTATTTGGACTTAAAGTATGTCCTCAGATTATATATATATATATAATGTGTTGTGTATGGTTTGCCAGTATTATTTGCCTTGATGCATCTTGACACGATATTGCATGGCTTGTTTATTTCAGAAATACCATAAAATATCTAGGCTGTTTTTCATCTAATTCTGAAATCCTTGTATAACATCATTCTGATGTACCTTCCTAAACATTTGGTGTGGTGGTGGTTTTATTATTCTTAGCTGTCTTATTAAAGAACCTCCTACAGCAAATTAAGCGTGTCAAACATCTACTGAATGGAACTCATGCCAATACTGAAGCTTTTTCCCCTTTGAAGGACTATTTAAATAAAATACAAACAAACCTTTGAAACTCTTAAAACACATATCTGTGTGAGAAGCACTGTAGCAATATTTACTCTCATTTGTATTCATATATAATTTCAGTTAGAGAATTAACATAAGTTATAGTATCAAAAGTACTTTGAACATTAATTGTTGTGTCCATCATCAAATAGGTCATCCAAACAAATTAGGTCAACCATATGGTTATTCTGTTAAAAGTATGTGAATTACCTGAGCCTAAATCTTTATAGACACAAGAAAACCTCTAAAAACAGTTGCCAAAAGATCTTAAGTGTTGGGAAGCTGTAGTGCATTAACCCCAACAGAGAGCTAATGCTAATGCTGCTCACCCACTGCCCCACGGCAGGACACGGAGAGGACTGGAAGGGTAAAAGTGATAGTTATGCTAACCTAACATGACCTATTTTTTGTAGGTATTGGGCAACAGGGACAGAGCTTGAAGTGTATAGTGTGAGCAAAATATCTTTACCACCGATGTCTTTGACATGGAGAATGAAGTAGCTGAGAATGTAATGTGTTTAAAATAAGGATAATAATGATAGTACAAAGAAGAAGAAGAACAACAATTACAGATGGGAAAAATATATTATGTGGCATAAGTGAAAACCAGCTGTTTTTTGAAAACAAATGAACAAGCAAACAAAAAAAACCCCTGACAACAAAACCCAACCCAAACCACACAACAAAGTTGATACAGCAACTGTAGTCTAAAAATAAACATAAAGAAGCCTTTTGAAAACATACAATAAAGAAGAATACATCAATAAATTTTTGTAGTGCCAATGATAACATTTTCATATAACCTTTTTTTAGGAATAAATGTAAAAATTTAAGAGCAGCGCACATGAGAATAGTATGAAAAAGATTGCTGTTGTAAAAAGAGATAATTCTGAGAATAAGGAAAATCAAATCCCTGAGACAGAAATTTAAATATTTTAGAATTCTAATTGATCTTTGTAGATCAGTGGGGTCAAGATTCTTGATTAATGTCAAACTCTAAAAATTTTATGATCATAGAAAAAAATAATCTTTGCTAAGTAAGATAACAGTCCTTCATTGTTGCCATGGCAAACCCTGGCAGTCACCATTATATCCTCCTGTATTATCACCTGCTAGCTAGAGTACTCCTTTCAGGACTGGCATCTGAGACTTTTTTGATGGAGTCTGCTGCCTGGTACACTGAGATAGTGCCATTGCAAGAGATACGGCTGATAAAGGCTAAAACCAGGAGGGAATGACTTCCTATCCCTAGCCATCAAGCTGAACAACTGTTTAGCTAGGAAGTGGTTTAGCTGAGAAAAAGCAAGTCAGATTTATCTGTAGTTTGGTGCTATATTAGGACAAGAAAGTCTCAGATTCTTGTCTGTGCGCATGTTGTTTGCATCTTTCATTAAGTCTCAGGAAAACTACATAAAGAACATTTTATGCAGTGACCAGAACTCTGCCCTGTACCTTTTACAGGGCTGAGGCAAAATGTGAACTGGCCTAATTTTAACCTGAATGTTCAAAGAATTTTTTTACCCTACTATGAAAACCAATAAACAGATAAACCCATAAAAAAATAAATCGATACAGTCTAGACAAAATTCTGCTAACATTGCTCCGTTTGCGTATAAGGTACTCTAAAGTACTCTATTGGAAATACACTTTTTTTTCCTGATTCTACAGTGTCAATAATGCTGCTTGGTAAACAGAAATTTTGAATACAATGTAAATGTAAATTGAGTCTCAAGAAAAATATAATTGAAAAATTATTATATTTTTTCTAGATCAGTTTAAGAATAATTGGGAGATTCTTTTACGATTCTGTACTTTAGGTAATTATTTATATCAGCGAAAATCAGTGCCAACTACTCCAGTAAATATTCTTGATGTTATTTGGCAACCATCCATTCTGCTTTCATAGTGATAGAGTTCTAAAATTTTGATCTAGTGTCACCAGTGCTTCTTGTAGATTGAAGTATACCCTGGTATATTGAAAACTCACAAGTACAACACCGTTTTTAAGCCACTGAAACAACTGTGTTTTAAATTATCTAACCTCTATACCCACTATACTTTTCATGTGTACAATAATGTCTGTTGCTTTCTTTATAAATTTAAAATTCTTATCTCCATCTGTGCTGTTTGAAGAAATTTAATTTTCCTTGAATTAAGCTCAGGGACTTTACAGTAATATCTCATTTCCCTGTGTTTGTTCACTGAGTTGTTTTTGTTTTTTTTTCTGAATGAGAAGACTGAAATGACACATACAGTACCTTAAAACAATTTATATTTAATTTAAATAGTTTAAATGTAAAGCACGTAAGATCAAGGTTATACATTACAGCATCCTTTTTCTTCACAGTTATCTTATTTAGAAATTATATTTGAAAAATAAGTCAATATGACAATTATGCTATTAATTTGTTGATTGTGACTAAGATCCAAAATGGAAAAGAAATAATACAATGTAGTCAGCTTTTGTTAATACATTATTTTTGTTAAGACATTAATTTTGTATTTTGTAACTCAAATAGCAAAGGTTTATATGTGTAGGGGTTTGGATGATTCACATTAATTTTATTGACATGTAGGGCTTTGATGTGAACAAGTGAGCTGATTTATGTTATATAAATTTGCAGGAACAGTAGTCTAAACTAAGTTTTATGATCTAATTCTTTATTTCTGTAGAGATGCTGAGGTTTAGGTGAAATAAATGACACCATCCCAATCACAGTAGAGGGATGACTTTTTAATCACAAAAACTCCAGTGCTGGGGAACTATAGGGGTGGCTTCTGTGAGAAACTGTAAGAAGCTCCCTGCATGTCCAGTAGTCAATTCTAGTCAGCTCCAAGATGGACCTGGCTGAGCCCATCAACAACAGTGGTAGCGCCTTTGGAATAACATATTTAAGAAGGAAAAATAAAGTTACTCTGCAAAAACAATTATGGACAGTGAAGAAAGGAGAAAGAATATGTGAGAGAAACTCTGCAGACACCAAGGTCAATGAAGTAGAAAGGGGAGGATCTTCTCCAGGTGCCAGAATACAGTCTACCCTCCATATTCAACATGGTGAGGCAGGTCACCAAGTCAATACCATCACTAATTATGAAAAAGTATGCCAAAGAACACAGAAATCTGAACTTCCTAGTACTTTGTTAATCAAATCTTTCACAAAAGTTAAAGAATTTACCATGTAGATATTTAGTCTGCGGAAACAGATCAAATTCATGGAATAGCCTGAAATTATTTCTTAACAACTCACTGCAGATAATTTAAATTTGCAATATGCTGCATAGTGCAGGTATGTTCCTTGATTTCCAAACTCAGCTAACAGGTTGGCAATAGCTGTATTGTGGTCTCAAAATCCTATTCATTGGGTTTGTATGCAGTTCTGCAAATTTCTTCTTATCTGTCTTTATTTACCCAACATCAACATTTACAGTCCATTTTTGTGCTCTGTATTTTTAGTGAAGTTCCTTTGAAGAAATATTCAAAACAAATGAAACAAAGACCTTGCAAACATGGTCAGAATTAATTAATTTATTTTTAAAATGCACATTTTCATTCTTTCTGATTGTACTCCTTTTAACTGGATGTATTTTATTTCATATGGTCGCATGTAAATATGAAGCCATTCAGCTGTCTTTAAAGAATATAATAGATCTCCTCTGAAACAAAATAAAATTTCAGTGTAATTACAAATAAGTATTCTCAAAAATCCTTTTGTTTTAATAGAGCCTATCAGACATTTTCACATGCCAGATAAGATGCCAGCTAATTTCTCTATTTTTTAATTACATCCTACGTTTTGGCCTAGTGCCTAATCTGAGCTCTTTCTGCTCTCTTTTCAGAATTAGCACATGCCAAACACTGATTGCTTCATAGTCACTTGTGTCTATCTTTTACTTCCTCTCAGATTTCAGAAAAGGTGCTGTATTTTAATGTCATCTGGGAAACCAAGACATATATCTATGTCTTTAAGCTTACTGGTTTTGTAATATTTTGTAATATTTTGACATGTTTAGCATTGAAATTAAATATATCTGTTATTAGCATTGTGTATCATTTAGAAATTCTAGAATGAAGAACTATGTGTGAGATTGATGGCGGGGGGAAAGGGAGTAGGAAGAAGTTTTAGCCTTCACATTAGTCCTAACATCCAGCTTTCCTGATACTGCTCATGCTCATAGAGCAACAACTCAGCTTCCAACTTATGGCTTGATTTTATGAGTGCAATTTAAATAATTAAATATTTGAAAGGCTCTAGGTAATCTGAGACAACTACATGGAACCTGCATATTTTGAATCTAATTTGTAGGAGACTGTTGCCTTTCCAGACAGGAAGGACTATTCCTCAAGTGCAGACACCTGTGTAAGGCAAATGAAATACAGTTTGTGTAAGAGATGCTCCATGTCTCTGAAAGTTGAGACAAGAAAGAATCGGAGAGGAAATTAATCTCCCTAGTTAAATAAATAAATCAATAAATCATGGATTGTTGTCCTGGCTGCCTTTTCAAAGTTTTAACAGAAAAGAGGAGGCAGATTGATGGGTGAAATGTTATGAAGTAAAGGAGAATCATTTGTCCTGCCACTCCCTATTCACATCAGAGTTGCCTTTTCCTTGCCTTGGGAGTTGAAGTATAAAAACCCTTGTTTTAGTAATGAAAGAGAGAATTAAATATATGGATACAAACAAATTACTGTTCTGCTTTGCTGTACCAGCTACTGAAAGTGCATGAACATATATTTTTGCCATGAAGCCATTTTTCTGTTTTGGTGGAATTAGTCATGTAAAATTAGATTGCAGCATTCAGTATTGAGAGTACCTACCAGAGTTGCGAGGCATAGCTCATTGATCTATAAATTATACCTCTCCTTTCCACTGAAAGAGACTGTGATAGTGGTTTGAGGAAAGAAAACTTCCATGTAAGAATACTTTACAAATCTCTCATTAGTCAGACTATTGGGCTGTCCTCATTGAAGGACTCAGAGGCCCTCTTCTTCCATTATGCAAATCTCAGAGGATTTTTACAGAAACTGGTCTGCATGAAGATTTAGTTTCCAAGTTGGCTCTGAACAGTTTTTTCCCAATTTTTTGGCTACATTGCATCTGTATTATCCAGACCTTACCAGAGAGTTTTAAATTATATTTTCTGTGGAATTCCAATGGTACTAGTCTATTAAAAAAATCCTAAATAAATGTTATATCACCACAGTGCCTATAGAGAGTAGTGCAAACACTAGCACAAAGACTGGAGCCCACGAATAAGCAGAGCAGACTAGCATAGGGAACAAATCAATAGATATGTCATAGTACATAAATTTTAAAATACTGTAACTTGTTATAGAATTTAAAATCAACAATATAAAATTTCTGCTTCAAGCAATTCCTAGAAGAAAAGAATAAAAGAGAGAGAATAAGAGAATTTTAGTGCAACTCCTGGAGTAATAATATCTATTATGAATCAGGTTATGGATATTCATTTTGGTACGTAATGTAATTATAATTTAGTGATGTGGTGAGTTTGTAAACATAATTTCATGATTGCAAATATAATTTTGTAATGTGATTTAGTTTATTGGAAATGTAATTTAGTAATTTAGATATGTTCAGTAATTTATCTAGCATAAAATGTCCAATGATACAGAATTATAATGTCAGGAATTAAAAGAAACAGGAAAAAAGAACCTGCTGTTTATTAATGAATCCCAAATATTCAGCTGTGAAAAAGCAGAGATTGGAAAAACAGCACACTTGTTGGACCTCTTGGATCTTCTGAAGCTGCTAAGAAATAATAATAAAAAAAAAATAAAAAAGGACATCTGAACACAGCTATGCATGAATTTACAGTTGTATTTAAAATGTTTCTCTCATGGTGTTCTTATTCATTTGTTATGATACAATCCAGAGCACTCAATCAGCATTTGTTACAATACAATCCACAAAGCACTCAGCCATGTTAAAATTTAGCAAAGGTATAAGAAAACAACAGATTTTTTATTGAACTGATGTTTTGAAAAAAGGGTATAATGTCCTGTCAGGCTTCCATTAAGAAAGAGTAATTCAATGATATTACTTTATGCTAGGGAGAAGGTAAGTAAAATTTAATAAAAATATTATTGTTTTTTCTTCCGTTCACCTACTGAACTTAACAAAGGCAGTAGTATCTAATTTACAAAGTTCAGTCAAACTCACCTTTGCTATTGGATGATATTTATAGTCCCTTTCCATGCCTCCCTTTCTGTGCCTTTACAAATGTCACTGATTCCCCAGAGTAGTAGATTGGTTCAGATCATACACTACATTTTATTGAAATACTTCCTGGGTAGGAAACAACTGCTTGAATAGCCAAAACTCACAATTTCACATTCATAGCAGCTAAACATTCAGTAATGTCAGTTTAAGGTGGGACTATGTCTTGAAACAGAAGTCACTCAAAACTGTTTGACAGACCAAAGCTTAGTGAACGAAAAAACACTGAGGACCCGTCACGCTCTTTTCAAACAAGAGAGCCATAGAAGTGCAGCTGATATCATGAGCCTAAGATGACACTCCACTTTGCACCTACACTGCTTGCTGTAATGAAAACTGTCTAGCCACTGATGATCATAAACAGAGATTTCTTAATATCTTAACAATACACTGACCATTTTGCCAGCTGGACTTTTTCTAACTTGACGTCATCATAGGTTGAAATTTCTGATGTTGATTAGTTTAGAAAAACTTAGACACACACCTTTTAAAAAAGTCTGACATTTGCAAAAAGTTCATCTGAATGGATAGAATGATGAACCACTTTTTTAAAAGTAACCACGTGACCTACTCTCTGTTAATGTTACTGAGAGATTGGCATCTGCATATTTTTAAATATCTCCTGTGCATTTAGCAATAAAAGAGTGCATAAAATACAATCATATTGGAATGTTGCCTTTGAAAATGAGGGTAGGCTTGAACTCAATAAGATGTTTAATTCTGACAATTACTGGGGGTTTTCTCACCAAAATTCTTACCCTTTTTTCCATACGCCCTAAACAAAAAAAAACAACCAACCAAAACAAAAATCATCAAATAAAACAAAGCAAACAAAACAAAACAACCAAACAAAACAAACAATAAAAGAAAAAAAAAAAAAAGAAGGAAAGCCCAGGTATTCTAATAAACATTTTTAAAAGGTAAAATAACTGTATTTTGCAGTAATTTGATCACAGAATTGTTAATTTTTTTTTTTAGATTTCAAAATACATAATTTAAAGATACCATATTCAGATGTTTAAGGTAGGGCAGTAGGTATACATGATGTTTAAAGTACACTAGACTGCAATATAAGCAGTTGCTATGATATATCATGTAGTTCTATAGTCAAAGATAGCCTTTCTGTGTATCTAATGATATTGCTTTATTAAGCTTCATAATCAATACTTGTTTTTGATGAAGCTTGTAATATGAATTGAATGGCATGATACTTTGGAAAGAATATGCATAGTTATTTTTTTTTAAATTTCATAATTTTTTTATTAGGGGAATATTAGCCTGCAATGCATTAGCAGCCAGAAACTTTTGTGCTGTGCTATTTGAATTGGCATCAATTAATTTATGGCCTGTAACACTTTCAAATAAAGGATTTGGCTGTTATAGCTGACACCTGACTTCACAGAGCACCTAATGAGAGATCAGGTAGGCCTGCCTTTACTGCTGTAAAGGCACTAAGCTATTCTACATTTTTGGTCAGTCCTAATACCCTGTGAGAATGGGATTGCATTGGGTTTTAGAACAACTCAGAAGTCCATGCTGCATTTTTACTTGATAGGAAAAAAAATGCTTTTCCACTGAGAGGTTTCTAAGATTGCTCAATAAGTTAAGTGACAGGAATTTTCCTTTCCACTGATTATAAAGGAAAGACATGTGTGTCACTCCTGCATTTTCTGAAAGTAGAAGACTTAAAGTAAAACTAACAAAATCCACCATCTGTGACAATTCTGTTTGGAATAACATTTCCATTTCAAAGGAAAAAAATCTTATCTTCTAATTAAAAACATTATAAAGAAAAGAATTTGTGGTGCATTTACATTACTGTGTTTTAGAGAATCAGTGAAACTTTAAATGTTAGGCTCTTAATCACTTCTAATGGTTCTTTTTTCACTCCTTGTCTCTGTTTGGAACCCCAAAAGTCTGATTTTATTTTAATATGGGTACAATAATAGTTTGTTCAAGAGCTACAACAGAAGGGTGGTTATTAATATGATTATACCAACTTCAGTTTTCACTACCCTCTGCAGCCATCTCCACTCCTCTTGCAGGTTTTGCATCCTCAGACATTCCCACATATTCTTATGCTACATCTCAGGGTATTCAATACTCAGTTTTGGCCTCTAAGTATCTTTCTGCTGAGCAGAATAACAATAACATTGCAAGTTACTCCAGGTGCTTAAAACTGCACAAAAGAGAAAGAAAGAAGTAATTATACTTAAGATCTGAGGGTCACCAGAAGGGCCCAAGAGGAGATCAAGAAATTTGCTTGACAATGATTCAAAAGGAAATTAAAATAAATAATTTTTTTCAAATATTTACGCTCTCTATCAAGAGGACTTGTAAACAACTGACTATTTTCTTTGGCACCTCAAAAAAATTTATTCTTTTGATAATAAAACAGAAAGGGGATCAGAATACGTTGTTTTAAACTCTTCAAGCACTTAATAAAGTAATAAAAGTAAGATTAGAGTAGTTTCCATTGGATATTCCAAAATGTTAGAAATACAGGGACCTTTCCCTTTAAACCTGCAGACCATTTAAACCTAATCTTAAACAAAACCTACAAACCTTAGCTTGTAGGTTTTGGTTCCTGTGCGTATAATAGACAAAAATATGTTACATGTTTATATAGTATAGTGTGCGTGAACACTGTTTATGCACTCTCTCTCTTTAGAAAGAATATAACTGGCAATAGGAAGGTAGAAACCTTAACATGTTTGACAGCACTTCCCTTCTATATACTCATATTCACACTTAAAACAGGGCTGGAAATAGCTCTGAGAGTACTTTGCAAATACCCAGCCCTGCAATTTTAAGGTAGAGTTGGCTGCTAATAGCTAGGGTTCTGTCTCCATCCATGTTCCTCTTGACCTTCTGCTCAATCATCCTGTGAAGCAGGAAATGAGAAAAAAAGGGGATGCAGACTGGGTACAAAGTCCATGGCAGTCCATGCCAGCTCTAACAACTATTGTTACTGTGCAGAGGACTTGTTAGAAACTTTTTTGAACAGAGTGTGTTTAAATGGTTGCCTTGGAGGGAATCTGTAAGACAGAGTCATGTTTCAGTTTCTGTTGGATTATTCTGAGTACCCATGGAATGGAACAGGAGAAGTTTATTAAGGTAATAGATACACAATTATTGAAATTCTTCTCCTTGATCAGATTTCCTATATGAGGTTTATAATCCAATTGTCACACAAAATTATTCCAAATAGAGCTCATCCTATACAATTGTTTCTGTGAAAACTGCCACTTACAGAACAGGTTTGCCTGCTCAGTGAAATCCTGATTTGTGTTAAGAAGTCTTTGCCCATTATTGTGCAGGTGACATGAGGTCTGCATGGGGATGATGCCTTTAGGAGAACTTAAGAACCAGCTCAGAGTGATATGGCACTGCTCCTTTTCCCTGTTCAGAAAGTAGAGAATGAAAGAGGTGCAAAAGCAGTACTACCCTCAAAACAGATTGAATAAAGAACTGGGCATCACCTAAAGGCAAAACTTGTGCTCTGAAAATATGAGGATTCCTACAGTTGTGACAGATCATAACTGTGTTGGAAGAGTGACTTTCTGCCAGGTCTGAAAATGAATAGAAGAATTTTAGAAAGTCCAATTTTAGAGGCCAATAGGAATATAAACATGAACAGTTACAATTAACAGCATTTCAGAGGGAAGAATGGACTAACAAGAGTCACAGAATCACACAATCAGAGAGTGCTTGAGGTTGGAAGGGACCTCTGGAGATAATCTGGTCCAATCCCCCAAAGCAGGGCCACCTACAGCTGGTTGTCCAGGACCATGTCTATACATCTTCTGGACATCTCCAAGAAGGGGAGACTCCACAACCTCTCTGGGCAACCTGAACCAGTGCTCAGGCATCCTTACAGTGAAAAGGTGTTTCCTGATGTTCAGAGGGAACCTCTTCTGTTTCAGTTTGTTCCCATTACCACTGTTCCTGTCACTAGACATAAGAGACTGGCTCCGTCTTTGGGATCAGTACTGTTTAAAACCTTCATCAACAGCACAGACACTGGGGTCTATGAATCCTCAGCAAGTTTGCACAAGACACCAAACTGAGTCATGTCATTGACACACTTGAGGCAAGAAATGCCATCCAGAGGGAACTGGATAAGCTTGAGAAGTGGGCCTATGTGAACCTCGTGAGGTTCAAAAAGGCCAAATGCAAAGTCCTGCACCTGGGCTGGAGCAACCTCTGGTATCAATAGAGTTGGGGATGGAGGGGTTGAGAGCACTCCTGTGGAGAAAGACCTGAGGGTACTTGTGATTGAAAAGCTGGACATGAGCCAGTAATGTGCTCTTTCATCTCAAAAAGCCAAGCATGTTCTGGGCTGCATTGAAAGAAGCATGGCCAGCAGGTCAAGGGAGGTGATCCTCCCCTTCTGTTCCTCTCTTGTGAGACCCCTCCTGCAATACTACATCCAGCACTGGAGCCTTCATTACAAGAAAGACAGGAACCTGTTGGAGCAAGTCAGGAGGAGAGACACAAAAATTATCAGAAGATGGAAAATGTCTCCTGTGAAGAAAGACTGAGTTGGGGTTGTTCTCAACTGGATCCTGGATAAGAGAAGGCTCTGGGAAAACCCTATTGTCTTTTAAGACTTAAGGGGGGCTTATAAGAAAGATGGGGACAGAATTTTTAGTGGGACTTATAGCAATAATACAAAGGGTAATGGTTTTAAACTAGAAGTGGATAGATTTAGAGTAGACATGGGGTGAAGGTGAATTTCTCTACAACGAGGGTGGCGAGTCACTAGAACAGTTTACACAGAGAGATGGTAGATTGTGCCATCTCTGAAAACATTGAAGGTCGAGTTGGACAGGGCTCTGAGCAACCTGATCTAGCTGAAGATGTCCTTGCTCATTGCAGGGGAGTTGGACTAGATGACTTTTAAAATCTCTTCCAACCCAAACCGTTCTATGATTTCATGATCTTCTTTGCACCCTCCCTTCTGGTATTTATACACATACATTGATCCCTTAAGCTTTTTCTTGTCTAGGCTGAAAACTCAGATCCTTCAGACTTTCTTCACTAGAGAGATACCCTATTCACCATCTTTGTGGCCCTTTGCTGGACTCTCTCCATATCTCTCTTTTACTGAGGATCTCAGATCTGGAAGCATTTCTCCAAGTGTGGTCTCAGCAGTAGTTGTCTGCTTAATAGATGCAAGGTGACTTCACTCAGGAAACAGTTCTGGGCTTTGACCGAATTTTAGAGCTAAATAAGCATCAAAAAGAAAAAAAATACCCAACAGGGAAAATGAAAAGAAGACTTGGGTTGTTACAATTCTTCCAGTAACACATAACATCTCTGAAAAGCCATTTCCAGTATGTGCAGTGCCTCTGGTGTTAAACATCTGAAAGAGTGGTATCTACTGAGAAAAATATTATGAATTAAGGAGGAAATAAGAGGAAACAAAAACACAAAGGAATCGATTCAGCATGGGAACTTAAAAGTGTGAAAGAATTCACAGAGAAACCTGCCTAAGCAGCTGCATGCTCCTCAGCTGTTAAAGGTTGAGTGCCACTTCCCTAAATGAAACTCAAGAATTATCTCCTTTGAATGGCCTCACTTATCATCAATTTCAGTTAGTACAAAAAGTCTGTAACCTCATCAAAATGTGATACTGTTATTAATGGACAAATACAGTACTCCAGATGATTGATTTTTCAAATACCCTCTACTCTTCTCAAAGACAAACCAGTAATATGACATTCAGAGATGCAGACCAGCTGATTAGTTTACTCGCCTATTAGTTAGAAATTAGATTAAATTATTATTTTCAAAGTATTGCACTTTCTACTAAATAGTAGGCCTAAGAAAATATCTTGAGTTCTTGAATACTGCAATGATCTGTGAATTCTACCTGAAAATCCAAGAGAAGAGAGAGAAAAAGATGCAAATTATTTCTTATCTTTCTCTTCTACATTTTAAAACATTAACTCATCACACACACATAAATATTAATCAAAAAATGGATTTTATATATCACTATATATGTTTTCAGTGTCTCTGACAAGTAGCTGCTATTAATTTTTAATATATTTTTCTACATGTTACACGCTGCATTTAAGTCATTTTACAAAGAACTGTAATGAGGAAACAAGTACATTATTAATATTCAAATTAGAATTTCTCACTTAGGCAAACTTTTATTACAGTTAGCAGTTTTGCCTCCCACCCCAAATTATCAGGGCTTGTGACCTTATATCGCTTTTCTTTCCAAACAGTACATGTGCAACAATATTCCCATGAAATTCAGAAAACATTTTAGTTCTACTTTAAAAAAAAAAGAAAAATTTGAACAAAAAATCAGACAGGATGTGCTCAAAGTCTGGAGCAGCTGAGCTACATGATGCAAAGCTGTCATTTCCTACACTTCCACCATTCACATTTCAAGTGATCTGTGAAGTATTGTCAGTGTGCCGAGGCTACTGTTCTAAGCAAATGACATTGATTCAGCTTCAAGGGTGACATGAAAACATCCAGATGGCATGCATGCTTTACATTATAAACACCAGATAAATTATAACCTAAATATTCAGAAAGGTGGTCACAGTATCTATTATATCAGTAAATAGGAAAAAATAGATTGGTAATGGGTTTTCAAAATAGCAATATGCCTTGTTTTTCTGAGAGATGGGCATGTGTACCATAGGCAATAATTAAGACTTGAAATCTATTCAGGTTCAGCTGAAATAATCATTGCCCCCTTCCGAATCTAATATTATTGAAATTAAATAAGAAGGAACTGGGAGGGTTTTTTTAAATCAGCTGTCATACACATCTCCTGAAAAAAGATCCTGTGTAATGAAGAAACAATAAAGTAATGTAAGTAATTTAGAAAGAGATTCTCTGAGGAGGAATTTTCTTATCATCTACAATTCATGTTAGTAAAAGGGGTATATTATCTTAGGCTACCAACCCATCCAGTAATTACCTTCAAAGGACATTGAAGACTTGTTCTGTGCAAAAGTCAAAACTTGTAAGTTCACTTGCAAAACTTGGCATTTTGGAAAAGGCAGGGGAAGAAACCTAAAGAAAAAGCTCATAAAGAAACTAATGCTTAAGAATAATCTCCCATAGTAGGAAAATAACACTTGATGGTAGCAACTGAGGAAAATTAGTCACAAACCACAAATCTTGAGCTGTGAGAACTGCAGAGATGTAAAAAAAAGCTAATTATATTTCAATGCATACTGAATATCAACGTACCGCTGAAAGAAAGTAATATTTTAATGGTAAATTTTGTTTATTGCATACTGCAGTCAGTGACAGTATAACCCATGTATTTTTTAGCTGAATATCTTCCTAAGAAAAGATTATTTAGACTTAAATGGAACACTTACAAATATTCTTCTGCAAATTCTATTTTATATAATTGTCATTAAAATCATGAAGAGCATTTTGTTTCCAAAGACTACTCAGTAATTAAAGATTAGTTTAAATGCAGAAATAATAGTATATTACAGCTGACAGATAGAAGAGCTTTTATAGTTCAATTTTCCATCAATCTTGTAAAATGGAACAATTTCCTACTTTTGACAAACATTTGACTAAGGAGATTACTGTAACTACTTTTAAGGGCATAGTTGATGTTCAAATAAATTATTTATTTCCTCAAAAATTCCATGCATATTGAAGAAATATTTGTTATGCATAGCATTAGGAAGACAGTTTAAGAAATTTTACTCATTTTGGATAAGCAGATTAATAGAAGAAAACTTGATGGGATCATTTGTGTCTATGTGGAGCATAATTCAAAGGATGTTCTGTCAAATGAATTCTTACCCATCCTGGTTCAATATATAAAAAATTCTCTGATGAGAAACACTTGGGAGGAGAAAGATAGAATCACAGAATTGTTAAGGTTAGAAAAAAACACTAAAATAGTTGAGTCCAGCCGTCTCCTGCTGCCATATTCACCACTAAACCATGTCCCCAAGTGACAACAGAACTAGATAGGAGTATTCAAAATCTGAAACTTTCCCTCCTCTCTTCCCCCCATCCTTCCACTTGCCCCACCCCAAATATACATATTGTTAGATTTGGATAGCAAGCTTTGGAGCTGCTTATTCATTAATCACTGAGTATGATCAGTCACTTAAAGCTGAAGAAATCTAAATGACAAAAAAGACATGGGAACATGCTGCAGTGATGATCTTGTTTCCTTCTACAACACAGGGAGTGAATCCATCATTGGATGGGTTGGATGTGAACAGCAGTACTTGTTTACCTGTTCCTTGTGTTGCCCAAAAAATCAGAAGAAAAAACTCCCCAGGTTATATTAGATAAGAGAGAGAGCCCTGGTTTTCAATGAAGGATTTCTGGTGCAAGAAGTACAAAGGCGTGTACCCGTGTCCAGGCGTTCCACAATTTAGGGTTTGGTCCCAGAACTATCTGCTCCCTAGATCCTCCCCCTCATGCTTTCCCCTGAAATTGAGCCAGAGGTCCTAAGACGAGTTTCTTCCTCAACTTGCTCTTCTTCACAGCATCTTCTGTCTTTGGAGCTTTTCCAAGGTTTTGGGCTTGAAGGTTGCTTTGACTATGATGGTATCTTGTTGTTCAGGCCTGGGGCGCATATGTTCTTAAACAAGATGTATCTGCTATAGTCCTGCCTTGAAAGGAGCCTAAACAAGCCTAAAGAATTTAGAAATTCGATATGAAGTGCGGAATAGGGCTTGTTGAGTGTTAACTACTATTCTAAAGTGTGACGGACTATACAGCTATGATAAAAACTCATATTTACTACATAGCTACTTTAAAATCTACAAAAAGCTAAAAATCCTAAAAATTCTGAGGCATTACTTGGATGCAGTTTAATTTTAGGCAACTAAACCAGATGTTGAATAACTGTTTTCTGAATTTAATCCTCTTCTTCCCAAAATCCATAGCAATATTTTGTTAAATCTGGCCAAAGAACAGATTACAAAAGTGTATGGACATCAAGGACAAATAGGGCATTCCTTGGTTTTCCTTTTCCTTGCAGTGACATTATCTGATAAAAATTAGTTGTTTAAACAAATTCATAATTTTTGTATTTTCTTAGTAATATCACCAGATTTTTTCTACTCCAGGGATTGAAAACTACATTATACTAAGTGTTTAGATCAAACTGTTTTACCAGGAGAAAGAGATTTTTGTACCTGTGGCTATAAGCCATGGTATTGCTTATCATAAAACTGTAATTAAGGATTATAAATGCATCAGCATTCTTGAGCTGAAGAATGAAGGAATCTCATGGGTGGAAGGAAGCCTATTTTTTTTTTTTAACTCAGGGAAAGTAAATCATGGCAGTATACCATAAATGCAGTATCTTCTATTTAAAAGAATAATGAATATTAATTTTTAACTGCAGTAGAAAATAGCTATATCATGATAACAAATTTAAAAGAAAATAAGTCCAAATATTCATGAAGTACATTAAATGTCTGGAAACATTGAGTAGTAATAATTTATTCACTGTAAAGATAACTAATTAATTTTACTGGATATTTTTGTGTACAGAAACTGCAATGGTACCATGTAAACTCTGTAGTGGAATTATACAACACATGCAATTACCACTTGAGATAAATCTTGATAAACTGACAGTAAAAAGAAACATAGTGAGGCTAGCTGCAGTATCTCATTTACAAATTATTATGCAGCAACTACTCTCAAGTAGCATTGCTGGAGTTCCCAGTCTTTCAATGTTTCAATTTTATGTCCTTCTCAGGATTTAACACTTCATCACATATGATACAAAACTCTCATTTAAAAACAAAAACAACCCGAAAGAGAAAACAGCAAAACTTTCTACGGTGTGCAGTTTTTTGGCACTGCAATATAACAAAGATATTAAGCAATTGGAGAGAGTCCAAAGGAGGATAACGAAGATGGTGAAAGGCCTTGAGTGTGAGGAGCTGCTGAGAGTACTTGGTCTGTTCAGGCTGGAGGAGACTGAGGGGAGGCCTCATTGCAGTCTATAACTTCCTCATGAGAGGAGGAGAAGGGGCAGACACTGATCTCTTCTCTGTGGTGACCAGTGACAGGGCCTGAGGAAATGGCCTGAAGTTGTGTCAGGGGAGGTTTAGGCTGGATATTGGAAAAAGGTTGTTTGTCCAGAGGGTAACTGGGTACTGAAACAGTCTCCCTACAGAAGTGGTCACAGCACCAAGCCTGCTAGACTTCAAGAAACATTTGGATGATACTCTCAGGCACGTGGTGTGACTCTTGGGGATGGTCCTGTGCAGGGCTAAGAGTTGGACTCAGTGATCCTTATGGGTCTCTTACAACTCAGCATATTTTGTGATCCTTCCCTTCCCTTCCCTTCCCTTCCCTTCCCTTCCCTTCCCTTCCCTTCCCTTCCCTTC
>JAWMRA010000001.1:71213492-71317804 GCA_035584735.1 Pseudotriccus pelzelni | reverse complement strand
TTCCCTTCCCTTCCCTTCCCTTCCCTTCCCTTCCCTTCTTTTCCTTCTTTCTGCACACAGGACCCAGTCTTTTCTTGAGCGTCAAAAATAAAATTATATTCCCCCCTATTTCCCTATTTGTGGTAATAATACGGAATTTATTTAGACCAATTTTAGTTTTCGGAGATCAGAATTAAGGAAGGATTCAACACTTGTGAAGCTTGAATATAATTTAGCCATGATAACTGTCATGGCTTTGAATAGTCATTTTCTTTATTTCCTTCAGAATCACAGGAGAACAATAACTTTGCTACTTGTATAACATAAGTTTTGATAGTGTCAAAGTGCTTTACAGTATTTTTAAAAATAGTGCTTTGATAGGGGAGGAAGATATTCTGTGCAATTCAATCTAATTGCGTGAAACACACAACATTTTACACAAAGAATTCCAGAGCACATATTAATAAAACACAGTGCAAAGCCTTTCTGGAACTATTTTTTCTTGAGAGAAGGAGAAATTTGTTTAATGTTCTTACTGTTCATGCCCCAAAAATCTGACTTCAGAGGACAGTGAATAAAACATAGTGGTTTTGATGACAACTTTGAAAACAAATGATTTTGGGTCAGATTTACTTTCAGCCTTTTAGCTTTCACCAACACAAAATGTACATATAGACAAAAATAACAATGTTGAATTCCACTTCAGTCATCAATCTAAACAGCAGGATTTGCACTTCTATGCCAGCAGTGGATATTTTTGAGTTTCATTAACTTCCTGGGAGTCTGTGTAGAGCTAGTGCATTAAGGATTCATGTTTAAAAGCCTAAACTGTTCTGTTTAGGCTATTTCTTTTCATATACCATATTACCTGAGGTGTGATAACCAGGAATTCCTGACCTAGCCTGTCCTCCATGTAATCAGCTGCCAGGCTACATGATTTAGAAATACTGGATTCAGGAATTTTATTTTTTTTTTACCACCTCGGTCTGTTGCAGCTCATATCTGTAAATCTCATGGTCTCATTATAAACCCTGTGCAGCCTTAGAGAGGCTGGATGAAATACATTAACGTGATTGCTATTTTCTTGTGAGCATACATTTAGAAAGGCAGGTTAATCCACTCTGTGGCAAATGTATGGGTAATCTCATTTATGTCAGAGGTATAAGGGATTAGAATCCTTTGTAATGTATTATTTTAATTAAAAAGGAATAATCAGTCATACATCATGTTAGATGAAGCCTAACAATTCTGTTAGAAACTCCCAACCAGCCAAGATATTGTTATGCAAAGGGTGAAATGCAGTGTCTTCAATAATGTATTCTATGTGCATATTGGGATGATCTAAATGTTGGCCAATTTGTTTAGGCATACTTATTTCCCAAATAAAAATAATTTTAAAAATCCCCAAAGAAATATCTTTGTATGGTAACTAGAGACGCGGTTCATAGTTTTTGTTCTTCAAGAGCAATGTGTAATGAAAAAGCAAACATATGCCTTTACATTATTTGAATATTGAAATCCAAAAATGAACTTCATTAAAAATACAGTTTCCCATCACAGCTAGCAGTGCATTGCTAGCAATTTTCATTATACTTGCTTGGATTAAAATAATTATAAACAATAATAAAGTTTCTGGTGAATCTAATCTGTTATCATGAATATGGAATGGTTGATGACAAACTTACCTGAAAAAAAATAAAAATGGAATAGAATAGAATATTTTAGTTGAAAGGAATTTACAATGATAATATAATCTAACTGCCCGAACACTTCAGAAGTGACCAAAACTGAAAGCATATTATTAAAGGCATTGTCCAAATGTCTCCTTAAACAGACAGGTTTGCAGCATCTACCACCCCTTTAGGAAGTCTGTTCCAGTGTTTTACCACCCTCCTGGTAAAGAAATGCTTCCTAATATCTGGTCTGAGCCTCCTCTGGTGCAGCTTTGAGCCACTCCCAGCTTCCCTATTACTGGATCCCAGGGAGAAGAAATCAGCACCTCTGATTCCACTTATAGTCACCAGCATCCTTTTCTCCAAACTAGACAAAGCCAGAGTCCTCAGCCACTCCTCATAGGACATACCTTCCAGCCCTTTCACCAGCTTTGTTGTCTTCCTCTGGACATATTCAATACTGTAAATGCATCCAGAGGAGTACTATTTATGAGGTTTACTGTTTAAGTAAAATTTAAGTGGTTTCAAGGATATATTTCAAATCATTGCTTAAAAATTATTTCTTGCCAGTACCATCTAAGCACATTTAGCAGCTCAGATAAATGAAAACAAATGTCTGTGGTATGTTCCCTCATTTTGGGGCAAAAACCTTGTTCCAAACTATATTCTTGTTGGATCCATTCTGCCCTTAACTCAAAAAATTTCAATCAGAAAAGGAAATTTCCTTCATTTAAAGCAAGTGTTAGTGCAATAATTTCTTTCTCATCCAGTGAAGAAGTTAAAAACTTTTTTTCCCCTCTAAATTAATTTCTAATGCAATAATCATGTGAGCTTTTAACTCATAAAATCCATGTTCATTGCTTTTCATGCAGCTTGCTTTCCCCTCTATAGACAACATAATTGTAAGCAATTTCAAATAAACTTTAGATGAGGAACTTTCTCTAGCCCCTTCATTTACTATTTGAATTTTCTGTTATACATTAGCTTTTTAAAAAATGAACAAGATCTAGGAGTTGATCTATTCTAGATTCTCTTCCTTTTGAAAACAGGGCTACTAATTTATGTACTTCAATAAGAACAAAAATTATTACCATTCTACCTCTTTACTCAGACCTTGAGATGAGAATTGAAATAGCTACAGAACTTGTAAGAAATCGTGGGATGTGCCAGTCAATTTCTCTGTTCTTTTGAAATTTTATATTAAAAAGCCCCAAAATTATTTGGGATCTTTTTTTTGAGCCTCATAGGAGGTGTGTTATATACTCTCTTAGCTAGCTAAAATGCTGCAATTAGCAATACAAATGGTTTCCTAAATTCTGTTGATATCACTGCTGTGCTTGTCCTCATTTATAATTGGTTTTATGGTTCAGATAGGAAATACTTTGATGTTTTCACAAGTGGGAAACAATTATGTACCTTTTCGTGCCTATCTCAAGAGAAGGTAAACAATTTTAATAGCTTCTGGGATTGCTAATTAGAGCTAATTGTGCCTTGATTGACCTATCTTGACAGTAAGTACCTTACAAAACTTGCTTTCTTCACAAAGTGAGGATTTGTTTACATGAGTAACTTGTACACACAGAACCTCAGAGATAGTTGTTTGGCTGTGATCATCTGAATTTGTTATTTCATAACTTCTTATCCACTTATAAAACAATGGCAAAAAGTCAGGCTCATCAGTACGTGCACTGAAACACGTACTTTCTTATTCTGTTGCTGTCTACAAACCCAGAAACTAGCACAAAGTCTCTAGTGAATAAAAAATCTGAATATTGTGGATAAACTGTTCTCTGTACAAATACAGAAAAAAAATCAGAAGGGAGCTATGAATTCCCAAAATCTTAAGGGTAATATAAGTGTTCCATACAAATTACTAAGATGTAATGATGGGCTTTTCCAGAGCAATAGAAAACCTCTATCTCATTTTTCCCAAAGTATTTGTTTCTGTAAAAACCCCAAGCTGTTGAGTCTGAAAGTTTTTCATAAGATATGCATATCACCATATAGAATTTTGAACTTCTTAAATATTTTTTTAAACCTTTATATTTCTTTCTTTTGACATATTGGTTGTTGTAACTAAAGGTAGTCCACGCAGCAGTAACATCCAGAGAAATGAGACTTGACTGCACTTGCCCAGCTTGAACTTACTTGTCTCACTCAATGTGATGTGGATACCAAAGACAACTTTTTTTTTATAACATAAATAGGGAAATAGAGGGGAATATAATTTTATTTTTGAAGCTCAAGGAAAGACTTGGTCCTGTTTGTGGAAATAAGGAAAAGAAAAGAAAAAGGCAAAGCCCTGGATTTCTCACCCTATTTGATGTCAAAACTAATTTTCCTTCATTTACCCACCCTCTCCTTACTTCAGTAGAGATTGTCATGCTGAGATTAATTCTGGTACAAATATACTGTGCAATAGACTCTCTTCAGCCATGGATCAGTTGGAGTCAATATCTTGTTCTACTAGGTCATTAGTTTTGAGTCGGTTTCAGATGGATAGATGCAACTGGAGATGTGATTTGTAGGATGGATTATGTGGTAGGTTGATCCTAGCTAGATCCTAGGTGCCCAGCAAAGCCTCTATCGGTCCCCCTTTTCAGCTGGACAGTGGAGAGGAAATATAAAGAATGATACATGGGTTGGGATCAGGACAGGGAGACGTCACTCACCAATTTCCATCATGGGCAAAACAGACTTGACTGGGAAAATTAAATAAATTTGTTATCAATCAAATAAGATTAGGACAATAAAAACACTTGAACTAAATCTTAAAACACCTTCCACCCACACACCTCCCTTCTTCCTATATTCAACTGTATTCTCAAATTCCCAGCCCAAGCAGCACAGGGGGATAGAGAATGAGGATTGAATCACATATTGTCTCTGCTCCTTCCTTCCAGCATGGGGTCCCTTTCATGGGAGACAGTCTTCCATGAACTTCTCCAACCTAAGTCCTTCCCACAGGCTGCAGTTCTTCACGAGCTGCTTCAGTATGGGTCCCTTGCTGCTGGCTATAGTCCTTCAGGAACAGGCTGCTCCAGTGTGGTTCCCTCACAGGGTCACAAGTCCTTCTAGGAGCCTGCTCCAGCACAGGCTTCACACAGGGTCACAGCCATCTACCTGCTCCGATGTGGGGTCCTCCACAGGCTGCAGGGGGTTGTCTGCTCCACTGTGGCTGAAGGGCAGTAGCCTGCCTCACCATGGGGCTGCAGGGGAATCCCTGCTCCAGCCCCTGGAGCACCTCCTCCCCCTCCTTGTGCTCTGACCTTGGGGCCTGCAGAGCTGTTTCTTTCACATATTCTCACTCCTCTCTCCAGCTGCAGTTGCTGTTCTGCAGTAACTTTGTCTGCCTCTTAAATAGGTTACCAGTTTAAGGGTCTGTCTTGGAGCAGGCTGGCACTGGCTCTATTGGACATGGGGGAAGCTGCAGCTACTTGTTATCAAAACATTGCTGAACAACTGCAATAGTATAACAGGTGGATAACAATCACTGTTTTACAAACACGACTTGCTATACCCATCCTACCATGGGCGCAAACAAGACTGTGCCCCTGAATGGTGTGGTCTAGCAGGTCCTTGACCTAATATTCCCATGACAAACTCTCATAAACTGTGTTAAAACCTGCCCTTAGTAATTCAGTAACAGGTTATTCAAATAGAAACTGTACAGATTTTGAGAAATTACTACAAATGAGTTAATAACTTCTAAATCTACTGACTCTCCCCAACGAATGAATGTATTGCATACAATATTTCCAGAAAGCCTCTAAAACTATATGGTTTAAGAAAACATTAATGAAAATCTGAAAGTAAAAAATAACAAAATAGAAATCCTAACAATCAGTAAGGTGTCCTAAAACAGTTTAACTGTCGAACCTGTGGTCTTTAAAGTCAGTGGAGAATCACATTCCCAGACAACTAACTAAATAACAAAGGAAATATGTAAGTAATGGGCAAAATGTATTTGTATTTGGAAAGAAGATGAGTATACAAAAATCAGGAGGAAAAATATGTTCTTCTGTTAATTTTACACTATCTGGAATTATGGTTTCATGATAAGGAGAAAAAAAAAGATTCTAAAAATTTTTAAAATTAAAAACCTTGTAGTTTTAATAATTTTCTTCAAAAAAGTGAATGTTATATAAATTATACTAAACTTGTATGTGACTTTGTTTTTATTCTGTTTTTAATAAAGTAATTTTTAAAACAGAAAAAAAAATAAAACTTACAGGCAGATGTGGAAAATTTATCATCCTGTTCCTTTAAAAGACAATTATTGCTTGATATTATTGTATGTAGCATATAGGAAAACTTGATTTCTTTAATCTATTAACTGAAAAAAGAATTGGTATTTAAAAAATTTTAGAAGTGTGTTCACCTGAGAATATGTGTATGGTTTTAAAAAAATTTTGATGCAGTTTATGTGCAGAATTTTGTGTTGACAAAGAATAATCTTCCTCTTTTAAAGATCTGGATTACTAAAATAGCCTTTTCGAGAAAAAGTGTGGTGGTTCTGCCCATTGTATGTTAATATACAAAGAAATTATATACTTACAGAGCTTTTGACTCCTTTCAGTTGATAAAATGCATCCAGAATTTAGAAAATTATTTGTCTCCTGTGTGCAAGAAATAATTGATTTGACTTCATCTCTGTGTGAGGTCAGTTATATCCTGAGCCTCTCAAAAAATGCTTACAAGCCCAGGAAGCATGCATCTTTATGTAACTTAATGTAGAGGATGAATTGCAGAAAGAAGAGCTTTGAAGTAGTTTTGATATAAATTATAAAAATATTATGTTGTCTCAATATGGCCTTATACAGTAACATCTAAAATAAGAGTGAATTCTGTAATGCTTCTAATTGTGAGTTGTGGTATTCTTGTCTATTAGGTACAATTTTACAAGAATTCGATCTTGTGTGATGAATAAGTCAAATACAGTAAATGTTTCCCGTTTTTATGAAACTGTCAGTTTGAAAAACAGTTCTGTTCTTTTGAGTGATGACTGAAAAAGAGAACTTGCATATGTCATTATTTGTAAATTTTGCAAGTATGTTAACCCTTCTGAAATTTCATGCATAAGAAACAGTCTTTTCCTGTTCTAGGAGGAAAGAAAAACCTATATGAATTTTTTCCAAGGTTCTTCTGCCATAGCATTTTGTCCAGAAAAAATAGCTAAAAATTATATCAGCTATTATCAGTTCCAGAAAATTAATTACTGTGTAGCAGAGATACTACAAATAACGTTGTTTTGATGCTTTGAGGGGAGAGCAAAAATAAAACTACAGAACACAGATGGACAATCCTGAAGCCTTAATAAATTTTAATAATTGCTACATTATCCTAGTAGTCTTAGAGGCATCAGTAGAGGTACTGTATCCCCATGTCAACATTTAAAAAGTGGGTTTGTATTTCCAAATTATTTAAGAGTGATCACAATGTCGATGGTAAACAGAAAAAGCTTCTTATCACTGCATGTGCCTGAAATGAGTGATGAATTAAAAAGGCCAAATAATGCAGTTGTCTTAAGAAAGACCACTTGTGGGCTGCTATATATGCAATAACATAACCTGAACCATAGAACAGTGTAGTTTGGAAATCCGTTCCATGTTCAATCTTTGTCTCAGCTGTCCTTGTGACACTTCAACTGAAATCAGCAATTCACGATTAAGACAGAAGGAAGTATATTCTGGTAAATAAAAGTGTTCTATTCAAAGACAGACAAAGCAGTAATACAATTTAAATTATAGCAGACTTATTCCAAGACTCTGGACCATATAGTTTCAACATAAGATACAATTTTTTTTTTGCTGCGTAAGTAGTCCCTATAAAAGCAAAATTAGTATCACAAATATATGCAGCAAATACCCATAAAATGTGCTAAATTATTTTGCCATCTCTAGTATTTCACATTAATATATCATACTTTTGATAGTGCTGGTCTTGACCACATTATTCAGTCTTTTATACTCCCGCTTACCTTGCCTGTATTTCTCAATAGATGGGTGGAAGGATGAATGGATAGACAGATAGTTAGATAGACAGACTAGTAGATAGTTTGAGGTTCTATACACTTCAAAACATTCTAGAATTCTATTTAGAAAGGGACATTATGAGAGTAATGTGTGGAAGGAGAGCTGAAGCAATAAGGTTCTACCTTTGAACTACAAAGGACAGTACACAAACCAGTCATAATGGGACATTTACACATTCACTTTTCACTTACATGTTTATTTACAGGTGTATATCCATGTATAAAACATACATATACATGAATGTATATAGTGAAATGAATGCATAGTGCAGACAATATAATACAATACTTATTTTAATGTTGTGAAGGCTTTTTAAGTAAAATTGAAAGTTAACCTCATCAAGTTATTTTTAAAAAGAATGTTCTGTCCTGTGGGTTCTGTGTGAAGATGCAGAAGCAATCTCAACTGAATTTTCTATGCTTTTATTTCTGTTTCCTTGACATCCTTTATTAGCTGTTTCTGGTATTATACATGCCACCATTTTAGATGAAGGGGCATTCTAGGATGATTATATTCTTTAACTGAAAAAAAAAGGAAAAAGAAACCTCTTTTTTTAATTTCCTATGTCATGTCACTAGAACTTTCAAGGACAGAGGGAGAAAATAAAGACAGGAAGGAGGAAAGTGGAAAGGAGGGAAGGAGGGAGGGAACAAGAAAGATGATAGTGAGAATTGTTATAACTAATCACAAAAGAATTTTCCATTACTAATTAATGAATGGAATTAAATAAAATTCAAATTAAAATAATTTTGGTTTATGTAAATAAGATAAAAGGTAATTACCACGACTATTAATCAGCTTTTTGTACATAATTCCTTCCACACTACGCTATCAAAAATTATTAATTTTGAAAGGGCAATAAATATTTCTATGCATTATGAGAATAAACACTGATAAACTGAAAGTTCAGAGATGAACAAAAAGGCTCTAAGAGTATCAATCAGAAGAACTAGTGAAATGCTAAAGGCAAAATGCTCTTTCAGTGCCATAAACTGCAACTTGTTAAAAGAGGTCATGATTGTACAGCTATATTTATACCATATATTTCTAGTTTCATTAAGTCATCTGATTTTAAATGGACTGTACAGAAACAGTTCAGAGGCCTTAATATTGTCATCTAATACAATTTAGGATAACCTAGGCTATTGCAATTACTACCTACCCCTTCAGAAATATTCAGGTTTACTGTAGGTCTTGTGTGGTATCTGTCATATACCCTAGGACATGGCAAATAAAACCGGGTCCTGTGTTTATGCAATTAAACCCTAGATTTTGAAAAGCTGACACATCCTTAGGCACTTGGAATAGGATTTAGTCTCTCAGCTTATGATAGAACTCACTATTCTAAGTTAGATTTCTTCTCCCACCTTCTATTCAGGAGACAGATTGAAGAAGTGCATCACTAAGAGAGGTGTAATGCCGGAATGTCTCCATTGATTATACTGGTAACCCAGACAGCTGGCTCAGAATATATGTATGATTCGACTTGCTCCTAGTTTTAGGTGTCTGCATGCACATTCAGCATTTTGATGCTCATTTGGTCACTGGATTTCCAGTCATCAGGGCTTCATTCAGTTGGCCAACTTTGTACACCTACTGTGTGAAGAGGTCTCTCGGACATGCTCTGGCATTTATTTCAGTCTTTTTCAAAAGCTTTAATTAGGCAGGACATTTAATACAGAACAAGATTTCTACCTGTGGACAATGAATTCAGTCTAGTTGGGTCTTTTTGAGTGACCATTTTAGGATAAATTTTTCCATGTAATGATATTAGCAAACACTGTAAGGTACAAAAACAGGAGAATATATTTCATTAAATATCTGACTCATTTCTGAGTTGCATTCATCTCATGAAAAAGAGAATTTACTTTTGCAGATTTTCAGTTAATGTTGCTAAATGAAATGTATGTTATAAAAACATTCAGTTTTGGATATGCATCTAAAACTGAATCAGTTTATATAGACGTCACTCATATCACATATTATCTATTTTTTCCTAGAATATTACATTTACTGACCATAAGAAAAAAATTCGTGAATCCATACAACTGATTATTAATTACACATTGTGAAAAGCAACGTATTAAATAATACCAATTACAGAGTTGTGCAAATAGGCAGAAGTGCGCTGAGTTCCAAATGTTTTGAATATATATATAAAATTTCAGATTGGTTAGGATTTAGAATTTGCTAGGATCTAAGTCACGTGAAAAACAATGATACAGTATTTTGATAAATAAAGCAAAATTGTACCAAGTCATGAGGAGGGAGAAGAACACCCCCAGAAAACCCCTACCAACAAACCTCTCTTCCAAACCCCAATAAACCAACAAAACAACCCAAAAAACCAACACATTTTAGTATTCCTGAAAGCGTTGCAAGACACTTTAGTGAAGAGTAGATAGAGAGGCTAAAGCTTTTTCCAAATCAGAAGTATTATCCTGAGCTTGGAATGCATTATGTTACGAAGTCGTATAGCATGGTATTTGCTACAGTTTGAGAGGATTAGTTAATAGAAATGTTTATGCTGAATTAGTGGATTAAAGACATTTTCTTTCTTGACACTAAATGCAAACTTAATTCAGTCTAATGATGGTCAAAGGAAGTTTCCTCATATTCTCCTTTCTTGCAGTCAAAAGTCTTCATGATGCTCATAACTTAAACGCCCTCACATATGGCTACCTGCACTGCATTGTAATAAAAAATGCTATATATATAAATATATATATATAAATGTTTCAGGATGTGTTTCAGAATGCTGTGAGATTACTGAATAAGAATTTTTACTCATGTGAATGAACAGATTAGTGGAAAAGTATCTTTGCAAGACAATTCATCATTGCAGTGTTCCTGGCAACTCACTACTTCATAAGAAATATATGAGAGATAGAACTGTCAAAATTTAAATCTTAAAAATATATTACAAAAATAGTAAATCAATAAGTTCTCCATTGGTAGTATATTACAATATGCTTCTTGCACCACTGGATTTTAGGCAAATTAATTTCCTACATCCTAAAAGTAGCCTCATTATTTTGGGCATGGCTTTTTGTTAAGTGTATTAAAGTTTAGTGGAAAAAATTGCTGGCTGTTGTGTTCTATACGGTCTAAATGAAAAATAATTCTACCAAAAAACAAACTGTAGAATTTGTTGTAAAGAATGCATTCCAGATTTAAAACATGCCTTTTTTTTTTGAAATATAACAAATAAATTTTTCAAATTAATTGTATTTTAATACTACTTCATGAAATGAACAACTATATTTGTAGTAGAGTACAGAAAAGCTGTCAGCTATTACATACCATTTTGTTCAACAAAGAGGAAAAGGAACTGCTGAAATAATTTTCTGGAAGATGGTTTGATAGCCTTACATGTCAAACCATTTTGTTAATCTACCCTAAGTTCCTGTATAACATAGGCCAAAAAGTTTTGATCATTCATTCCTTCAATAAAGAAATTGCTTTTCCTGTGTAGATTGACGTTCTTTGTGATAATAACTAACTGGCCACACTACAAAAATGACAAGTGTCATTAGGGATTTGTATGTAGTTTGATTTAATGCCGAACTATCTGTGATGGAAGACAGCTATTCCGCCTATACTTCAAAAACTTCGGTTTTAAGACATCCAATTAAAATGATTCTGTCAAGTCAATTCCCAGATTCCTCTGTTTCTCCCTCTTGGCTTTAAAATCTTCAAGTTCTCACTGGCTTCCAAGCATGTGACAGATTCATGACCTTGTTTTTACCTCCATGTCTTAGAGTAATTTTAAGTTCACCAAATTTTTGGAAGCAGGGGCATGGCAGGAGGGGTTGTATTCTTTCCTAGTACCTCATAGTGCTTATTGCACTCCACCTGAGAGCTAACTTTCCCAACTAGACCTGGATGTCTTTTCCTGCTCTCAGTGGAAAATGCTTAATTACATATCTACAAAAGATGCAGGAGAGATGGCAAACATGATTAAATCTGGGTGACTGGGGAACTAGGATACTGCAAAGGATAACCCAGTTCCTAGTGTTTCCTTGGGTTAGTTTTTTCCTAGCACTTCCTGCAGTGCTATTGTCTTTAACTGCTAAGCAATGTTTGTCTTCCAAAGCCTTTAAGATATATATCTCAGCAGTCTTTCTCTGTTTTTTTTTTAATCACTAAGCTTCTGTGCTTTTCCAAATGTTCTAAATCAAGCAATTCTAAACAAATGACCTTTCTTTCAGAGTGCTATCCAATGCCACTCCTTTTAAACAGATTGTCTTGCTACTATTCAATTCAATAAAATAATAACAGAAAATGCACCTACAGCTGCACATTTGATAGAGTCCTTTCTAGTTCCTCTAATACAATGTATATAACAAGACTACATTCATTAAAATGGGCAAAAAATGTATATACACACTTTTTTGTGTCTTCCTGATTATTTTGTAATATTAGAGGAAACATTCTTCATTAATTCAGCTGATATCAGCAGGAAATCCAAGAACATTAATGAATCATTAATGGCAGTGCAGCAACTTGGAGCAGGTGCACCATTAAAATCAATAATTGAAATTATTTATGGACTTCTTGATAGGCATGTATGGGTAATTTTAATAACACTGTTACATTTGATACACTAAATAAATAAAATGCCTGTTTTAAAAGGTGGAAAGAGCAATAAGGTAGGTATCTCAGGCACTTTGAAAACTACAGAGTTCTTTTCAAAGATACATGGATGTATATTTAGAGCCATGTATATATCTACACAGTCAAACAAACATTCATCCCTTTATTGTTGACATTGACTGAACATTAATTTGCTTCCTAATTTCTTAGCTAACCACCACTTCCCTTCCAAAAAGAAGTCTTCTAAGATAAAGTATGAATCCATTAATAAGTAGCCCATGATCTGCCTTCAAAAGCAGAGGAAAACGAAGCACCTTCATCCTCTTCTGTCTCCCAACAACACTTAGGCTTTGCTGCAGCAGGCCTTTAAAATCTTCTCCGTCATGATCATGCCACACCCTATGGTGCAGAGCAACATGCACACTGAATTTTGAACCAAAGAAGTGATGACTCTGTTGGACTTACATACAACTGCCTGAATTTTGTTTGCATAATTTGAGCTGAAAATCACACTCAAACAAAATAGCAGTGTATTCTTCCAGTAAGTTGCCTCTTGGCACCATGAGTAGACTCAGAATCAAGTGTTATGTAGTTTGGAACTAGCCAACCTCTTCCAAAAACAGCTAGCCCCTGAGTAGAGAGGAAGCAAGCCAGATGGTGTCACTGTGCCTTGGAGCCATTTAGCTACACAGATACAACATTGCCACTGCTAAGTATAAGCCAAAGACTTTGCATAAATTGGGCTGAGGGTTGAGAGGCTGCATCTGTACTCCTCTTGGCCTGCCCAGAACATTTTTTAGTTTGATTGACTGTAACAACAGTTTTCTAATGACCAAGTAATTATTATCTCATTTGTTGCACTTTGCTTAGCTTTGTATAATTTTGTGGCGTGATAACAAGTTCTATACAGATAGAAGTAGTAATGTGTTTATGATTTGTGCAGATAGAAGCATTCATTGTTAACTTAAAAATGTCGTTTAGTTGCAAACAGGTCTGGCATTATAGAAAGGGCCTTGAAAATGGGACCCAGGATGCAGAGTAGAGAAGTATAGGACAGCTGTAAAAAGGTCATAGGATTATACTGGAGAGCCCAGGACTATAAACAACTCACAAACAAAACAAAACCAAAGCATAACAAAACACCCCAAATATACACCATATGTAGAACAACAGAGCAAATTCAGGACCAAAGGACTCTGAAAGGCAGTGGGACAGGGAGCACAACACAAGACACAGAAAAAAGTGTGCCTATAATAATCTAAACTTTATTATCATGAAACATTTTCTGAAATTTTCTGATATGATAAAACCACAGAATCAAAGAACAGCTTTAGTTGGAAGGGAGCTTTAACTGTTGTATAATTTAAACCACTTACAATGAGCAGGAAAAACTTCAACCAGTTCATGTGACTCAGAGCCCTGTGCACTCTGACCTTGAATGTTTCCAAGGATGGAGTATCTGCCACCTCTCTGGGCAGCCTCAACAGTGACTCAACACTCTCATTGTAAAAAACTTCTTCCTTTGTCCTATTGTTAAATGTCTGTTCCCATCTTTCTTTTAAGCTCCCCTTTTAAGTATTGAAAAGCCACGATAAGGTCTCCTGGAGTCTTCTCTTCTGCAGGCTCCAGTTGGGAACAACCTCAACTCTCTCAGCCTTTCTTCATAGGAGAGGTTTTCCATCCCTCTAATCATCTTGCTGGCCCTTTGCTAGACTCACTCCAAAAGATCAATCTTTCTATACTGGGGACCCCAGACCCGAACACAGTATTCTAGGTGGGGTCTCACAGGAGTGGAGCAGAGGAGGAGAATCATATCAAATACATAGTTATATCAACTGCATGTGGAAAGTAAACTTTTTGACATTTTCCAGTGTATTCACATGGATTTATTTAGATGTGAAATCTTTTTTTTTTTTTTTTCAGTTTCCACTCAGGAAAATGAAAAAATTCAAAACATCCGAGTGAATGAAATCATAGTTGATAACTTCTATCATAAAGTTATAAATAATCCATAATGAAGTTATAAATTATATTTTGATTTTAAACAGTGCATGGAAATGTATGTATTGTAATATTTTAATTTCTCTGACCTTAGATATCTCATATTTTAAGAAATTCAAGCGCAATAGATTTTGTTAAAAATCTTTTTTTTTTGTTTTAATGTGGTTGCTATGGCACATCAGAAATCCGTAAGGATAGTTTTTCCATTGATTCAATGAAAATGCCCTAACAGTATGATTTAGTGTAGGTAAGTAGCTTAAGTGCTCTGATTCACTCTTTCTGTTTCTCTAGTTCAGTAAAATGCAACATTTCAGTAATTTCATTATGTATTCCTAACCTGTAGTAGAAATAGTTTTAAATCTATAGAAAATATAAAAAGGACACACATGTGCCTTCTCAGAGTAAAAATTCTTGTGCTTGATTTATCTGTAAATTTGTAGCGAGTCTGAATACTTAACAGACCTTCCACAGATTCCCCAGCTGGAAAACCAAGCTGTAAATGTTCAAGGTAAACCCAGTTTTGGTGGTTTTTTTTTTTTCAGGAGACAAAACACATTTTTGTGAACTGTTTTCAAATACTAAACAATTCTGACCTATTTTATCCATGCAATCTAAATAACACAGCACAAGGGACTAAGAAGGCATTTGTTACCTATTCTTGCCTTTTTAAAGAAAACAGCCTGCTGAAATAAAAATTGCAATCAGAAGAATCACAGCATAGAAGAACACTGATTTTAGAAGTGCATAATGTCATATCTCTTTGTCTGAATCATGAAGAAGCAATGGATTTATGTTTGGAAGGGCTATATGGTCTTTTTTATTGATAGGTGAATATACGGCAACAAACCATTGATGAAACCTGGGATCAACAGGTGAATAAATATTGTGGAGTGACAAACCTTTTGGAAGCCATTTATTACCTCCTATAAAGTCTGTAAATAATATTTGCTGCAGACCATGAGCTGACAATAGATATACTACTACAAAAAATGCACGTAGCATTTCTGGATAATAGAAAAGTCCACCATTAAAAAAAAAAGTAATATTACCAAATATTTTTCAAATATCAGATCTGATGAAGGTTGTGTAATTAGAGTGCTAGCAGCTGAGCATTTCCTCTTCATCTGCAAAGTGCTTTCCAGGACCATTTCAAATCAGCAAAGGCTCCAGAATGATCTGTTATGGCCAGATGTAAGCTTGGAGGCTATTGCTTTGCACTAATACAAATTATAATTATTTTCCAAATAAAAATTAGGTATCAGAAATATAATGTTGATTTACCAAGAAATGAAGAAATTAAAATATACAAAAAATGAATCCTACAAATTTAACTCCAAAGACACCTCAGACACAACAAATTTGCATGTTGGCAGGTGTGGTTCACATTGTATGGTTCATACTGAGTAATATTTTAACTCTGTCAAAAATTCCTGAGCTTTGAAACTAAATCAACCATGCATTTTGTTATTGACCTCTAATCATGAAAAGTAGTTCTGGTTTATTTTGGGTTTTTTTCAGGGCAGACCACACTTCCAAATAAAATTAAAGAGATATTAGCATCACACCGTTGTTCAGATATGATGAAAAAAAAAATTAAACCTATTTCTTTCATTTACATAGACTCATAGCACCATAAGAGGAGGGACACATATTTCCCTCTACATTATCAAAATAATCTTATGGTGGGAAAATTTCCACAAATTTTTGCTGTCTCAGCTTGCCTCTTGTTGTCAGAGCAAGAGAACGCTATAAGGGCTTTACTTGTCACACCTTTCATAGCTGTCAAGAGATGAATTTGACATAGCAGTCTATTTCAGTTTCTTGTTCATGCAGAATAAAAACACTAACTTCAAAGAATGTGTTAAATATAAATCAGCAGAGTTTCTTGCCTGATCAGATACTGCGCCTTATAGCTCTGCAAACAGTCCTTCATTGGGATTCCTTTTTTACTGATTAACCAATTTAAAAATTTATGACAAGATTTAGAATTTATATTCTATTTATTCCTTAATTCTATCGAATTTTTATGTACCACATTATCAGGAAAAGGATGCCATGTGGGACAGTGTCAGATGTTTTGCATGGTTTCAGATAGATGATTTCTGATTGTGTAAAATTTTCTAGGATACTAGAAAAAACTATCTGGGAGTACTCCCTCCTGAGATCTACCCCCAGAAGCATACAAGCTTTGTCTTGGAGACAGCTAAACACAGTCACCCAAAACCTATCCAGAGGGTGAGCTAACAAGTGGTGTGTCTGAGCAAAAACTGAGTACATGAGCTGATTCTCTGACTCTTTTATTTAGTGCAATAATATGCTACTCAAGGAAAGAAATTTTACAATTGTGGTCTGAGCTATTCAAACCCAATCTTTCTATCAACAAGAATTTCCTAAATATCCTATCATAATATTTTGCACTCTGTTGGTCTTACAACTCAACCTAAAAGATTTCTGTCTATAAAACCTTTAAACCTGTTTAAGAGGTCCACCCTTGTTACATTTAGTATTCTAGATACACGTATATGTACATATTTACACACATACGTATAAAAGACATTGTCTTTCAGGATATACACCATTCCCACCCAGTGGCTGGGGCTTATCCTTCTGACTGAAACAATAAACATCTTCACAACCAACAAATCCTTCCCAATTTTTGTGACTAACCAGGTTTGCTCTCTTCACAGTTTTCATTACCATTGGTCAGGTTTCTCTCTGTATGTTCTTGTTTTACAGCTTCTTTGATCAGACACCATTAAAGGAGCACACACGCTCCTTACACTCAGTCTTACAGTAAGCACCTTCTTTCAGGGTGCAGGAACCTTTATACTGACCTGGTGTAACTGCTGAGTGCCCACAGAAAGGGTGTTTCACTTTCATCATTTACGTCATCTCCAAGTTTTTGATTCTGTCATCTTTGCCAACATTCTATTATATCTGTTCAGGAGTGGTGAACTATTTCCATTGTTCAGCTACATTTCTACTCCTCTAATAGCAGTGGAATAAGGAACAGATTTTTAATGAGTCTAACCAAATCTATCTCAGTTTTGTATGGCCGAAAACGCAAATCATTATTTTGCTTGTACATTTTGTAGAAGACTGTACTGGTTCAAGAGGTAACAGAAGGCTTTGTTTGCTCTGCTGAATTGCATTTATAGGTATATTAAGTTTTAGGGGAAAAAAAAAACGAAAACAAACCCTAGTTTCATTACTTCTTTTGAGGCACTGGACTTATAAAATTTAAAATATCTATTTGTTTTTCTATTTCTATCTCTGAATCTTAGTCTTTTAGACTCACATAAAATAAGCTACTCTTACAAACTAGCCAGTGATATTAGGGAATATGTCTTTGCTTGCCTAAGAAATTATATGGTGATTTAACCTTTACTCTACTGTTTTCAAATGTACTGACTAAATGAAATTAGCTGTCAAGTTATTATTTTCTGATATTTAATATGTCCTCAGTTACTTATGATTTTTTTCTGGTCCAGAGCTCTCGCCTGTGAGTTATACCTATATAAACACTCAGAATTATTGTACAGTCAAAATATTACACAAATTCCCTGAAAACAGCTCCAGCTAAGGTGTGGGCCAACCACCTCCTTCATATTTAAAAGGTTACACATTCAATGGAGAAAACTCAAATAAAAACAGGGTTTGTTCACCACTCAAGTTCATAAATGACTTTATACAAAGAAATATTTTAAGCACTTTAGCAAGCAACTTCAAGACAAAATAATCGTTGGGCAGGTCTCTTGTAGCAACTTGCATAAAAGCTCTTGACTCTTGCTTCTCTAAAAAATTGTATACAACATTTAAACCCATATGAAATGCTGAGAAATCCTGTGATAAATATTTTAAAAGCCTTAGAGGTGCAAACTCAAATCCAAAAACATATTTTGGTTCATATTTTCTGCCTATTCTGCTTATTTGTGTTTCAACTGCAGAAACCTAATACAAATCATTAGCCAGTGATGAACATAGTAACAAATTCCTTACAGTTCTATATTCTCAATTTTTAGTTTAGCTTAAGTCCAGCATTTTAGATCGGTGGGCTAGGAGAGCACTGCAACCTTAGAAGTCTATTGAAAAGAATGGTTACACCTCCTAAAATTATTTATGAAGGAAAAATTGGTTAGAGATTCAGCCTATGTTTAATATTTGGGATTTGGATTCCATCAAGCATGCTTCCTGGAGAAATGCCATTCAGGATTTAATTTGCTTTAAAGACTAAAGGCATAGGGCCAACCTATTTACTGAGGGCCAATTCATGCACATCCAGGCCTCCTAAATATCCATTCAATTGCATTACTCTCCCACTTCCTGGAATAGTTTAATCTTTTTTTGTAAGTGAAATGATGAAAGAGGTGCTGTGGCACAAAGAAGCACAAATGAGGGCCAGGATGAACAAGGTTTGGATATAGGGATAGGAAGAAAACCACATTTAAACAACATAATCTAGGCAGTTGCCAAGAAGAACTGAAACAGATTTAGTCAATATCAAAAAGAACAGAATTCAGAATGCATTTATTATTTTAATTTATATACATAATATTTAGTATGCAATTTAGACCACTAGTAAGAATGTGTATTAAAGAGCACTGAGTATCTTCAGCATCTTTTTAAGAATAAACAGAAGTGTCCCAAATATATCAGCCTTTCAGGACATGAAACTGGCCTAACAGAACATAAGTAAAGTAAAAATGGAAACAATCCAACAGAAATTCCCCTCAGAATGTTACTTTGTCTCATCTCTTCCTACCCCTTTGCAGGTTAAGGACAGAATTCTAAATCTAGACAAACAGTGGCTGTTGAGATAGATGGGTACCTAGGGGCAGGGAAGCAAACAATGCATATGTAAAACATACAGAAAACAGACATCCTATCTCTCTGCTATTTGAAGTCCCCACACCCAAAATAGGACCTGTTTCACAGTGCAAATTTCTAGCAATAAGCTCTAACAGCTTGCTTTCTTTCATAAGGCTTAGCTTGTTTTCTTTACATCCTGGATAGTAGAAAGATGCTAAATCTGGGATATTTTCCTAGCATCTGTTTACACGAGAGCTTAATTGTATGTAGAATACATGGACAGTCATTGACTACACTGGCCATATTCACATATTTCTGAATATTTAGTGCTCATTAGTATATCTCCCATCCCTCTGGAGATCAGTTCCAAATGCTGCTTTCAAACTGTCCCTCCCAGATAAATTAATCCCATCCCAAGATGTTTGTAGCTTCCAGCTTTCTATAATTTTATTATGTCTCCTTTTATTGGGAAAAGGAAATTAGTTAATTTTTCAAGCTTTTCTAATTAAGAGCATAAAATCTGAAATATTATTGTCTTAGAAAATGGCCCTTGTGGCCATTTCTACAATGATTGCTGGGTGCCTAACATATTTAGGAGACTTATGTCCTTCTGAAATCAGTAACTGTCTAAGAACAAGGTGTGTTCTGCATTTCAAGCTAAAAGTATGAAGAAAACATTTAGGTGCTTAACTCATAAACCATAATTGACTTCTCGGGTCTATTCTGAGGAAACAGCTTATTTTCTCTAGAAAAAAAACATACTTGCTGTGTGAATGACTGCTGGGGAAACCAATTTCATTATATAAGTTCAATTTCACAGGAGTTAGGAAGGAAAAGTGCTATTTTTTAACTCACTATCATGTGTCCATAACAGATGCATAATGGAGGTAAGTTCTTTTTATTATTTCCATGTGGATATGAATCTGTTCACTTAAGAATGACCTTTACTTATTACTTTTCAAAGGAAAACAGATGGCCTAAGTACAGTAAGTCATGCTCTGCACATATATATATATAAGTGGATAAAGAAAAAATCTAATGAAATACAAAATGGGAGAAGGCAGAATAGTGGGGGCAATTGGTAAGAGATCACCAGGTCCAGAAGGCTAGGAGTCATAGGAAAGGCTAAGATTAAGATAAATGGAAGATACATAAGAATTGTGGAAGATAAGGAAGAGAAAAAAATGGATTCAAAGATTTTATTCATACTAATTTTCAGGTTTTGTGTTATCAAATTTGGATGTTTTCACCTGTTTAAAACCACAAAACTATCTTCTCATTTAACATATCCGTATATTTGTACTGTGTATCTGTGTACTTTACTCCTGTTTACTGAAAAAGTTAATAAGTAATATTCGGTCATATCTGATTACTGAACTTCTTAAATTCTTCATAAACGACATGTAAAGATACTTTTATTTTAATTCTTGCATCAGAGGAGGGTTTTTTCTCTGTGTAACTATCAAAGTTTTTTCTTCTTGACACAACTGTCCAAAGGTAATGTACTAAATCACAGATTTTTTTGCTTTGCTAAATTTTAATTGTATTCACCTTTTAGGAAATTAAAAATTTAATCTCTGTGGTGTTCTAACACATATATCAACACAATCAGTGGTGTGCTTCTTTAATGCTATGTTCATATTGAAAAAACAAGAACACGAAATTTGTGCTAATTAGCAATATTAAAAATCCAGTGAGATGCAAAGTGTTAGACTTAATGGTACCTCAGACTGCACATTTTAATCAAAACTGTGAAGTTAATACATAATGCTAATTATACCACAGAAATTAATTCAAACAGTTGCATTGTAACATACTTGTAGACTTAAGTGCATTTCTCTTTAGAGGTTTTTAATCTACTTCCTAATTATCTAATTAGTAACAAGCATTTCTAATTTTTTAAACTTTTAATGAGAAATCCTGGCAGGCTGAATACTGTTCTCTTTTTTAGAGAAAAATGCATCAAATATAATTCTATTTTATGAACAGCAATGTATTTATATCAATTTATATGATAAAATGTCAGGACAATGTGTTAAAGCTTATACTTGACGGAACAATGCAATGAATACATAACTTTCCTGTGAGGTCTAACACTTCACTCAGTGCTAAGGAAAAGGTACAGGCAACATCAGTATCTTTCTGGACATATTTTGGTGCCATGCATACGTTGACTAAAAATGATCATGCCCCCATCTATTCTTTTTCATCGAGAACACTAAGGTTTGAGAAATAGAGCAACTTTAGCTCACAGATTTTGTGCTTCCTACTCTAGTGAATCATGGACTCTGAGTCATTTGTGGTAATGATAAGAGAATGACACATTAATCTGGAGCCATGCATAAAGCCTTTATCTGTGTACATTCTTTGAAATAAATGGCACTGCTAATGTTCTGTTCAATAAGAGCCTTGTGACATAAAAAACAAAACAGGTAAGCAAACTGATCAAGAAAATACATTACTGTTATATATATATGTGATTTCCTTGTACATTTTGCTACAGTAAAAGTGCAGTAGACAATTTTCATTATAAAACAGAATAGGTTAGGAAAAAAAAAAATCTCTTTTGGTTTCCTGGGAACTGCAGGATAAAATTGTGCTACCCTAAGGAAGACACTACAGGAAGGCTCACACAAACTTATTCTCATCACCACACACCTAGTCTAAGAATTGTAAACATTTTAGAAGCATGCTAATAGCTTTTTAGTACCAAAATTTTCCAGAGACAACTTCCTTTTTAAGATACAATTCCTGCAAAATACAGTCCAAGCTTACCCTTTCTCCTAGGCTCTGTTATTTCTGCACAGTCTTTCAAACTTGGTAACTCTACACTGTATATAAAGGGTTCACTGACTTCCTCCCTGCACCTCAACTCTTCTAAGTGATTTCAGTATGACTGCTCATGCATCTGAAGAATCAGATTTCTCTTCAATAGCAAAGTATAGATTTATCTGTCTATCAGTGTTCAGCTTAAAATGAGTTTCTGAAAAAGTTTCTTCTTTTTTGAAGATTTTCCTCATCTTACTTGGCAATGCAGGAAAACAGATAAAATTCTCTAATTCCACATCTAGGATGAATGAAACACTGGAAAGACAGCTTTTTCCTAAGGAAGGATAGTGAAAAAGTCTAATTCTTGTAAGGCATTTTTGCCAAAATAATTCTTACAAATTTTACAGGTCTTTTGTGTTACCGCTCTTACATCAAAATCTTCCTATGAACAAAAAGAAGCATACCATGTATTCAAAGCAAATAATTTACTGTTAGTGGAAGTAATATTGAACAGTCTTATGGTCCAAATAACCTAATACAGAAAGGTCTTATTAGCAATAAATTTCAGCATTCATACAATAAATACCTCCCAAGAATCTGACCCCTTTCTCTGACAGTGTGCTCTCTTTCTAGTGTCTCCAGTGGTCCCAAGGTGAACATTCCCATCTTCCTTAGGCATAAGGGGGGTGGGTGAGAGATATGCCCATAGCCATTAGCACCGTGTGGTCCTCATCAGCAACAATACGATGGTCAAATTGGGGCAAGCTGTCGGAGTGCAGAATGGGCTGGCTGCTCCCCAGGGGACAGAAGTGACCCAGGGGTCAGGAAGGGCAAGGCCTGGCAATCAGTGCCTGTCGTGCACCCATCCAGGGATCAGGATAGTCAGGGGGCACAGGGGCAGCCACAGCTCTGGGCATCAGGCAAGTACCAGGCCACCAGCTGGAGTATGTCATGCCATAACCTCAGCCTGGCCAGCAGCAGCTCCTGACACAGATGTAAAAGACCATGGTGAAGACAAGGTGACTTGGTGAAGTGTAACCCACTTTGGTCCAGGTAAATTAGCTTTAGAATGGAAATTGCAATGAAAAAAGTGCCAAATTTGCCTACTTTGGTAGTCTGAAGATTTTTGCAATGTGTTTGTATTGTCTAGCTGCAATACAAATGGAAGAACTGAAAAAAGTAAAGAGGTTTTCAAAATAAATGTTTGGTTCAACTTAAACATATTTTATACTTTATCTAGCAGATAAATTCACACACTAATAATTAATGTGCTAAGTCTAAAACTGAAGGTGGCCCTACTTTAGAAATGAAAGCAAGTGTTTAATATTTTTACTGATATTATTTGTCATGCTTAAATAGTGTTTTCATCATTCATATGCTGCAAAATCTTTGGTTTAGCTCTCCGTTTCATTGGAATCATTCTGCCTTTCATCCTAATTAATTTCTAAGAAAATCACGTTGTCATTTCTAATAATGATGAAGAGGTCAGAGCAAAAGCCCCTCACTGGGATCTCACTTCTCTTAGATTTCAGAGATTTTTATTGTGGCGTCTTGCACAAATAAAGTTGGAAGCAAATCACAAAGGCAATAATCCTAACCAGACAGCCGTGTTTCAGAATGTGCATTGCTCTTGCTTCTTGATCAACACAGGGGTACTGAACTCTGGTGTTTTGTTTTGGTTTTTTTTAGATCCCTTTCTAGTGAGTGCATTACAGAGAACCGATAATGACAGAAATAAGGTAGATTAGAAGGAAAACATATTTTTAAATGCACTTAATAAATGACTCATAAAAATGCTAAACCACAGATGTCAAATTACTCTGACAGTAAAATCTCAAATACTTTCTGGCAAAATTTTCCACTCAGTAGGTGCTCCTTATTATACAGTAAAGTGAGTAGTGCTGGTGAAAACAAATTAAATACACTCTAAGTTTCTTTCTTTTTCCCCCCAAAAGACCACTGGAAGATCCAAAATCCAAGCCCCTTTTTTTTTTTTTAAACTGGGAAAATGTATTGTAGATGAGTTGTTTGTGGGATTAAGGCTTTTCATTGCTTTAAATATTATTTGCAAGCTTTTTCACATTAATGATTTAAAAAGGAAACCCTTGATAGCTCTTTTTTAAGAACTGACTGATTAGATTTTTGGCTGATGTAAACCAAATTGATGGGATTATGCCAGTTAAGAACCTGAGAAGAATTAGCCAGAATGTATTATCACCCAACAGGGAGACTTGACTTATCTTTTTTCGTTTGGTTTGGGGCCCTTGACAGCTTAGCCACAGTAACATACAAGCTGAGACAGTGATACAGTTCATGTTGTTCCTCATCAGGATTGTGGAACTTCATTAGTAATACCAGCCAACACTGTTTTCAGGGTCAGTCACCCTTCTGTTCTCTAATCTCCAAGACCAAACTGCTGTAAAAATATATGAAAACCCCATCTTGCTGGTTCATGAAAACTCAGAAGCTTATCATTTGTCAAAAAGTGATCTTTCTTGCTCTCTGTCTCTCAGGCTCTCTGTCCCTCTCCTTTATTAAATACAACTGTTCATCCTTATCCCCAAGTGCTGCAGATCTGTCTGCCTTTTTGACTGAACAGTCTTCTAAAACTTTCAGAGTTTTAATTTCCATAGACATTTTCTTAGGTTTCAGTTTCAGCTCTCTGAAGCTTGGTGCTCTACTTTATAAAGTAAATCCCAAAGAGAGAGAAAAAGGAAGGTAGAACAGTAATTCCCCTGCAGTCTACACCATCAGAAGAGAAAAGAAAAAAATATTTATTTTTTTTTAGTTCATAAACCAGGTTTTATTTCTTTTTCTGAAAAAGGTTGCTAAAAAACAAACCAAGAAATTAACAATGCGGTACTCTATCAAAAAATAAAATCATAGAATCATTAGGGTTGGAAAAGGCCTCTAAAATCATGGAGTTCAACTGTTAATCCAGCATCACTCTATTCACCACTAAACCACGCCTCCAAATGCCTCATCTACAAGCCTTTGGGATGGTGATTGTTAAACCTCATACATTTGGCCTTCAACCCATTGATCCAGCCTGTCCAGAACCCTCTGCAGAGCTTTCCTACACTCCAGCAGATTCCTGTTGAACTTGGTGTCATCTGTGAATTGTCTGAGGGTGCACTTGATCCTCTCATCCAGATCATCAATAAAGGTATTAAACAGAATTGGCCCATATATTGAGCCCTGGGAAACGCCTCTTATGACCACCCACTAGCTGGATTTAACTCCATTCACCTGCGTTCACAAAAAGAGGAAGTTATTAACATTTTTACAATTATGGGAATCCTAGGAATGTGTTTGTAAAATATTTATTAAAAATATAAAGGTCTCTAAAACAAAAATAATTCATAGAAAAAGCCAAACAAACAACTAGATTTGCTTTTATGTTGGTTTGATGAAAGATTTGAAATTTTCAAAGAATATTACTTTAAAAAAAAATACCGGGCAATAAGCCTTTTACTTCAGTAAGTAATCTTACACTCTATTGAGATTCTGTGACATAAGCCTACCTCTAATTTCCATGTATGTTTTTGGAAAGTGACAATGAGAGTATTCCTGGATTGGTTTACAGTTTGTCACTCAATTACTTTAATTCTAATTTAATTTTGTTTCGCTGACCTACACATTTGCTTTAATTACATTATTTGGTGCATGAAACTGAGAAATAAAACATCTTGGTAAGTCTTAGAGTGGCAGACTTAACTTTGTGGCCACAAGCAAGTCATCTAATTGTCCTTATTTACCAATTTGTTAGATGGAGAGATAAAATCAAAGTTTGCCTAATTAAGGACTGTATTGGATTTGCATGGCTAGGTTTGGGTAGCACGGGGAACTACAGAGATGTCTTCTGTGAGAAGCTGCCAGAAGTTTTCTCCACGTCTGACAGGGCCAGCTCCAGGACAGACCCGCTGCTGGCCATGGCTGAGCCAATCAGAGGTGGTGGTAACACCTCTGTGATAACATATTTAAGAATGAAAAAGATTTATTGCACAGAATTAATTGCATCCAGAGAAGAGAGGAGTGAGAACATGAGAGGAACAACTATGCAGACACCAAGGTCAGTGAAGGAGACATAGGAGGTGTTCCAGATGCCATAGTTGAGATTCCTCTGCAGCCCCTGGTGCAGACCATGGTAAGGGAGCTATGCCCTTGCATCCCATGGAGGTCAACAGGCCAGCAGAGATCCAGCTGAACCCCATGGAGGAAACCCACGCCAGAGCAGGTAGGGGCCCAGCAGAAGGCTGTGGCTCTGTGGGAAGCCTGCACTGGAGGAGGCTCCCGGATGGAACCTGTGGACCCATGGAGAGAGGAGCCCATGTTAAAGCAGGTTTCCTGATAGGACATGTGACCCTGTGGGGGACCCACACTGGAGCAGCCTGTGTCTGAAGGACTGTATTTCATGGAAAGGGACCCATGCTGAAACAGGGGAAGGACTCCTCTCCCTCAGCAGGGATCCAGTAACTCCCAATCCCCATCTCCCTGTGCTGCTGGTGGGGAGGAAGTAGAAGCCAGGAAGGAGCGAGGGGTAGAGGGAAGGTGATTTTTAGATTTGTTTTGCTTCTCATTATCCTGCTCTGATTTTGACTGGTAACAATTTCAGTTAATATCCCCCAGTCAAGTCTGGTTTGCCTGTGATGGTAATCAGTGAGTGATCTCTCCCTGTCCTTATCTCTACTCATAGGCCTTTCATTATACTTTTTCACTCCTGTCCAGTTGTGGAGGGCAGTGATAAGATAGGCTTTGGTGCATACCTGACATCCAGCCACGGTCAACCTACCATAGACACTTTCATAAATTATCTGTAGGAGTGTTTGCAAAGTCTTGGGAGTGTATGGTGATGAATGATGTGCAAATAAGACACAACTCCTTTTATAAATTAAATAACAGTTGAAAATTCTAAAATAAAGCAGGGTTATGGTTAGTAATTAAGTATGGTTGCCAGCAGTGTTATCCATGATATTTCAATCAAAAAGTCAGAGTATGGAGACACTGACAACAAGGTATTCATTCTAAAGTTGCTTTGGCTCATCTCTCAGCTCCATTTTTTTTTCTTCCTACTACTCTCTGAGTTGAGACCTCACAGTTCCATGCTCTACAGTGATTCCCAAAAGAAAGGTCCTGAATGGCTGGTATCCCTGTCTTCAAAATCCCTATCTTCCCAAGTATTTAATTCATAACCTTTCAGGCATGTCCACTCTTTTCTGCTCCAAGTAGTGTGTCTTAGTTTTGCCACCACACTAAGCTCCCTTTCAGCTCCCCAGCCCTCTGGACTTTTTCACATTTCTCACGCACTCTTGACTATATAGTACCACTGTGCCACCCTATCTAAATTCTCTGCCCTGAAATTTCTGTGCTCATGAACTTTACCTTTCTTACCCTCCAAGTCCTATAAATAATTTAGGATATTCCCCCACTTCCCAAATAATCTAAAAATGCTTCATGATCTTGTAACTAACTACTGTTGTTGCTCTCTCACTGATCATGGAAACTTGCCTTTCTTCCCTATCTTCCTTACTCCCTACTTGGCCAGGAACACAGAGTTAGTGCTGCTGTGGGAGGGATTTACCATAACAAGACACTTGCCAAAATCCACTTGGACAGGAGCAACAGCACAAAAACTGAGATCCAGGAACAAAAAGGGCTGGAAAGATATATGACAGCCTTACCCAAGAGACTGTGTTAGTTGTTCTTTTTTTAACTTAAATGATTTGAAGAAGGGAACAAACTTGTAATTTTTTGAGTTGGACAAATCTGAAGCTGATGCTGTAGACTTGCAGAAGGATTTGAAAATGTTACACGAGTAACATCTGCTGATGGAACAGCAGATGAAATTCAGTGTTGATAAGTGCAAGGTAATACGCCTGAGGGAAAATATGACTGGAAGCTAGCTCTTACTGCTCATGAAAGTGATGCTGAAGCTACTGTTGGCAGTCCTCTGAAAATTTCAACTCAGTGTTCAACATCCGAGAAACAAATTATATGTTAAATTTTAAAAAAAGAAAAATAACTCCACCAAAATAGAAAGGTTATTTATTCTTGCTTAATGCGTGGTTTGCAAGTGCTTTCAATGCTATTCACAGTTATTTTGACCTATATCTTCATCCAAAAATAAAAAATCAAAGCAGACTTTTTAAAAGAAGCAGAAGATATTTTTTAACCAAAAGTATTTCCTCTTTTGGGGCATAGAGAAGTTAGCATTTCAACTTATGAAAAATAAGGTAGGCTAGGGAGACTTTGGTAGAGATATTTAAAATCATGAATTAATCAAGCAGGTGAATAGTGATTATTCACCATTTGTTGTTATCCAAAAAATAGCTAATATTCAATGAAATCATCAAGCAAGTGATACATTGGCTTAAGCAGAAGCATAGAAGTACTTTTGTGTATAATTAGGTATAATCATATGTAGTGGGAATATGGCTTAGGTACACATTTAACTTGGTAAAATTTAGTCATAGGCTGGCTTTGGAATGATAACCCAGGGAAGATTTATACAGTACATGCCCTATTTCCTATACCATTTAATTAAACATCTGCCATTGAGCAGTGTTGGAAGAATTTACAGAATTTAAAAATGCTCCAGGGTCTTGTGAATATTGCTGTGGCTCTTCCACTGATGACACAAATGATATATGAACTTTAAAGAAAAAAAGAAACCACAAAAAACACTCTAGAAATGTTTATTCCCATTTAATGTTCAACACTTGACATAATCTCACTTCAGAGATCCAATATAGGAAATAGCATAAATTAAACCCATAGACCTATGGAAATTATTAACTTACTGTGTATTTTTTACAGGGATTGGCAAGTGCATTGATATTAAGCATATCCATTTTTCCCCTCTGCATTTTGTTACTTATCACACACTCATCTTGCTACTAGTTCCAACTGGAATCAGGTTCCTAGGCCATTTATATTTGCAGGGTCAGATTGTGTAATAAAACCTATTTCAAAGAAAGAGGCTTAATCATGAAAATCTTTGACGCTTGCCACAGCTCCCCCTGCCAAAAAAAAAAAAGAAATTCCATCAACAAAGAGAAATTCTATCAAAAAGCAAACAAACAAATAAATCAAAACAAAAATACTTACTGGTCCATAACTAGACCATTCACTGGAAATCTCCTAAAAAGTAGCAAGATATTACCCCATTTTTTCATTAAAGAGGAAAGAAGAATGATTCTTGAGAAAAGATATATTTTTGACACTACACACACAAGTCTTCTAAAATGCCATGCATTTTAATGTAGAAACCATAATATTATGTTGTGAATGATAAAGTTCATATGTAGGCATGAAGCAGATATGAAACATCAAAGCAATAACTCTGTGTTGTTGATGCACAAAATGGCCACAACACAGTAGCTAATGTCAACTGATAAATCAGAGACAGGGACCATGACTTTGCATCAAGTTTGCTCCCTTGCCTAAGCTCACAAATGCTTGGTTTCATAGGAAAAATACTGTTTCTATTAAAATGAATGTAAGTCTTTCCAATTACATCAACAGATGAAGCCTCAGGTCTGAAGGTTTTAAGTATATCACAAGTCAGAGGTGGCATACATTTGTGATTTCTGTAAAATAGATTCCTATCTAACCTTTAAGTATTTTTCTAAAGGAGACTATGCTCATATAAATAAAATTGAGGTAACTAAATACATATAAATATACTACAGATATATATAATGTGAGGGATAATCTAGCCAGTGATCAGTAAGAATTCTGCGTTATCATTATGTTAAAACAATATGTTTTTCACACATAGTATATTTGTCTCGATGTTTTTTATAACTGCTAGAATTTCTGTATCAAGAAATTTGCATTCTATGAAGGAAAGATCACTGCAAACATATGCAAATCCTCTAATTTTATATGTTGAAATAAAAATATCTTTCCAAGCAATCTTTTTTTTCCTAGAAGAAGATAAACTCTTTTTTTTTTCCCCCAAATGTAATTTTTCTCTGTCCTGTATCTAAAGGATCAAATTAGGATGAAACTTGCATTTTCCTATTTTACCTAGGCGATTTCTTCATGTAGGGAATATTTCAATGTTACAAGACAGAAGGAAGAAAAACAGGAGAGTGCACATGAGAGAGAGACTGAAAGAGAATGAGAGAGAAAAAGAAAGCAGGTCTTTGAGCCAAATAAAACGGGTACATTTCAGAGAAAACTAGTTTATGCCATGTGACTGTTAAGAAAGCAGTAGGGATTTAGAGATTCAGAGGAAGACGAGAAGGATACTGTATTGCAGTCAGGTTCAGTGAGCTATATAATCTACTTAAAAGTTTGATTAGAAATTCTTTTGTGCCTGGGCAGTAGGCAGGCTGTCTTGTGAACGTGAAGGAAAGCAATGGGTTCTTCAACTTTCATGTGGCAGCACTCCCATTGTTGTCTCTTTTTATTAATGACATGGAGGCAACCATGATAAGTCTAAATGGGCAGAACACTGATTGGCTTAAGTGGACTTCCTATCTATAAAACCCTGACAGTCTCCCTGTCTGCTGGATTTTTAGGCAACAACTGAAGGGCTGCAGCCCATTGATGAAAAAAATAGCAAAACCCTTTCCTGCAGTATAATTTGTTCTTAACTCTAGCTCTATTTCAAAGATCACCCTTTCTTTATTGGAGAATGTCAAACTGTGTTTGATTCAGGGAGGTGAAAATGTTTAAGAGTAAAACAGTCGTGCCTACAGTCCTGACATAACATACACTCCAGAACACATACACAGATACATGAATACCTATATTCAATGCATGCATTTTGTAAATATATCTTGTATCTTGCTACTTATTTATTTTAATGCCCTCAGATATTAAACATTACCTACACTTATAACCTATTATCTTACCTGTAACAGACGTAAATTCAAAGGATGACACTAAATAATTTTTGTCAAATTAACCTCTGGCTTTGCTCTTAGAAGTAATTGAGATTATATACTATAAAAAAATATTAGAAGAATGTGACTTTAATGTAACATCTGTAAAGTTATAAAAGAGAGAAAATTGTTTAAAGGAACCTGTAAAATGTGAAACTTAGTTTTACATAATTCATACATTAATGATTTTCAATTAGTAATATCCACACAGCCTCAGACTCTTTTTTAAATATGCACATGCTTACTGAAATATTTTTTTTGTCATTTCACACTGTAGAGACAACAGCATTTTGCAACTTGCATTTTCTTATTTGCCTTTAACACTGAAGATGATAAGTATGCTGTGCTTTAAACTTATTTCATATTATTGACTGTGCAAATAATGTATTTACAAAAGAAAATATTTACTTTGTATATAATGTAAAGAGAACTTCAAGGTCATAGACTAAACATAATTTGATACTAGCCTTGCATATGCAATAACAATACCTATATACCACACATTCACATCATCAGCATCATAACAACTGATGCTGAAACATTTTGCTACAAGCAAGATGTTATAGTTATTTGTCTTTCCAACAAATTTTACTTTTCATACAGCTTATTACAACACTTTAATTTCTTCTCTATGAAGTATATTTTATTCCAAGAGCACACAAAGGGATTGCATCAGTTATACCATAATGTGTTCATGTTATCATTGGATTTCAAATGATTTTTACTTTCTGAATCCATATCAGAGAGATATAGTGAATTAACTGTGAAATCCTTGAAATGATGACCTGAATCTGACACAACTTTAAGTGGTTCTTACAGTTTCTAACATATATGAGTTTTTATATATATATGAGTTTTCATAAATTGCTTAAGAAAAAACAGGAATATCACATATTTTATCCCTGGATAACAGACTATACTCATCAAGCTTTAGTAAATCAGTAACATGCTTTTCTTGATTACACTTACGGACAGAACTTCAGAAATCAAGAGAGAATATGGAAATGAAGGAGAGCTTTTAAGTTATTTTATTATAGATGTTTTTTTCCATTATATTGACTGAATATTTATTTCACTACTGATGACTTTTAATTTTCCCTTTTTTAATTTTCCCTTCTCTCCAAATACCTGCAGAAGTTACTATTGCTGGCTGCTGGACACCAAAAATTCTAGACTGGTGGTCCCAAGTAAATTAGGTCCACACTGCAATATTTCAAAAAGAAAATACTGTCAATGTTTCAATAAGAAAAATTGAATTGCTTCATTAATTAATTATCATAAGTTTTAACGAGGATAGTTACTTTGAGTCCACTTACTGTGAATTCTACTTTACATGTCAGAGATGGTAAAGAAAGCTCCTAATTACAGGACATTTTTACTTTTTCAGCATATCTATCTTCTGCCACATGAACTCATAGAAATAAGATGAAATTGACTTCAGACAGTATATATTTCATTTCAGCAGACCTTCATAGCTATGAAAAGTACAGGCCAGAGAAGACAAAAGACATGATCAAAACATATCCTGAGCCCTCAGGTCTTCAGTGTTTGGAAAGGAACATAAACTTTTGTCTAGTCATGCTAAAAATTATCAACATGAAATTCCAGATCAGCTCTGTGCCTCAGAAAAGATATGATCTACTAGCTTTTATGGGACACTCTTTAATATTCATATTAGGAGTAGTAAAGCTATTTGCAGCATCATGGACACTTAAACACATTAAAAAAAATGGCCGAAGGGGATAAAACTGAAATACTACAATTTAAATTCATCAAAGAGTCATTACAGGAAGAAAGGACAAACAGTTAAAATTGATAAGTATGAAGCATAGCAATGCACTTTTCCTGGCTGAATATTTGACTGAGGAACCTCAGAAAAATGTGTCAGGGCCAGAAGAAAAAATCTGGAGAAATCTTTGCAGTAGAAAATGTTTCTGTTTGTGGTGGGTTGACCTTGGCTGGACACCAGCTGCCTACGAAGCCACTCATCATTTTTCCCCTCAGCTGGCTAGGGGAGAGAAAATATGGTGAAAGGCTTAAGACAAAGACAAGGAGAGATCACTCAGCAAGTACCACCACAAGCAAAACAGACTCACTTGGAGAAATTAATCTTATTTACTGCCAATTACAAGTCAGAGCATGATAATGAGAAATAAACCCAAATATTAAATGACCTTCTCTCCACCCCTCCCTTATTTTTGGGTTCAAATTCACTCCTGAATTCTCTACCTCCTTCCCAAAGCAGTCCAAGGGACAGGGAATGAGCACTGCAGTCAGTTTATCACACATCTTTGCTGCTCCTTTGTCCTCACTCTCTAGGGTCCCATCCACAGAAGACAGTCCTCTTTGAGTTTCTGCAATGTTGGTCCTCCCCCAGACCGCAGTTCTTCATAAACTGCTGTAGACTGAGTCCTTTCCACAGGGGACAGTCCTTCAGGAACTTACTGCCCAGCACGGATTGCACATGGGATCACAGGTCCTGTCAGAAAAGCTGCTCCACCAGGGCCTGACCATGGGGTCACAGCCTCTTTTAGGTGCACCCACCTGTTTTAATGTGGGGTCCTCCACAGGCTGCAAGTGGATCTCTGCTCCACTATGGACCTCTGGGGGCTGCAGGATGACAACCTGCCTCACCATGGTCTTCACCATGGGCTGCAGGGGAATCTCTGCTCTGACACCTGGAGCATCTCACTTCCCTCCTTCTTCAATGACCTTGATATCTGCATAGTTGTTTCTCTCACACATTCTTACTCCTCTCTTTTGGCTGCTTTTGTGCAGCAGCTTTTTCCCCATCTGAAATACATTATCCCAGAAGTGCTACTGCCATTGCTGATGGGCTTAGCTTTGTCCAGTAGCATGTCTGTCTTCAAATTAGCTGACACTGGCTTTATCACACGAGGGAAACTTCTGGCATCTTCTCAGAAAATCCACAGCTATACCTCACTTCACTATCGAAACCTTGCCACACAAACCCAATACGCTGTTCTAGTTCAGTTATATCCTGAAGATGTGGGGACATAACTGATGTTGAGGCAACTTATCTACCACAGCTTGTCTTATAAGTAGACTGGCAAAGTTGGCATGTGCAGTGAAAGTTGAAGTGAGGCAATATCAGCTCTGGAATAACATCTGCATATCTTAGGTGGAGAAGTTTGTAATTACTAACTGAGATAATATTTTTAAAAATAATTAATGATAATTAAACCCATTGCCAAATGGCTAAGTAAATATTGTTGTACTTACACAGTTCTCATAGAAGTACATTTTAGATGTTTCATATGTTCTGTTCGTTGTGAAATCTTACAGGTTAGATTCCGTCACAGGACTAGGATTCGCATTGAATGCCTTTAACTGTTGAATGTAAGCCAATCATAGAATGCTTAAGGTTGAAAAAGATCTCTAAGGTCATCCAGTCCAATTGCAACCTAGGACCACCACCACCACATTCATCAATAAACCATGTCCTGAAGTGCCATATCCACATGTTTTTTGAACACTTCCAGGAATGGTCACTCTACCACTTCCCTGGCCAATCTGCTCCAATGCTTGACACCCCTTTCTGTGAAGAAGTTTTTTTAGAGGACACAATCAAGTGCAGCTTTTCAGTCAGCACCTATTGAACTAGAAAATCACAATTAGAATGTTAATTATAAGTCTAAAGGAACAAAAATACATTAATTATGACACAGCAGAAATTGACATGCTCTAAGTCCCTAAACAGCAACATCCTATTTATAGCTTTCCTCAACAATATGATATAGAAAGCAAAGATGAATCACATAAAATACAGAATTAACAATCCTTGTCTTGAAGAAAATGGGAGTCATAAAACATTTTGGAAATGATGAAATACAGTGAAACTGAAGCAAGAGGAGATTGAAACAGAAAAGGTTTCCTTTATTTTCTTTCCAGACAAGTAGAAGTTGTGCAAAAAAAAATTCCTTGTGCCCTTTGGTTTTTAGAAGGCTACATAGAAAAAGATTAGAGTGCTGGTTAACTCACAGGAAAGCAAAGAAACAATAAGGAAAATGTCCATTGTGAGGTCATTATAGCAACATAAATCCCCAAACCAGCATGATATCTAATGACATGTATCTGGTGTGCCTTCCTTTTTCAGGGTGAGAAATTGTGAAGGGCAGCTGCAGTAGAGCATTATCTTAAAAGAAAATCATAAAGAGAATTTTCAAATTATAAAAAAAAATAGTTATTAGTCATCACAGTATAAATGGCATACATAGGAGACTGGGAAGTTGTGTTGGGGGGGGGTGTATTTGCAGAAGTCAAAGTAGAAATGAAGAAGAAGCATCCATTAAATGTCAGGTACCCACTAAAGCCACTCTATCACTCCCCTCTGCAACTGGGCAAAAAAGAGGAAATATAATGAAAGGTTCATGAGTCTAGATAAGGACCAGGAGAGACCACTTACTGATCACCATCATGGGCAAAACAGATTCAAAGTAGGGATATTAAATTCATTACTGACAAAATCAGAGCAGGATAATGAGATGTAAAATAAATCTTAAAAACACTCTTTTCTCAAATTTTACTTCCTCATCCCCAGCAACACAGGGATATAGGGAATAGAGTTTACAGTCAGTTCATCCCAAGTTTTTTCTGCCACTGCTCGGGGAGAGTAGTCCTTGCTGTGCTCCACCATGGGATCTCTCCCATGGGAAGATTATTCCTCCATGAACTTCTCCAGTGTGACTTTGTCCCATGGGCAACAGTTCTTCATGAACTGCTGCAACATGAGTCACTTTTCCATGGGGTGCAGTCCTTCAGGCATGGGCTGCTCCAATAGGGTCCTCCATAGGGTTGCAAGTCCTACCTGGAAAACCTGCTCCAGCACGGGCTCCTGTCCCCACAGGACAGCAGAACCTTGCTCCAGCTTGCATCCCCTCCACGGGCTGCAAGTGGTTCTTTTTGCACGCCTGGCTTCTCCATGGGCTCCAGGGGCATATTATACCTCACTGTGGTCTGCACCACGGACTGCAGAGGAACCTCAGCTCTGACACCTGGAGCACCTCCTACCCCACCTTCTCACCAACCTTGGTGTCTATAGAATTGTTCACATGTTCTCTTTCTGCTCTTCTCTGGCTGCAATTCTTATCTGCACAGTAACTTTTTTTTTTTCATACTTAAATACATTATCACAGAGTGATATGATTATGACAGAATGTTACTGTCATTTCTGATTGGCTTAGCTTTGACGAGCAGCTGGTCCGTCCTGGAGCCAGCTGCCATTGGCTGCACTGGACAGGAGGGAAGCTTCTCACTAAAGCCACTGCTGTAGCTCCACCCACTACCAAAACCTGGCTTCTGAAATCCAATACATGAGGCTATAGAATTTTTCATCCTGTAGAGATGCATGCTTGAGCATGGGACATTTGCTCTGGAGTTTATTCTGAATTCTAATGAAGTCAACAAAACAATGTAAAGGATTATTAAGAAATGGAAGTTAGTATTCTAGCTGCTCATGTTTCAAGAGTAAAGCAATGGTTTTTTGTCTTTGGTTATGACAAACTGCAACAGGATAACGGGAACTTCAACTGGTCTAAAAGATTTTAAATCAGAGAGTTTCATTTAAGGGGAGTCATTGCAGTCTATTCTGAGGAACTAACCAAATCTGTTCACATTGCTTAGGAGTCTACAAATAACAGGACGGATGACGTTTTGTTCACATGATGAAGCAAACTGACTTGTAGTATGCTCCTGCATGAAGAGAAGTGAAAGCAGATGCAATAAGATAACATAGGTGGTAGACCCAAAGAAATTTGAAACCTGTTGGAAATACCTTTTGCAACAATACTAATCTTTTCATAATAAAGAAGAAAGGATTAAAGTGGTTGGCAATAACAAGATACCTACTAGACTCAGTAGTTATAGTCATTCAAATTCATTCCTGAACTGTGTTCTTTCAATTCACAAAAGACTGCAGATTAGGCTGGTGATGAAATCTGAGTTCAGAGAAATCTTAGTCCCTTCCACTTTCCCAAAGGGCAGCAAACAGAGGTTCCTGTGTAAATTTTGGACAATAAGACAAACTGACAATTTTTGGCATCTAGCCAACCTCCACTGGCATATTAAATGTGTTATGGATGAGCTTGGAGGACAGGCAGAAGGGCCTGGGCATTCAGACTAAGCAAAAAGAGAAAGGTTCAGCTGTGCTCTCTGAAAGACCCTGCCTTGTGATGCCCAGATGATGGGAGAGGAGAGGAAAAAAAATCCTCTTGTCCCTAAACTTCTGCATAATGCTCTGAATTGAAAGGTGCAGGGTAGTGAATGTGGAACATTTTACCTCTGAGAAAGAAATTAATGAGCAATTTCATAAATATTTTCACGTGATGTCTGCCCCCTGGGGTTGTCACAGAGCAGCTTTCTGGAATAAAAAAAACCTAGATTTCACTGAACTTGAAAACCATCCTGTAAATCTCTTATTTTCAAGAGGTTCAGATGCCATGACACCACTGTCTGTTACAGTTTATCACTGATGAGTTCTGTATGGAATAGAAAAAATAAGTCTATGTAATATTGTTCAAATTATTCATGTTAGTCCTTCAAAATAATAACACTGTTTTAAATATCAGAAAATTGAAGGGTTTAATGTTGCTCTTCAGTTTTAGGTATATCAGTTTGGAACCATAAATACATTAACTTAGGTTTGCTGCTGAAGCATTGTTCTACAATGTGTTGGGGCATCCAGTTCTCCTTCCTTTTCTTATATGATCAGTTCTCCAAATCACAGAGGTATATTTTTCCCCTGCTGTGAAATAAATGAAAGGAAAGGAGGTAAGAAGACGACAAGGCAGATTGCAGTGACCAGGCACAGGGCTTTCTTAGACAAGTATACTGATCAGTCACAATTTACAACCAGACATTTCTATACCCCATTGTGTCTGTTCCTCCTTTGCTCCCCTCTGCTCCCCTTGTACATTGCACCATTAGTTGACACAGTCCCAATAACAATCTGAACCCTCAGGGTCTCATCCTCATTGGTTTCAAAGTCACAGTTCGCTTGCAGTTTTGTGATCACAAGATCAATTCACTCACTTAAATTTATGTGACTGACAGAAGTTTGTTCCTTGTCTTTGTCTCTATTATGTTTTTTCCTGTCAGGTCTGTGACTCCAAACTTTTTGTTTACGGTTTCCCCCTTTTCCTTGGTGTCCCATTTGCCTAGGTTGTAAATCAGAAAATCTCATTGAAATAAACATTCCCACATTCAACATACCATTATCAATTTGGTTTGACTTGGTTCTTCCCCCTTCATCATTTGCCAGTCAGGTAGGTTTGTGTCTCTATATGCTCTTGTGTATGGTTTTCCTCCTTTTTCATTATCTGATTTAGCATCAAAAACATCCTTAACTGGACAGCCTTAAAGGAGCATGGGCTTTCTTTTTCCACATGCCTACCCCATCCTTTGTGGCCCTACCCTTAGCCACATACCTTCACCTCCATTCCGACAGCTCCCTTGGGATCCAAACTTAGGTCTTCTAAGTACTCCTTAGTATTCTATATATTTGCTAGTTCTGGTCAGTAATTTGCATTATGACAAAACAGGCTGTTATGGCTTAACCCCAGCTGCCAACTGAACACCACACAGCTGTTTGCTTACTATCCCCCAGCAGGCTGGGGGAGAGAACAACTATATGAGAAAATTCATGAGTTGAGATAAAGACAGTTTAATAGGTAAAGCAAAGAGCCACACATGCAGGCAAACCAAAACAGCTCCTTTCAGATATTCAAGAATCTTCTGTGTACAATCCTGTGTAATTTGCTCTAGGATGACCCTTCTTGAGCAGGGAGATTGGACCGGAAGACCTGCTGTTGTCATTTCCAACCTGACCCATTCTGTGATTCTGTGATGCTGTGATGCTGTAATGCTGTGATGCTGTGAGGTGAGGCCACACCAGTGCAGTGCAGAGCAGGACATTCACCTTCCTTGGCTGGCTGGAGGTTCTGTGCTGGTGCAACCCAGCTGCTTGTTCCACGATTCTTATATATCTGTATGTATTTCTACAAAGTCAAGTATTTGTTTCAGCTATACATGGCTTATCTGTGAAACTGAAATCTGGGGTAACTGAGATGTTGAATCTAAAATCAGATGTACAGTTGTTATATAGCTTCTTCCAATGCATATAGAGTTCATATATCACATACAGAAAATGAGGGAAACATTTCATAAATTTCCTAATACTGAGTTTGAAAGATTTAAAACAGATTTCTTTTTTAATTTTTGTCTCCAAAGTTTCATATAATTTCAACTAGACAAATAAATGCTGGATGCATCAGTTCAATTACTATGGTCATTATTCAGTGTAACTACACTATTCAATTAAATTGAAATTAAAATTAAATTGAAATTAAAATCTAAATAAACTACTGCAGGAAGTTATAAGTAATATTGTATTTGTACTATACTTGTGCTGCATTTCATTTAAAATTCACATGAAAATTTAATTCAATCAGTATTAGTAACTTGCTTTAGTTTTATGGTAATTATATTTTATTGGAAACACAAGAAGAAATAGGAAAATCAAAATTAAGCTGGCATTTTAAAGGCTTTAACATTTTTTTTTAAAGACAATGCTTTCCATATGTATTGTCTGTCATAAGTAAAACCTAAAAAGGTATTTAATGTATACAAGGGCATGCTTTAGATTTTTGTTGACGGTTTGTAATACCTCCATGTTTCATTACCAGAAAATTATTTGTAAAGCAAACTGTTCCTTGGTGTAATACCAAAATCTGATGTAAAAAGTAACAAATGGTTGTTGGCATGTCTTCAGCTTTATGGAATATGGCTTCTATCATCACTCCCTGTTAGGAGTGCTTCTTTTTTGATGGTTATCAAGGTACTATATACATGTGTGCATACATACGTACATATATATATAGTATAGTAACACATAAAATCTCCAGGTTTGTGTTTGACACGAGGCAGTGCACATAAGGACATATACTGAAACCGTGTCTCTCATTTATCATCGGAACAAAATGCAAATAATTTTATAGGTATGAATCTATTTTAAATACATGTTTTGCTGGAAATTGTGTTAAAAATGTTTATTTAAGCTAAATTTTAAAAAGCATGATTATGTTTAAAATCAATTTTATTCAGATAAAATTAACTTAAAATGTATGATTGATGCTTGAGGGTGAAGATTATAGAGTTTTTATGGGGTTATAAGGTATTATGGCACAGTAATCTACAAAATTAGTTTGTGTGAAACAACTCATGCAATACAATAATTGAAGTGTTACAACTGTGAGGGAAGAACTTTCTTGTTCTATATAATAGTGATTTGATATAACTAGAAAGATTCTATAATTGCTCAGGAATACCTCAAGTGGTCATCTTCATGTATTTGAGGTGATGAACAACCAATCTTCAAAAATAGTTTTGATACAACTTCTTTCAAAGAAAACTTCATGTTTAACAAACTGCATTTAATTTAAAATATTGTAGTTTACATTTCTGAAAAAAAACCCACAAATTAAGTGTACTTTAAGCTGGCAAATGACTTCAGTAGTTAATATAACAAGATAAACACTAATACATAACTTTTTCATGCTAGCAGAAAAAACAAATTCTGAACTGCTGGAATTCTCTGAAGAACAGTTTTTACCACACGCTCGAGTTAAATTTTCTTATCCTTTCTGAAGGATTTTCTTAAACTGAGACTTCTGAGGAAGCAGACAGCTCTTCAGAAGGCTGGAACTACTGATTTATGGCCATGAAGAGCAGCATCTCTTTTAATAAAATCCCACTGTTTCTTTCTTAGGTGATTCGTTAAGTGATCTTAGAAGACAATGACGTTTATACAACAAACAAGATGTAATGCAAACATACAAAACCAGCAGCATATGCCAGACAGTATTTAGAAAATATCACCGAGATGTCACTGCAGCATTTATTATCAAGGCAAAAGAAAAATGAATGAGAGAGAATAACTACTGAAACTGCATGATCTACATTTTTAAAAGTACCTGGCAGTACTAAACTGCTGGAATAGAACTGCTAACACCTTCCATTATTAATGAGCATGCAGCTCACAAAAAGTTTTCTCTTGTTGCTTATAAATATGGATTTTTTTAAATGCCTAACAGACACTTTTATACTTAGATATCTGCAGGAGAACCTCACTCTAGGGAGTTATATATGGGATGGATGTACTTATCCACAAGGAGAGGATCATCCTCTTAGCTGCAAACATAACTGTAACAAACAGTTTCTTTTCTTACACAGCAAAATCGTTTAATGACAAATATCTCTGAAACCTTCTGTCTCAAGCATAAGTGGCTGATTTAACACTAAATTTATTCAGTTAAAACTTCCCCTTTCCCTCCTGTTGGCAACCACTCTTGCATACTTGTACTATAGAAGAACAGCTGTTTTCTTGAAGACTGAGAGGAAATTAGACTCTTTTTGTTTTAAAGCGGTTGTCAATAGCATTTCATTGAGACACTGGTAATATAATTCTTACAACTGTCTTTGTAATAATTAGCATTTCCTAGTGAGTGACAGAACAGTTTTATAAATAAAAATGCAGAGTACCTTTCTAAGTGTCAGAAAAAATCACAATTCCAGAAAACACTTGCTTGGAAAATATGACAAGCTTTCAAATCAATCATTAAATCTAAATTACTATAAGGTGATCCAGACTCGGTTCTTCTCCTCCTTCTATCAATTAGCTTGGTTTGACTACTGGAAAGAAATTTATTCCTGAATTATAATAGATCAAGCAAATAACGTTTATATTTCATAAAATTTATATCTCTTCATATTCCAACATGCAAAGTAAATTTTACTGGATTGTAAGAGAATTAATTACTTTTGCTGATATATTGTGTGTCCTTTAGTGCAAAAATCAGTTTCTATGAATTTTTAAAATCATCTCAAATTGAGAAAACACATGTGATACAAGACTTACTGATTAAAGACTGATTATAGCAGCTCTAATTCTTTCAAATGTTTGGGGGGTGTGTGGAGGGGCTCTGTAATTGCCCTGACTCTAATCACCTTCTAGCAAAGATGATTAAGTAACCAGTCTTACTAGCCTTAATAAATTAGAATTCTTTCTGGAGTACTGTCACAACAAATAAAATAAGTGCGACTACTAACATGCATCTGCCTGTGGCGGTCAGGTGGCAGATCTTTTCCATGATATTCTATTACTCTTTTTCTTTGAACATCTGAACATTATTGGGTGCCACATCTATTCAAGATGTGACTGACATTGCATGCTTTCTATTTCAAAATAACTGTGAGGTAAAAACCAAGTGAAAACTAAGTCTACAGATTCTATCTATAGATATAGTAATTTCTATGTTATACTGGGTTTAAATTTTGTCATCAGTCTACTCTTTTGCTGAAGACATTACCGTGATGCCACGGCATAAAATTGTAAGTTTCTTTATTGTCTTTTGCAGGTCCTGCAGGAGAGAATTATACTGAGTTTAATATTTCTGTTTTAAAGAAAGAAACTACAAAACACCAATAAATGCAATTTAACTGTTATGGTCTGCATCAGGAATTTTTAACATTAAAAGAGAGATAATCTATACGGTGATTTCAAATAGTTGTGAAATTGTAATTATACAGCCACAGCCATTAGAAGCTCTGTTAACATATTTATCTATAATATTCATAAGTGTAGATGATTGTGACAATGTAGATTTTACAAGACATTAGAAATGTATCTTACTGAAAGTCCAGATACTATAAGTGCTTCTGAATTTTGCTAATATATCTTGTACAAGCAATTGCCTGAAGACAAGTTGAATAAACACTATTCTCATGAAAATTTCATATTTATAGTGCACTTGGGGAGTTAGGACACAGGAAAACTACCTCAGACATTCTTTTCAGTGGAATTCTATAGTGAAAATGTGACAAATGTTCTTTTAATCTTTCACTTGCAAGAATGTTGTATTTTTTTAATTTAAGAGAATAAAGATAATATTATAGACTAGTGTGCAAAGGTGAATATTATTTTAAAAATACTATCAGAATTCAGATGCATATTGTTTAATGGAGTGATCTAATAAATGCTTCAAGAAAGAAAAAATGCTTGAATTTTTAAAAAATCTTCCTAAAACAATAGTGATGGCAAACATAGAGTCCCCTATAGGCACAGTAGAAATGCTGTTCTACTGCCGCTAAAATTCATATTTACAGTACACAAAACTGTGATAAACATGATAAGCTTTTTAGATAAAAACATTTGGCTATGTAGTTTACCAACAATGTTTTTATTGACAGTATAAAACTGTAAAAGATGCTTCAAATACTATGAGTATCTTTCAAAGGGAGATTATTAGGCTACAGATCTAATAATGTTTCTTATGCATATTACTCCCTTCTCGTACTGTTTCACATAAATATATAAAATCCACAAACATATATACTTGCATATGCTCTAGGAAATATTTCCGTGTATTATTTTCAGAATTTATGACATATGTCTTACCAGTGCTGAGTAGTGCTTGGAGTCTTCATAGTTTTTGGGAGTAGCAGCTTTGTCCTTTCCAATCATTTCACAATTATATCAGGAAAAACTAGAATAAAACCTTCAAAAATCAGCTGTATTTTAGCTATTGATTTTTACTATGAACAAATAATTAATCAGCAAATAATCATAGAGTGGTTTGTGTCTGAAGGGACCTTTAAAGATAATCTAGTCCTGCTCTCCTGCAATAATCAGGTACATCTTCCACTAGATCATGTTGCTTAGAGCCTCAGCCATTCTCTGTGGGAAGCCTGTTACAACTCTAATTGTTAAAAAACTTATTCCTTATTCCTAGTATAAGTATACGCTCTTTTAGTTTAAAACTATCATACTTTGTCATATCACTGTGGGCCCTGCTAAAAGAAATGTCCCAATCTTCCTTATAGTTCTCTTTAAGTAGTGAAAGACCAAAATAAAGTCTCCCCAGAGCTTTCTCTACTGTATCCTTTCCTCAAAGAGAGGTGTTCCATCTCTCTGATCGTTCTTCAGGGACCTGTTCTGTACCCTTTCTAACAAGTCTTTTCACACCTTTGTTGTACAGAGGACCGTAGAGCTGGATGTGGTACTCCAGATGGAGTTTCAGTAGAGCAGAGTACAGGGACAGTATCACCTCCCTCAACCCTGATGGCCACACTTCTTTTGATTCAGCCCAGGATACAGCTGGGTTTCTGGGCTGCAAGTGCACATCATTGGCTCATGTCCAGTTTTTCATTCACCAGCACCCCCAAGTCCTTCTTGTCAGGGCTGCTCTTGCTCTGTTCATCTCCCAGCCTGTATTGGTATCAAGAGTTACCCTGATCCAGGTACATCAAATTGCAGTTGGCCTTGTTGAATTTTGTGAGGTTCCCGTGGGCCCAGTTCTCAAGGTTATCTAGGTCCCTCTGAATGGTATTCCATCCTTCAGAAGTGTAAACAGCAGCTTGGTGTCATCTGCAAGCCTGCTGAGGCTGCACTTGGTTCCACTATCTATATTGCTGACAAAGTTACTAGATAGCACTTGTCCCCTTATGGACCCCTGAGGGACAGCACTTGTCACTGATCTCCATCCAGATATTGTGCTGTTGACTACTACCCTCTGGATATGACCACAGAGCCAATTTCTGCTCTGCTGAATAGTCCATCCATCAAATCCGTATCTCCCAATTTAGAGAGAAGAATATTGTGGGGGACCATGTCAGAAGTCCATAGATTATGGACTATTTCCATAATAATCCATCTATCCACATACATTATGTCTATACCTCTTTCCTTGTCCACTGATATAGTCACTTCATCACAGAAGCCCATTAGGTTGGTCAGCTGTGCTGCATGTTTCAAATCCCCTCCTTGCCCCCATGTGCCTTAACACAGCTTTTAGGAGGATGTTCCATGATCTTCCCAGGCAAAGAGGTGAGGCTGACAGGTCAGTAGTTTGCTGCATATTCCTTTCTACCACTTTTAAAAATGGGTGTGAAGTTTCCCTTTTTTCAGTCACCTGAGACTTCATCTGACTGTGATGACTTTTTGAACATCATGGTAAGTGGCTTGTCAAATACCTCAGCCAACTCCTTCAGGACTCTGGTCCTCAGACATGGTCTTTTCTTACAGTGGTCCCCCTGTTCCTGCCTTGTAGTCCATTCACTTGAGAGATGTGGGAAGAGAGGTTGTCAGTGAAGACTGAGGCAAAGAAGCTGCTGAGTATCTCAGGCTTCTCCTCATCTACTGTTACCAATTTGATGGTCTTGTTTGTCAAGGGGGTACATCTTCTTTGACCTTCTTTTTCTGGCTGATGCAAAGGTGTAGAAGCCTTTCTTATTACTCTTTTGTCCCTTGCCAAGTTGATTTCCAGATGGGCCTTGACCTTCCTGCTCCTGTCCCTACATAACTGGGTATCATTCCTATACTGTCCCCAGGATACTTGTTGCTTTCACTGCCTGTGCATTTCCTTCTCATCCTTTAGCTTGCTTAGCAGCTCTCGACTCAGCCACTCTGATCTCTTGCCCTCTTTTCCTCATTTCTTACACTTGGAAATCAAGAGGTCTTATGCTCTATGGGAAGTGTTCTTCGAGATCTTCCCATTCTGTTCTGCTTCCTTGTCCTAAGGGCAGTTTACCAGAGGGTCCATTTGACTAACTCCTTGGAAAACTGGAATTTTTCATTCTAAAATTCAGGGTCCTGACTTTATTCTTCACCAGACCCATATCTTCTAACTGTGAACTCCATCACTGTATGACCACTGAAGTCTAGGTTGCTTCCAATAATCAATAGCTGAAATACAGCTGATTGATTACATGTTGATAGTAAAAACTGACCCCACTGTTTGTATCCAAAAGAGGATAAAAACTGAGCTTCAGTTTCACAAGCAGTACATTTGGTCTGCCTAAGCTTTGGTGTTGAGCCTACACAGCTGTGTCTGATCTACTCACCACTCTGTTCTCTGACAGCTCTGTGTTCATCGGACACATTATTATTCATAATGAAATCTTCTTATAAAGCTTCACAAGAAGCTACTGAGAATATTCACTACTTGTTATATTCTGGGTTTCTTTTTCCTTCTGGGACCTTTCAGCTTAATAAGATAGCAGTCATGGCAGTCTGCCTATCAACAGAGACAGACAATTGCAACTCAAATCTCTCTATTTTATCCTACCTTATAGTTCAACCTTGGGTGACAGGCAATTGCTTCAATATATAATATGGCTTACAGAGAGACATCTTCAATAATGTTTATTGAGGTATTTATATTTTTTTTTGTTTAATATGAAAATTATACGAACATTTCAGATATTTCTGAGTCTTGGCAGAGTCATGTAGAGTCCTGTAGAGATATTGTGTTTTACCTCATTAAGTTTTTCAGAAGAAATCAGTCATGCTGCAATTATTCTATTATTTCATTACTGCAAAAAATTAAGCTCTGATTTTGTATATATTTTAATATTATAACATTAACGTTGGTAGAATTGCTTTTGAAAGATAAGAACAGTATGAATAAGGTGACAGGAAATGTTCTGTTATATGATACTTCCCGCAAGATACTTCCTTTGCTGTACTTTCAGATAGCTCGGTTTCATATTATAGAGAGAAATAAACAGAGATAAAATACCTACTTGTTACTGCGGGTATGTGCATATATATCTGTGTTTATTTGGGGCATAATTTAAATTGACTCACATATACATGCCTCATATGTGAACACATATGAATATCACTATATATCCTATCTTAACTTCAGGAAGTAAGGAACATACCTTTTGGAATTTTAGGGAAATATATCTTTCTATGTAGTCAGTGCAGACAAAATCTCCACAAGAAAAGTCAGATATTTAATGTATTTTCTTGCTACCAACTTTATAGGGAGCTTAAGGCAACCCTACTGCTTGTTCTAAGTGTTTTATATTTATACTTAAAAAGGTAGCACTGTAGATATGGCAGATGGGTCAAGGCTAAAAAAAAAAGTAAAAGAAGTAGTTTCGGCCACATCAGCTTTTCTATGACAGATGATTTTTGTGCAGGAAAAAATTGTCTTACTTCTTCACTCCTTTTTTCTGATCCTTTCCTTTTCTATATCCTTTGATTAAAACCTTAATCAGTGAAGGCTCAACAATTCAGGAATTTCAGTTTTATACTGCTGCAAAGTCCTGAGGATTTAGAAAAGGCTTTTGATGGGAATCACTCATGAATATTTGTTACATTCTACTGATTCCCAGACAAAGCTGTCAACACTTTTGGATGTTTTTGGACATTGTATCATTGATAATGGCAAACAGTAGAACAGGTGACAGTAATAGGAAATAAATTGTGGTTGTTATCATAATCATACTAATGCAAAAATCTACTAAAATACACATGACTGAGAACAAACACGAATGCTCTATTACCTATATTCATTCAAGACATTGCAAATAAATATATTACACCTATCTTCCTTGCTGTGGCCATCTGTGTCCAGGAATGTTTAACCCCAGGTGGTAGAAGCTTCTCCATGAACCAGTACCTTAGTGAGGTTTCTAACTTATACAGCATTTAACATTATACATGACTTCCCAAGAGCTCTGACACTAATAAGCTGCTTAGGGAGCGTGTTGAATCAGTGTAGTCTTTGATAGTCTTAGTTGCAATCACTTCCTCTTCACTTTTAAGTCTGTTTTGGCTTCTGGAAGATTCCTTAATAAAAAGAAGAAATGAAAGTTGATCAAAAGTAAGTACTCAAGCAAAGCTTTTCAAAAGCAGTTAGTCTGTGTGTGCCTGTTCCTGTGTAAGGAACATGAGGCTGAGCTTCAAAACCTTTGAAAATGTTACCTCTATCTCCCTCAGAAACTATGATGTCTTCTCAGTATTCAGTATGATTGTGTGCCCAAAAGACAACATAGGCCAGTGACATGACATGGTAAATATTTAAGCTTAGGTGTTGGAATCTAGATGATACCATGACAAAGGGCAATAACTTATATGAACGGGGATGTAACTACAGATAATGAGGTAATCTGTTTGTCCACCTTATCTATATTATGGTCTTCCACAAATCCAGAAAGTAAAATGCTAATTAATTTTTTAATTTAAATATCTGCTTTAAATGACTGTCATTTCCAACCAAGGCAGCATCACAGAAAAATTCCTGTTCTGAACAATACAAAGGCAGCAGGAAAAGGAGGGAAATCAGTGACAGAGGGAGTACTTTCAAATTAATTGAGAGGAAAACCACAAAAAGTAGCTGATAATGTATATAAATAATACCAAATCATGGTACAATAACTGAGCATCTTTGGGCTTTCAAGAGATTGAGCTGTATTCTGATATAATCACAAATTCTGACAGAGGCTTGTAAATGTTAATGACATCTCAAGAGGAACAAGAAGGAAAAAATGTAGAAAAAAAAAGGTAGGTATATTTAAAGCGGAAACATTAAATTGACATTAAATAAAAATGTCATAAATAACATCAATATTTGTTGAAATATTAATATCAATAAGGTAAATATTAATATGAATAACTTAATGGGAAATTAATTAGATTTCTAATCCTGTTTTTAAATAAAGGGAGGCTTAATGTTAAGGTTTGTTTCTACAAGAGTACCAGAAAAGCAGGATTCTCTGAATCTATACACAGTGACATCATTATTCTCAGGAGAAGGTGTTTGACCTAAGCAAAGTAATGGATGTTGTACAACTGTATGAACTTTAAGGTAATTAAACCCCATTTGGGATTAGGTAAATGTTTTGAAACGCTTGGCAGTAATTTTTCACATTACTAGAGACTCAAGATATAGATTCACTGGAAGTTTTATGGCATCATTATCCAATGTACTGCTAAAAGTGCATAGCAGCAGTCTCAGTTTCTAGTGTAATTCTCACCAGTAGCTATAGAAAATATGCCAGTGGGTGTACAGATCTAGCCTCTATGGACTTTCATTAATAATCATAGGATAAAATACAAAACCAATATAGAGGCATAGATGAAAATGTCATCTCATCCTGTCCAAGAATTGTCCTACCTATCAGATCAAAGAGGTAATAGTCAATCTTTAATAATGTTTTAAACAATAATCCTTAGTTCTGTTACGTAGTGAGGAACAAATGCATAAGAATACGACCATGAAAAAAAGAATAACCTGTCACAAACCTGAGTGAACACAGGTTTGACAGAAAGGAGGAATATACAACATTTTAAGTATATATTGAGTAAAACAGATATTTTGTTGGGAGGTTTTGGTTTTTTTTCCTTTTTTTCTTTGGGGGAAGGGGCATTTTTTGACAGAATGAGGTAAAACAGCAAAACAATTGTGTGATATAAACTCTACCCAAAAGTATCTAACAATTTTCAAGATTAAGACGCATAAGTTCTGGATGATATGTTTTTCATATCTGTATTTCTGGTTTTGGAGTGTCTTGCTGATCAGGTGGTATTGATTAATGAGAGTGCCTTTCCTTCATGTTCAACCTTTTCATAGAATCATAGGATGGTTTGGATTGGAAGAGACCTTAAAGATCATCTAGTTTCAACCCTGCCTGCCAAGGGCAAAGAAACTTTCCACTAGACCATGTTTTTTAAAACTCCATCTAACCTGGCCTTGAACATTTCCAGGGAAGGGGTATTCACAACTTCTCTGAGCAATCTGTTCTAGTGTCTCGCCACTCTCACAGTAAAAAATTTCTTCCTCACGTCCAATATAAGTTAAAAGCCACTGCCCCTTGCCCTGTCATTACACACCCTAGTAAAGTTCTTTACTCTTTCTTATAAGCTCCCTTTAAAGTATTGGAAGCCTTCCAGAAAGTGTCCCCAGAGCATTCTCCATCTCAACCCTCCATGCCTTTCTTCATATGAGAGGTTCTTCAGCCATGAATATGGATTCATGGCCCTCTGGGCACATTACAACAGATCCACACCTTTCCCATGCAGAGGACCCCAGAGATAGGTGAAGTACTTCTCACTCATAAGAGTGCATGATATAATTGTGTTCCTGGGCTGCAAGTGCATATTGTCACACATTATACAACAGAATGTGATTGCAAGGCTTTTGGATTCTCCAGGGGGGAACGGGTACTTAAAAATAGTCATGTTGGTACTGAATATTGAAATATTTAGAAGAAGCATGTCTACACGTCTAAATTGTTCTTTTATCTGAGTGATGCAGTGGATGAATAATATGTTTAAAAGTGGGTTGAATGAGGATCAACATACTGAATTGCTCACATCAAGCAAACGGAAATACAGAGATTAGGAATATCCTGAAAATGCCTTCTTGCTGTCAAGATTAAGGTTGTATCTACAGTAGCAACATATTTTCCATAAAAATTCCTGTTCTTCAGTAGGAATTGATCAGTTAATCAAAACCATTTTTATGAAGTCTTTATCTACAATGTTCATTGTTTGTTTGCTTCTCCTTTGGAATGTCTTTGGTTGATGTCTTGAACAGAACATTGACATAGTGTTCAAAGTTATATGGTAGATCAAGCTCTTCTGCATTAGATATTGGAGGGCATTTGATGAGCACCTGGAACAGAATTTCCAATTAAGATTTCTCTACATGAAGGATCAGGCTTTTCTTCTGGGAGGAAAAAAAAGGAAGTAGAAAATAATAATTCACCTTCATCAAACCTCATTAAAACTGTTTTAAAAAAATTGCAATCATTGGCATGGGATGATCAGGAGAATTTCTTCAAAAAATATATTTCTGTTCCAAACTATAGTTTAAAGTAGACGTGGCCTAAAGCAACTTTGCTTAGACTAAAGCTTTATGCAACAAAGGCAAGTGTTTGGGAGAAGTTTTTTTCTGACTCTCAGTTCAACACTGTTATGAACTAATGTCGCTATGGGATTTGAATTCATGATTATTTTTGTGAGCCTGTCCCAAAAAAGTGGCATTTTTTTTCTTTTTCTTTTTAAATAATTTATTTTATTACTTTATTGAAGCAATTAAAGATTCAAGTAGCAAAGGTGCCGAATCCTAGGCATGATTTCTGTATCGACTGATAAACCTGTTCTTGCTTTCATGTGACAAGATCAAGCTCAGAAATGTGCTATGTCTGATAAAGAAAAAGGTTATGTGGGTACTAACCATGGCTATGTTTTCAATGCCCAGAAATTATGAATTAAGTCAGTTACAATGTTACAAATTTTGCTGTGTTATTGTAATATAAGATTGCAAGAAGAATATATTTATTTACAAGCAAAATATACCAATAGTTGACAAAGGAAGATATAAATTAAAAGTTAGGTAAATTATGTTTGTATGTTCAGTGACCTACAAGGGTGTGGGACTTCATATGTTGTAATGGTTTGATACTCGCGTAATAAAAATATGAGGCTTTGTTTCATCAGTTTTCTTGTTTTCTAATCTTAATAAATACATTCAACAGTTTTAAAATTCTGAAGTAGAAGAATTTTAATTGCCCCTGCAACAGAATTTTTACAAGAATGCTATAGAATATTTATCTTATATGTCTAAAATATTCCATAGTAACTAAGGTTGTGGGTAAGCAATATTTAACTGTTCTTTTTTTATTGTATATGGAGAAAAATGGTGATATTTTGTCTTACCCCTGAGGAAATGTTTATCTCAATAAATAATGATTTGATACTATACATATGCCAAGTACTGCTTAATCTGAATTCACTTTCAGTTTCTAATTAGACATCTGTTAAAGTCCATAACAGGAAATCTAATAGAGTTGTGTTGTAATTTGTCAAAGAGATTAATGATTCACAACGTTAAAGTGTCTGTAAATGGAGTCCTTATGTGAGTCATTATATAAGTTGAAATTAAACTCTTTTGCTTTTATGGAAAATGTTTCCAACTTGTGTTATCACCAGCAATTACAACAGCAAAACATCCCCAGAAAAGAAAAGATCAAATGATAGAGCTATTTTTTTGCCATCATTCCCTAATTGGAATACTTGTGCTCAAAGTAGCTGCCAAAACTAATGAAAAACATATTTTATCTCTTTTCCTCTCTAGCTTTTTGAAATTCCAAGAAAAAATATGCATAGAACTCTTAGCTGTGCATTTTCCAAGTTGATGAGAAAATCTGTGAATTAACATTAATTATTTCTGTGCTATATAAAGAACTGCACTAAAAATTCTCTTGTATTGAATTTATTCATTCCAACTATTGCAAGTGCAGGATGCATATTATGTCCAATAATCGTTTGCAATCCTTCAGAAGTCAGCAGAAACTTAGTATGTCAATGAAGTATCATAGCTGAGTTAAGCAAGTTTTTTTACTGCCTTCAAGTTTAAAATATATTCCAGCATTTGGGAAATTTATGTCTTATTTTGCTTTGGTTTTGGGGAGCTTGTTTGTTTGTTTGTGGTGGCTTTTTTGTTTGTTTGAGGGGTTTTTGTGTTTTTGGGGTTTTTTTGGGGAGAGGGTGTGCTTTTTAAACATTCTGGAAAATAAGGACACATAATTTCCTATGCCAAAATAAAGAAACGAGTAAATAAATAAATCTTATATGTTAGAGAAGTTACCATAGTCTTTGAGAACCCAGTGACTAAACAGCAATTTATTGGGGGAAAAAATGATGGCAATCTGTTTCCCTACTTTGCAGAGGAAGTCACTCGTGTTCTGTCATGTGAAATTCCCTTCACACCTCTTAAAAGGCAGATGGTATACAAGATTTTCTCCTGCTGCTCTTGGAAAAATGTCTTTTTCCAACACTATGTAGCTTGTGGGAATACCTTGTCTTACTCACCAAGTAGGTGGATAGTACAAAGTAATACAACTCTGCCTATATATAGTTTTCTTGTATACCTTTAAAGCATTTTTAAGAGACAATGACCTTTAGAATTTGCAGAATTGGGTCTTTTTTGATAATGACAATTGTTCCTTATTAGCAAAAGCACAAACAATTCACAATTGTTTCCAATTGTCAAAGTACATGGTGAATCAAAGAGAACACAATGCACAAGGTCAAAATTCCATCTGGTTTGTTGAAGCAAGCTCAATGGTATTCAGCATGAGACCAACAAGTTCTATTTCACGTTGATTGTGCTTCATAAGATGCAATATTCTGAGTAGTTTATAAAAATGTACTTGACTTAAAATAAACTAGAAAACATGGCATTTAGAGGCTACAGATGATTTTTTAATGGAGAGAGAAAAAAGTTACCAATTCAATGTTAAATGAAAACAAAATTCTTGTTCTTTAATAATGCCAGGGAATATCTTAAATTCCCTATCTGCCTGCAAAAACATAAAGAAATCTGAGAGCAGGATATGAAAATTGCAGTACTTCCACAGATAATAATAAATATAATTATGTGTAATATATGGAAAAAATGCTATATAATTAAAAGTTAATCCAGAGGATAACAATATATTTGAACACTTAAATACATAGAATTTCATTTTGGAAACAAACCTAGAAAAATATTCTTCTTGGTAGAATATTTCAAAATTTAATTTATTGACAAAAAAACCCCACACAACTAAAGGTGTTATTTTTAAATATTTAAACGCAGGATCTGATACGGCTGTGAGCACCTGTTATCTCTCACTATGTTACATGATGAGCATAAAACAGATGTTGAGACATTTTCTTTACTATTACAAATTACTGGAAATTTAAACTAGATGTATGCACTGAAATGTGAATTAGTTTCTTCACATCAAATGCCTGAGTTAAACCCTGATTTTTTTCTATTCAGTTAGCAAAATCATGTAATTTCAAGTATTTTAAGAATTAGAAACAAAACAAGACAAAACCAAACAAAACCCATTCCTTACAAATCAAAGCAAAACTGAAGTGGATAGTTGAAACTGTTGTGAGGAAATGAAAGATGCTCCTTTTGAACACTGCAAATAGAGTTCTGTAATTCAACAAGTAGAATTAAGGTGGTACCTAACATGCACACTTCAGCATACTCAGTTATCCTCAGTGCTTTCTGATATGACTGGGCTCTGATAACAGTACTAATATATTGCTCTTCTTATTGTACAATATTTGCTTCTCACATACTGTGTTGGAGGTGGTTATGCATTCACAGACTTAAGCTTGTATAGCAGCTTAGATGTACTTAAGAGACACCAATCTTTAAATGAAAGGTTTAATTGTATGAGTGGATTTCACGTTAGCCACAGACAAGTCACCCAGCTGAAGATTTACATGTAAATGTAAGTGTAAAACCCTAATGTACTACACTACCTGAGACTTACTCCCTGGACAAATTCAGGATGAACTGCCAACACTCTCTGGAATACAACCACACTAAACTGAGGGTAAAGGGCAACACTAGACTGCATGATGTGTGACATCAGGGGAAAGTAGTTCCCTTTGAAAATATTATCTGGAGAATTTTGAAAAAACTACAGGAAAGTGAAAAAAACCTTAAACTTTTACATAATGTTCTCACAGGCATATTTACCACATGTATTTAGAAACTGATCAAATCTGAGTTTTAGGTCCTACAGGTAGGCCATGCTGAAGTATTAGCAATTTGCCATATCTTACTCTTTTACAAAGAGCTGTGCCTGCTGAATCCGTGTATACACCATGAAATTTTAATTTGAGGGGCTGACAGTTACCAACTACTGCTATGTTTTTGAGAAATTCCTTATTAGGTGAAGCACACTGACTTTCCATTACAGAAAGATTATGTACAAAGGTCTTCAGAATTATTAAAAATGTGTGATTCGTTTTTTTGAACAAATACACTTACAGATCTGCATGTGGTTCTTGAATCTAATATTAATTCTCTGTAGCATTAGTCAAATGTTTCTTTCTATCTGCAAGTTTGGAAAATTCTTATAATCTTTTCCCATGTGAAGAGTATAGGAAGTTGGAGTAAGGGATGGTCTTCTGATCTTTATGTGGTGAACTGTTAGATTGCACTGAGATAAAAATTAACAACTACTTTCAAAATTGTCATAGTAAATTACTTTTCATGTGTTAGATAGACCTGGACTTTATGATAAAAGGCTACAGTATAACTTAAGTTATCCTAATATAAGAGTAATTATAGTTCACGCTATAAACTATATCAAGACCAATAGCACATAGATTCCTAGATCAGAGGGAAAAATATTCACTTCTTATGTTCTAGTCTTGAATCCTGTGAAGCAGTCTGGTGACTTGTCATTTGGCATAAGTCTGGATCTACAGTTTTTTGACCCCACAGGTCCCTTTAGCTTCCAAAAACTACTGTGCTAAGTAATTTTTCATTCTGGAAAAATAAAATTGAGAAAAACAAAGAGATCTCAGGACGGTGGTCAAGAAAATGAATCCTGAGCTGAGGTTTGAACTTTTAACATGATGTCACTAAACACCATGGTGGGGATAAGGCACTTAAATAAAATTGGACCCTGATATAACTTTGCTTTGACTTGTCAAATATAATTTGGCATTATTTTCAGTATGACAAAGAGTAAGAAAATCATGGATCTAGCATAGCTATAACCCCCTAAAATACCTCTAAACCACAACAGAATTCTTGAAGTAACAAACTTCTGTTTTGGCACAATAAATGCATAGGAAACACAGTAAAACACAGGAAATTAAATAACAGCGCAGTTAAGAAAGCTGCAAAGCAAGCAGGAAAGGCACTGGTCACTACTCCCTAGGCTTACTGTGAGCTTCACATTCCCCACCAGCCCCTTCTTTTGGTGAGAACAAGATCCAGCATATCACTTCTCCTCACTGGCTTTTCTATCACCTGGAATACAAAGTTATCATTAACACATTCCAGGAAACTCCTGTATTGCTTATGACTGCTGTATTGTTCCTCTTACTGATACCAGGGTGATGGAAGTTCCTGATTAGGATAGAGCTTATGAATGTAAGGCTGCAGCCATCTATCTATAGAAGGCCTCATACAATTGGTCTTCCTGGTGAGGCAACCTGTAGAAGACCCCAAGTATAATGTCACCTGTCCCTGCCCTCCCTATAGCTCTGACTTACAATCTCTTGGTCAGCTCCTCATCCAGGTGGAGCTCCATGCATTCCAGTTGGTCACTGACATGGAAGGCAGCATCATCTCCTTATTTCCCTTGTCTGTCCTTCCTAAGGAACCTGTATCCTTCCATTCCAACACTTCAGTCACAGGAGACATCCCACCACATCTCTATGACAACACTAAGATTCTAGCCCTTTAGGTATGTGCGTGTCTGTAACACCTCTTGTTGATTCCCCAAGCTATGTTAAGCCCTTGATAAAGCTGACCTCGCTGTAGACCAATTTTCTCAAAGCAAGTCCCATGGTCTAAGTAGTTGAACCCCTGGCTGTGGCACCAGTCCTGTCACCATTTGTTGATTCTCCAGGTTTGACTGACCCTTTCAAACCACTTCTCTTTGACCAGTAGGCTTGTTAAAAAAATACCTGCACTCTGGAGTCCCTTACCACTTCTCCCACTGCTCTGTAATCCATTTCTGGTTTTCGCTCTTAAGGATTTTATACAAGTTTTTTCCATGGCAGTGATCTTCATCCTGAATACTGATGCAGCTATGACTATCAGAACAGCTATACCCCTGTCTGTGGTTTTAGTTATCCTGAAAGGCTTTAGCTCACTTGTGCTGTCACATACTAATAATCCATTCTAATATTAAAATTAGCCATGGTCACACAGCTTTGCTGTATTAGATGACTCCATGAATCACAGGTGGATAAAGCTCCTTGGACAAGAGTTAAATAATGAAGCTTGATGTAGTTGCCAAAAATAAGTTTAGATGCATGCCTGGCCTCTTATCTGCAGGTGAGGTGTCTCATAAATCTTGTGTCACATCTTAGAGTGACATGAGGATGTCTAGGATGCCTTAGAGTGTTTTAAGAGGCCCTGGGCACCTGTGTTTAAGCAATACATTTGTGTCCATGGCATGAAAAGTTTGCTGTAGTATTTGACCAGACCAATGTTAGGAGGTCACAATGAGTCTGTACTGGAAAATACTTGTGATACGTAAATTTTGTTTTGTAAAAGGTTTTATAGATATGTACTTAATGTTGCATCCATTTAATTCAGGGTCCTGGATATCATATTTTCTACAGAAAAGAGATTCCAGACCAGAAAAATATAAGTCCCAAAATTCCTTTTGCCATGTGTTCCTCCAGAAATTTTAGTGTATGATGGGCCATATTTGAAGTTGTCTATTTGAAGTTCAGATACCATGTGAGAGCATCTTTAACAGTCCTGTGATAATTTTGGACTCTTAGTAGGAAGTAAGAAATCTTAAGTGTTGGGAAGCCCGCACATCATATCTGAAAGACTGTGATGTTTTCTCCCAAGTAATTCCTTAGTTCTGGGAGGAAACTGATTTATTTGGGTCTGAATGTAAAGTCTTTCATGGGTTTATTGTTTCATTGCTTGGAAGAGATTCAGTCGTTTATATTGTAATACTTTGCAAAATTGTTGGGACAGAAGTAACTGAGAAGTAGTAACTGGAAAGAAGTAACTAAGTTTATATCCATAAACTAAAACACAAGAAGTTCCACCTCAACATGAGGAAGAACTTATTTACATTGAGGGTGGCAGAGCACTGGAACAGGCTGCCCAACGAGGTCATGGAGTCTCCCTCTCTGGAAACATTCAAAACCCACCTGGATGCGTTCCTGTGTAACCAGCTCTATGGTTGAACTAGATGGTCTCCAGAGATGCATTCCAACCCTAACTATGTGATTCTGTGATTCTGTAACTGATGGTATTATGATGTAAATGTCAGTTTGCTCTCTCCTGTGAGAGTAGTGTGGCACTGTGAACAAGGTAGGAGATATTCCTTCTGCCAGAATCTTCAAGGCATCAGCACCTAAAATCTCCAGGGTAAGAGTGTCTGTATGTACCCCGAACTATCCTATATGTCTCTTAACATACACACTTGAATGGATGAGTTTCACACTTTTTTTCAAATAGACCCTAAACCTTTGTAAGGTTAGAGTTGTGTGCTAGTTTCAGCCAGCTTGGTGAAGAGGCTGAGCTCCAATACCTAGATGGAGGCATCAGATGCCATGTTTCACTGATAACAGAACAGTTTGTTTGCTGAGGCTAACTTACTGTTCTATCCAAATTACTTTCAGCTAGGCAGGATTGTTCAGGTCCTAAACATCAGGTCCTAGCCTCCCACTGCTGTGATTAACAGCTCCAGAGAGAGAGACCTAAGTGCATAATATTGTTAGCAATCATTTAGTTCAAGCCAAGCAACAATAGAGCATGACACACAACATCTGAGTCCTCACGGTCAGAGAATGACAAGAACCATATCTAGACGTTCATAAATCCCCTTTTTACAGTTTTCCTCCAGATAATTGAAGTAGAATAGCTAACTAAGCCCTTTCCAAATTCTACTAACAGAAATGAATCCCTTCCATACTCATGCACAATAAAACAAGTATACTCAATCTCTTTTCCACACACATATAAATTAGATATTTGGCTTTGTTTCTGCAGTTCCATTAACCTTTGTGAGTGTACTTTCCTTCACCAATTAATTCAAGAATGTAGTGGTTTGACCCTGACTGACAGCTAAGCCCTACACAGCCACTCACTAATTTCCTCTGCTATCAGCAGGACAGGGAAAAAGAATAGGAAGAGCAAAATACCCCAAAACTTGTGGGATAAGAATTGTTTAATAAATGAAGGAAAGAGGAAGAGGAAAGAAAGGAGAAAAGCATTCAAAACAAGTGGTGCACCTCTTCCCACAGAAGACTGAGTCAGTCCCTAAGCAATGGCTACCTGTCTAAAACACCCCTCCCTTTGGATTTTTATAGCTGAAGACGGCTCTATATATCATGGAGTATTCCTTTGGTCATTTTGGGTCAGTTTTCCTGGTTATGTTCCTTTCCCACTTCTTCTACACCCCCAGCTGTCTTCCTGGGGGTGAGGGGTGGGGTGCAGCATGGGAAGCAGAGAAGGACTTGATGCTTTGTAAGCACTCCTCAGCAGTAATTAAAATAGGTGTGTGTTATTAACACTGTTTTGGTCACATAGCCAAAACATTGCACTGTAACAAGTGGTTATGAAGAAAATTCACTCCATCCCAGCAAGAAGAAAAAAAGGTAAATGTGGCTTTCTTTGTACAGCTGGCAGAAGCCTCATGTTCAGAGGTCCTGGTCCTCATAGGTCACTTGATTGAAAAAATCTGCTGGAAGGCCAATGCAGCAATCTTCTTCAAAACAACTAGTCACGAAAATTAAACTGGAGGTGGTTTGGGCTTAAGTGACCATGGAATGGTGGAGTTTAGGATCCCAAAAGGAGGAAACAAGGCAAAAAGCAGCATCACAACCCTGGATTTCAGGAATGTATGCTCTGTCCTGTTTAGGGACCTGCTTAGAAAAATCCCAGGAGAAAGACTCCTGGAAAGAAGTGGGGTCATGAGAGCTTGTTGATTTTCAAGGATCACCTTTCCAAGCTCGAGAATAGTCCCTCCCAATGAACAGGAAAACAAGCATCTGTTCAACATTGTCATTAGTGATCTGGATGAAGGGACAGCGTGCACTCTCAATTGGTATGGAGATGATACAAAACTAGACGGAGTGTCTGATAGATCAAATGATTACATTGCCCTTCAGAAGGACCTCAACAGGCTTGAGAAATGGGCCAAGAAGAACGTGAAGAAATTCAACAATTGCAAATGTGAAGTCCTGCCCCTGAGAAAGAATAAATGCATTAAACACACTCAATTAGTATAAGTTAAGGGCTGATTGACTGAAAAGCAGTTTTGAAAATACAACATAGGGCTATAGTGGGCAGCAACATGAACATGAGTCAGCAATGGGCCTTTGCAGAAAAAGAAGAGCAACAGACTTTCTTCATCAGCTGCACTAGAAGGAGTGCCAGAAGGTCAAGGACGGTGATCCTTCCTCTCTACTCAACCCTGAGACATCGTCAAACTCTTCTCAGAGGTATCCAGTGACAGGACAAAAGGCAAGAGTCACAAATTCATTTACACGAAATTCTGTTTAAATGTAAAAGAAAAGAAAATCATAACTGGGTTAGTCAAACCCTGGAACAGGTTACTCTGAGACTGGGTGGAATCTCCATCCCTGGAGTTAGTCAAAACCTGCCTGGAGATGTCAGATGTCCAGCAATATGAACAACCTGCCCTAGCAAACCATTCTCTGACCAGGGCAATTGGACTAGATGATCTCCAAAGGTGCCTTTCAACCTCAATAATTTTATGACTCTAATTAGTTTACCACAGAGTCAGTATGTACAGTGGAAGGCTGCTGTTAACATCAAGAACCATCTTACTTTGAAATAAATTATAATTTTCTTGCATTTGCTGTCTTCCTGCACCTTCTTGAGACTTCTACTTCTTCAGACTTGAGCCCTTCAGGCAGCTTTCAGTTCTTGTACATCTATCATGAGAAGGTGACCCATTACTTCTCCCCAAGCAAAAGAAAAGTGTGCAAAGGATTCCATGAATACCTACAGAGCAAAGGAACTACACAACTTAAAATATAAGTATTTCTTTATACAACGCACATGCAAAACTACAGGCCAGTACTTCTTCCTTCTGCTAACAAAGACTTTGTCTAAATGATAAAAACACACTGAGATGAAGTGAATGGGATTTATCCATAGATTTCAACAGATAAATTAAGCAAGTTTAGGATATCTGCCAAAGTAAGGGTCCACGTGTTGAGTCACTTGCCCAAACTTGTAGAAGCTGTCACAGCTCAGATGTCAGTTTATGCTTATATACATCAGAAAAACACATTTAATTGTGAGCCTTTGTATGTTCCCGCTAGGGATTTTTCAAAGTTAAATAAGCATCTTTTTTGCCACAGGCTTCTGACTGTGATCCAAGCACACTTTTTTTCTCAGAGTGCTAGCCATGTCTCCGGGCCTTTCAGTCATTATCACATTTTTATAGATGTTAACAGTAGGTCAACAAACTAACCAGCTAGCTGAATGACAACTAGGATGCTCTGCAGCCTACAGGAGTAGCATTTCTACACAATGCATAAGACATATTCACAGATACAACGTGTGAAGTGTTTCATGGGGTGTTGCATGAAAGAAGGGAAGTGTCCTGTGATGCCTTATACTGTTGGAAATTAAATAGTTCACAAGGTGTGGTGGGAAGTGTTAAACTAGCGCTTTCACTGTCCATATTGTTTGTAGGGAATAATTTTAATGATTGCTTTTTGATTTTCCCCTGAAGGAAGCTTTCTGGTTTACTAAAAATTAATGTACAGGAAGAAACTACCATAAGCCTAGTGCAAAGGACCTAGGGACCTGAGCTCTAGGACGAAACACAGAGTGACCAGATCAACAGTATAAATGTGTAAGGTCATGACACAACAGCGTGGTATGGCAGAGTGAGCAGGAAGGGCTCCTCTCTGACCATCCATGGGGAGCTGATAGAGTCAAATAAACAGACTCAGTATCTGGTGGAGAAGAGCACAAATAGACCCCTTTACCCTCAGTGTTATTAGCATATTAGTGTAAGCTTCTTCAGCTATGGTGTTGATGAACTGTAGAGCTCATTTCCTTGCAGCAACTGGAGTCACTGAACCAGCCTTGTCAGAGGCTTCCAGCCAGCCAGATCTGCTAAGGACAGATGTAACTCTCCAGGTCACAGGTTGCCAGGAGTGCCTGATGTCTTTCCGTGAGGTTGGGGCAGAAGAACTGTTCTTCTGCAGAAAGTGTGCTGTGCTTGAAGCAGCTGTGGCAACAGGTGAAGAAGCTACAGGAAGAACTGAATAGGTTATGTAGTGTAATATACATCATATTTGTTGTAGAAGATGCCAGTCCCATTTGTTAGAAGAAAGAGAAGAAACCTTCCTCCTGGTGAGTGTAGTGACCCACTTGCAGCCTTGATCTTCTACAGACCGTAGACTAACCACCCTCCAGGCTTCTGAGTCCACCAGCTTCTCCATTACAATGGAGGTTGGACACTCTTGAGAGTCTTGATATTGTGGGATTTCTGTAAGTAAGTGGGCAACCTCCTGCTTGTTCACTCAAACACTACATAACCTATTCAGTTCTTCCTGAACTAGAAGATGAGATAACTGATGAGGTGGGTGAAGGTCCTTCTGGGACAGAAGGGCCTTTGTACCCTCCATCACAACCTACTCTGTTAAGAAGAAAACTAATTGTAATAGGAGACTCCCTTTAAGGGGAATGCAGGGCCTGATATGCGAACTGGACTCAACTCACAGGGAAGTCTGCAGACAAGTGATGTGGGAAGAATAGAGAGATGCTGCTTGCCACTGTAGGGAGAAAATTCATGCAGCTAAAGCTCATCTGAAGTTAAAGCTGGCCAGAAATGTGGGGGACAAAAAATGATTTTTTTCAAATACATTACTAACAAAAAGCAGTGTGGAAATAACACCATCCCACTACAGGATAAGGATGGTCACCTCACAACAGGGATAGAGACAAGGCAGAATTGTTTCATGCATTCTTTGCCTCTTTCTTCAGCATGGACCAAGGGGGTCTCAGTTCCCTGATCTGGAGGACCATGACTGTGAGAATGATCAACTCCCAGTTGACTCTGAAATTGTGTGGGATCTGCTGCTCCAGCTGGATCCCTGAAAATGTATGGGGCCTGACTGGATTCATACAAGAAACCTTGAAGAGCAGGCTGATGTCATCACAAAAGCCGTCCCAATTATTTTTGAGCTGTCTTGGAAATCAAGAGAGGTCCCAGCTCACTGGAATCTGCTGAACATTGTCCTCATTTTCAAGAAGGGCAAGAAGCTGGAGCTTGGAAATTACAGGCCTCTTAGTCTCACTTCAGTGCCCATTATAATCATGGAAAATCCCACTAAATTTTGAGGAGCTGTTGACTCACTCAAGGGCAGAGAGACCCTTCAGAGACACCTGGACAAATTAGAGGGCTGGGCAATCACCAACCATATGAGCTTTGATAAGGGAAAGTGAAGGATTCTGCACTTGGAAAAGGGCAGCCCTGGTTGTGTGTATAGACTGGGGAATGAGATGCTGAAAAACAATGCCATGGAAAGGGATGTGGGAGTCCCAGTCAACGTCAAGTTGAATATGACTCTACAGTGCCCTGGGAGCCAGGAGAGCCAACCATCTCCTGGCACAGCATTGCCAGAAAGTCAAAGGCTCTTCTCTGCACTGGTGTGGCCTCACTTTGAGTACTGTGTGCAGCTTTGGGCACCTCAATATCTATTAGAGAGTGTTCAAAGGAGGGTCATGAGGATGGTGAAAGGGCCTTGAGGCAAAGCTTTGAGAAGCAGCTGCGGTCACTTGGTCTCTTTAGCCTGGAGAAAAGGAGAATAAGGAGAGACCTCATTGCAGTCTACAACATTCTTAACTATCTGACCACTGAATGTATTAGAAAGTCAAGATATAATTGCAAAGAAAATACGTAGTGCACAGATGCCATAGCAACAACCAAAAGAAACTAAAGAATAGGTCCCTGTGCTGGCTTGGCTGGGGTAGAGTTAATTTTTTTCACAGTGGCTGGTATGAGTTTTAGATTTGTATTGAACATAGGGATGATAATATAGAGATGTTTTTATTACTGCGGATCAGAACCAGGGCTTTTTCTGATCTCTGCATTGCCACGCTGGCAAGGGGGTTAGGGGTGCATGGGAAACCAGGAGGAGACAAAGCCGGGACAGCTGACCCCAACTGACCACATTCACATAAAGGATAATGGCTTTTGTGGAGGCACCCATGAACTACAGAGCTGTTGAATGGTCCACTTAGCAGCAGCTAGGTAAGCGAGTTTATCCGGGGGGGTTGTGCACACACAAAACACACAAAGCTGTCTAAGGGGGTTTGAGAAGAGGAAAACCATCAGCAGGATTGAAGAGCAACCAGGGAATGACAGACACTTTGGAAGAGGCCGGTCTTAAAAGAAACATGAAGGAAAGAGAGACATTTGTGACATAGCAAGAGACAGTGGAGAGGAACCAGCAGCTATCACAGGGAGTCTGTCCCTGCCAACAGTGTCCCCACGGCACCCTGGCCCCCATCCAGACCAGATAGGGCAGCCTACCGTAGGGTGCTGGAAGCAGCCAACATCCAGCAGAAGGCTGGCAGAGAAGGGAGAAGCACATGGGACCTCTACCTCTAGGGACACAGACACATCTCAAGACACCTCCCCACCATCAGGCACATGAGAAGTGACAGTGACATGCAAAAGTCAGGATGAGGCGATGGCAACCCCTACATCCAAGGAGGTATGTGTGCGTGTGTACGTGTATGTGCTAGGATTAGCTCATCAAGGCTGTTTATATATTTGTAGCTGTTTATTAGTATTTTCTAATTTAGCTCTAATTGTGATTTATCTTTGCATTAAGGATGCTGATCCTGAATATATAGTTAACGGATTGTTAGTTAGTTACATGTCATTAATGAATCAATAAACTGGTTCAATCCTCAGAATTCATCAAAGTACTTAGAGTCAATTAATTTTTATCAGGCTTCCTTTGCAGCTTTTGGAACTTGGTGAGGTTCTAGAAATTATGAATTCTCAGAAATAGGCTCTACTCAGTTTAACACTGCTTTGACAAGGTCTGCTTTGTTTTTAACTTCCTAGCTTTTCACCTTTCATGTCAGGATATGTAAATTCAGTAGAAGGTACTCATTTACCTTCTACTGTGATATACTCCTCTTAGACATACTTTGTGTAGTGCAGTATTTGCATTATAGCAACTTATATGCACCTCAAATACAGTTGCAGGCTCAAAGGTTGTTTTCCACCTTGAGCTCTGTGACCTCTGCAACACTTGTCAAAGCTTCCAAAAAGCTAAATCTAGATGATGATTTTATTTAAAAGACTGGGATGTCAAGTGAAGGATGCAGCCTATGTGACTGATAACAGAAAAATCCCTGTTTGCTGAAAAAGCAAATATTCAAAAAGGGAATAAGGTGGAGATGACATTCAGAAGAACAAGATTTGGGGCAACAGTATGTAGGTCCCAAAATTCTGGAGCTGCTAAAGAATACATTTTTCCCTGTATACAACCTATATATTTGTATGGTTACCCATATTCGAGCACATGGAGTTCTTTTGCAGCGTGATTGGATAACCAACAGTACAATATGTGATTTGCAGCATGACATGGTCTTTGTGTAATGCAAGTTGGCCCTTAAATTACGTTATCTGTGTTGGTATCCATTGCAATGACTTTTAGGCATATCACACTTACAATCCTTTTGCAATTTTTCTGCTGTCTTCACCTGCTATATAACACATTCAATTACAGGGGGAAAAAAATAGCAAGGTCTCATTTCAAGGGACAAAAATATCCCTAAGTTAAGGCCCCAGATGTGCCTCAGAATTTTTTCTTATTTCTTTTTCTCACCTAGAAATGAGCATGAAATACGATATTGTTTTTAGGTGGAATTAATATCAAATATCTTTAAAAACAGTGGGAAAAAACCTCATGTACTCTCTCTCTAAAGCTGTCTGATGTTTGCCAAACCTTTTATCTTTAAGGAGTTGGTTGCCTTATCCATTCTTTTAATTGCCCTTATTCAGTAAAGTACCAGTCATTTTATTTTGATTGAAAGGAGCTTTAATTAATAAGCTCCTGCCTTGGTTGCCTCTGTCAAATGGCTAAAGTGAGATAGAATCTAAGATAAGAATTTGAATAATACAAATTTATCTATGGGAAATGTATAAACTTGACAAACTGATAAATCAATTAATTTTTACTTTCATGTTTTAATGCCACCTTTTGTATTTTTATTTGAATTTTTCATTATAAATTATTTACATACTTTAGTAATAGACCTTTAAAAAGCTGTCGTTGGGATTTGTTTTCAAATCCACAACATTTTTCCTCTTTCTAGCAATTAAAATAACCTAAATTCTTCTTAGCCACTTAACATGGTTGTATATAGCTTTAAATCCTGAGACTTGGCAATTTGTGTCACTGAAGTGGTAGGGTAAAAAGGAAATAAGTTACATTGTACTTTTATGTCATTATCTTTGAAAAATAAAGTTAGACAATTAGAGGAAAGATATCTAAGTCAACTCTCAGCTTCTTGCTACTTTTCTAAGAATTTAATTCATGAAACTAGCAATAGTAATGAAAAATATCTACTTTTTCCAAAATGGAGGCTATGTGAAAAATGCACATCAGAGGATTAGGAATTACTTTTATACCATTAAAAATGTATCACTTTCTTTCCACTATACTTAGTTCGTGTCATATTTAAAGTGATAACGACTCTTCTCAAACCCTTGACTAATTTGACATCCTGGTCTGCTTTTTTGATAAGACATGTAACTAGTGCTGTTTAGTTACTCTGACCTGGTTTGGGGGTTGCAGTTTCTTTTCTTTATTTGGTGGGGTTTTTTACCTCTCTGAATTCCATACGTTAAGTGGTTTCAAATGTTAAAGACCAGGGCCACCAAGCACACACAGTACACAGAAAAAATACAAATTAAATCCATTTTAGTATGGAGTCAGAGAATTATAATATGCTCCATACACTCAGACTTCATCATAACCAAAACCTTGTCTTCTGTTGGTAGGGATATATTCACAGTCATTTGTTTACACATCTTTGCTTGAACTGCTGAGTGATGGGCTGCTTGCTAGTATCATCCCTCAGGGATCAGTGCCAGGGTTGGTGTTGTTTAATGGCTTTGTTAAAGATTGAGATGATGGGACAGAATGGAACTCCAGCTAGTTTTCAGATTTTACTGAGCTGGAGAAAGAACACAATATGCTGAAGGGATAGGATTGCTATTCAGAGGGAGCTTACAGGTTGTAGAATGGTCTGAGGATCCTTGAGGAGTCTTACAATGACAAAGGCAAACACTTAAAACAAGGTCAGAATAATACCTAGAATAACCTCCAAGAAACAGTACTATCTGGAACTAGAGTGACTAGAAATAAGCTTGCCGAAAAACACTTGTCTGGGTTGACATAAAATCGGACATGAGCTAGTAATGTGCCTTTATAGCAATGAAGGGCAGCAACATTCTCAGCTAGAAAAGAAAGAGGATAGCAGGTCAAGGGAGGTGATAATTCCTGGCTTCTAGACTGAATGCATCTAGAGTGTTGTGTCCAGTTTTAGTCTTCTCAATTTGAGAAGACATGGACATACTAGATTGAATCTAGTGAAGTTCCATTAGTCAGAGTACTGGAGAACATGAAATATGAGGAGGGGATAAGAGAAGCGAGTTTGTTCAGCCTAGAGAAAACAGGTGTCCAGAAAGGCCTTCTTATTTGCTTTCTACAAATATTTAGTGTTTGGGTGAGATATAGAGAAAAAAGGAGACAGACTCAGATATGCACAGTTGAAGCAGAAGAGGCAAATGACCCATTGGAACATGAGAGAATTTGACCGTATAATGAAACTATTTTTTCTGCATGTGGGTACTCAAATGCTCATGTAGGTTTCCTAGAGAGGCTGTGGAGTATCCATCACTGTAGATATTAAAATCTCAGCTGTTCAGGTCACTGAGCAATCCCAGTGTTTTCTAACAGCAGGAGCTTGGCCTAAGGACCTAGAGAGGTACCTTCCCACTGGGGTCATCCTATGATTCTGTGATCAGCATTCATGTAAGCTCTGCTTACATGCCCTACTTACATGCAGCTTCCACAGTGCTTTTACAAAGTGGCTTATAGCTTACATGATTATCTCAATAGAAAACAAATAGATACTGGTAGGAGTGCAATCATAGTTTGGTTCTGTTCTCAGACTGAAATTTAAGACCTTCTTTTCACTCTCAAGTTCATGATCACATACTTGAACTCATTTGTGTAGTAATCTCTATGGTCAGGATTTGGTGATACTTAATACTTAGCATCTTCATCATACAGAGACAATGTAGGTGAATTGGTTAGTTCTTTCAGATATTCAACATGATTTTTCTTCTCTTTTTTTTTTTTTTTTTTTTTTAAGAAAGTGGTTCAAAATCCTCTTCTGACACTTTTCCAAGGGCATATAATCTCCATTACAAAAATCAGTCAATTAATAGTCTGACTGGTATTAAATAAGTATTTAAAGTTTGGCATGAAGAAGAAAGAAGGTGAAAAATCTTGAATTTGCGATATTTTTTGTAAGCATTTTTTTTCAAGTGCAAACCATAGCTCGCTTGGGATGTGCACTTGCGATATTTAAACACTTTTTTCATTGATGAATAAAATAATTCTATGTGCTTAAAGTCTATTTCTCAGCTTCTCTGAATCGTAATTAGACATATTAATTAGATATAAAAGGCAAAATGAGTTTTATACAGGACTGGTAGCTGATATTTCGCTTTTGCATTTTTGGTTGTTTTGTTGTTTTTTTTTCCTTTTGTTCAGGTGTAAGACAATATTGCATTAAAAAAAAGTTTCAGAGTCTTAGGATTTAAGAAACAACTTTCTTCATTGTCTCAAAATGAAAAAAATATTAAAGCTCCTTATTCTCTTTAGGCAAAGGCAATTAATTGCAAATGGCTGAGATTTTCTTTTCTCAATCATTTTGAAACCATTTATGATTTTTTTACAGGAATATTTTTTGTATATTATTTCCCATTTTCTATGGGAAACTCCTAGATGTCTCCAAAAATTACTTACACAAACAACTGATGCTGTTGAGTAAGTCTAAAACACATAATCCCTTTTGGTTTTGTAGCTCAAAATATTCTAGACGCTTGTCTAATGACTTCATAAAGTCATCAAGTACAGTATTGGTTCTAGCAGATATTATGTGGGAACATATATACTTTCAATACCTCTTAATTTCATTATAACATGGTGTAAAAATAATAAAGACTGTCCATAGAGGTTCATGTCAAGGATCTGTCTCTGCTGTACCATATTCCAATAAGAGCAGCACTAAGAGGTGTGACCATTCCCACCCATTTTCTTCAGCTTTGCCAGCAGTAACCCCTCATTGCCACGCAAAGCAGCGTCTTTCATTCTGTGCGTCTCTACCTCCATTTTCTCCTGGTGATTATTTGTGAAAGGGGCAGGACCAGCACTACTGGACTCTGTCAACTTCACTGAACTGCTGAAACCTGCATTATCTCTGGTGATATCTACATGAAACCGACCACCTGAGCTCTCCGGACCGTAACACTCCCTTTTCTCATACCATTGAACACAAGGCTACACCTAACTGACAGCAAAAAAGGCAGATCCTGTGTGGTCCCAATTCTTGTTTGAATGGTATTCATCAATTTCTATTCATCCTCACAAACCACTAATTATTTTTCTGACTTCAGTTTCATTTTTCTTTTCTAAATTTCACTAACAGCTTATTTATTCATACCTCACAAGGCAGCCTTCATACTTCTTTTCATAAAAGTACCTAATAATTTTTCTGTTTTAAACCTCTACTGAACACTGAGCTGGTATTTCCTTACAAGTATCTGTCATAACTATCACAAACTTTTTAAGAATGAAAATGATCAGTTTATATTCCATAACTTTATATGCAAAAGATTAATTTCCCCCTATTTACATGATTTTACACTTGCCTTCTGCAAATTTCAGTTTCTTTGTTTTCACTCAATCAACCTCACAAGATCCTTCTTTGAATCCCCACAGTGTTTTGCTTTTACTATCCTGAAACCTTCCCAGTTCTTCATGCCCATGCCAATCCATTTTTCCTTGGTCCTCAGTGCCCTTAACTGTATGCAAATCAATCTGCTTTCCCCTTTCTACTTCTTGCATGTGAGTCATGAGAACACTGAGAAGAACTAATCTCACCCTCTCACTCTCAGATCCTGCACTTACCTGGAATGTTGTCCCTCCTATCAGTATCTCAAGTCTGTAAGCACTGCTCCACAAAATAGTGGTAGAAAAGTATTCTTAAAACTCTTTGAGCTATTGCGTACTGTCAAATGAAGCTTTCTAGAAAAGAATTATTATGAGGCAAATGATGGAATGTAAATGTTCAAAGACCTGGAAAACCACAAGAGTTATCATTTTTGAAGAAGTTTTGAAGAAGTTTTGGAAAGCAAAGTTATACATAGCTTCACAGCTACCCCAGAGTGTCCTATGCCAGGTATAATGCAGATATAAATGCACATAACATCTCGTATGAGGAAAAGCCGTTGCACTGTGGCACTACTTTTTCTTCTTTCAAGATATTATTGCTGTTAGTTAAAAATATTGCTGTACCAAAATTCTATAGCTGCCGGGAGCCAAGCACCAAATAAATCATTACCAGACTATGAAAATACTCCAAAATGGAGTAATTTGCTTAATACCAAAACATTAGCTTCCTGTAGTATTTTCTGCCACTTCACAGCTTGTTTTCACAGAAGATGAAAGAGGATATCATCAAATGTTAAAAGATAATAATTACAAATATAATTTGTCCAGTGAAACTAACTGATTTTCTATTTTGTAGGAATAAGCAAGGCACTGTTAAGTTAGGAATTGCTATTTATTTTCAAATAAAAACCACTCTGTGGAGTTCTGGTTTTAATGTTGTTCTTAATTAGTTTAATTTTGTTTGAAAAAAATCAAATAAGTTATCATAGCAAGTAAAGCTTGATATTCCATCTAAATATTCCTTAATATCTAAGAGCAGCTTAGATATGTTTTCTATAGTATATTTTGCTCCCAAAAGGGAAAAGAATGTTCTCTGTTTGCTCATTGGTGGATTTTTTTGGCAAAGATCCAGGAAAACAGCATTTTTTTTCACATTTTAAGTAAATGCAGCCAGCCTTCTTCCCCTCCTTTCCTCCTTTTCTTGGCTGCGGCTTTTCCCTATTGGTCTTGGAATTCCTCCATCTGGAAGTACAAAATTCATTATTTTTGCAAAAATGAAAATGTTGAATTTCAATAAATATGAAGGATATATTTCTGTGAAATATATTTTGTTATTGGCTCTAGGAAGATAAGGAAGTTATTTTTCTTTAGAAACGCTGTGTCCTAAGTCTGATTGATTTTGTCTGTGTGTCTGTTTTTATCTGGGGGAAATCTTTCTCATCTTTGAGATCATGACTGAAAAAGCTGAGAAAAAAATTAACAACTTAATCAAGTTGCAAAATCATAATCAAAATAAATTTGTAGACAGATGGCAGCAAAACATTTAACATTTAAAAGAAAAAGACAGGGAGGGTTATTTGCTTGGTTTGGGGTTTTCTTTATACGCTTTTGAAGGGCTGTTTAAACCTTAAAGCCAACTTAAACTCTTGCAAATGCCAACAAATATCTATGGACAGAACAGAACAGTGTCAAACCAGTGTCCCAAGTCAGAGTAAGTGTAAATAGAATCCATTTATCTCTTAAAAAAAGAAAAATATCAAAAGGTTACATACCCTAGAGATTAACAGTTTCAAAATAAAATTTCTACTAATTCTCATAATAGCAACCTTGCAGTTACACTAGGTCATTATACTAGGTCATTTACACTGCATAATGCAATGCCCACTGTTTCAACAGATAATCCATTTTGTAGATCATGGAAGACAATTTTTTCTATTAATTTTTTTGAGACTCAAAATCTTTAAGAGAAACAAAAAGAAATACTATGTGTGGGTCAAAATGCAAAATATTGATGTAAGTAAAGAAGTGTTCCTTAATCAGCACCATTAATAGCCTTTAAGTCCAGTAAAACAAATATCTCAGCTGCTTGGCTCTTTGTCAAATAAACACTATAATAATACCTATATTAACACTTCCTGTGAAATGAACATGCACATTGCTACATAATTAATAAGATTATTTTACTTTCCTTTCTGCTAATAGGCCACATTTATTACATTTGTCTTATTTTTTCTTCAAACAATTTATTTACCTGTTTATACTAGAATATGTAATAAAATAATAATTACTTTTGTATTTGTTTGCATTCGCTGTGACAAAAATAGTCAGCATAACATTAAAACTCCAAGGGAGAAATTCTTGACAATCAAAATTCTCAGAATTCTCAATAATTTTTTTGTAACATGTTTTTGTCCAATTTAGAGACTATTAGGCTGTTCCATTTGGAAAATCCTTGCTGTGCAGAGGCAGGATTTGACAAATATAAGAATAAATTTTTCTCTACCAGGTTCAGTGCTGGTTTAGAAAAAATTGTTCTCTCATGATCTCAGATTCTTCAGGATCTTCCACCTAAAATAGCTCCATCTTGCACTGTAGCTGAAAAAAATACCCATCAAAACCATAAATTCTTTCTAAGTGCTTCGTCAAAGCATTTAACAAGTTTATCCAATGGTGACAGCCAAGTACCTGTATATGGTGATTTGGTCAATATAAGGATTTCTTACCGGATGTCCCCTTCTCTCTCAACTGATAATAAAGGGAAGTCTGATTAACAAAATTTAAAACTTAGTTTAGTGCCTGGAATTAAGTAGCATAAATGGAAACGAACAGTTTGTAATGTTATTTTCTCAGCATATTTATCTTTCTTTCAAATTATTTTTTCCCAGCTACCTTAAATGAAAGGTAGAAATGATAATTACTACTGTTTAACCCAAGATACCCCAAAGACCTTGAATGCAAAAGCACAATACTTTTAACAAAGCTGAAAAGTTAATCATCTAAGATGTGCAGTAATTATTTCCTTTATATTATTTCTAGTCATAAGAAAGAAGTAAAAGAGGAAAAAAACCCCAAACACAAGAAACCAACACACACACAAGACTGAATTGCTCCATATTTCTCTCTAATAGAGTAGTTGCAGTGGAGAGAGCAGACTTCTGTCCTCCATAGTAAAAGTCAGCTTCCACAGCCTCAAGAACAAATAGTTCTGCTCTTGCTCCATTTATTCATCTTCTGAAATGCACAACTATTCTGCTGACAATAACATTCAAAATAGTTGTTGTTTTCTAGAAACCTGATTATACATATTTAACTTACTAAATAACTGGTATAGGATAAAAATGTTATAGTAAAAATAATATAATGAGCGGCTGTATCATAACATCATTTGTACAAAGGAGCTGAAGTAATACTACTGAGAAGATAGAATCTGGGCATTTCTACCTTTTGATTTTGCGACCATAACATTTTATATAAATTTAATATAAATTTAGACTGTAATTACAGAATACTTAATTTCAATTATGCAATAATACAAGATATTAATACCCTCTCTTGCAGGTTTTACTAATCTACTGAAGAGGAAAATAACCATAAATTTTTATTATTGTTATTAGAGCATTACTTATTGTGAGACATAGATTATTATATTAATTACTAGCTCGTGCTCGTGTGAGAAAGAACAAGTTGAATTTCATGAAGGTGAGATAATGCCCTGTCCCATATCCCAGCCCCTTGGAGCCTCCTTGGCCAGACCCAGAGCAGCTGTTGGTCACTGGCACATCGGGAGCACTGCCCCACCCCAGACCAGCTGGGGCCTCTGACCCAGTCCTGGATTTACTGGAATATCAGAAGTCCCAGTTGGGAGGGAGTGCCCACAGGAGGCCAGAGCAGGTAAGACCAAAGACACGTGGTCTCTGTATGGTGGAAGCCTGCCATCTGAACAGGTGGAAGCGGAAATTGCACGGGACTCTGGGTGGTAGCTATAAATCTCTCTTTCTGTCTCTCTTTCTTTACTTCTTCTCCTAATCTCCTTTCTTGATATTTTGGGTAATTTACAGCTAGATGGGTTGGATTTTGCTAAATTGCATGGGCTAGCATGTGCTAAGTCAAGGCTTTGTGGAACGCTTTACTTTGGTTGAATGTTGTGCTTTAAACTGCCAAGTTCCCTTATATTCTAAAGTCTGCCAGTAAAAGTGTGTTTTCTGACCTCCTGAGAAAACGTGTATAACATCTTCTCCATTGCACTTTCTCAAGGTATTAAAGTAACTGAAGGCTCTATTAAATATCCAGAGGGTGCATATTTTTGGTGCCTTATATACTTTTTTAAAATAAAACTCCTTCGATGAGCTTGTAGCTCAGAGCCTGGGGTCTTACACTAATACAAAAAAATATTTTGCTTTAAGATATATTGCAAAGTCTGAAGTTAAATCTTTACAAGTCCCTACAGTAAAAAGATTTCAAAAATACCCATTTGAAATTGATCATTTGATCAGATTAAGTTCTGCTTGCTTTGCTGTCTTCCACTTTGCAATTCAAAACACTATATACTGTTACTTCAGTGTAATATTATAAAGTGGTAGATACACAGGGAGGAGGAGTGGTGGTATAAGTTATTTCTCATATTTTACTAATTTCTACATCTTTGGAGGTTTTTTAATGTTTCTTGGTGATGGTTTTTGGTTTTGTTTTGCTGTTGTTTTTTGTTTGGTTGGTTATTTTCTAATGTTTACACCACGAGAAAAACATGAGTTTCTGAATCTCTCTTGTTGCCCAGTGAAGTGGGGATGGGGCCAAGCTGAGGCTCCAGAATGGGGCTTAGGTTCAGACCTAAGTAGAAAGACTGTTAGGCACAGCCTCAGAACAACAGGACCCTGGGGATAGGATGGGGCCAAACTGGGATGTCAACATGTGTATGAGACCCTGCTGTGGTCAGATCCCTGCTTGGTTGGGCAGCACAGATCTGGGGTGGAGCTGGAGATCAGTGCTGCTGCAGAGCTGCTAGAATGGACAGCCCTGCCTGGACTAAAAATGGGTCCTTGGCCTATGAGCATTTTCAGCTGTAAAAAGCAAAAAATGAAAATGCAGTTATTGATTTATATTTAACAGATCCTTTCTCTGCTGCCTTGATGTCTTTGTACAGGATGTGAGCCTCATAGCCAAGCCGTCTCCCCCTGTAATTGATATTGATCTCACCACTGGGCTAGTCCCTGAACTTGTAACTCTCCTGTTATTTTCTAACAGAACAAATGGGTACACCCATGTCACCTTCTCCTGGGTAAAGCTTTTCTGTAGTGTTGTTTCTCCCTAGTCTTGCAACCATTTTTTTTCTCAGCTTATTTGGTTTGATCTATTTCTGTTTATAGGTTCTTTACAAGTGCATACTTTTATGCTCTCCAGAATTAGGACAGAAGGACATTCATGCTGAGGCAAAAGAGTGAGATGCTTCTTGTTAGTCCTTGTTACCAATTCAATTTATCTTACTACTTTGTTTGCATGACATTCCCTGACAGGCTGTTACTGCTAATTGTTTTATTGTAACATTGATAGATTTCAGTAGTCATAGATCATGCTTTGTACACAGAAATCACTAGATTAATAACTTATATTTCAGACTGTACATCATCCAGGACTGTGTTGTTTCTCAGGTGTCTTTCAATAATTCCCAGTATAACCTTCTCCATAACTTTTCTCTGAGGCTGGGCTGAACCCACGAGCTCCTCTTGTTTGTTCCTCATGCTGCATGCATTGCTGCAGAAACATTTCAGCTGTATTACATTGTAGCCATTACCTTGTGAAGCAGATTGAGCAATCCTATTAGTGTTCATTTCTTCAAGTTTTGGTACACCATCCCATTGCCCATCATTGGTGAGCCTGGTTTTGTCCCTCTCTCCCTTCCGAAGTTTAAAGCTCTGTCAACAAGCCCTGCTAGCTCCTGTGCTGGAACTCTTTTCCCCCTCTGACATAGGTGCATCCCATCAGCTGTCAGTGGACCAGGTGTTCAGCAGATCATCCAACAGTCAAAAACTCCAATTTTTTTCTGCTTACGACAACCTTGGAGCCATGCATTGACCTGATGGATCTGCCTATTCTTATCAGTATTAGTCTTTGTTACTGGAAAGATGGAGGAGTTTACTACCCGTGCTCCTGATCCCACTAGGAATTGTCCCAGGGCCCTGAAGTCTCTTTTAATTTCCCTCAGACTTCTCTTTGTTATTTCATTGCTGGCAGTTTGAACAATCAGTAGTAGATAATAATCAGAATGCCTTACTTGACTGGAGAGTTTTCCAGTAGGGTCACTTACCAGAGCCTCTGGGAGACAGCAGACTTCCCTGTGAGTTGGGTCCGGTCTGCGTATCGGACCCTATGTTCCCCTTAGAAGGGCACCTCCTATTACAACTACCCTTCTTTTCCTGTTAACAAAGGAGATCTTGATGGGGTGTACAAGTGGTGTGGTTTTAGAAGGCCCCACTACGCAAGAAGGACCTCAGCCCACCTCAGCAGTTATCTGGCATTGTAGTTGCAGAGCCTCATACCTGTTGTGGAAGGTACCAGTCCTACCTCTCAAATTTTGAGAAGGAAGAGGAATCGTTCTCTTGGTATGTGCAGTGACTTGCTTTCAGCTTTCATCTTTAATAGACCCTTGACTAACAGTCCTTTGACTAATTACCTTGTAGGGTTCTGAGTCCACCTACTTCTCCACTGCAATGGTAGTTCAAGATTCCCAGCTTGGATTTATGAAAGGTAGGTCCCACTTGAGTAACTTGATCTCTTGTCATGACAAGGATAGGCACATAGTGTATGAGGGACATGCTTGTGGATGTTGTCCACCTAGAGTATCATAAGCGTTTTGCAATGTTTCCCACAGCTTTTCCACTGGCTATTGTAGGTGGTGGTTGTGGTATGTCAAGGCTGAGGTGGATATCCTTTTTAAAAAAAGATTAACTTCTTGGCTGAGACTAAAAATCCTAATTGAGGATGTAAAATTAGCATTAATAGTGCCAGCACAGTAGGAAGGAGACTGAGCACAAGAAGACAATGTGCTGAGAGGTATATCAAATATGATGAATTAGCATACTACTTTATGTGATAAAACATTATGTTACATATGAACTATTGTCTTTTTTTTTTTGGTACATCTCTCTATATAAATATGTAAGAGAATTTATAGGCAGCTTTATTTTTTCAGAGTATTTCTAACATCTGTAATTTGTTTAACTCATTCCCTTAGAAGGAATTTTTCCTGTTAATTTTACTCAGTTTAAGATTTTATAATTGGTGGGGGCCATGAAACTCACTTTCCTGTCAAGTATTTTATTTTTATCAATATGGAAATCTGCCACATTTAGTTTGCAGTCTAAAATGGACGATTCACTCATCAGACACACCATACCAAGCAAAATGAATATATAAACCTCCTTTTTGAATGGTAAACAAAGCAAACCCAACAAGCCAAAATCCCACCCAAATATAATTATTGTGTGAGAAAAACTAGGAAAGTATGAAATTTTAGAATGATAAAACCTATATGAAGGAAGGGATTTTTCTGAAAACCAAGTAAAAACTGCTAAGAAAGAGTTTTCTGCTTAGCAATTGAGTGAAAATCATGTGGACTTTACGAAAAGATTATTTCTACACTAGCAAATTAAATATGACAACAACCAAGCAGTTGGTCTGGAATGCTCTGAAAAAGATCAGTAAATATCTTTGACCAGTGCCAAACTAACCATCTCACAGGCAATAACAAAACACGATTCAAAGAATGCCACAGATCAGAAACTATACCCAGTAGACAGCACAGCCAATGTCACCATATTTAGGAAGAACAGATAAGGAGAATTTAGTTAGCTGATATATCAGCTGTCTGTGGTGCCAAAAGATCAGCCTTTTATATTTGAGAATGCAGACCCAGCCACAAGGACCCACTGATTCAGTTTCTGTTCTTCATTAGTGTGGAGGACCAGACATAAGCACATTTTGTCTCAAACATTTGGACTGTTGTGACCAGAAAGTTGCCATCAGAAGAGAGAGTCCCATGGAGCACTGCTCTGAGCCAACTTCCTGCTCCACCTTGAGACTCATGTTCAGTCCCCCCTGCCACTGGAGGAGGTGGAGGGGAGGAGGACTCACTCAAAAGAACTGGGTGCGCATATGCAAATGAAGTGGCACAAAACATCTAGTTTAAATACGAGGCATGCACCAGAACAACTATAAAGGAAGTGGATCATTCCTCCTCTCTTCCTCTTCCTGACTACTCCAGCTCCTGACCATCCCCATGGCAAGACCAACATGGGATCTAAGGACTGGCAATGCTCTTTGTTCTCTCTCTTCTGCTTTTATTTCTCTCCTCCTGTGCTTTGTCTAGGTATCATGTTCTACCCCTATGCTCTGTGCTGAAGTTTTTTGTGGGAACGGGGAGCTTATGAAAGTGTGTTGTGGCTTGTTAGCCAGCACCTTTGAGAGGTGGTGTCTTGTGGCTTGTTGTGGCCATCTTTGTCTGGGAGTTGAGAGATTATTGAAGTGTACTGTAAAAAATTAAGCCAACGCTTTTGAGAAATGTGTTGTACAATTTAAGGGCTTATTAGCAAACACTTTTTGAGTGTAAATAGTGGGCTAGTTTCTGGAGTTAGGGTGACTTTACAACAAAAGCACAAGAGCTCCCTGACACAGAATCTGGTGTCCCTGTTCACCCCAGTGAGAATGTATAACTAACATCACATCTCCTACAGATGGGTTGTGACAGTTAAGTTCTCATGCAAAACATTCAGGATTTAGTTCATAGTCACGAACTCCTTCAGGATGAGGAAGTCTCCCACCCATGGTGTTTCCAGGAGTGGGAGTTTCAAAATGGAGGTAAGTGTGTGCTCTGAGACTGCCAGTAGGAGCACTCAAGAGCAAAATCACAAAGATCAAATCACAGCTAGTTAACATGGAATATATTTGAATCTAGCAAGCTAAATCCTGTACACTTCCCTCCTATATGTATGTACATGATTAAGTATAAATCCAGGCTGGTTTATTGGTAGTTTGTACTTTGGAAGATTTATCATGTCCCCCTGCTCTCCTTTCTTCCAGGATGGTTTCCTTTAGCACCCCCCTGCCACCCACTCCTCCCCACCAATTTACCTAGATCATGTTTTCTGGACCTCATAGCATTTCTTTTGCTCTCCTCTGGATTGTGTCCTATTTTTTCCTCCTAATACTCTCTGTAAGTGACAATTACTATTCTGTAGTGTTCCCTCAGGGTCCTTAGTAACGTCAAAAAGGGAGCAACAGCTTTTTATTAGCACTTACTTACCTCTCCAAGTACTATTCCAGATTTTTTCTTTGTTTTCACATGGTGTCTAATATTCATCCTTTTATCAGTCTAGTCCTCAAATCCTCTTTGCATGCACTGTTCCCAGGGCACTTTTTCCGTATTTGGTTAACAGGCATTTAATTTCACTTTAGGCTTATCACTTGCCTTTATATTATTTGGTGCCTCCAGTTTGTCAATAACATTTTGACTTTCAACAGCATTCTCAAAAGTGTTGATATATTTTTTTCAGCTTGAAAACCTTGACATTTTTAAAAATTTTTAAATATTAGTCTCTGGCATCATTCAACTTAAGAAATCTAAATAAATGTGATATGGGAGAGGCCCCACTGGACCTCTCCTTGAGATTCTCTTTCAGTTACATAGGAAACTTTGATGATATCTCAAAGACTATACATCCATACAGTGGTGATTACACATCTTCCTGTTAAATTACCTGTTTATAAGATCTTCATTTAGAAAAGGTGAAAAATTAGGAAAAACCATTTGTAAAAAAAACATTCTAACTGGAGAAGGTAAAATAAACCAATAAGCAGAAGTAACAGGAAATTAATCCTTCCAAAAATAGCCCATTTCAACTGAAATAAAACAGTAAAATATCTATCATCTTCTCCCGCATTAGAAAAAGGAAAAAAATTAGATTTTCATGGACATAGGTAAAGTGCCTTTAAATAAAAATCTCAGGTTTACTGCTTGCCACATCTAAGCCATAAAACTATACCCATGGAAGCTTAGTTCCGCACTAAGCATTTAACAGGAATTTTTGGTTATTTGTTGTAAATCTCATGTTTGTAAAGAATTTGCTGAAATAAAGCTTTAAAAATATTAAGTACAAGGTTTTCCACTGATCCAAAGCAAAAAATGTGTTTATCTTCAAAGATAAATATTTAGCATATAGATAAGTATTTGGGGAGATGAACAGGTAAGCTCTATTTATGCTTGATTTCTTTTAAGGATATAATCTAACTCCAGGACCATGATACAGTTTATAGGGAAGCAGATACTATAAATGGTAAAATTGAAGTGTCTTTTCCCTTGCAAAAAGTATAATACAATCTCAAGAACATAATTGGAAAGCAAAAACTATAGCTGTTTGCTTTGTATTTGAGATACAAATATTAATTTTTTTTCCTGCAAATTCATGCTTACTGGAGTTAATATAAAGACTTTAGGCTAAAAATTAGGCAGTTTTGCATTGGGTGTAGGGCTTTAACACAATTTATTTGAAAAAAAATGCTTGAAGGTCTTACTGAAAAGGGAATATTAATATAAGACAGATAACAGCAACAAATAATGTTTAAGAACCAGCCCTTGCAAAAATCACATTTCTCTAAATAATACATTGGATTTAATTGAACTAATGTTATATGAATTTTGTTTTTCCCAGAGGGAATATAAATATGTTGTCGGAGTCCAATACTATCTGACCAGGTTGTTTTAGATATTTCACACAGGGAATAACACCAGATTTACTTATTTGAAGATACTTGATGCTTCCCTTGATTTAATAGAGTGATACAGTAATGTAGCGAAAACACCGCATAAACACCACGTGACAATTGCAGTATGCAGTTAGGTCACAATACAACATGATTCCCATGACCGGTCTCTAGATGCTCCCTATCATGTCACTGGGCAACCCCAGTCCCTGGGAAGGAATACACGGATTTCGTAAGTGCATACCTGTGCTCATCTGCTCTGAGCCTCCTTCCACGGTAGGGACTTTTTGATCCGTCACTCGCATGCACAAACACGCGTTTACGTACGTGTAAAGTAAATATAATTTCAACAGGATTTTGGTGGTATCAGAGATTTATAGAATTAATTTGTGCTATTGAAGAGTGTGCATCCTGTAAGGGTAAGACTAATACAGTGAATTGAGCATTACTGTTATTGAGATGAGGAAAAGTGTTGAGTTTCTTTGAACTAGGTATAGAAAGTTTCTCATTTGTTTATCTGCCAGACTCATGAATCTAAAATAGGAGCTACACTATTTTAGTCATGTCAGATATTAAAGCTTATGAACTGTATAAATTAATGTGATTGGATATTCTGCTTTCCACCACTTTTTGCATGAGTCTTTCCCTTTCCTCTCTCTAAATTATATGAAGTGATAAAAAAGATGCCTAAAATTTAATTAGACTTAGATTAGTTCCTGGTTTAAGTACCCTATGTTATGTATCACAGATAGCTTGCCAAGTTTTATATAATTTGAAACATGCTGTCATTAACCTCCAACAAAACCCTTTATTTTTTTGCAATTCATGTAGTCAAAATTTTCTGCAGTTTTCTGCACCTGCTTCCATAAGGGAAGTTTTTCCATTGTACTTCTGATTAAAAGGAAAATTCCTTCTCATAGAATCAAGGAAGTTGCACACTTTTCTGTGCTGTTGTAGTCATCTCTGAGTTATCAATTCATTTAAATAAGATGTAAAGAGATTAACTCTCTGGACAGTGATGATAAGTCTTGCAGGACAGTAGCAAGTGAAGAAAATGGGTATGGTGGGTTGACTTTGACTGCATTGGCACCAAGCCATTCTATCCTTTCCTCTCCTCAATAGGACAGGGGGAGAAAACATGATTCGAAAACTCGTGGGTCCAGATAAGGACAGAGAGATAACTCACCAATTATTGTCACAGGCAAAATAGATTCAGCTTGAATTTGTTGCAATTAATAACAAAGAAGAATAGTGAGAAATAAAAGCAAGGAAAGTACTGATGAAAAAAACCCATATTAACAAATTAGAAATACTTGTTACAGATTTTTTTTTTTAGTTAATTTTTTGCTATATCTCTGTTATCATAGAGTGTGCAAATGTATTGGCCAATATGCCTTCCTGTTTGCCTCTCTCCCTCAGTTTAACTCAATCCAGTCCTTCCTTCCTTGTTATTATAGATGACTCTGTGTTATTTTTTCCATAATTCATATAATGTATAAAAGCGTCAAAGGAATTTTCTCTACCTTGGGTTAATTCAGAAATTTTTAAGGTTGCCTAAATGTATGAAGAGGTAATTTATATTTCATGTTTTAATTTACATTTTAATTTGGAACAGAATACATAGATAAATATAGTTAACTTGTGCAAAATCTAATTTTAATTTACTGAGGGCTTTTAGTAAATCCCAATTGCTGTTTATCTTGTCTGCAGTCAGTGAAATACTTTGTCAGAACAGTCCCAAAATTGAGTTAACCAAAGTTCTCTCTGTAGTTACAGAGCAAGAGAAAGAAAGAAGGAGAGAAAAAACCTCTAGGATTCCCAGGGTAAGTATCTTGAAATGCAGCCTAGACTACCATCCTAAACATAAACAAACTAAACCACTTAATAATAGGTGAGATTATACTAAAAGGAAGGCAAATTAATAGATAGATTTTCTTTGGAACCCAGGTTGTTCCAAATATAGAATCCAAATCTTTTTAATGCCACCCATATTCTATAACTACCTGAAGAAATATCTGGAAAAAAAAAATACTGCATGAAATAATGTATTGTTCATGATGGAAATAGAGATTATAATGCAAAATAATATCTTGGCATTCATAAAAGTAACATTTAAGCTGAATATAAAGAATAATAGCCTGTCCAAGACAGTTATTTGATGAAGGAGCAGTTGCCTAAGGGGAAAGCCTTTATGCCTAGTTAAATTCAAATTATATTAAAAATGAAATAATAAATTAAAAAACTTCCACTAAATGGTTAGCAAAGCCATAAATACCTGAAAATTCTATCATTCACAATTTTTGTCTTATAATTCTATTTCAAGGTTTGATAAATATCAATAAATAGGAGTAAGACATGAATTTGCTTCCCAAAAAATAATTGCCCTTAACGAGTCTTCTCAAGATTTTTATAAATAATGCAACTGTCCTCAATTGTAATGCAGATGGAAACACTGAAAGACCATTACTGTATACAGTTATCATGCATTAAAATAATGTTACTATGTCACTGAACATATTAAGTATATCAGTAATTTATATTTTAATATAATTAAAACCAAATATCTGTCATGGTAACTTCCCTTCAGGCAGCTACAGGCCATTAGTAGATCATGCCTTAGGCTTCTCTATGCAAGATTGAAGAAGACCAGCTCTCTCAATCTCTGTTTTTATTTAGGTCCTCTAGGCTCCAGACCATCTTGGTAGCTTTCTTCAGTTTCTCCACATTTATTTTGATTCAGGGGTGCCAAAACTGGATACAATGCTCCAGATGCAACCTCACCAAGGGTCAGTCAGTAGAGAGAAATAAAAATTTTCTTCATTCTGCTGGTCATACTTCCTCTACACAGCTGGGCAAGATTTATTTGAGATAGAAGCACACTGCTAGATTATATTCAACCTTGTGTTCACCATGTTTGCCTCTCCTTTCCATCAGAACACCGTTTCAGCCATGTGCTTCCCAGATGCCCTTGCTGGTATGTGCCCTTATTCCCTCTCAGATGAAGGTCTTTTCATTTCTGATCCTTGAACTTCATGAAATTTCTGTTGTCCCAGTGCTCAAGTTTATCAGTTGCTCCAAACTCAAGGTCTTATATTCCTCATGTTAAGGTAAATTCAGTGACAAGTCCCTGTTTAGGGACATCACAGATTTTCCTGACAAGAAAAAAATTTCTTGATAATTTTAGCAGAATGTGTAGTAAATGTCCCTGGCCTACAGCCAATACCCACCCTTTCTTCATGCAGTCATGAGGAAGGGTATTTGTACAGATATCAAAGCAGAATGAAGAAGACCTACCAGAAGTACTGAGTAGAACTGAAAGGAAGTACGTCCTACAAATTCATGCTTATCAGAAGTCTGTGATATGATCAGAATATAAATCTCTGGAAAATGTGTGTGCCTACAAGGCCACTGATTTGAAGGTTCAGTCTACTTTTATGTTCCTTATTATCAGTCTTTCATCATTGCTTGTTTCACTAGTATTCACTTTTTGATGTTTGTCCAATTGCAAGTTATGGAAAGAGTCACTACTTCTTCTTGTATCCGTGACAACAAGAACAAATGCAATAAATGCTGTTTATTTTCCTTGGACACGTCTATAAAATTAGAATCCTCATCTTGTAGTTCCCAGCTCATCTATCCCCTTAAAACCGTGAAGCTACATGTTTTTAAAGTACTTGTAGAGCAGGTAGTTGATAACAGTTCTCATACATGCCACACAGTAGTATCTCCTTGGAATTTAAGATTGATTTTCTTCACAGCATTTTGAAATATCTTTTTTTTTAGAAACTGCTGAAAGACTAAGCCAAGTGAATGACAGAAGAGAGGAACAGAGGGTTCTTTGGAAATCTGAACATCAGTTATAGTGAAAACTATGATAAACTCTTTGGAGAAATAGGTTCATCTGCTCTTAATTCTTACATGCTCAGATAATAAAACCAATGTCTATTGTTTGTACACTGTCCAGAAAAATATCAGTGTGGACAAACCAGAACAAGATGTTCAATATTTTGTGATTAAAAATTTCTTCTTAAGCTCACAGTAGTTGTACTGGGTTATTCGACTTTCTTCATATCACCAGTGTGCTCTTGTGTTTTCCATTTGTAATAGAAATAGTGTTGACAATACACGAGGGTTTTAACTATTGCTGAAGAGTGCTTACACAGCATCAAGGACTTTCTCACTCTGCCTCCCCAGTGAGTAGGCTGAGGGTGCACAAGATGCTGGGAAGAAACACAGGCAGGACAGCTGACCCCAGCTGACAGAGGGATAACCCATACCGTATGGCACCATGCTCAGCTAAAAAAGCTCAGGAGGAAGAGAGAGTGTTCAGGATTATGGCATTTGTGCCTGTTACACCTGCTGAAGCCCTGCTTTTCAGGTCATGGCTTGACATCTGCCTGCTGATAAGAAGTAGTGAATTAATTCTTTATTTGATTTGCTTGTGTGTGAAACTTTGCCTCACTTGTTAAACTGTCTTTATCTAACCTGGGAGTTTTCAACTCATGCTTTTCTAGGGGAGTCTTCTCTTTAGGTAGGGAAGTGAGTGAGCGACTGGCTGGGGGCTTAGCCTCTGGTCAGAGTTAACCCACCACAGTAGTTCAGGAAGATAGCTTATTTAAAGTGAGTTATATTTAAATGCATTTAATTAAGCATATTACAATAATGCATTTTAAAACTCCAAAATTATAGAATAGGTGAAACACCTGTTTCTATAAAATTTTGTTTGATGTAGAATTCAAAGGAAGCACTGCTGAAGAAGCTTTCTACTAATTTCTGAAAACAGACTTTAATATACCAAATATAAAATGTAATTGCTTTAGGGTATGTATTTCAGTGTAGAAAATAAGGAGTCTGTAGAGAGATTTGATGTGGTTATAAGAGGTAGTTAGAGTCAGGGTTTGATTTTTTTTTTACTGAACGTTGGCTATTTTCTTATTGTATCAGTTTATTCATTCTAATTCTTAACTGATATGCATGCTTTCTGTCTGTAATTTCCTTTCCATATGATTTAACATATTTAATTTTTTATGCCTCTCTCCTATCAATTCAATTTCCTATCCCTAATTTTTAAAATATAGATGTTTCTCACCATTAAACTTTCTCTTTTTATGTCATTACCTTTATACTTAAATCCTAACTACTACTAGTTAGCAAAAACAATAGAGTACAAAAATAGCATTGAGTCATCAATGAGGAGCTTCAGGCATTGAGAATTAAATCAACACAGGAGCAGAAGTAATGGAACCACTTGAGGTAATAAGGAAAGAACAAATTAGTCATAATGATGTTTTTAAAGATTGTTTTGATATTAATATGATGCCAATAGAAAAGAATGATATAGTACAGAGCAACATGTGCAATTGTGGGGTCTACATGCTGGATTACAGGATGGATTATAAGACACCATGGGGATGCCAAATGTCTTTTCTTAACCTTTTTTTTTCCCTCATGATTACTTGTATAGGGCAATTATGGGTCCCATTGTTCTTCAGCTGTACAGTACAGTCAGGGTTGAAAGACTAACATCCTAATGTCCCTAATTCTGAAACCAGACCATTGTCTCAGAGAAGCAATAAACATGGGCCAAAGTTTTTAAAAGAATATGAACAATAACCTTGTATTGTTCCAACTGATAAGGCTTTATTTGTGAATTCATTTAGAAATTACACGTGAGTTTAGGTGGATGGAATTATTTATCCTTTTTTTTTAGCACATTAAGGTGTAAATTAAGGGAATTTAGCACATTAAGGGAAAAAATTGCAATCTTTCCTCAAAGAATTTGTGACAATTGGTAGAGGGATCAGGAGCACAGGTAGTGATTTCCTCACTCCTTCTGGTAACAAGGAATAATAATTATAAGAATAGGCAGAGCCATGTCAACACGTGGCTCTGAGGTTTGTGTACTGGGAAAAAATTTTGGTTTTTTGACCACAGGAAGATCTACTCAACACCTAGTCTACTGACACCAAAGGGAAAAAAGAGTTCCAGCACATGAGCTAGCAGGACTCAATGACAGAGCTTTAAAATAGTTTGGAAGGGGGAAAGAGACAAAACTAGACTCACTGGTGATGAGCAATGGCAGCTTCGGCTCAGTCTCAGAGATCTGATATCACTGGCATAAATGAAACCTGGTGGGATGAGTCCTGTGACTGCAGTGCCCTGTTGGATAGTTACAGTTTCTTCAGGAAGGATAGGCAGGGCAGAAATGATGTAGGGGTGGCACTGTATGTAATAGAAGTGTTAGAATGTATGGAGCTCACAACTGGCATTCTCACAGCTGAGAGCCTCTGGGTGAGAATCAAGAGAAAACAAATAGTGAGGGTGTCATTGTGGGAGTCTGCTATAGACCTCCCAGCCAGGACGATGACGCTGATGACTTATTCTAGTTGAGGGGGGGGATTATCCTGCTCTGCTCTGTTCTGCACTGGGGCGTCCTCACTTCGAATATTGTGTGCAGTTTTGGGTACCACAATATAAGAAAGGTATTAAGCTCTTGGAGAGTGCTTAAAGGAGTGCAGTGAAGCTGGAGAAGGGGCTTGAGGGGAAGCCATATGAGGAGTTGCTGAGGTCACTTGGTTCATTCAGCCTGGAGAAGAGGAGACTGAGGGGAGACATCATTGCAATCTACAACTTCCTCGTGAGGGGAAAAGGAGGGGCAGGCACTGATCTCTCCTCTGTGAGGACCAGTGACAAGACTCAAGGGAATGGCCTGGAGTTATGTCAGGGGAGGTTTAGACTGGATATTAGAAAAAGATTCTTCATCCAGAGGGTGGTTGGTTGCTGGAACAGGCTCCCCAGGGAAGTGGTCACAGTACCAAGCTTGACAAAGCTCAAGAGGCATTTGGATGATACTGTCAGGCAAATGGTGTGACTCCTGGGAACAGTGCTGTGTGGGGCTGGGGATTGGACTCAATGATTCTTGTGGGTCCTTTCCAACTCAGCATAGTTTGTGATTCTGTGATTACCTACTGGTTTCACCCCTTGCTTACCCAGAGTAAAGCAAGTCACAATTTAATGAGATTCATTTATATTATTCATTCGCTGTACCCAGAAGTACTTCTAGATATCTGAACTTTCTTTGTTATCCTACTTTTTCATGTCTTCTCCCCTTATGCCTCTCTGCTGATGCATTTCCACACCAACACAGTTTGAAAGAAAAAGACACATAGGGCTTAGCTTCAGCTGGCCATGTTCATTTACAGGATCTGACATGATCTGACAAGTCTATCCCCAATCCTAGTTTTTGTCTCAGACTGCTTCTCATCTCTAAGAAGTCTGCTTCTATATACTTGCAAATTTGAGTGTACACGTGTGTGGGGATGCAGAAGCATACACACCTATGTGTACATATCACAGAATCACAGAATGGGTCAGGTTGGAAGGGATCACAGTGGGATTATCTGCTCCAACCTTCCTGCTCAAGCAGTGTCATCCTAGAGCACATTACACAGGATTGCGTCCAGATGGTTTTTGAATATATCCAGTGAAGGAGACTCTACAACTTCTTTGTGTAATGTGTTCCAGTGCGCAATAATTTGGAGGTTATTGGTTTTATATTGTTTAAAATTAATGTAATATCAAAATTCATATACTCACTATTTTTATATACTTTTGGTTTATTCAAAGTTATAATGAGAAAAAATAATGAGTAAAAAGATCAGAGCCAGTCATCTGTACAAAGAGAACTCCTGTGGACTTCATTACACTGCCTGTGCTCCACACAATCAGACACATACACGAATGCTAGTCACCTTTTATTATCCTCGTAAAGAGGAATATGGGCTCGTAAAAAGTGTAGCTAGCAACTTTATAAAAGCATAAAAGCTTGTTTTTAGTGGTTCCTTCATAACTATCTAACAAAACAGTTTAAAAAAAAAGCTAATAGATAGTTATATAACAACTGCCTTATTTAACACTGTGAAATGAGTATTTTCACTGTACACTAGTTCGTGAAGAGGTAGACTGTCCTCTTCTGCCTACTGTTCAAAATGAAATGCCAAAAAATATTATCAACTTGTTTGATGTATTCCAAACATTAACAATTAGAACTGTGTAAATAATAAAAAAGTAATCCTTTGAAAGAATCATTCAATTTCTGCTACAGATTTTTGTACATTTTATTGTTTCTTTTCTGGATAGTGCTACCTAAATACCCTCTTCTCACAAATATTGAAGGAATTATTAATTTTATTAAAAGTATTCATTTTTCATGTGGACAGATGCATTATTTTTTAATTTGTTGCTCATCATCCATTTGCTCATTTAAGATCTTCATTTATGCAATCACACAAAAAAAAATCATCTAGGTGAGCTCTCCTTCACTGAAATGAAAAATGGCTTACAGACTGCATTTTATTTCAGTTTTCCATTGGAACCATTCACCGCTAAATAATACATTTGTATATAACCGTAGTGGTTCACAAATAATCTGTTATCTTAAAAATAGCTTATTTGTCAAATAGCGTATTGACAAATAGCTTGACAGTTTCTTGCTATACTATGCCTTCAATCATTAAAAAGCTCCAAAGGTTGATTGTCAGGATTCACCCTACTTTTTCTGTATTAAATCTTGTGTATTTCAAATGGCTTGCATTAAAAACCAAACAAAAAAATGCAACAAAAATCCCCATGCAAACCCAAACTTACATCTCATAGTTTTAATTACTCTCTGAGCTGTAATAAGCTCTGACAGAATTATTTACAGTCAGATCTGTTAGAATTAAAGCTGAGTCACCAGCTTCTATCATCACTTACAAAAGTATTCTTTCTGTGACATGGAATTCTTTCCCATACCCATCATTAGGAAGTGAAATAAGAAATTAGATGATGCAAATGTCAGAGGTAAATTTTATTCTTCTGTTTCCCATATAAATGTATTGCTCTGATTTAGGCATTAGTACAGTGTGAACAAAGGAAACAAAAGAAAAACAACAACAAAAGTTTTGGTTTGAGGGCTGTTGTCTTGGTAAATTCATGTTGATTGTTTCTGGCAACTGTCTTGTTCTTTCCATACTTGAAAAAATATTCCAAGAAGAAGTGCTCCATGTCCTTTCTAGGGATTAAGGAGAGATTTCTTTTATAGATTATAGCATTATGGGACCTCCTTGTCTATTTGAAAGAAGTGTTTAAACATCTTGGGTTTTTTTATCTCCAAGAGTGTCTCCTTATTTCCAGGATTTTTTATATAAGGTGAAGGAAAGAAAGGGGATAGAGATAAAATCAATAGCTGTTCCTGAACAACAGATTTTTTTTTCTTCAAAAGAGAAAAAAGATGTAACGATGGCTATGAGAATTGTTACTAGACTTTAGTATCAGTCATATATGAAAATAAGTATGTTTGTTCTACAGGATTTGCAAAGTGTAAAAGGAGCAATTATTTGGATGAATGGGTACAAATGTGTGTATTATGAGCTGGAACAAAGGAATAATCCTAACCATGCAGAATCAAACATAGAAATTCAAAACTGAAGAAATTGCACAGGGATGATATGGAAAAAGAAATACATGTTTATTTGCCTAGAGACTAGTAAATTCAGTGAGAAATTAATGTGGGGGTTTTTTTTAACCTTCATTCTCTCACATGTATCTATATATAGCTGTCATATAAATGTGTCAATATTCACTGTTTTTAAAGGTGACATGAGAACTAGTTTATTAAAGGACACCACTTTTTACTAAGAAGTAGAAAATAAAAAGCAACTTCAGGAATGTGAGCAAGGGTAATATAACTGAGTTTCAACAGTAAAACCTCTCTTCTTCTTGTACTACTGCTGTACTACTGTAGAAACAGAACTGATGCTTCTGTCACTGTCAGCCTAAAGTTTGGTGAAATAAAAATCTTGATGGTACACTAAAGCGTGATGTATGAGATGGTACACAGCTTCTAAGTGCAAACCAGACCTAAGCTTCCTCTTTAAAATGCAGATTCTCAGTAAAATCTTCAAAAAATTGTAGGCAATTTAGGGCAGTAGGTTTGCTCACTGTGGTTTACTTCCATGATGGTTCTCTTACTGATGGTGCAGTTTGCAGACTGTAATTGGAAAGATTTTATGTACTTTTGGAGCCTTATCAGTTTCTTTTGCAAAAGATACAAGAAACTGTATTTAAATAGGCCATTCAGTTTCAATACTTATAGAGTATCACTAAGGTTGGAAAACACCTTTAAGATCGTTGAGTTAACCCAGCAATGCCCTGTACACCACTAAACCAAAATTCCAAGTGCCACATCCACACGCCTTTTGAACAGTTCCAGGGATGGCAGTTCCACCACATCCCTGGGAAACCTATTCCAATGCCTGAACACCTTTTCAGTGGAAAACCATATTCCTAATAGCTGCCCATTTAATAGGCTATTGGCATATAAAGAAGCATTAGGTCATATTTCTTCCTTGGTTTTTGTTTGTTTGTTTGTGTTTTGGGATTTTTGTTTATTTGTTTTTTGTGGCAGCAAGTGATAGATCTTTTAAACAAAAGGATACCCTCTGTTGGGAGGAACTAGGAAGATTAATACCATAAGTTGTCTGCATAGTTATTTTTTCAGTAATTTATACACACAATAACTGTGCAGATAATTAATTAAACATGTATTCTATTGTGATTTTATATGGGCTATACTCTATGCATGTTCATGTTCAGTGCTTCTGGTCTCCAAAAATTTAAGGTGGTCTTGGGTTAGGTAACATCCTCAAAAGAGCAAGTAAGTGGCAGGAAGAAACAGAAACTTGGACTCTGGTACATGATCCTCCTGCTCACAATGATCGTAGTTCATTCATTGCTTTGAACTATGTCATCAATTCAGCAGTCATAAAATCTGTTCAGAAATTTTTGCATTCTTTAAAGAAATTTGCACTAATAACCCAATGTCCCTACACCATAGTTACACTATAGATGTCTCTGGAGCTATAATACTCAATGTTAACATTTGTTCCTAAGTCATCATAAAGTTTTAATAATAACTTTGCAAAGTGGTAGAAGAAGGAATATCAACAAATGAGTTTTTTAACAACTGGCAAGAAAGATCTATCTGACTGTCTTAAAATAGAAGCTGAAGAGTTAGCAACATTGGATAAGCAAAACAGTTTATAATCTCTGAGTAGATGGCAGCAGTCAGATGGTATTCCAAAATAAAATTTAAAAAAGAACTCACCCTCTTTCAGAAGTACTGCTTTCTTTTGGGCTTGATTTTTTTATTGTTTTTCAGACTGAAGGAATGATCCAAAACTTTTTATCAAATGAGCAAACTTTTCATTTTCTTCAGCGTGTTCTGTGTAATTTCTTCAGTGAAAAATGTCCCCATCCAAAGAAATTCACATCTAAAATTTATAATTTTGTAGAATCAGTGCATCATATGTTATTGGTATGGAGTGTTTCAATATACTTCTTGGAGTTAAAATATGCATTAAGTGACTCTATATTGCACTTTGATATGAGGATCTCAAGTTATGTTAGATTCAGGTTATTAACTTAGGGGAATGTTTTACTTTTAAATGTTGCAATTTTTTACATTCCTAAAATAGAAGTCATGTCTGTTTTGTTCCTTCTGCCATGGTTACAAATGTGGGAACAATCTAAAGATTGGAAAAAAGGCTTTCTGCTAAAGTGACACATGGTATTGAAAATTTTGTTGTATCTGCTTCGTGGTCTGATTTATAGCTGTAAAAATAAAGATATAATGTTAGCAGGTAAATAATGCATTTTTATGATGTTTATGGAATTCTATAGAAAATGAAATCACATGCCCATTTTTTTCTCTCATATTTTCTCACTCCTGTCTCTCAGGTGCTGTACAGTGTTTTTACCATTAAATATGTTATCTCAGAGGCAGCAACAGCATCACTAGTTGGCTTATTTTTGTCCAGTGGCATGTCCATCTTGCAGTCAGTTGGAGTTTTCTCTGACGTGGGGAGAAGCCACTGCTGCAGTCTTCTTCCCTGGTAACAAAACCTTGCTACATAAACACAATAAAGGCATTTGCTCTGCTTTATGAAGTAAAATTATAAATGCAATCCAATGGTTTATGGTTTCCCATGAACACTGCCAATAGTAACAAGCACACATATGTTCTTAAGTAACAGTATAAATCACACAGACCATAACTACTTCCTGGGCAAGACTTGACCATTCATGAAGCTATACAAACATATTGAAAACCTCTGAAAACAACAACTCTAAAATTTGGAGTTTTAGGGTTTTCCTTGATTCTATTTCGTTGCAAAGCTTAACTGCACCCAAACCTTCAGCACCTAAGCTAGTGGAAGACAGTGATAATTCTTACAGTTTCTCTTATGTTCCACAGAATCATAACATTCTTAAAAGAATGATATTTTATAAGATAGTCTGTCATAGAATCTTATCACTCTGTGAGAAATTGTTTTCCACTAATGTGTTTTCTTACAGTTTCTTTCTTTACATGTGCCCCCATATACTCACTATCTATTCTCCTTTGTTCATAGGATGTACAAAAAATCTGCAAAGTTTGTGTTGCTGAAGGTAAACTATTTGACAAAGATGTAAGCTTCACATTCAAGTCCAAAATCCTTTAAAAAAGTAAAGCAGTTCTACTGAGCTCTGGTGAGGCCATGCCTGAATTACTGTCTGCTGTTCTGGGCTCCCAGGAGAGACATACACATCAAGTGAGTCCACAAAAGAGTCATGAAGATGCTGAAGTGATCATTTGTCCTACGAGAAGAGACTGAGGGAGAATAAGTCTCCAGCCTGGAGAAGAGAAGGCTTTGTGGGATCTCATCAACATCTATAAACACCTAAGGGGAGGGTACAAAGAGTATGGAGCCAGGCTCTTTTCAGTGGTATCCAGTGTCAGGAGTAGAAGCAGTTGGCACAAACTAAAACACAGGATGTGCCACCTAAACATTAGTAATCACTCTTTTACTGAGGGTGACTGATTACTGATACTAAAAACCTAAATGAACACAACCCAGAGTAACTTTGTCTAGTTGACCCAGCTGTAAACAGGGAATTTGGCTGAGGTGATCTCCAGCGGTGCCTTGTCACCTCAGCTGCTCTGCAGTTCTGTGACAAAATTATACAGTTGCTCAGCAAAGAATGAAATGAAAATGGCTAAGTAATGCTTTAATGTATTCAGATAGATATACTTGTAAAATTATTGTGTAGAACAATAGTCACACTTCTGTAAGTTTTATATGATTTTACATTACTTTTTTTAAAAAATGTCTTGTAAAGATGTTTCAACAGTGACTAGTGAAGTTTATGAATCAATGCACCTATAAACTCAAATTTTCCAAATGTTCTGTTTCAGTAATTACCTAACTCTTCATTTGGTATTTTTTCTATTAAAAATATCATTTACCATTATTTAAGATATAAATGTAGAGAAAACTGTGTATCTATAATATATACACATAAATGTAAATATGTGAACTTTTAAATTACTAAAAAAGTAGTGTTAATGTAAATTAATTGAAAGGAAAAAAAAGTCTGTCTGTAACCTCAATCTGTCTTGTAACCTCAAATGACAACTAAGTAAAATATAATATTAAGACAAAACAAAATCTTTAACTAAACTTATTTTTTATTAAACGTAATGTGAAAAAGTTGAAAAACAATATCTACAATGAATTGTTTTCTCAGCTTCAATTGTCAGTACTCTATGATGGTACAAGATACAAATAAACGTCATTTGTGAGTTTATTAAGAAAGTTCATGAGTTAGTACTAGTGTCAGAAGATGCCTAGGATTTTTCTAACAGCAGCTATATATCACTCCTAACACAGTTTTACATCATTTTGTAGATCTACATAACCAGAAAGAAACTACTTCATCTAGAAGTGCAATATATTTCTATTTTAGTCTGAAAAAGTGTCTCGTAAGTTAATTTAGAGAGATTGTAAAACAAAATTTGTCGACACTACATTAAAATGAAATGAAAAGTGTAATAGTTTGAAAATGACAACACATTAAAATGAACACAATAATGCCATGAGATCAATTAAGATAACCAGATTTATACAACATTTTATACATGGAATGAAGTTTTTCCGAAGAGCGTTAAAGTGAAAAATGAAAAAAGCACATTGTGGATAAGAAAAATCTTCACATCACGAACATTTTTTTCTTCAAACAGATTTAAGATGCAGTATAAAAGAGTAGGATAGTTTTTCAAATGTTTATATTAATTGAAAAAGAAAAGCAAGTACTAAAACTACTCAAAAAGCACTTGGAGTTCTAAAGAATAACTTTGCAGTTGTGCCTGGGCAAAGCTTGTACCTCAAAATGGGAATTCAGCAATAATTACAAAGACACTCCCCCTTCCTTTTTTTTCTTTTCAGAATTAATTACTCAGAGGCAAATTTCATTTTGCTAGTATTTTTAAAAGCTCTTTGATGGCCTAATTCACAAAAGTTGATGTGACAGAGATAGGTTAAGACTGTTTTGAAAAGGTTAATTACTTCATGAATTGTTAGAAAACACACCATGAGACAGTAAAAGTAAACATCAATATGCCTATATTTTTCTAATATGATGTAAGTAAAGCAAGACAACTGGGAACAGCAATAGAAATGCTGTCTTAAAAATCTGTATTAAGATCTGTATTAAGAGTCACATAGCATTCATGTTTGGCTTAATCTAATTAGACCTTACTGTTGACTTCAATATTCCGCTCATTTTCAGCTTGTGCAAGGGAGCTGAGAAAAAAAATATCCAAAGGATTTCTGAAACTAGACACAATTTCTGCCACTATTGAAACTGACAAAATTTTAACTGCAATATTATCCAATTTCAGCAAGAAAATATTCCTTAAGTTTTCTACTTTTATATTGAGGAGCAATGTCAGTGATTGTCAATCATCTGTTTAAGAAAATGAGTCATAATCTTTACCCTGGCCAGTTATTATCAGAAGTCTGATTGATTGATTTAATTATATAATTTCAGAAAATAGGATATTGCCTTCCAGCTTGCACTGATAATAGTAATGTTGAAATAATGCCTAGATATCTCAGTGTGGGATTGCTCCAATGTGTTTAGTGCAATGCATATGTGTGAAGGAGATAGAGAAAGACCATCCTCATGATTTAAATACATGTGAAACTGATACTCTATGGAAAAAACATTATATTTAACCTCAGTATCCAAATGCAACTGGGAACATATTTTGTAGAAGATATTATTCAGTGCAGGTTGTTAGTGGCAGCTCACGTATTTTCAGCACTGCAGAGAAACATGAAATTTGCTGCTCTCAGTGGCTGGGGGGTATGGATGGACTTTTTTTTGTGCAGAAAAGAGTTGGAAAATATTGGAATGAGCATGAAAAAGTTGTCAAAGCAGAAATTAGACAAAAGAAAAACAAAGGATAATGTGGGCCTGTTTGTAAGTGGAGCAGGGGCTCCAGTAACAGAGGAAGCAGAGAAGGCAGAGTTACTGAATGCCTTCTTTGCTTCAATTTCCATTGACAAGATCAGACCTCAGAAATCTCTGACCCAGGAGACCAGGGTGAAGGAATGTTGGAAAGGAGACTTTCCCTTGGTCAAGGAGGATTGGGTTAAGGACTCCTAGGCAAATTTGACATCGCCAAGTCCATGGGCCCTGATGGGATGCATCCACAGGTGGTAAGGGCCCTGGCAGACACCATAGCAAGGCTGCTCAGGATCATCTTTGAAAGATTATGGTGCTCAGGAGAGGTGCCTGAGGATTGGAAGTAAAGCAAATGATTCTGTGATTCTATGATTCTATTCTATAATATTGAATGTCACTCCAGTCTTCAAAAAGAGCCATAAAGGAGGACCCAAGTGACCAGTCAGCCTCATCTCAGTCCCTGGAAAGGCGATGAAGCACTTCATTCTTGAGTTCATTTCTATTCACATGGATGACAAGAAGATGATAAGGAGTGGTCAGCATGGATTCACTAAAAGTAAATCATACTGGACCAATCTGATTATTTCCCTTGATGAAACAACCACCTGGATAGATGAGGGGGACAGCAGTGGATATTGTCTACCTTGACTTCAACAAGGATTTCAACTGTCTCTAATAAACTCTCATAGGCAAACTCAGGAAGTATGGACTAGATGAGTGGACAGTGAGGTGGATTGAGAACTGGCTGAGTGGTAGGTCCCAGAGGGTCGTAAACAATGGCAGAGTCTAGTTGGAGGTTTGTCATTAGTGGTGGCCCTCAAGATTCTATATGGGGCCCAGTATTGTTTAACTTATTCATTGATGGCTTGGATGAAGGGGTAGATGACTCCTCCTTAAGTTTGCTGATGACACAAACCTGGTAGAAGGGGCTGATACCACCGAGCTCAGCCTTCCAGAAGCATCTCAACAGATTGGAGAGACAGGAAGAGAAGAACCTACTGAGATTCAATAAATGCAAATTCGTGGCCCTGCACCTGAGTGTCATAGTTTAGGAATGGTACTCCTTGATTCAGTGCCCCCACCAAGACTCTCCCAAACCAGATACCCTTGCTTGCTGCCCCCTTCCCCTCCCCTTTTCTGTTCCAGCATGATGGAGTTGAGAACTGGAAGCACAAAAGGGGAAAATCACAGGTTGGGATAAGAAAAATGTACTGGAAACAGCTATGCAATAAGAAAATGAACAGTAACAATATTAATAAAGAAGTGCACAAGGGAGGGTGATTCTCATGCAGAATGCCCACCAAGCCTGAGACAAAGACAGACAATGCCCCATAGATTTTCAACTGGAAACCTCACACTTCTTCTGAGAAGCCAGAGAGCACACCCTGGAGAACCCTGACCCTGGCAATTCAATGAGGTGGTATAGGAAAACACTAAAGTCCTGGCTAAAACTAAGACACTGAGGAAGAATAAGCCCAGGCACCACTGCAGACTGGGGGTTGAGCTGCTGGACAGTAGCTCTGAAGAGAATGATCCGGAGGTCCTGGTGGACAACAAGCTGTCAATGGCTTAGCGTGTGCCCTTGTGGCCAAGAAGGCCAATGGTATTCTGGAGTGCATTAGGAAGATCATTGCCAACAGGTCAAGGGAGGTGATCCTGCTACTCTGCTCAGACCTAGTGAGGCCACATCTGGAGTACTGTGTCCAGTTCTGGGCTCCTCAGTTCAAGAAAGACATGGAGCTCCAGCAGGTCCAGCAGCGGGCATCACAGATGATCAAGGGACTGAAGCATCTCTCTTATGAAGAAAGGCTGAGGGAGCTGGACCTATTCAGCCTCAAGAAGAGGTAACTGAGAAGGGAACTCAGCAGGGTCTATAAGTATCTGAAAAGAGGTTGTCAAGAGAATGGAGCCAGGCTGTTCTCGGTGATGTCAAGCAATAGGACAAGAGGCAAAAGGCAGAAATTGATGCATGAGAAGTTCCGCCTGAATATGAGGATGAATTTCTTTACTGTGTGAGTGACTGCACACTGGAGCAGATTGCCCAGTAAGGTTGTGGAGTCTCCCTGTCTGGAGATATTCAAGGGCCATCTGGACACAGTCCTGTGCAGTGTGACCCTAGGATCACTCTGCTTGAGCAAGGAGGTTGGACCAGATGTGGGCCCTTTCAACCTAATCCATTCCGTGTTTCTGTGAGCTCTGAAATACTCATAGACATTTAGTCAAGAACTTCCAAATACTGTGTATATTTAGCAGTTACTACCCCCATTGCCAAATATAGATAAATAAATAAGAAAATGTGTTAGCTTATATTGAAAAACAGATCATTACTATTTTGCAAAAGAAATTGTGCTCAAATAGAGACATGAGTGGAAAGAGGACAAATCTAAAGAAAATTAATTTTCTGTGGTTACAGAACCATATACACTTGGAAAATGCTAGCAGTGGCCTTGATGCAGGGGATGTTATAGCTCCCTAATTCTCGAAGTGAAGAATCCTTATAATCTTTAAAATATACTGCAGATACTCTTGGCAAAGTTTCTTGTTTTGAAACAGTGGGTTATTTTAAGTGGCAAAATAATTCTGTGTTGACTGGTCAGTTGGATGCTTAAGACCAGAAAATATAGATCAGATCTTTTGAAATAGTCTTCCAATAAAAACAAACAAACAAACAAACAAAATTTAAAATTAAAAATAGAAAAAGAACTAAAACCAAACAAAAAACCAAAACAAACAAACCAAGAAACCAAAATCAGATTTAGAAACTCCCTAACAATCAGCAGGAGTTCATGTTAGAAAAGCACTGTAGTGTTTACCTTATTTAATCTGAGGACATAATATCTACTAAGAGAAAGATGTTTCTAAAGTAGTTGATGTGAGATAATTTGAATAATTATTAAAATATTGTACAGAAGAAGTTCATTCAAATATTCCTCCACTACTTAAAAGCCCCTGTGTAATAAAGCTATTTATCAATATCAAGTCAGTTTGAACTGTGAATATTCAGCTTTATGGTCTTGAAATATAACCTCAGAGCTCAATTGCAGCCTTTCAGGGCTGCATCTGCCAGCTTGGATGAAAAGTTAGTTATATTTGCAACCAAATGTGAAGAACATTGTTGAAAAACGTATATCTGAGTTCCGATTCTTTGATATCAATTTTAAGGGATTTGCTTTCATGGTGGGAGAGAGGACTAGGAGGAGAGCAAAGCTGTTTATTTGAAAGGTATTCTAAACCAACAAAAATAGAAAGTATTAATTACTTGTCTACTCTCTTCTTCACATCAGAAAATTTATTCTGCCAAACATGGACCTGGTGATTAGATATAATAAGATGGAATAGATGGACCTAATAATTAGAAGTTATTATTCATAGCTCTGGAAATTATGGTGAATAACTATTGAATTATTATTTACTGGATTTGAAAATAACACAGACTAAAAATTGCCTGGAATTGCAAGAGCAGAATCTTGGTCTTAGAAGATTGGTGACATTAATGCAGCTTGAGTGGTCTGGGTTTCAAGCTCTCCTGAGACGAGGAATCAGACACTTGTAAGTGCCTTTGAAGAGATCAGTGGAAGTTGCCTCAGAGAATTATGCTGGCTATCTGCACTTTCTGTGTCATTCTGGTGTAGCTCAGCAAAAAGACAGTGGAAGAGCTTCCTAGAGCTAGAATTCCAGCAACAACTACAGTAAGTGTTTTAGCCTGGAAGTCACTCTCCAATCCACTGCATTCTGTGTAGATGCATTTGGAAGTTGTAGTCATATACAGCAATCCACACAAAAAAAATATGGAAAATGTTCAAAAAACAGTATAAATAGTTTGCCTATATTCTGTTTTATTTCTCCCTATTTATCTTGTTCTTATTGTTTTAAGCTATTTTATTTCCATTACCAATGCACTATATGTAACTATATCGCTGAAACCATTATTGATCCCTAACGAAAGAATGAGAGAGTGAATAGTAATTTCCTTCCCTTCCTTCCCCTCCCCCTTCCCTTTTCCCCTTTCTCCTATCCCCTTTTCCTTTTGTCTGTTTTAATAATTAGACAGGTGTGCTCTCTGCTGTTACATAAGCTTTGGATGAACAATATTAGCCATGTATTTATTTAAGATGAAGAGAGTCTTGGAACAACAACACCAAAGACAACATCATCACCACAAACAAGCAAAAAAACCCACAAAAACAAACCCACCAAAACCAGAAACCCCCCCAACCAAAAACAAAGGCTGAGACGACTATTGTCTACTTTTGCTTTTTAAAATATGTACATTATTCATATAACATGTATACACACAGAGATATATACACTATTTATCATTTGTATACATATATACATACTACATATGTGTGTAGAATGTGTATATACATTATCTACTACGTAATGTGTACATGCAGTATGTGTACATGCATATATATATGTGTATGATATATAGTCTAGATATACACTATAGTATAGGCATAATAAAAATGTTTTTCTCCATAATATGTTTAATTGTCTAATCTTTAAAAGTATTGAACTTGCTTTGAATTATTTCAGTGGTTACATGAATTTTAAGTCAGCATGAAAGTAGAAAGAAGACTTTATAGTGAAAGACTGTAATAAAACAAGATTCCGTGTGAGTTCATATTCGCCTTCTTTTTCTCAGTTCCACACCTGCTATTCCTATAAAATCACTCTGTATTTCATGTAAATTATTTTTTATCATTTTACAGTTCTGTATGATCTATGTTTCATTGCCTCAACAGCTTCCTTAAAATTAGTAATTTTATTAAAATTCTTTCTCATCTCAGCAGAAGCACACAAGACTAACATAATTTCTAACAGAATCTCTCTTGAATGTCACCTTTTTATCCCAGCTCACTTTCACTTTTGTGGTGGGTTGACTCCAGCTAACAACTAAGCACCAGCTGCTCACTCACTCCTTGCCCCCAGAGGAATGGAGGAGTAAATTGTAAGAACAAAAGCAAAAAGAACTCATGAGTTGAGATGAAGACAGCTTAAAAGAAAAAGGAAAGAGAGAAAAAAACCCAAAAACAGGTGATGAAGAGGCACTTGCCGCCTCCTACCAGCAGAACAATGATTGGTCCCACGCGTACTCTAAGGGTACTTTGGAAAGACTACTCCCCATCTGTATTGGTTAGTATGTAACACGGTATGGGATGTTCCTTTGGTCAGCTGAGGTCAATGGTCCTGCTGTGTCTGGTCCCAAGCTCTTGCCTGCCTCTGGCCTTCCCACTGGGGGACAGCAGAGTAAGAAACAGAAGTGGTCTTGATGTTGTTAAAAATAAATAAATAAAACACCGGTGTGTTATCAAGACTGTTTTAGCTACAGATGCAAAACACAGCACAATAGAAGCTGCTGTTAAGAAAATTAGTTCCATCCTAGACGGATCCAGTACAAGTTTTACCTCTAAACCTGGGGACCATGTGGTGTCTTACACTTGTTACAAATTTTTTTCTGACATATCTCCTCAGTACTTCACAGATAGAATTCTGATTTACTATCATTTGATTCTGTTAGAAGAATGGCCTGTCTTGGTATATTTTATCTGTTTTGTTCTACTATTTTTGACGGAACTCATTATACTCCCAAATTTTACCCCCTGGTCGTATTTCATTATTGTACACTCCCCGGCTTCTCCTTTGACTCTTGATTCCTCCTCCAGAGAGAGCTGGTGCTCTTGACTACAGCAACACTTCTGCCTCTCACACAGAAGCAGTCTTTCTCTATTGTATATCTGAGTTCTCATATGCTGTAACAATGTTATGCAGTTTGTACTAGATGTCAGGAGGCAGAACTGATTAGCTCTGTAACTGCACTGAGAAGCTTAGGTATTGCACAAGAGTACCAGTAGGAAGATGCCAGAACTCCTAATTCTCAGATAAGTGGCCCTACAAATATTACCTCAAGTGGGCACATATGCATCTTTCATCTCTTCCTGTTACTTCACATTCTTGAAGCTGTGTCACTGATCAGAAGAAAAGTCTGGAAAAGATTCCATGTCTTTTATCTGTATGAATCTATACCCTGCTGAATTAGGTAATTCTCAAGGAAATTGGAAGCTATTATTTTTAACTTATGAGGAATAAACTGAAATTAACTTTGTTCCTCCTAAGTGAGTCTTTCAATTCTTCGAATTATTGTTGTGTTACTAAAAATGTACAATGCATAAATTTACACAATTCCTCCTCTCACCTGAATAATGGCAACCTGAGAGAGGGCTGTAGGAGTGCTAGTCATCTACATAAAAATGAATTTAATCAAAAAGCCATCTGAGTCAAATTTCTTTTTGAATTCAAAACAGATACTGTAAGGTGTACTTACGTTGTTTTCAAGACTTTTCAGTGCTTAGCAGTAGAGCTATAAGAAATGAACTATCTGTTAACATTATCTTGCTCTAATCTTAAATGAAGAAAGCTTCAACAAATTAATGAATTATTCCATTGAACTGAAGAGAGGCATTGCAGTATGAAAGACTTTCAATTCTGTAATGCAAATTAGACAAAAGCAAATCAGATTTAAACAGGCCTCTGAAACAGAAAAGCTATGCTTTCCAAAATCTGCAGTGTATTTCAATGTATTCTCATTGTCTTGATTATGAGAAACAAAAATATTACATAGTCATGGGTGACAAGTTTCAACATCTCCTGTCCTTTTTTCAGATATTGAAGGCTTTTATTTTATTTTGGTTTACTTTACTTTGTTTTGTTTAGCAGTCCTTACCATGAGGGTGACATTCTTCCTTTCAGTAGCAAGAGCTCTTTCATTTCCACCTCCCTAAAATCTTTATATAGTCTTTCTCTCAGCCTGGGTTCCAGGCACTGATGGTCTATAAAAGTCATTCTGCTCCTGCCCTTCACACTCTTCTGTAGAAATTATTTCCTTGGGCAAGTAAAGGATAAAGCAAAGTTTGTTTATTATATTTACACCTAAATCCTGGTAGGATTGATTCATAACCACACAGGCTCATAATACAGTATTGCTGTTGCTAGTAACAGGCCATTAGCTTTTTAGTAAATTTACAGGGCCTCAGGACTAAGGCAGTGAAAGTGTGATTGTAACATAGGGAAAAACGGTAGGAGCAAAGTGTGTGCCTAACATTTTAACTGCGTTATTGTGCTTCCTTTTCTGTAAAAATTAGATCTAGATTTGTAGTAATTCTTGAATTAGACCATTAGGATTTGTATTACACTAACAATGAATTCTTGTCTATCTATATATTTGTGTACGGTTTGCTTCCTATTTGTTCTAAAGGATGCTTTGAAGCATAACACAGTTTTTCCAATCTTACTTAAAAAACTAGCTGAAATACTGAACTTCTTATTCCAAAATATTTGTTCTTTTGTTTTACTTGGTTTTTTTGATGTAGTTCTTTTTCTCCCCAGCTTCTTTTGCTCAACAATCACATCTTCTACCATCTCATCTTTTCATTCTTTTCCCATAGAAACACCTTTCCCTTAGCAGTACTTTCTGAAAGTCTATTAAATGCCCTTGAGAAAGCATAGATTTCTCTCTCTTCAGGTCCCCTTTTCTTAGTAAAAGAAAATATTTTAACAGCATGAAGCTGGAGGTTTAGGTTGGATATTAGGGAAATATTTTTCACTTGAGAGTGTGGCTGGACACTGGAAAAGGCTCCCCATGGAAGTGGTCACAGCGCCAAGCCTGGCAAAGTTCAATAAGTACTTGGACAATGTTCTCATGCATGTGTTGTGATTCTTGGGACTGTCCTGTGCAGGGGAAGGAGTTGGACTTCAACGGTCTTTGTAGATCCCTTTCAGCTCAGGATATTCTATGATTGTATGATTTTCTTCCAAATTCCCAGTTTAGAACAATTCCATGGCATCTCTACATTGCACTGTTTTTGTTTTTTGAAGCTGGACTCCATTTTAAAGAAACACAGCAAACTTTGTTTGTAATATAAGTTGCTGTAAAATGAACTTCCCAGGACTAGTTTATTTGGGATTTGTTAGTGAAAGATCCCAGAAACGAGTAGACTACCAACCATGAAGCAATGACAAGAGCACACACCTCTATGTCAGCCAGTAAACGTGACTACAGAAAACAAGTTGTGTATAATTTTTCTTTCTCTTGTAACATAGTATTTTATTTCTCCAAAACAATTCAAGTTACTGCTTCACTTTCCTATATCTACCATCATTCTGTCTCTATTAAGTAGTACCTCTACTCTTATCCAGTTCCACCTTCCTAGCGCTTGGCAACCTATGCCAATCTTTTGTATACTTCTGCCACACTGTGTCCACAGCCCAGGCTTCAAATACATGTATGCAGTGATAGCACTATAGAAACCTTTGTCTTCCAGTTTAGAAATACGTGGAAATCAGTGTTATACTATGCCTGTGCACAGGTATGGCAGATACAAGAGGTGGACTCAGTTACTGGGATCCCCTTGTAAGCAAGGTGCTGACGGATCCAAAAACTAGCCCCCAGCTTTGCTTGTGGGCAGAAACTGATATAGGCTTGAAGCCAATATTTGATTCTGACTGCACATTTTGAATCACAAGACCCCTCTTATTGCACTGCCTTCCCTGAGCTGACAGCAGCATCAAGAATTGACTACAGATCACAATGAGGTTGTCCAAGTACTGCTGGTATTACATGCATGAAATGTAGGAAACCTTTTCATAAAAACTGTAGGATAACGATCATGGTCCATTGTGGCTCAGATCTAGAGTGGTCAGGCTTCTAAATACCTACACACAAACCCAGGATGAACTAGGAATAGGAGGTAGGTATCTAAGTGTATATACATTTTATATCTTTGGACTAAAGGAAAAATACGAGGTTGGGCTCATTTCTCAATTTGAGGTATCATGAAACAGTAAAAATAGTGTTAGAATTAATTTCTGAAAACACTGTGAGTAATTAAAATAGGAAGGAAAACATTTCTCAAGTTAAAATTTTGGAGAAGGTATGTTTTGTCAGTTTGATAGCTTAGACACTTAAAAGGTCCTCCGTGAAAAATGAGTGTGAAGGACTTCCGAGTGTGACCCATCAAGGTGTAAATTATCTATATTATATTTTCATGAGGGAGCCCCTGGTGGCCTAGTGGTTAGATTGCAGGACCTTCACCGCCAAGGCCTGGGTTCGATTCCAGCCAGGGAT
>JAWMRA010000001.1:71191948-71213392 GCA_035584735.1 Pseudotriccus pelzelni | reverse complement strand
CCAATGCGCAGGCTGGAAGGTGTAAAGACCTTCCCCGGATCTTCGTTCGCGAAGACTGGCCATTATTATTATTATTTTCATGATTATGTATTTATGTTGAATGAGGTACTTGAATACTTCTCCAAATCATGAGGAAAATAAAGACTGTAAAGATTGGTTAGTTCTCATGCATCTCATGCATTAGTTGATCTCATGCAATTTCAAGATCAACCATGAAGTTAAGAAGCCTGTTAGCTTGCAGTGATTTTGCTTTGCAAGAGAGAATATTTCAATAGCCTCACTTTTTCTTTAGAAATATTTATTAATCATATGAAATCTAATTTAAACAGGAGAATAATTAATTACCTGAAAACCAACAACTGTAAAAAATTAGTTATAAAAGTTATGGTAAAACCCATAGTAATTTCTTTAAAGAAGACTTCCAAAAAGTCATGAACACATATGAATGGTTAAACAATGATAATGCTGAATGAAAACTTCAAACAAAAATTGTTTAGATACCCAAAGTGTGATTTAGAGCCTACATTCAGAAATGTAATCCACCAAAGCCAATTAAAATATGATTAAGGGTGCAGGAAACTCAGATATTTGTCCCAAAAGCTATTGTTTCTCACAGAATGAATTCTGTAACATGAATTTTGAGCATCACTGTCTTTAAGGAACTGAATATCAAAATATACATCCTGGTTAAGGCTACTTGGGATGTAGACACTAAGTTTGTCCAGGTTATTTAGTAGAGGTCACATCAGCTGGAAGCATGATGGATGAACTAAATATTTAAAAGCTTCTTTTAAAAAAGTGAGGTTTCTTATGCTTGTTCACTTATGCTTGTGAAAAATTGAAACTACCTTTCCCAGAAAAAAGGTATCTAAATTCCAGAGAACATCTGTTACTTCTTTATTTTGAATTGGGTAAATATATAACATATTCCTAGGCAAGGTAAAGCCCAGCTGTAACCTAATTAGAAAGGTATTAATTCCCTTAAGACTTGTGATCCATGACTATAACCCCAGTTTGCCTTGTTTCTCATTTCCCCATTTCTGTTTTTGTCCAGTAGAACATGGAATTCAAAAAAAAGTCCTGGAAGAAAAAAATGAAGAGCAGATTCCCTAGTGCTTACAAAAATACTAATCTATAGTCTCAGCTTTCCCATGTGCACTTTATCCCTGTCCCTGCTCGCTGCTGTTGCTCCAGCATGGGACTACCAGTGGTCACCAGCTGAAGTGGGTTGACCCTGGCCAATTCATGGAGGTGGCTACCTGACTTCAGTTTTCTGTAAAGCTGAGTTAAGTGTTCAGAAGTCAACCAGGTTAATTTTGAAAGATATTGAATGTGTAATGCAGAGAGTTCTAAGAAAACAAACTGCAGAAATTTGAAACTCATTAGTGCTTTCTTACATATAGTAATGGACATAACTGCAAAAATGCTGTGGTAGCTTCCTGGGTGACTAGCAACATTAAGTCTAGACTGTTCAATCCCAAACTGATTTCATGATTTACTTACATAACAGCAGGCAAATATATAAGATAATCTAGAAATTAACTACATGGGTAAAAGACATTTTGAAGACTTTCTGATCTCTCTCTGTGTCTTTTTTCATTAGCTAAAATACGTGATTGTGAGAGTATTAACACAAATATACATGATAGGTCTGAAATTCTTGTTGAGTGTTTTTTGTTTACATTTGTTTCATCTCTAGATTTTATTTTATATTACCTTAAATAAAAGATATTTTCTCTCTTTTTGTTTGCTATTTTACCCACAAGTCTGCACCTTTCCATAGGAATAAGAGCAGTTAATCGAGCAAACAAAACTGTTGAAATGATTGAGTTCTGAACAATCAAGGTTAAATTAACTTCAAAGGAAAGTAATTAGCTAAAATATTGAAGTGTAAAACAAACAAACCAAATAAAACCACTGCAAACCTTAACTTCAGGAATGAATCCAGAAATAATGCAAAGTGCACTTCAGAATTAAGTGTCAAGGATATAAATTATGAAGCTTGATTAAAAACTATTAGAGACTGTTTGGTTATAAACCAATATCCCATAAATAAAAAGTTTCCAAACACATGGAAGCAAATTAGAAGAAAATTAAATGACATATTTTGTATCTGTTTTTTTGTTTGCTATTCATTGAGTTTTGTGTTTCATTTATTTAGTACAAAACACTAAGAGAAAACTATAGACAGAAGAAAAAAGAACCAAAAAGTCCTCTTCTTTGGTGAACACTTCAACACATGAGATGAAAATAACTGAAGTAATGGCATAGGTGGAAATACAGAGTTGAAATTGTTTTATCAAAAGAAAACAGAATTTGTGTCATGAATAGCAATTTCAAATGGTTCTCAGCCCTTGTGTGTTCACAATTGAAATGCATAGATGTTCGGTTACTTCTTTAACCTTCATAATTTATGCTTAAGTATAAATTTTATTTGGCCAAAGAGTGGAGGCTGTAGTAGGTATGTGTGTAAGCAGGAGTAGGCTACAGTGGTGATATGTATGGGAAAGACCATGTGCTTCCTCTTGTGTTGGATGTCAACAGATTAAGATAGGTAAAACTCCCCAATTCTAAGGGGTTTTCTTGCATGTGACCTCAAGACATAGGAAATACACCATCACTTTTGTGTGAAAATTGCATATTATGACAATAATTTACACCTCAGTCTACAACCTCTGTCTATCTTCATGTTATTAGCTTACATTAAATATTGAAATATCTTAAAAGTTTATTTGGAGATAGAAGTACAGAAATATACCCTTTATTTCTTTGTTTAAGGTAACTGAATTTTAGTAAGCTAGTATTAACAAACAGGCAAGAAATCTTTGATGTAGATTTTATGCTTACACACTTGGTTACTAAACTAATGGTCCTAGAGAGGAAACAGTTTTTGGTTACTGTTTCTAATAAAACTACTTCACAAAAAGAACAACATTATTTTAAATTTTGCTTTAATATATCACTACAAAGGTTTTTACATTTAGTATTCTGCTTTATAAGTAGAATCACTCATAAATTGTCAATCCATTCATTAACCAAAACAATGAGTAGATCATTAACAAGACATTACAAGACTGAACTCTGTAATAATTTTTTATATTATTCAATTATATACTATGTGATATTTATAGGTAATGTAACTTTATATATCTTTTAATAGAGTTTCCATGTTTTAAGCCCAGCTGGTAACTAAGCACCATGCAGCCACTTGCTCATTTTCTTCTGGTGGGATGAGGGAGTGAACTAGAGGAGTAAAAGTGAGAAAACTCGTGGGTTAGGGTAAACACAGTTTAATAGGTAAAACAAAAGCCACAGATGCAAGCAAAGAAAACAAGGCATTGATTCACCACTTCCCATGGGCTGGCATGTGTTCAGCCATCTGCAGGAAAGCCAGGCTCCATCACATGCCAGGGTGGCTTGGGAAGACAAACACCATCACTCGGTGCTGTATGGTATAGAATATCCCTTTGTTCAGCTGGGGTCAGCTTTCCTGGCTGTTCCCCTCCCAACTTTTTGCACATCCCCAGCTTACTCACTGGTGGGGTGGCGTGAGAAGCAGACAAGGCCTTGACTCTGTGTATTAAACCAATTTTATTATACTGTTTTTATTGTGAGTTTTATTTGGTATAATTAGAGCCTTCAGTGTGACTTCAGTATAAAGAATATTGGACATATTTTAATTATATAACATGGTGCATTTCTTGTGTTGTTTTGTGTGTGAACAGCTTGACTTTATTTTATTTTGAGCTGCACTTGATAGTATTTTGACAACAACAACTACAAAGTAACCTAAAGTACAGGCACAGCAGGAGGAGTCTATCTTTACTGTTGTTCCTGCAGGGTGAAATATTCTTTCTGCTGCTAGACCTTGTTTTTAACTGATGGTAGCGTGGAGGGGAAGAATCCTGCAAGAGTGTACTGATGTCAAGAACAAGATCCATTTTTATGCAACATATTCCAGTTTTTTTTTGTTTGTTTGTTTGTTTTGCTGTGTAGTTCTTTTGTCAATGAAACTGCTAATATGTGTTTTAACCAATGTTACAGACAGGCAGTAACCTATTTCCCCTAAGATCCTCCCCACATGCTGTTAAGAGTGGAATGTTATTAAAGAGACAAGTTTGTTAACCACATTCGTGAAAGTTCAAAGCAATTCTTAGTGAATTTCAAACAACATTAGAAAGAACAGGCTCTGACCATTCATGGCTTTGGCTTTAGTGGTACTCTCTTGATTCCTATATTCATCCTGCTTCTGTTATGAACCGAGCTTGCAGCTGACACTTAGGAGCAAAGAACAGAAAAGGGTAATTTCAAGCTTCCTAATATATTCTTCTGATGAGTAGATGCTCTTTAAGCTAAAAGTGCATTAACAAATTTCAGCATGATCCAGGAGATGTACAAATGAGCTGACAGATGAGCCCAGAGAGGAACATCTGCCTTTTCAAATCTTCTCACATTTTCAGGATTTATATAAGTTGCCACCTTTTCTTGATTAGTAAGGCAAGCATTATTTAGTGATTCTTAAAAAATCTTTACTAAAAATATATATTTTGTATCTTACAGGATTATTAGTGTACTGCCACACAGTTTTGTAAAAGATTTTTAGTCATAACAGTAATTGAAAAGCAGGCAATAACTATCCAAATGCCTTAAAAATCTGTTTTTATAAGATGTTGCTGTCATATCAGAAAACAAAGGTATGTTTATAAATACCTATGTATAGCAAGCTTCTCCTTGATGGAAGTGCTTTGTCAGTACCGTATAGCTTAAAGTAATTTTAGCCACTTTTCAGACTGTCACTAATCTAGTAATTTACTAGTATAAAACTTCTTCCCTTTTAATTGGAAAGGGTAAGTATGAAATTTCATATTCTGTCTAATGTTAAGGACAGCTTTCCTCCCTCTTGGAAAAGGAGCTGTCCATTTATTTAACCTGCTTTTATTTAACAATGTTTTGTGTCTGCATCCTAATTTTTATCCTTGGCATATATGGCTCTGCATTTTGTCATGTCTGAACATGTTAAGAGCATATATATGTTTGGAAATATATATACATAATGGTAGATAAATGTATTTAATAATATTTGTGGATACCAACTCTTGAACAGCAAAGAGAAACCGAAGAAAGCTCAAACTTTTCACCCTTCTTTTGTGAAAAAAATTCTTTCCTAAATATAAAATTCAATATTGCCTTCTACACACAATAGATCCTCAATAATCAGATCACTGAGACAGATAATTAATTTTTATATATAGGAAAGATATAAATTATCATATCTACTAGAGTGACTACTACGACCATGACTATGTTAGGATTTCCCAGACAAGATTTAACAAATTTATTTCAGGCATAGGTAACAATGTTGGATAATTCAGCAAAATATAAACATTATAATTGTGACTGCTAGGCAAGACATAACTTCCGTGTGCAAGATTCATGGAAGTAGGGCTTATGCATGCTACATTCAAATAAAAATGTTGTGCTTTTTTGTCTAACAATGAAGATAACTCTGAATAAGACTCTCCAACATATTTCAGCATTTTATAACCTATGTTAAATTTAAATAAAACAGGAAATAATTCCTCCTCTGCCCTTCACTTGATAGCTTTCTCTAAATTTGAGATCCAGCAGGCCACGATTTTTTATCGGTAGAAAATTAGGTCACAAAAATCATAACAGCTTTCCTTTATCCTCTTTTTCTACTCAGCTTCCCTACTGATGAAAGTATTTTCATAGAAAACACCTTATCTCTATATATTTATTACAGGAAAATATTATCAATGTCAGAGATTAAGTGTGGTTTACTACCTAACTGGTAATGCATTTCAGTTGAAGGCCTGTAGATATCCATTGTGAGATTAGTACTATTCAGCTTTTTAATTATTTATTTACGTGACTGATAGAAATTGCACTTAGGAAAACTGTGTATGACACCAAAACTTGTGAGGTTAAAATTACCACTTAAAAAGATGATGCCAGAAGTCCATCAAAGTTTTGAACAACTACCCCCAAGTCAATAAGATTACATTCAATAAAGTACTTGAGAGGAGAAATGCAATATATAGGTATGAAACGAGGACAAAATGGCTAAGCACAGTGTTGCAGAGAAAAATGTGAAGGTTATAATGTACTAAAAAGTAGTTTTAAAGAGAACAATAGATCTTATTCTGAGACAGACTAATAAGATTGTTGTATGTCAGTCAAAAATACTAATAGTAAATAGCAATAGGGAAAGAAAAATAGTTTTCCAGTATTTGATGTTGGTGAGACTGCAACTGTAATAAATTGTGTTTTATAAGAATGTAAAAAGAAGATTCTTAAGTTAGTAAACAGTCTTTTCCTCTCTTTTCCTTCTAGTTTTCCCTAATAATGAGTTTCCCTAATGTTCAGGAGGAAAGATACCTTATTATGTTGAATTTCATGTACCAACTCTTCAGGAAGGTGTTATAGGTCTGGAGGAAAGGAACAAAATTAATTGGGTAGAAGCTGAAGGAAACAGATTTCCCTGTTAAGAGAAGATCTAGAAAGAGAAACAAGACAAAAAATGTTACGGTGAGACTGGTGAAACAATTGCTTTTTTTCAGCAACTTGGGTAATTAAGACATGAGGCAAGGGGGAAGAAGCAGGATCACGAAGTATTGTACGTTTTTGAGGTCTCCCTCACTGGAGATTTTTAAGAGTGGGTCAAACAAACAAAACTCAAGTGTTCTTATCCTTCCTCAACAAATAATGGAATCAGGGTTTCCTGAAAGTACTTTCAAGACCCATATATTTCTGGCTATATGATTATGATGGATCATATAATACACCAATTTGCATATGGTTTGTTTATTAGATATGAAAATACATCTGAATAATATTAAACTGTTTTATGTGTAACTTCTTTGTAACTTGTAAGAATTGAAAAGATACAGTTAAATCTCGTCTGATTTCAGAAAGGCTGGGGCCCTTTCACTGTTGTTTAGATAACTTTTATTTATTTTTCATTTACAGGTAAAGAAATAATAAACTCTTTTAATGGATACCAAATTTTTCCATAGATTGATATTGACCTAGGATATGTTAGTTGTAGGACTGAGTTTCTGAAAAGCACCTACAGATTTTAGCATCGCAAGTTCCAGTAAAAATTAATATTCACTCAAGTTATTCAAGATAAGATTTGTATGAAATAACTGTATGCCTTTACCACATCTACCAAGAGCTCTTTCACTGAATGGATGGTTTTAGGCTCTTAGGGATTCAGGACAGGTGAGGAGGAGGGGTAGTGCTTCAAGTAAGGGAGGGATTGGACTGTACAGTGCTTGCAGTTAGGGGCAATATGATCGAGAGCCTCTGGGTTTAGATTAGGGGAAAAGCTAATAAAGTAGATGCTGTTGCAGTATTCTACTGCAAATCACCTATCCAGTATGACAACATCAATGTATTACTATATAAGGCATTAAGGGAAATCTCTGGATCTTGGCCTTATGGGTGACTTCAACTTAGTAGGTATTAACTGCGACTCACACAGCAGACGCAAACAGGTCCAGGGAATTTCTGAAGCATGTTGAAGATAACTTTTTGATGCAAGTACTAAGACAGACAAATAGGAAAGGGGTAACACCTGTTTGGCAGCCGGTCACTAGTGATGTTCCCCAGAGCTCAATTGTAGGGCCAGTTCTCTTCAATGTTTTTATCAGTGACCTGGATGGACAAAGGAGTTGAGTGTACACAAAATAAGTTTGCTAACAATACTAAACCAGGAGGAACTGTTGATTCACTGAAAGGTAGAGAGGATTTACAGAGAGATTGTGATAGATCAGAGTGTTGGGCAATTACCAATCATATGAAATTTAGCTAGAACAAATACTGGATTTCGCACCTCAGAATGTAATCCTGGATGATCACATAGGTGGGGGACAAGAGGCTGCAATGCAGACCTGCAGAAAGGGATGTGGGGTGTTTAGCTGATGACAAGTTCAATGCAAGCCAACAGTATGCCCTGGTGGCCAAAAGGGACAACTGTATCCTGGGGGTCATTAGGCATAAGAGAACTAGTTGAAAGGATTGTCCAGATGGACTTGGCACTGGTGCATCCTCACCTCAAGTACTGTGTGCAGTTTTGTCTTTCTCAATGTAAAAAGGATAAGAAAATATTAGAATATGTCTAAAGGATGACAAGGACAGAGAAAGGACTAGAGGGCATGACTTAACAGAGAGTGCATACTGAGCATACTAAGTTTGTTCAGTTTTGAGGAGGCTGAGGGGTGATCTCATTGCTATCTATAACTTCCTCATGGGAGGGAGCAGAGAAGGTGATGATCTCCTCTCTCTCATGTTCGGTGATAGGACACAAGGGAATGGCTTACAGCTGCATCACTAACGATTGGGTATTGTAACAGATTAGATATTAGGAAAGAGTTCATTGAGAGGGTGATGAAGCTTCCCAGGAAAGAAGTCATTGCTCCAAGCCTGCCACTGCTCAAGAAGCATCCGGGGAATGTTCTTAGCTATATGATTTGGCTTTTAGCTTGCCCTATATGGAGTCAAGAGTTGAATGAACCCAGGATATTTTATAATTCTCTGATTCTAGATAAGATATCTCAGAATAATTTTTTAGAAAAAGAAAATGAGCTCTTCAGGGCCATGACTTGCCTCATTCTAAATGAGATTTGAACATATGGTGATCCAAATTGTTTCTTAAAATGACCTGCACTTCCCCATTCACTATGATAGTATTTTAGAATTCCAGACAGCTCCTTTACAGATGTGTGAAGTTATGCCATTTGAACTGTGTCCTTAGTCACTTGAATATGTCAGAATTGCTAAAAATTTCCAGAAGGAAAACAATATAAGGAAATGCAATATATCTGAATTTGTAATCTCCTTTATTAAAGTCAAGGAGTTCACACTGTTCTCTTGGGAATAGGATTTGAAAATAATCTGTGTTATGACTATATTTTTTTTCTTATGAAGAGGAAACTCAATCATCCATTCATTGCACTTAAAAGTTGTTAGAAGGTTTTTTCATAAATTATAATTATTTACATGGAAAAGCTCATTTTTTTATTAGTTCACAGTAAATGAGATAAAGGTAATATTCTAAATTTAGGCTGTAATTAGTGCAATGAATTTCATAAGCATGTTTTCCAGAAATTGTTTGAAACAGAGTAGACTAGAAATAGGCTAAAACAAACAAAAAAACCCTCCACCTTCTATTCTTCTTCTTTTTTTTTTTTTTCCTTTTGTGTCTTCTATTCAGTTCATTTTATTTCCTAATAGGGAGTACATTACATTGACACATTCTGCAACTGCCTGCATTATGTGACAATGTCGGTTGTTGAAATGATTACAAACACATAAACACAGATGCTGCTAGCATATCCTTAGTTTCTTTTTTGTGTAAAGAAATCTCCCTAATTGTCTTTATCACCACCTATGTATACCTTTATAATCTGAAATGTACATCAAATATTTGTGAGCAAAATAATATTTCTTAAAAATAAAAAGATCTAATGTGATGTGAAGATTCTGAATGAAATATAACGAAGCAGGAAAAAACCAATAATGTTTCATTTATCTCTCAGCTCTGAATACATTCCTTGGTCCTTTAGAAAGGAACAGTTTCCATCAATTGCACCAAAAAAAGTCAGCATATTCTTATTATTAATATAAACAAGATAAGAAAAATAAAGCCCAGTGTGGGCCCTCTGCTGAATGGAGCAGAGGGTCTGGTGACAAAAACACATGGAAGAGACAAAAGTATATAATGCTTTTATGCTTTCCTCTTCTTGACCTTTATTGTCAAGACTGGCTTTCAGGAGTCTCAGGCCTCTGGAACATGAGGGAAGATCTGAAGCAAAGAAGATTTGCACTCAGTAGAAGATGACTAAGAAAGGGAACACTTAAACTATTTGGATACATTTAAACAAATTGGATGCACCTGCAAGTGCTTAGCAAGTTGCTTGATGTCGTTGTGAGAACATTCTTGATTGTTTTTGAAAGGTCATGGCAACTGGGAGAGTTTGCTAAAGGACAGAAGAAAGTAAATTTCACTCCTTTCTTCCAGAAAGGGCATGAAAGAAGATCTGAGGAACGAGAGGAAAGTCAGCATTGGAAAGGTAATAGAGTTAATTGTCCTTAAAACCATTTTTGATCCATGAAGCACAAAAGGGTGATGGAGACCTGTCTGTACAGATTTATTAAGGGTAAGTCACGCTTAACCAGCCTGATGGCTCCTATCATGAGGTGACTGGCTTAGTCTGTGAGCAGAGTGGAATGGATGTTCTTAATTTCAACTTCAGTAAGACTTTCAACAGTATCCATATAACATCTTCATTTGTGAACTGATGAAGCACAGGACAGATAAATTAACAAAGAAGTAGACTGAAAACTGAATTACAGGCTCAGTTGGTGATCAGCAGCACCAAATCCAGGCCTATAGCTAAGTGGCATATCCTAGAGGTTGATAATCCAACAAATGGTGCTCAACAGCTTCATTAATGGAGCTGGGTGATAGGACAGACGGTACCATCAGCAACTTAGCAGGCATCACAAAATTGGGAAGAGTGGTTGATACTATAGGCATGCTGCCTTGACAGTTTGGAGAAGTCAACCACCAGAAATCTCATGAAATTCAACCAACAAAAATCTCATGAAACTCAGTGGCAAATGAAAGAGTTCAAATGCAAAGTTCTGCCCCTGGAGAAGAACAACCCTATGCACCCTATGAAGGCCTACATGCTGGAGCAGTCCTGGTACACAACAAGTTCAGTGTAAGCCAGCCAGTCAGCAAAGAAGGCATAGGGCTCAGTCAGACAAATAAACTGACCTGGCCCTTTTTACATCTGACCAACCCCTTTTGCATCCCCTTCTGTCTACTCCCACTGTCTGTTTCTTCTGTTTAGCTTTCCCCTTCACATTGCAGCATCAGTTGGCCCAGTCCCACCACTCTGTTCCAACATCCTGGACCCTCAGGTTTGCATCTTTGTCAATTACAAAGTCTGGTTTGCTGCAGTTTCTTGGTAGCCCTTCAATTAGTTTGAGTATTGATGTTTGTCTCTTGTCACCTTTGTGTCTCTTTGTGTTTTGTTTGTAGCTTGGCCCTTTTTCTTAGTACGCCACTTGACAAAGCCCTCCATCAGGTAATCTTACTGAAATAAACATTCCCACGTTCCACATACCTTACCAATTAGTGTGACTGACCAGGTTTTGTTATCCTTTTACTACCTTCCATTACTGTCCATAGATCAAGTTTGTGTTCTTCTGTGTTCATGCTTATGGCATCCTCCTTTCCTCATTATCATCTTCTGCATTGAAAAGGATCAGCTTAACGGAACAGGTGCTCTTTCCTTCCATTATACCCTTACGGGATTTTTTAAGGTCCATTTAAGTACAAGACATATAATGAAAACATTTTCTATTTGTGCCTTAATTCCCACAGGAAAGAAGATGTGCACCCATTGAAAGGGACTGAAGTGTTCATGAGCCACGTCCCTCCTCTTGGTGACTGACTGACAAAGATTAAACACACCCTCCCAGTCTACCCCTAGGCTATAGCAGCTTCATACCAGCAGAATTTTTCTAGCAGTCTTCACTAGTCTATGCAAACACCAGAAACGATATTAAAAAACTCTCTTCAGATTTATTATCTACAGAATCATTGATTTCTGGAACAGATTGAGACCAGAAGCAGATCCTGAATGTACAAAACATGGTTAAGAATATAAATAATATAATGCCACTTTTTTGCACAAAATCATTGTGTTATTAAACATATTTGTGAAAGATAGATGAAGAAAATAAAAACTAAAAAAGAAAAGCGTCACTATTATTTACTAATTATTGGAAAGTTTTTTTCAGCTATTTTTGTTGTTCATAATTTGAAGTAATCACAGTTCAAAAATTTTCATTTCAATGTAAAATTGGAATACATGGTCATTTATTCATGCCATATTAGACCAGATTTATTGATGCTCATGACTGCAAAGAGTTTGATTTAGAGGCATGCACTTATGATAACCTTTAAGTAAGCTATTGATGTTCTGCTAGTGGTTGGCTGCATTTTGAAAGTTCTTTTGTGCATGAATAAAAGAGCTTTGAAGGCCACAGGCAACCTGAACACTGCACTGTAACAACTGGAGAACTATACAATTGTATTAAAGGGAAAAATAAAAAAAAACCCTTTAAAAACAACCAGAATTCTAATAAAGTCACTCTTCAGAGATTCCCAGAATGCTCCTAAACATTAAATCAATTGAAAGAGAGTGAGACCATTTTTGAAGACCCCATCCTGTTCACAATCAGTGCAGCCCTTCAGTTAGGTTTTAAGCTGTAAAATATTCAATGAAACAAGAAGTGGAAGATGGATCTCTTGCTGTGTAAGTGCTGCCAACTTCACCCAGAATTCTTCTGACGTTCCTTTTTGCTCAGTTAAGATTTAATTAATGCAAAGATGAAGAGCTTTTAACAAATAAATAAAAAGGAAAAGACTATCTCCAATTCTTCATGTCAATATAAGCATTTACATGACTAATGAAGCACCTATATACTACAAAATTACTTCTTTTGCAATATTCATAGAACTGTAGAGTGGTTTGGGTTGGAAGGGATGTTAATAATCATCTAGATCCAATCCCCTGCCATTGGCAGGGAGACCTTCCACTGGACCAGGCTGAGGAAAGCCCAAATCAACATTTCTAGTGGTTGGACATCCACAGCTTCTCTGGGTAACCTGTTCTAGTGTCCCAGCACACTCACAGTAAAGAATTTATTCCCAATATCTAATATAAACCTTCTCTCTTTCAGTTTAAAGCCACTGCCCCTTGCCCTGTCACTACAAGCCCTTGCAAAAAGTTCCTCTCCAGCTTTCTTGCAGGCCCCCTTTAGATACTAAAAGGCCACAATAAAGTCTCCCTGGAGCCTTCTCTTCTCCAGGCTGAAAAACCCCAACTTTCTCAGCCTTACCTCATAGGGAAGGTGCTCCAGCTACCTAAGCATCTTGGTGGCCCTGCTCTGAGCTACCTCCAACAATTCTGTGCCCTTTGTATGTTAAGGACCCCAGAGCTGGATGCAGTCTTCCGAGTGGGGTCTCTCAAGAGCAGAGTAGAGGGGGAGAATCTCCTCCCTCAACCTGCTGGTTACACTGCTTTTGATGCAGTTTAAGTCTACTCTGGCACATTCTTGCAAAATCAAGACCCGGGCATTTGTTTTTGTAGTAGCATACTGGCTAAAAGATGACACTAGCCTGTTGGGTTTTTTTTACAACATAGAGTTAGTTTATGTATATAAACTGAAGATCAGAGTTCTTATCTTGGAATTCAAATAAAATCCCAGACACACTAAAAATTGTAGTGGTGATTTCCTCAAGTCACAGCCATTCCCAGGTATTTTTATGTAGTAGCTAAGTTTCTCCTCTCGTTTAATACATGGTGGGGGTTTTTTGCAGGCTGGGATTTGATTGTGTGGTGTTTTGGCTGTTGTTTGCTTTGTTTTGAAGAAACTACTTATAGTTATTAAATCCTCTCTTGTACTGCATAAATGCCCTGAATTCCTGACTTGAAATTCTTCAGTCCCTCACTCAGCAAGGTGTCTACCACCCAAGTCTGAACAAGAGACATAAGTTTTACAAGTTAAAATTACTGATGGATTACACCCCCCAGTTTATGAGTTTATGTTACACATGCGCAACTGATAGATAAATTGTCATTGATTGAAGGAAGAATAAGTACACATGGAATTTTGCAACATTTAACATATTAGGACACCTACATTGAGCCAATCCAAATAATGAGGGCGTAGGTAAATGCAGAATTCTTCTTTTCACCCATGTTTGATGCTTTACCTCAGGGGCAACATTTTTTTTACCTTTAAAAATAAAGGCATCTAGGTCAAAAGAACTTTGCCATGGCTCTATTAGAAGATTCCTTAACTTGGCAGCTATAAATCTTCTCCAATACGTAGTTTGATCCTCTTGGGATAGTGTGAGACTGGATACCAATATACTACTATTCTATGTTGTTATCCTAGACTACTATTTCCTACTTGTTGCAGCGAATATTCTTATCTTGAACTACCAATTGCATTGACACACTAGCTGTAGCTTTCCAAAATCTCACCTATCTCTTGTGTCCAGAATTCTCTGACAGACATTGTGGAACTTCTTTTTCTCACTTTTATTAACTCAAGTATCTTTGTTGTATGATAGCAATTTTTGGAAAGTTTCTGTCTTAGTCTTTCTCTCAGTAGTCCTCAAAGGCTTCTGAAGTGCTCACATGTCTTTTGGAAGTGGATTTAATCTTTGAAATTTTATAATAGATACATAAAAAGCTGCTTTATGATACAAAGTTAGTTGGGATTAGAGCATACGTGAAGTGTGTCCACTCAGAATCTGTGTAATCCTCTGTCAAATCCAGAGCTAATGTTTTTATCCTAAGAGTTTTTCAGTCAAAGTTGTCTTCTCGGTTCTTTCTAGCATGTAAAGGATCATTTACCTGCATATCTTAATTTAGTAGGAATCCTCTGACTGCAAATTTCTTCAACACCCTCTTTAAGGTCGACTACATCAAGAAGGTATCTTCCAAGTATAGCTATTGTGAAAAACAAACAAACAAAAACCTTAATCAACAAATTTCAAGCCATTCTCATTTAAGAATATGGTGATAGGACTGGTAGACTCCGTCTGGTATCACAACATGCTGGCTAGGACACTTTCCTAGTATACCTGAATTTGAGCTTTTCTGTACTTTGAAAGAAGTTCAGTAATAAATTAATTTCTTTCAAAAAAACCCAAACACTGTGATGATGAACATTTTTGGTATGTGCCCAGAGGGTATGTATCTGAATGTCAGTGGTAAGGAGTGTTGTGCTTTTCTCTTTGTTACTGGTGTTTTTGCAGCAGCAGAGGAAATTATTTCCAAATCTGAAGAAAAATAATTTCTGTTTTCCTTATTTGATTGTGAAAATATCCCACTCCTGCTGAAAATATAGGGGAAAAATAGAAAATATTAGAATCAAGTAAAGAAGTATTCTTCTATTCTTGTTAGTTTTACTGTATTTCAACTTTTCATTCCTTGTCTCAGTTTTATCAGAGATGAATAGTTAAGAAACAGGTACAAAATGTTCTTTGCTTTGTTCAGAAATATCAATAATTTTACAAGTGATTTTTTTAATGATCTCTGTCACATTCTCTTTAGTAGGGCTTGATCTATACGGTTTCTGAATATAGACATATCAAGATAATTTAAAGTGTACCATGACTTATTCTCCATAGATAGGAAGAAGTTTGGACAGTCTTATCTAATGCAAATTTTCTTTTGCTGAAGGAGCAGATGACTTAATACATTTCAAGTTTTCCCAGAGGTTCTCAATAGTCTTTTGAGGCACTGTTTTGGAAAGGAAGTCATTTTCCCCAAATAACTGATGTCTTGTATCGAGGACATTACCTCTTTCAAGGTCATATTCAATTTCTATATAAAAACTTGTGACCCTCTCTGCCCCAGTGTATGGGATTCAGTTTTTAGACTCAGACTAAACTGTTTTGAACTCAGTTCCGTTTTGACTGCAGTTTAAAAACAAACACACAAACCAACAAAAACCCTCCACCCCTAATAAATGAACAGTTTGATCTACATAAGCAAGAAAACAAGCATAGAGCATTCTCTCAATATACTGTGAGTTACTTCTGAAGTTTTAACCTCAGCCAGCAACTAACTGCCACACAGCTGCTTACTCCCTACCCCCAACCTCTCTGGTGTAGAAAAGAATTGGAAGTAAAAAGTAAACCTTGTGGATTGAGATAAGAACAGTTTATTAACTGAAACAAAATTAAATGTATTAGTATAAAGAATATTATTAATAGTAATAATGAAGTGGAGAGAGAAAGAGGACTAAAATCCAAGAAAAACAAGTGATGCACATTACAAGTGTTCCCTACCCACTGACTGATGCCAAAGCTGGCCCTGAGCAGTGAGGAACAGCCCCCAGACAGCTCCTTCCAGTTTGTATACTGGGCATAACTTTCTATGGTATGGAGTATCCCTTTGGCCACTTCGGGTCAACTGTCCTGACCATGCTCCCTCCCAGCTTTTTGTGCACCTACTCACTGACAGAGCATGGGAAACTGAGAAGTCCTTGACTTTGAGTAACCATGTTTAGCAACAGCTACAGCATCAGTGTGTTTTCAATATTATCCTTATGTTGAATCCAAACCAGAGCACTTTACCAGCTACTAGGAAGAAAATGAGCTCCATCCCAGCCAAAATGAGAACACTACTGCTCTTTCTGATTGGGTTGCAGTAAGAAAAAGAGCATTTATGTGCAAAAAGTATGGTGTATTTCATCATCCTGGTGAGACACTGAAATGTTTATGGGTTTAAATCACTGAAGAACTTTTGTCCCTTGTAGCGAACTGCAGAGAAGCAGCTACTCACTGAAACCCACCCCTACCCAAATATGCCTACAAATTTGGATAGTGAAGGGAATTTAGAAAAAGAGAAAGAGCATATTATCCCAAGGAGAAGAACATATCCACAAGTGTGAAAGGCTGGAATGCTAATGGCTCAGACAATCAAGGTGCAAAGCAACTGCACAGGTGCTGAGGGTGAGCACACCTGACACCTCAGGCTACAAGTTGGGTGTTGAACAAGATAAGGAAAGGGGCAAATCCTGGCAGGTGGGGTAGTGTCTCTTTGTCATTACAGAAATGACTCAGCTGTGGTAACTCCCTTCTGGGGAAGCATCTGGAGAATTCACACAACGCCTGAAGATATTCATCTCTGCTAATGGGCCGTAATGGACTGTAAGTGATACAACTGTGCTGAGATAACAGGCAGCTGAGACATCTTAGAAGGTTTCAAAGACTCATGAAATATCTTGTGATCACCCATTGTAAAACTCTCCTACCCAGGGGAGGTACCAGGGGCGATCCCACCTAGCCTAAGCCAAATAAAAGATTACACTAGAACTTAACCCAACACTTGGTTTTAATTCCTTTGCCATGTGGGACTTCCTTCATCACTACAGACTTTTTTTCTCAGCACCCTGGGCTTCTCTCTGGTTTCAGACTGCAACAATTGGAACCCTTACCACTAGGAAGACCACAAGAAGAGGGTCTATGGGATGCTATTGGAATGCACAGTGGTGATTTTTTTTCTACTTAATTTATCTCCCTCTCGCTCTCCTTCTTTAGCCCCCTCTCTCTTTTTGCTATTTCGTTCTGTGTCTCTCTATCTTCCCTTTACTGTTAAATAGAAATCTATATGATTGTCTTTGTCTCATTTGCATCTTAATTTGGGCAGAGGCATCTCTAATAACTTTAAAGAATGTGATCATAAGGTTCCCACAGCTGTTATCTGTTGCTAAGGGTAGGAAGAGTAACAAAGTCCTCAACTCTGGGTCTCAGAGGCATTCAGAGGCAAGTAGATATAAGCTAGAACAGCTCCATGTGCTGCTTAAATTTATGCTCAAGTCCACATTAGCGTTGGTCATTTGAGGCGAGTTTGTAGGCCAAGGAATCTGTCCCACATCAAGTCATACAACAAAGGTAAGCTAATGGTAAATGGATTCAGTCAGCAAGTTTGTATCTCTGATTTATCCCTGCTTCTTGCTCCGTTTGATGCAGCATTATCAGAATGTGCTTAACGTGACCAGGCAATTTCTCTGTGGAGCAGAGAAAACTCAGGTCGGATGCATTTGTGTGACTGAACAATAAGCTTCTATGGTGGAAGAAGGGTTGGAGGAGAAAGGCACAGGTGATGTGCTCAGGAAGTTCAGGGTATGATACAGGAAGTGACAACAACTGTTGTAAAGAGAACAAAACTTATCCGAACACAAAGGGGACCAGAGAGTGGCCCTTTTGTTAAGTACATGGATGTATCAGTTGAATGAAGCAGCTGGTTGTGTAAATGGCCTTCCCTGAGTTAATAAAAAAATGTATGTGTCTTCCTGATTTAATCAGACCAGCACAGGGGAAGTGGCTCCTAAAAACTGAGCACCTATCAAAATGCACCTTGAAGAGAGCAGTAATCTTGAGCTAACTTCAACATATGTAATCCTTCCCAGCAAATAGGCATGCTCAGCACTGTGGCAAAGAGCATACTGAGGCTGGTAGTGGTAATCATGTTCTCATTGTGATCCAACTGTATATTGCAATTGCTGTATTGTTTTTGTGTTGTGATATTAGTACAATGCATTATGCTGAATCAAAATCCTGTGTAATGTCAGTTACTTTCAAATAAGTAAATTTTATATTAAAACATTAAACCTTCCCTGAAAAACCTAAATGAACCTGGCCAGACAGTACTGGACTGACAGTCAGGTACCAGTGTCAGGGCAGTGCACAAAGTGATATATGAAGAGAGATTAAATACTTCTCAGCTTCTCAGTTATCTTGAGATAAGTTCTAAGATCAATAGTTTCAAAGCTGTAAGAAATTTCTGTAGATCAGATTACCAACAGGCAGTGGGAGAACTGGGACTACAATATCCAATTTATTCCATATCTTTCATCAGTGTAAGGCCTGATTTAAACAAGAAAGGAGGTGTCAAAACTAAAGAAAAGCTTTTCTTTCTAATGGCTGAGATTTGATCAGAGTGGTTCATCATAGGACACCTTTCTGATTTCAGTACCTCTGCCAAATGGCGACATCATAAAGAATATTAGCATCCTAGAATTAAGAGACTCCATACTATATGGCAAGTAAAAAAGTGTTCTGGAAGCGTGGAGTTCAAGAAACTAGAAAGGTGAGTTTATTTCTTCATGTGACACTAATTTACAAATATTTTAGAGATCTAAGGGGCTTATGTGGAAACAATAAAGGTGGAAAAAAATACGAAAAAAGCCCCATCCAAACTGACTCTGAACACACCCAGTAAGGGGGCACCCACAACTTCTCTGGGCAACCTGTTCCAATGCCTCACCATCCTCATTTTAAAAAAATTCTTCCTTGTGCCCAATGTTAATCTACCCTTTTTCAGTTTAAAACTGCTACCCTTTGTCTTGTCACTACAGGCCTTGGGAAAAAGTCCTTTCCCTCTTTCTTATAAGCCTCCTTTAAGTATCGAAAAGCCACAATAAGTTCTGTCTGCACCCTTCTCTTCTCCAGGCTTAACCCCTACAATTTTCTCAGTCTTTCCTCATAGGAGAAGTGTTCCAGTGCTCTGATGACTTTTGTGACCATCCTCTGGACCTGCTCTAATAACTCTAGGTCTTTCTTTTTCTGGGGTCTGTAAGGCCCCAAGTTCTTTTCATGACCTCATCGAAGGGGGTTTACGTTAAAAAGACACAAGGTCAGAATGGAATTTTTTTTTTTTTTTAAAGAGGCCTTCAATTCTTTTATACCTTGAGGCTTCACAAGGGAAAAACACTACAACACTTTTCAGAAGGTTGAAATAACACACTTTAACTGGCAAGCTTTGGAAAAGAAGGGAACTTGACAAAAGCTTAAAACAAACGTTCAGTCAACATAAAGCATTGACTTAGCAAATTCCAACCCTCCAGCTTTAAGTTACCCAAATAACAAGAAAAGGAAATTAGGAGATGAGGAAGAAGTAAAGAAAGAGAGAGAATTATAACTACCACCTTACATCCAGTGTAGACCCAGCTACCATAAGTCCAGGAATGGTAGGACCATATACTATGTAGAGGCAGGGTGGTATTGGTTTTATTTGCTCTGAACTCCTCTGGCCAGCCCTCCCAGGTGGGGCTTTTGGTGTGCCAGCCATTCTGGGGCTGGTTTAGGGGCTCCAGGGGGTGTGGTGTTGGGTAGTGCTCCTGGTGTGCCAGGGACTGACACCTGCACTGAAGCCTCTCATAGAGGTGGGGTCATGGGGGAGCCAGAGCACGGTTACATCTTGGCAGAACCTGATCTGTCCACTCCCACACATACAGAGTTGTTCTGAGCCTGTAATAACTTTAATAACTTTTTTCAGTCCCTCATAGGGCTCAAAGAGGTGGGCACAGTACTCCAGGTGCAGCCTCTGTAGCAGGATGCTCTGAGTAGAAGGGGAGAGAGACAGCAGCTCAAACTGTCTTGTTTACAGGTTATCTGTGATGGCTTGAGCAGGGAGGTTCTGCTGCTTGTTGAAGCAAGGGGTACCTCATCAGGGGTAAGATTAAGCAAGGAGGGTCTGCTGTTTTTCCTGCTGAAAAGTGCTGAGACCAGCATGACCAGACTGTCAGACTGACCATGAGGACATGCAAGACAGATGCTCCCTGACTGAGGCTGGGATGTGCAAGGCCCTGATACAGAACTGAGAGTCAGAAGTGTTGAGAAGAAGAAAACAAAGAGCTCATAACACCTTTTTCAGCACAAAGCGTATTTTGCTGAGTAAGCCGGACAGCACATAACCTAAAAAACTTATATGACTGACAGTCAATCACTTTATGCAGTAAAAGGTCAGACTCACATTTGCAGAGTGAGGGCTTCTAGCATATTTCCCTAAGGTGTATGAAGATTGTTCCCTTGAATGGAAGCACCCCTCAAGGTTATTCCCTGAGGCTGAGCAAAAGAGTTTTCCCCTTGGCAACTGGTATTACCAATCTCTACTTAATAATTATTTTGCTAGCTTTCATATAATTGCTTCAATATTGCTTAAAAAATAGTTCTCTATACTAGTAGCTATAGCTAGCCGTACTTTGTAGCAAATTATTTTGAGTAAGGTATTTTTTGTCTAATCATTATTATAATCAATTTCAATTAAAAAGTTAATTTATATAAATGTATTTGGTTTGTCATCTTTAATCCTGCAGAACAAAGTTCTATAAAGTTTCAGTTACACTTAATTCCTTTAGACATAAACTGTTGACTAAGTCTGGAGTTAGAATTGGATCCAGCCACACGTAGATTCATCTCTGAGAAGGAGTTTAAAAATAAAGGGCGTCTTTTCTGCACCTTATGATGCAACAGGAGGGCTTCTGTAATAAATTTTGTCTGAAGATGCCATTCTATCTATAACAGTCTCATAGGAGCAGAGCAAAGGCAGAGAATCACCTCCCTTGACTTGCTGGCTACACTGCTTTTTATGCAGCCCAAGATACAATTGGGTTTATGGCTGCAAGCACACACTGCTGGCTCATGCCCAAAAAGCCCCATGGAAATACAAATTTGTATTTTCCTTGGGCAGTAGGAAAAAAAGAGTGTTACAGTTCTCAGCGTAAAGGGTTTTTCTTGAAAGAGTATTTTGAATGTGGCAGGTTTCTTCTGGGTCATTTAGCCAATGCCTTTGCATTAGAGGGGGAAATATTTTATTGTTCCTAAGCCAAGTCTCATACAGTGGTGTAAACTGGCTTTGAATCTTTCACTGAGGCTGATTGTATACCTGCCCTTGGCAATCTTTTCCAGCATTCATCTACTATAACTGAAGGATTTCCTTTCCCACCATACTATTCCCTAGTGGCCTAGTGGTTAGAATGCGGCGCTTTCACCGCCGAGGCCTGGGTTCGATTCCCAGCCAGGGACACTCCCCGGGC
>JAWMRA010000001.1:71147778-71191848 GCA_035584735.1 Pseudotriccus pelzelni | reverse complement strand
TCACCTAAAAAATCCAATGCGCAGGCTCGAAGGCGTAAAGACCTTCCCCGGATCTTCGTTCGCGAAGACTGGCCATTTATTATTATTATTCCCTAGTCAGTGCTGGTTTTCCAGGCTGAAGTTTCAGACAAGTGTTCTTTCTTTTCAGCTCACTCTCTCATCAAAACGAGAATATGGCTTTTCTAGTATCTGAAATATGACTTCATCACTTTATTTAGTATCTAGTGCTTCCTTTATAATAGGTGTTGCTTAACTTTGGTTTTTGGTGGGTTTTTGTTTTGCTTTGGGGTTTTTTTGTCTTTTTTTTTAGTGACAAACCATTTGTTTTCTTAAAAAGAAGAGATCGATTTTCAAACTCTGCCTTAGTAAGCATGTACTTCAAGTTAACGCGACTACTCCAAAATAGGTCATTTAGGGGACAAATTCAGACAACCAATAAAAGCTTTCAACTAAAAAACATTGTTCTTTGCCAGAGCCAGAACTAAACTCAGCATTTTAATGGCCCTTTATAAAAATTAAAAATGTTACATTAGAAATATTACCTACTCTAAAACAGAGTTCTTCCCAAAACACTATTTTTAGCAGCGAAGTGATTCCTTTCTGCTTCCTCTCCTACTCCCCATCATCTCAGTTCTTTTTAATAACAGCCTTATTCATTTATTTTAAGAAAAAAAAGTTAGAGCTAAATATTCTAGAAATGAAAATGCTTTTTCTACATGAGTTATTATTATCATCTATAAAACACATTTGTTTTCTGTGGCTTAAAGTAAAGCTTGCTCCATCACTAGTACAAAGGCTGTCTTCTGAGTAATTGGCTTCAGTCATACTATTTCATCACTGCTCAAATTTTATACCTATGTTATTTTTTCTTCCATCAATCTCTAAATGTCAAAACTCAAATTGGTTACTGTCTCTACTGCTTTCAGGCAAGATAGCTCCATTTAATCATGTGTCCCTAGGAGGAGAGATGTTTCTAGAACAGAAAGACAAATAAACAGGAAAAAAATTAAGCTAAAAAGTATCAATCTTTCAAGGTAGAAACCACAGAATCTTAATATTTAGGCAGAACAATCAGCAAGAGCCTACTTCTCCATCTCTTTCCACAGTAGTTTATGATCACAGAATATGCAGCACATTAATGAAAGACAGCTGATGAGCAAACTTCCTTGCACCAGGCACTCTGGTATTTCCACACTATTCTAAATTAAATCTGTGTGAAAGTAAAGGGGATACTTGCTTGATGTTTCAAAAATAAGATAGCTTTGTGAGAAATAAGCATTTGAAACCTGACAGCTGCATATTATTTGCACCCCGTGAATCTAAGCAGATTTTCTGTGATTATCACTGTTAGCTAGAATATGTCATTAACTTACTTATTAGGATGACTCTTTGCTTGTAAGGGAACAAACAAATTGTCTTTTTTATAGTTTTATAGCAATATGAACTATTACAGATGTATGCAGAATGACAAATGCCTGACTATAAAAATACTAGATATCTTTCAGAAGCTGTGTGGTGATATATATAAAGGCTCATAAAACACTGAAGGTGTAGGCAGAACCAATCTGAGAATAAATCCGTATTATGCAATTTGCATGTGAATAGAGTCACTGTCATGTGAAATGAGGAGATTTTCTCAAACTGTTTGTGTTTGATTAGTGTGACAGCTCCCCAGGAAAGCCCGAGACCCTTCACTGAGCAATTAACAAGTTTGGAGGGTGGCTCAACTGACTTGTTCAGTGTCACAGGCCACAGCGAGAAACCCCCTCTTGGACCCTCCATACCTTTACCCTCTGCCAGTGACTGCCAATGCCCTTGAAGGACTCACTTATTAGTACTTTACAGAATAAAACTCTTTGCTAGTAAAATTGTGACAAGTTAAGGTTTGAGAATTGCCAATAATAGTATCTGACTACAAAAATATATTCCAAGCAATACACTAACAGCCTCTAATCCCCAGTAAAAGGTAGCTCCAGATAATCATTCAGCATGCATGGAGTATTGTTCTTATCCAATAGGCATCCCTATTGGGGAGAAGACAGATTCAACCCATCAAAAGATCCCACAAGTTACAATGGAGTCTTCTTCCCCTCTCTTCTCTCCATTCTTAACTCACTTTTGTACTGTATTTTTAGATTAAAGGTGGAGCTTAAGTAACTTTAATATTATGTCTTACTCAGTGAGTGATAGTTGTATTTGAGGATAGTATCTGAGGTAACCTTAGAATGGGGACATGCGTCAGTCCAAGGAGAGGGATTTCACCATGGCTGCTGATTCAACAGCAGGACATCGTCCTGCATCTCCCTTGGCTTTCAGCTGCTGTGTGGCTTGTCAACTAAAAATTACCACGGAGTTCCCTCGTCTGCAAGGGTTTTGACAGAGTCTGTCTACTTCACCCTCCTATTAGTCCCTTGTTGGAAATACCTCCCGAGAAATTTATTCCTGGTGGAGTAAAATGTCTGAGGAAAAAGAAAACTGAAGAAAAGACAGCTTTGGAATGCAGCTGAACTACTGAAGCAACAGATAACTTCCTACCTCAGAGAAACTGTTTTTATGTTATAAAAGCGTTAACAATGTTGTTAGAAAATACTCTGCTTGCATGTAAAATGTAGTTTTGATTCCTGATGAGCCCTCCCCCTAAGCTCACTAGCCCTTTCAGTGAGAATTTATGGCTTTTCCCTGTTTTTGCTGTATCTCTTTACCCATATTTGGATGTAAACTTCATTTATAGACACCCTTTGCATGAAACTCCCTGAAATCCTCCTCAAATTCCACACATTTCATGCTCTGTGGATAAGAAGCTAGCTTACACTGCAATAAAGGTCTTTTCATTTTTGCCCATCTCGGCTCTTTGTCTTCACTGTTAGTGGAGTCTCTGGGAACCCATGGTTTGAATATCTCGGAGTGTTAGAGCTGTCACTGCCAATAGAACCCCTTAGATTTTATTGCGTGTGGGAGGTCAGGTGTTCTGACTGTATTCCATCCAGGGAGTAGCAACTATATTTTTCCCTATAACTTCTGCTTCATTACCATTTAACCCTCAGTCATCTTCCCGCAGTCACCCAGATGAGGTGCCAGATTTGAGATATGAACATTCTGACCGTTTGTTTCTAGTTTCTCTAATGTTTCCTTCAGAAATCATAATCATAAAATGAGTTGGATTGGAAAGGACCTTAAAGATCATCTAGTTGCAATTCCCTGCTACGGGCAGGGACACCTTTCACCAGACCAGGTTGTTTAAAGCCCCATTCATCCTGGTTGTTTAAAGCCCCATCCGTCTTGGACTTGAACACTTGTGTACGGGGCATCCACAACTTCTCTGGGTAACTTGTCCCAGTGTCTCACCACCCTCACAGTAAAGAATTTCTTCTTAATCTCTAACATCCTAACCCTCTGTCAGTTTAAAACCATTGCCCCCTGTTTTGTCACTGTAAGCTCTGCTAAATAGTCTCTCTCCAGCTTTCTTATAGTACCTCTTCAGGAACTAGAATGCTACTTTAAGGTCTCCCTTAAGCCTTTTTTACTCCCACTAACAGTCCCACCTCTCTCAGTCTGTCTTCATAGGAGAGCTGCTGCAGCCCCAGATGAAACATCATCTTTGTCCCTCCTATGAAATCCCTGCATGAAATCTCCACATTTTTCCTACACTGAGGTTGCCAGAACCAAGTGCAGTGCTCCACGTGGGTCTCAAGACAGCAAGCAGAGGGGTAGAACAGTCTCCTTAGACCTGCTGGCCACTCTTTTGATGTAGCAGGACAGAGAGGACAGATTCTGGGCTGCAAAAGCACATTGCCAGGTCATGTGCCAATAGTCTAGTAACTGTGGTGGTAGGGGATCAAGGGTTGGACTTATGATCTCAGAGGTCCTTTCCAACCCATCTGATTCTATGATTCTGTGTTCAGCTTCTTGTCAACCCCTAAGTCCTTCTTCTCAGTGCGGCTTTTAAGCATTCTCTGCCCAGCTTCTGAATTCAAATGAATTTGTATGGAGCATTGTTCAAACTTTAAAATAAAAATTTCTTGATGCTTTTCATAGCATCTGGATCTTTCTGGATCTTTCTAAGAATTAAATAAAGGTTTTTCTCTTTTTGTGTTTGAAGTTCATTTTTACAGTGATGATTCAATTTAACAGTAAATATAGTCATTCTGTATTTCGTAAGTAAAATCATTCTGTATTTTTCTACTTTACATGGAATTACATGTCAAAGAAGAATATTTAACAAAAATTAAACATGCAAAATATATTTATGAAACAGGATGTAGGCAAGCACCATTTGTGTTAGAAGCCTTTCATAAACAGTAGTGGAATGATCCTGACAGATTTCATATTATTAACTTGGGAATAATACACAGTGTAAGGAGAAGTAAAAGTGCAAAGAAGGTTCTGCCTTCTCATGGATGACCATTCATGACTGAAGCATTACATAAAGCATGTAACAGATGAGGAAATACACCAACAAACAAATAAAATCCAAACAAAAACCTGTAACAGATGAGGAAATACACCAACAAACAAATAAAATCCAAACAAAAACCTATCAAAGTGAATTCTTTGCATGTGACTCCAAGTAATAAATGAGTCACAACTTCCTGTAAAAATCAACTAAATGTATTAAAATAAAAGGCACAGCCTTCTATGAAGAACAAATACTATTCAGGAGATCTCCATTTGGTATTAAAGGAAAAATAAAAATACCCTTTTCTACACAGGTAAACTTTTATAGATTAAACACAGAGCAGAAAATCTGGTCTCCACAACTTTATCCATATTTACTGAAAGATAAAACAACTCAAAATACCTAATTTTAAATACATTATTTGATCTTATTTTGAAGAAAATGAGCAAAATTTAAGGTAAAGTGCTTGGACAATGAAGGCATAGATAGAATCTACTTCATATGGTCAGTATTTTATTAAATAGACAAATAGATGGCCAACTGAAGGTTTCCTTACTGAAATTAGGAACCTGATTCTGTGTGGAAAGGTAGGTAGGTGAACAGAATTGATTACATCAATTTTGAATCCTCTTCTTTCTCAGACCTTTGACATTTTGAAGAATTTTTGACAGCTCCATAAATTCACCCATCTTACTTGCTTTGTCATCTTCCATTGAATATACAGGAAATACTAATGCACTGGTGGTTAAACCAGTGAAACATTATAAAAAAGATGGATTCCAGTACCTTGTGCTTGTAAGTAAACTCTAAGTGATAAATATTCATCTGCTAAGGGCTTATGGATATATGCTTATACGTAAAGTTGGTCACATATGCTTGGATTTAGGAGGGCTTTGGGTGACAAAATCTAAATCAGGAAGGACTGTGATGAACTGGTCTTCCTTTAGCTATGTGTCCAAAGACTCTAATATATATATATATTTTGGAGGATATGGTGCTTGAACAGTAAGCTGCTTTTGACTTTTATTGAGACTTATGAACAATCTGAGCCTTTTCCTGCATCTCCCCTTTTTAACAAACCTGTCTTTAATATCCTCTTCCCTTTCTTTTTACTTTTGATAGCATAACCCCTGAAGTTGTATCAGAACTTGCCAGCTTTCTGTTTATAGCAAAGTGGGCTGACTGAAGATTTAAAATATTTCAGAAAGAGGTAAAATCTGGTATAAGGCTTTGATGGTTCAGGATACTGACAATGACGAGTGACTGTGCAACATGAATAGTTATTCAAGGAGAAATTTTAATACAGTAAAAATGTTTTTTGAAGACCCTAAACATACGGCTTGCCTGAGGAATCCGTACATCATCTAATCCTCAGTATCACTCCTATCACCCTAAAATATTCAATGGACCACAGGGGATGTTACAGTAAGAAGTAAACTAAGGAGAAGTAAATTACTTTCCTTTCCTTTTCTTGATGTTGTCACTGTGATTACTCTGTTTCTTCAAATCCTTACAAAACACTATCTGCATTCAATGGAAAGGAGTCTGCGTATTTTAATGGACTGTGGAACACACTGCACTGCTTCAGTTACCATGGAGGTGAAAAACTAGGAAAATTGCATAATTAAAACCCAGATAAGGAAGGATTTTTTTTGTTTCTTATTATTTTCTTCCTTATTTAATTGTCATGGTGTGTGCCTGCACAGTGATTTTTTAAAGCAATGTTACGCGTTAAAAACTGAAAGATTAGAAAAAAATGGAAGTTGTAATCTAAATGTAGACTTTGGTTTGAGAAAGGGAAAGGTGTTGTTTTAGGCTGACAATGTGCCAAACACAACTTTGAAATGTGTTTACTAAGTCATCAGATTTACACTGTGTGATAGATGACCTGTAGTTTAGACTTGTCAAGGAACATCAGGATATTGAGAGACTGGGAAGTTTAATAGAGTCTTCATTTCCCCATGGATAACTAACTCTCAGCCTATTTCTGATTGGTTTATTTTGGTGCTTTTGTTGGTTTTGTTGTTTTTGTTCCATTATTTTGTGCAGCTTATTGATGAGTTTCAAATACTGATCTCTACTGTTTCTCTCCAACTCTTCCCAGCTGGAGGCAGAAGGCATGAGAAGAAAACTTACTCACTTAAGACATGTAAATCACTCAATATATATTATAGAAGTGACAAAATTTTTATAAGGATCTGGAATCTCTCTCCAGCTTCATTATTTTCTAAGGAATGATAGTACACAGAAGTCAAATAATAATAATAAAACATTTCAGTATATATACTTTACATGAATACACAGACATTAAAACTCAGAGCTAATAGAATCCTTATATGACAAGAATTACAGTCAGGAACTCAGCAATATAGATTTCGGATACCTGTTGTGGCTGGTACACATAATTTTAAATTTTAATTTCATCTCACATATTGGTAGTGGTTTTTTTCTTTTAACACAGTTCTTCACAATTAGTATCCAGAGATATATCTATGAATTTATGCAATATTTTCAACTACTTTTTGTTAATTTTTGCTCAGTGAACCTAGTAAATATTAAAACAGTTTTCTTTCAGAGCATGAAAATGTTATAATTTCATATACAAAGTTTTCATTAATAGTTGCTGTAGTAATTATAGTCCCTATCTGGAGCAAAGCCATTCACATTAGATTGAGATTAAGCTTTACCCACAAAAGTGATATGCATCAGTCCATTGTATGATGTCTACTTTTGTGGTGACTACATGCTAGCATATCTTCCTGATGAAAAAGAGTTGTCAGGTGCCTTCATGTGAGCCAGTTAAAACACTCCAAAAACCTAGTGAAAACATCACATTTAGTTAGAAATAAGTTCATTTCGCTGAGTGACAACTTATCTTCCAAAGATTGGAAAAGTAAATTTAAAGCTCAATTGAATCCTGAAACGCCAAATTCACTGAACCTCCACCATAAGTGGTATTTTATTATGTGTCTTCTTTCCGTCAGTTATTTATTTCTGTATAGCAAAAGCTTCAAGAAACAAATCATTATCTTTTTCTTAGGCTGCATAAATCCTCTCCTCCTCTCTTCTCTCTCTTTCCCTGCTCCTCAATTTTCTGTCTCTTTCTCTCTCCTCACTTCCAATTAAAATACCTCTCTTCTTATGGATGCCAACTGCCACTCTTTTCAAGGAATGCCCAATTTATGCATATTAAACTAACCAGAAATTTTTTTCTCAATTTGTGTTTTGATCAAAGTAAAGAATTGTGTACCTAAATCTTGCCAAATTCTCTCCAGTTATAACTGTTGGTCCAGTAAAAGATACTATTTTTATCTACAGCCTTGACTGTCTTCTAATGTTAGACCAAAATAGTTTTAACTATTTAACTATATCAGAATAAGTTCCATTAGGTTCAGTAGGGTTTTACAGTGTAAATACTGGTAAGAAGAAATTTCTCCATTTCCACATGTAAAATGATCTAAATAGATCATTATCCAACTCTCAGAACTTGCTGGATGCTTTGATGAAAAGTGTCATAGAGATTTTCTGATTTCTAATTTTTGAAAAGGTCAATATACATTCAACAGTTAAAGATTAACTCTTTCAAATTAATGTTTGATTTAAACTACTGATAAAATCTATTTGTTATATCAAAAGGTTAAACACAGAGGTTGCCTCAGTACCATTTCTAATTAATGATGAATTTTTCAAGCTTAATAATACTTATTTTTTGATGAAGATGATAGATGACATAAATTAATAAACTTTCAACTTTGTTATTGGATCATTAGTTAATATTTGCAAAGCACTTAGAAAATGTCAAGCATGACACATGTACTGTGCACCTCAAAACTTGAAATTTCACTCATAGCTCTTCTGCCTGAACAATTCACAAATTCCTTAGAACATTCCCCTTCATCTACTTGTTCCTCAGTTCCAAATCTTACATGGAATACTATAGCTAATCTTGCTGTATTGAAGGCAAAGATTATTTCAGAAAACAATTGTTAAATTACAATAGTGTAAAGACCTGTATGCTCTGAAAGCTTCATAAGCAAGCTTATGAAAAAAACAAAACCAAACATATTTGTTTTTCTGATCATTATTACCAGTACTGCAAAGAATAATTGAAAGGAAGAAGCCTTTCCTTAAATGAGGAAGGAAAATTCTTGGGACAGCACAGACAAGAACTGTGCTTTTCTTCAGCACAGGCTTGTGTACATACTCACTTGCAAAATGGACCAGAGTTGACGGAAACTTCCAAACCCATATAGCTGTCCCATACAACCTCCAACCATCTCCATCTACTCTTATACTGATGTAATTCACATTGCAGATTATGTCCAGGATAGGTGTCTTCTTGAAAAGTCCTGCAGTCTGTTTACTACAAAAGCAAACTGCTCCTCTTAGGTACAGCAGTTATGCAGTGGGATATCAGCGTCCATCATCCAACCGTGTGCAAGTCAAACAGAAAATGTATGGTTTCAGACACTTTTCTTCTTGCTTTTTGTAATAATTTATTAGTTAGTGTACTGCTTTTTAAAAAAAAAAAAATCTGTAGTGCTTAAGACTTGAACCTATGAACATTCTTCTGATTCATGCAGTCCATTCAGAAACCCAGGAACTGGTAAATTAAGAGATGCTCTGGTGAGATAAATTTTTTCAGGTAATCCACTGTACTTTTTGGATCACCTTTACAATTATTATTGCAGAAAGTAAACCTCTCACACCAAAGAGAAATATAAAATATACAGATGCTAACTTAACATCTGTTCTGTTTCCTTTATAAAGTCCTAGAAAGAATTTTACATCTTCCAAATAATCGTAGTTGTTATTTCAATTATGTAATACCAAGGTGTGTTTGACTGTTTATAAACCAAAACAGTGCTGAAAGAAATATCTGTGTTGTTTAGAATTCTCTAAGCATTTAAGCAATAGAATTTTACAAATTATGGGGAATTATTTATGAACTATAGGGAAGTATTTATTTCTCTTTTTTTCCATTTCAAACCAGAAAGACAAATTGTCCAATTCAAACTGTAATGTAATGCTTATTGGAATGGAAAAAATAGGACAATAAACCTCTGAGGTTCCAGATGCAACTTGAATCTTACAGTTTTTGGGAAACTGAAAAACTTTATCAACCCAAAACCTTAAATAAATATTCTATTAATAGCTGTCTAACCTCTAGCTTTAAGTAAGTCTGTTTATAAGGTTTTTACTGATTCCATGAGCTCATTCATTTTCCTCAGTAATTAAAGCAAACTATCGCTTTTATGTAGGTTTCTTAAAAGTTACATCAAAGGAGCAGTTTAGTTTGAAGTGTACATACCTCCTGCTGTTATATAAAACTATTCTGGAGCATTTAAGCTAAAAAAACTTCCAATCATTCAAGTACAATAAATGCAGAGACATTTTTGCATCACTTTATTTATTCTGGATGTTGGCCAAATTAACTTGTAATTCTAAAAAAAAGCACAGCTGCCAATGCAAAGTAATTTGAAGTGGCAACACATCACTCTAAATTGCAATCACAGCACAAGGTGTTACAATTTGTAAACTCAAGCTTGGTCTAGCATTTATTTTCATAAATGCAACTATTTTTTCTTTTTAGAATGAGGAGAAAGTTGATTATGGAAAATCAAACTACATTCCAAGCATTTAATTTAGAAGAGACCAAAAAAAAAAAATTTCCAGTTTGCATTTGTGTGCATACTTTCAAAACTCTTTTGTTTCTGCTTTATTTTGTAAGAGAAAGAGAGACAAGGGAAAGAGCTACAGCTACTCCTAGGTTATAGTGACTCTCACAGGCTGAATATCTGCATGTTAATACAATAGCAGAAAATAGTAAAGACAGTAAAAAACTCGGTAAGTACAGCTAGTATTTTCACTGAAATAATAAGTTGCAGAGAATATTAAATCATAGCACTGTGCATTCTTTTATTGCAATTGTGAGTTAACAGAACTGTAACTCTGTTGTTTATTTTACTCCTCGCAAAGTTCTAGTTTGCAATTTGTCGGCATTCTGGTGACCAGGTAGATAAGACGTAGCTTTACATTGCGTAAATATTTAATCTTATATTTCTGGCAATATTTTTAACAGTTGCTTTATTGAATTATTATTGAAGATGGCATTCTGGAAAATGTTAGTTCTGAAAAGACCCTCGTGATGAAACAAATTTAGAAAAAAATCCTCAAATTTTTAATTTATTTTCAAAAATTTCTTTTAAAATTTAACTACATGGATTTTTACACAGTAAAAATGCCATATCCCCATTGAATGAAATATCAGTCACTAAAAAGACAGAGGTGGTCAGGCATGGGAATAGGCTGCCTGGGGAAGCGGTGGAATCACTATCCCTGGAAGTATACAAAATGTGTGTGGTTGTGCACTTGCTGATATTATTTAGTAGTGAACATGCTGGTGCTGGTTTAATGGTTAGACTCAATGACCTTAGAGGTCTTTTCAAACCTTAACGATTCTATGATTCTTTCACTTTAAAATTTTTTAGGGGAATAGTCAAATTGATGAAAATATTTAGAAATCCTCTTTACTACAGACATAAACCCAGAAAATCAAGACTTTATTTATTCTTCTTGTGTCACGTACTTCCAGTGGAATTTGTTCGTTTGTCTACGGTAGCTGATCCTGAGTAAAAGTACCAGTGGCACGTTCCTGCCATGTGGAAACAATCACCTGAGTATGGGATGCTGTGGGGACAGAAAGGTGTCTAGCTGCCTGGGCTTACTGAGCTGTACCAGATGACCTTACTTCAATTGGGACCTGAAGTAAGAGATTCTTCTCTGTGGAGCAGAGAAGACCTCAAGGCTTACTTGTTTAGAGAAGAAATGAAAATAAAGAATGCTTCTATTGTTCAAGAGCACTCTCAAGTTTATGTACTTAAATTACTGATTAGTATGCTCGCATGGGTTATGCTCTCTGTCCTCACATAGTGCTTCTGTATTCTACATAACTAATTAAACAAATTAAAGAAGCAGGCCTAGCAACAAGGGTCAGAATCCTATTTCACCACTGTTATGTAAGTATACCACACAGCAGGCTACAAAATAATTTTCCCATTCCATCCCTGTAATTTCAATTGAATTCTTTTCTGTGCACTGGCGGTGGGGAGTGGAGATGATCTGAAGACTGGAATAGTTGATGATTATTCCTTAGCAATTGGAGTACTTGAGTGCCCTCCAGCTGAAGATGACAAGTAGGTGACAGAGAAGCTCATGTTTTGGGCTGTTGTGTGCCACCTGGACCTTACAAAGACTGGGTAGCTCCCTTTACATAATCAGTAATGCCATGTTCAGGCAAATGAATTTTGAAGGCTCTATGCAATTTTTATATTGTGCGTTTCTGAAACCTTTATCCTGCAAGAGTCAGAATTGGTGAATATAAATTTTAATCCTCATCTATAGCAACAGAATTCCGGTATAAATCCAACAAATTCTCCAGACTATTCCACATATAGATTAATGTCAGATTTAACTGAAGAAAAAAGATATTGATAATGCCAAAATATATCTATGTGGTCATGCAGAGTAAGGAAGTGATAGATAGTCTTTCAAACAGATGGGAATTTTTAAATATGCTTTTTTATTTTGCCCATTAACTATGTACTTGGCTAAACATAAATATTTTTAAAATGTGTATCATTTATCTGATTGACAGTAATGTCTTCTTTGGAATCAGCCTAGTCAAGTGAATCGATAAATACATAATTTGGAAAAGATTTAAGTAACAGTTGAAATTAAATAGCTACATATATATATATATATATATGTATATACACACACCACTTGCGCAAGAGGAGACTGTTAAAACCGTAGTACTCACCCTATTAAGCAGGCATGCTGTTTTCCATAGCATGTTGGTAAGGTTTTTTCCCAAAATGTTTTTGACATCTTATTCCTCTTTTTTTTTTTTCTTTTTCTTTGAATTACTAACTCAGCTATCAAAAACTGAAGAGGATGAGAAAGGTGTATGGCAGGGAAGCCAAGAATCCAGAAACCAAGAAGCCAAAATCTGTTAGAAGAGTGCTAGAAACATATGTTAATTAATCTGTTCCCACAACAGTCAACATATGTAGAGTGGGGTCCAGATGAAATGAGAATTAATCAGTCTACAGAAAATATACTCATGTCATCTTAGTTTAGTCTTGTATGTAATTTTATGGAAGAACTGTATCCTGACTGGATTTGAAAAAAGAGAAGGCCATATGGATCAGTTCAACAAGGATATCTTGTGTTTCTAAACAATATGACAAAAAAAGTAGGAATTTATTGTAATTCACTTTGTTCTAAAAACTGATAAAATTCTGCTCATTATTTATGCCTGACATCTAACATGGTTAATTTTGGCTTATTTTCGTTTTCTTGTTAAAAAAGTGTTGTTATACTACATTTGAAATGGCAAGTCATAGATTTTCAGAGCTTATAACAAATATGTACAAAGAATACTAACACAAGTGCCATGAAATCAATCTCTATCTTTTTGTAAGTGATCAACAGACTCCAACAATGAAAGAGGACTCAGAGAAGACAGGCAAGGATGATGTGCTCATGGAGCTCAGAAAAGAATGTAGGAATGGGATCATAGGTATTGTAAAGGAAGCTGAACTTCTCTCAACAGCAGGGAGACCAGACGGTGGACTTTGTCCTAAATAAACATCTGCATCAGTTAAATGGGTCAACTAGTTATGTAACTGGTCTTCCTAAATTCATCAGTTGAAAGAATTATATTCCTAGTCCAGACAGATCAACATGCGGGAAGTGTATATGTGTCTTAGTCCAATATGGAATACAAAAAACAAACAAGTAACAGAATTAACTTTGAAAAGAGCAAAGAGCTTGAGCTGGGTTTTAACCCATGCAGTCCTTTTCAGTGACTCGGGATGCTCAGTGGTGACAGAGAGAGTGCGGAGACTGGTAATGGAAATCATGTTTGTACTGTGATACACCTCTACATTGCAATTGCAGTTTTGTGCTTCTATCTGGAATTCAGTATACTGATGAATCAGTTTTCTAAATCAAAACTTTGTGTAATGTCAATTATCTTCAAAGAAATAAATTTAGGATTAAAACATTAAATATTCCTAATGTGAAAAATCTAAAAGAATCAGAGAGAATTGAACTATGACACCCAGACGTTATATTTGTGAAATAAATCTAGTATTATGAAATTAATAGATGTTATCATTTTATTAAAGCCAACGTTCACTATGTTGAATTACTATGCTGACATAAATAAAATATTTACTTAAGGATACGTTTAAAGCATGTGTTTAAAAGCCTCACCTAAACCCAGAAATGCTCATTTACTTTTGCAGGTCTTTAAGCAAAGTAGTTACCACATCTGAACTGCAAACAGAAAGAACATTTTCAAGATGGATTTTAAATACAAAATTGTCAACAATGAGGTTAGGTGCATTGCAAGGTGAATTTTGGTTTCTCTACATGATAATTCTTGACTTATGAAAAGGGTTTGCAGAACTCCTTCTATAATCAACAGGGATAAGTCATGATTGTAAAGAAAATGTTATCCAGTTTAAGGTCATTGTGTTAAATGGGCCAGTCGATTGAAATTTATATAATCTTTGACACATGCTGGTATGTCCAACTACCCAGAATGTTCTTATGTTTCTTTATAGTGCTTCGAATTTTTAACAACTATGTTTCCTACACTCCTGATTAACCTCAACTTTTCACTTATTATTTGTGTGATTCACTTATTATTTAATTAATGTCAGCCCACTAATGAATCAGGAACTCTTACGGTACGAGAAAATTATTAGCATATAGTTTGACCTCCTGTGAATTAGAATTTCACCATACAGCCAATTCTATAACATTGAGGTCAAGTATAATCTATTTGCATAATAGTGGCACTTAACAAATGATGCCGAATAATTTACAGTCCTAGACAAATTGGTCCAAGGTTATTCACTATTATAGAAGATATATTCAACAATATATTTTATATATATATGTATATTACATATGCATCTATATTTAGTTATACATTCATACATACATATATATTTCAATAAATATAGATACATTTTCAGTGGAACACTTCAGAAGCTTTTACTTCTGCAAGGGCAAAGACAGTGCAATAGATAGTGAAACAATTTAATCTAATTTCATGTTGATTTGAAATAGAATTTTATAAATATCTGAAAGAAGAGAATAATTAGCATATTGAACGACAACTTCTATGCAAAATATTCTTCTATCTGATATCTGGCTAGGTAGCCAAAAAAAAAAAAGTACAGATACCATCTATACAACAGTTTGTTTTTTTTCATCAAGCCAACATTTGGAAAACTGTCAAGCATTTTATAGTCATTTTGGGTCTTTTTTCCTCTTTTTTTTTTTATTTTCTTGTGACTTTCTATAACGCAAGTGTAATTTCTTATTTCATTTCTGTGATGGCAAGTTTTGATATTTGTATAATTTTTTGTTTAAGTTCACTTTTCATTTTGAAATATCCTATTCCTTATATGTTGAAAAGAATCTATATGTTCTATAAACTAAATTTAACATTTTTCAGAATAAAATAATTTATTCTGCTCAGAAAGCATTTTTCTGATTCTTCAACTTACTGAAAATGGCAGTGACTTTTTGAGCCAACACTGTCTTATTTGCTTTTATAACTGAAAATTAATTTTAAAATCAGTTATTTCCTTATCTTTCCTTATCCTTACTTAGTATATAATACATTTTTCTGGGGTTTATGTCTATTTAAGAGGAATTTAGTGAAACAGTGGGCTGGTTTTTGTCTCCTAACTTGGCATAAGACATGATTATTCTTTACTTGTTTTGCAGTCAGAAGAGCTCAAAAGGGGAGAGAGCTGCAGAGAGCTCTCTGAATTCTTCTTTACATTTCCATTTTTCTGCAGTAAGCAAAGCTGTTATAAAGTAGTGTAAAGATATATGTTAAGTTAAAAGCAATATTTTAAGAACTTTCAAATAGTCCTATGCTTTTCAAGTCAAAGCATGCATGGAATTCTGCAAAATAATATCTGCACAATTTAATTTTTGTATATATTTGGATTTACCTGAATAATTTTGAAAAGTATTTTTGTTTTGTATGTACTTATAATGTACTTTTTTTGCACAAATATGAACATTTAAAAGGAAAGGGATGTGGAATTTTCCAAAGGTTAATTCGTAGTAAAAACATAACTCAATTACTCAGGTCACACTGTTGAAATAGTCATACTTGCTAATAACCCACAACCCATAGCTCTTAACAAGCACCTTTAGCATTGTATGTTTTTGGTGTGAGTCTAGAAAATGGTGTTTTTGTGCTCAGAGAAAGAACCCTAAATACATATGTCTTTCAAGGGGAGCAAGTTGTAAGACAGAAAACGCTGTTTGTAGATGAAATATAATTTTTCAAAAATCCCTGAGGGTGGTTGATGGCAAATCTCTTTTGTGAAGTCAAACTATCTACAAAATTATTCAGATCATTTTATTCACATACATCCTCTTACTTGTGAGAGAAGAAACATATTAAGGTATAGATACTGGACTTACTTTTTAAATGTCTTCTACTTCCTATTTAGAAATTGTAGTAATTCAGCATGTGCACAGGCACACAGTGTAATAATGTTCTAATCCCTTTGGTCCTCTTTAAGACAACATTAATCTTTAAAATATTGTTATTGCTAGATTTTCATGCTTTTTTTTCCCTGTTTTTTCCCTATTTAATAATATATTATTTCTCTTGATGACATCTGTTAATTTCATTTGGCTGTGCAATGTGATTAAATTTACCCAATTTCTTAATTATTACATTGTGAATAATTAATACTTTTATATTCAATTTCATTGCCAGGAAAACATTTATCTAAATTACACAGAAAACCTTTTCATGTAATCAGCCTAACACATAACTGTTTCCTTTTTTCAAATTAATCTTAACTGTTAATTTTAAAAGTTGCTTTTGCAAGATTCTGTTGTTCCAGCAGTTCCTTGTTGTGCCCAGAATTGTCCAAATAAGAACACATAGTCTCTGCCTTAAGTAATTTTCAGGCAGCAGGAAAAAAGAAGTTAGAAACGAAAATTACATGATTTGCAGGCTCAAGCCTTTTTTGTGCAGAACTGTGCACTTAACAGTGATTGCCCTTCTCAGTCTATAGTTTCACTGTATGTCTTTTGTAGCCTACTGAATAACCCTTTTACCTGACTGTTATCTCTACAGCTGATGATCAAGTCTTGAAGAATTTCTTCCTCAAACATATTGCGATTTTCAGTAGTTACTAACGATGTTATATCTCCCTTTCACCTCTAGTACTTATAAGTTTACCTTCAGGAAAGAGGAACTTCGCTCAACAGTCATGGTCACTGTTTACTGAAAAGCAAATACATATAGAGGATTGAAGTTGATCCCAAGAGGCCAGGCAACAGTGATAAATCCATATTTCTGAGAATCATTAGTCTGATTCAGCTGCTTTGAGAGCTTTGATAGTGCTGCCTCAGTGGACAGAATGGTAGAAATACAAATTCTGCTTGTATTACTTGTTGGAATACGGAGTACAATTTAATCAGTTAAAATGCAAGATCTTCTTTTCCTTTCTGGACAGTGAAAGCCCTGGAAATTTACAAAATTGCATTGGCAATTTAGCAAGCTACTACTGTAATGAGATGAATTGTCCATGAAGGTAGAGAGAAAAAAATCACAGCCTGATGCATTCTGTAATTGCAAAGTGGCTCTGAGGAAACAATGTAAATTAGTAAACTTATAGTCTTAGAATATATTTCTAGAATAGATATATTTGCTTGCTATTCACTATCTGTCTCAGCATTACTGAAGTAATATCTAAACTGGGACAATAATTAATGGAGATTCTATAAGTATAATGTGTGCTTATTTTCAGCAAATCTACCCAAAAAACCCCATCTCTATCATGGAGCAGTCTTGCAATCAGTAGCACAATTGTTATCAGTGTGATACCTGCACTGTTTCCATTGCTCCAATTATGGCAAAAATATTTTCTTCTTATGTTAATCCTGTTTCTGATTTAAAAAATAAATAAATCTGAAATACATCAGGAAAATAACAACCACGTCTGAAATACAAAATAAGACTTATTTCAGAGAGCACTGTTAAAAGACTGGTAAAAATTAAGTATAATGGAACAAATGAAGAAAAAAGAAAATACTTTTAGTGTCTCGGATTAAGAATGTTAGATATTGAATGGGTGGCATTTATCAGTAGCCATGGTATTGGTATAAAAAACCTAATTGGGATAGGGAATGTAGTAAATGCAATAGTTTTACTACACAGTTCACTGAACTGTGACCACGGAACAACTGAGGAAGGCTCACTTTGTAGTTAGCAAAGAAAGAGAACGGCATATAATGGGGGGAGGAGAAATAAAAGCTTTGAAGATCCAGAATCAAGGAGTTTTAGACCTATGGTTACTCACCAATAACCCAAGCTATAATATCGGAAAGCTTTCACTTTTTTAAAATCATTTAGTGTTACACAAATGGAATAAAATTAGGGTAGCAATGGGTCTTTGTCTTACACAGATGCAAAAGGAAATAATTTTTAGAATAAAGCTGCACTGTAGATGTAATAAGGAATAGAACCTGCTGCTGGTGTCTTCAAGTGCTTCTCTAAAACATTTGAAATAGAGACACACGTGAACAGAAGCAACACCAAAGTGCAAAGCAAATTTATTAAAAGAAAAAAAAATAAGAAAGTGAAGGGCAAGAAATTATTTTCTCCTCTGTATTGGCACAATTCAAACTGCTCATGCTTCCAGTCTTCCCTGAGATAGTATGACCCCTGGAACCAGCTTTACTTTGATTCTTCCTATGTGGCACGATAAAGTGTTAATTCTCCAAACATATGGTGGAATACTAAATGATAAACACACACTGAAGGCCCCAGACCACTAAGAAAAGTTTCAGATAAATTCCTTATCTCAGTTGTACTTCCAAGCCTTTAGAGGTTTGTCCATTTCTAGTTTAACATGAGAGTTGTGGCAAAATAATCCTTGCTGCTGGTAAAACTCATGAGAGTCATGTTTTGCCAGGAAAAACAAGACATTTTTGAGGAAGGGGAGGGTGGTTGTGGTAATAGGAACAGGAAAAATTTAACACAGAATACCAAAAATTAGCAGAATGTGGAATTAGTGTTAAGACCTACGGTTTTATGGGATGAAGGCACGTTTGCTATTTTCATGGAACATATCTGTTAAATTCTGCTATTATCTTAGTGTTTTTGAGTGTGTATATAATGCCATGATTTAAATACAAACACATTAAGATTTTAACTGTTTTTAAGAGTGATAATAAAATTTTTTACCTTCTGCTCTGAAATAAGAGTGTGGTATAATGCATCTTATACTAATATAGTGCAGTTAATTTTTGTTATTTTTGAGTTTTGAGGCCAGCTTTCAGTTTTTTCTTAACCTGTACAGATAAAAGAGATACAGAAATAGTTACTTTGCTGACTTTTCATTTTCTTCTTTATAAATCATTGTCATAGAGTAATATTCCTTCTGTATTTAAAAAGGCTTGAGAAGAAAAACTGAATATTCCTACTTGAAAACTCTGTAACATATTGTGTTAAAAATGCAACTGTACCAGAACAGTATTCAGGCTTCAAAGTAGAAAATATCCATATTTTGGAATTTTGGAATTAGGACTGTTAAGTCATGTTGGGAGTGTCTGACTTCTCCAGTGATTTCAGCCAAAGACTCTCATCTCCATGGTTACTGGAGCCCAGCCTGGTACCTGGAGTACCTGTCCAGCCTGAGACATACAGTTAATTGTTTTCCTATTTGCAGGGAGATAGAGAGTAAAATTAAACAGGCAAAAAATAGTTAAGAAAAAAGGATTTATATAATAAAAAGATAGTATAGACTGGGAGTGTACTGACTGGCCCTTTTTGCATGCAAACAGCCCGTTTTATACCCTGTTCTCTCTATCTTCCCACACTTGTTCTTCCCTGATCTCATGTGATGTCTCCTTTTCATTATCTTTGTCCTTTACCCTAAACATCCCATAGTAAGTTTCACACATTCCACAGGTCCAGCTCAAGTAACTCCTAATACTCTTGGTATTTTTGTTTCCTCATGGCAGTTACAATGTTCAAAGTAACCATCTTCAAGGCTACATCTGGGTAGTTTCCTTATGTCCCATCCACTAATGGCCAAATAGAGATCTTATTATTATCACTATTGTCACTTCTTTTATGTTTGTGTGTAGATGTGTTTACTTACAAATTTATTTGTTACTTATTACTCTTATACTGAATAGTCGTAAATCAAGTAATTTAAGCAAGACCATGCCCTCAGTTTCCGTGTTCTGTTACACAGAATGTAATTTTGGTTTTAAAAGTAAACTAATATATGTATGGCCAAATTCTTGATCAAATATGCTGTTCAGGTTTTCCATCTCCAAGCTCATGAATAGGTCACTCAGTTAACAATTTCTGTGATTAAAGGAGTTTCCCTTACCTTGTTTCTTCAGGTTATTTAAAGTTGATTGTTTTAAGAGTTTTTCAATAAGGGTAATAAAAATCAGAGCTTTTGATTCATGTGTTTTTTCTTATTTTACCTTCTAAATCTAGATAGATCAGTGTATTAAAGGTACTAGTTGCAAGGACCTTGAGACTGCTGTTTATCCATGTACAGCTTTCAATCTACTCTCTAGTAAGGCTAAAATGCTATGAGCTCCAGGTAAACTTAAACTGTGACAAGTTGAATACAGCACTTAGAGATGGAAAACCTGCACAGAATATTCGATCAAGTATTTGATCTTATTTTACTAGTTTATAAAACAATGCTGACAACTGCTCACACATTCAGGGTTTTTTTTCCCGTTTCTGTCTCCTTTTTTTTTTTTTAATATTAATTCACTTGAACTCTTGGCAACATTGTTTTGTTCTTTCCAACATTGTGTGTTGCTTTCTTTGACTGTTACTGTACATCCCCTCTGATTAACTAATTTTAATGATACTCTTCTATGTGTTTGTTGAGATGTTTAATGACCTAATGTTAATCTATTGTTATCCTATTATGACAGAGCAATCCTTATTACCAGTTAGCTTGAGAAGGCGCCAAAGAATCTCTGTTATTAGTGATGAGAAAGGCTGTGACACAATGTTCTCAATAGTGTTATAAATTCTTGTGGCATTCAAGATATTGACATTAGTCTTCTCGTCCTTCTTGGATAAATATATTTAAAAAAAACCTTTCAGGTTAGGTGAAGCATTTAGGGAATTTTAATCCCTAGATCCTGTCTCAAACATATATTATCAATATCTTCTCCCATAGTATGAAATTAAGTAATTTTGGAGTGTAAAATATAACAACCAAAGTGATTAAAATATCTGCAGTGGATATAAGTGAAATATTAATGCCCTGTAGAATTACTTATTAGGAAGGCAAAAGTGTTCAAAGAAGCCAGCTGTTGGTTTCAACTTTTCAGTAATTAATTCTCGATCTGTTAAAATTTTTTTACCAATACAAATCACATATCAAAACATTTCTATGACATAAAAATAATTTCTGAATTAATTTTTTTTAATAATTGAAATACTAATACTAGTTACTATTTCCCCCCCCCACCTCCCCACTTTTCAATTCCATTTGGGACAGAGATTTTTTAGAATATAAAAACCTTTTAAGGTAAAAATCTAATTTTCTATTAATTTATGCCAATTTAGTTTTCAAACAACACCATGGCAAGGTTAGGTGGAAGCTCTAGAGGCAGTTGCATAAGATATAAAGATGATGGTCAACGGGAATAGCATAAGCATGGAAAAGTGAGAGACACAGTCAGACTCTCTGCAGCTGTTGGAGTAGTGGTGTGTATTAGGTGAGAGGTGGTAGCAGATTGCTCAGCTGTCATGGGCATTTTCTTCAGGGAGTCAGTGTCCTATCTGAGTCCAACAACAGGTGACTCTATGTTTTACTGCTTGCCTATCTTTTCTTTTTGTCTCAGAAGCTACTCTCTGACATTCAGAGGACCACGAATTTGCCAGCAGCCAGAAGTGGACAGAAGACAGAGAAGAGGGATGTAGACTAGAACTTGAGCATGACTTTTTTCACCTACTTTTTTTCCCACTGTCAGTTCTATCTTATCTTGGTAATGCTGGGAATATGTCCTGGGCAGTAGTGGGAAGCTGAAGGACAAGGACAAGAAGAGAGCAGAGCCAAGCATACAGGCAATATCACCATCACAACAAGCAGCTGCGAGATTTGCTCAGTCCTGAAAGTCTTGAGCTGTTTGGAAAAGATGGTGCTTGTTGATACAGTTGAAATGAATTGCATCGCTCTAAGAATGACGACAATTATTTTGCAGAGATTCCTTCAGCCAAGCTGCAGAGCAGCATAACACAGCAGCTTGCATAAATATTGCTTAAGTCTCATGTTTATGCCCAGCAGATACTTCCATCCTTACTCTGGGCAAGGCCTCTAGCAAGTTAAAAGAGCTAGAAGGTGACACTGTAGAAACTCAGGTCTGGTACCTGCTACGATCACAGAGCTAATCCATAATCCAGGGTTACCATCAATGGAACATTTAGTTGATGAATACATTTCCATAAAAGTCTAAATCAGAAGAAAAAAAACCCACAGGAAGCATACATTATTTTCTCTCTAGTCTTCAGCTTTTACTTGCTACTTTCCAATCATCTTTTTTAGACAGAGGCACGTAGGGGCATCTAAAGAGTAATTTTTATTTCTTTTAGAAGTTAGTTTTGGAACAGATCTCTGTGTTGTCCTCAGTATTCACTTTGAATGAAACTTGCTGAAAAGACAAATCCAAGTTTTGCCTGGCACCTGACCAGCTGATGGATGTACAGTTCAAAGTGAAGTTTCTTTGAAATGCTTGTTGTGTGTATATGACATCCTCACTACCAGCTGTTTCACTTTGCAAGCTCAGTCCTATTTAACTGCATTACTTGCTACTGTAGACATATTCACTGAATCCAATTTAGTTTGGGCACACAGAGTACCTCTACATGTGCAACACAGATGGCAAATGAATATGAACAAATTACTCCAAACTGTAAGCATGTCAGACTTATTATGGATACCTACAGCATGTACAGTTGGGCTGATCGGTCCAAGCATAATGGATACTTCCAGGGATATTGAGCAACTGTTCAAACAGACAGAGCCTTTACTCCAGCTGGGGTGAGTGGACTTCTATTTAAGTAGTTGAAGTTTTAGCTTTTAGTAAGAGACTTTCTTCACAGAGAAATAGAGATATATAAATAAAACGCTGTCAACTGCTGTAGTGGTTTAACCCCAGGTGACAACTAAGCACCATGCCGTTGATTGCTCACTTCCCCCACAGTGGGTTGGGGGAGAGAAACAGAAGAGTAAAAGTGAAAAAACTTGTGGGTTGAGATAAAGACAGTTTCATAGGTAAAGCAAAAGCTGTGGATGCAAGGAAAACAAAACAAGGAATTAATTCGCTCCTTCCCTTTGACAGACAGGTTCATCCATCTCCGGGAAAGCAGAGCCACATCACATGTAATGGTGACTTGGAAAGACAAGCCCCATCACTCCAAAAACCTCCCCCTGCTTTGTTCTTTCCCCAGCTTTATAGGCAGAGTGTGACACCATATGGTAAGGAATAGACCTTGGGTCACCGTCCTGGCTGTGTCCCCTCTCAAATTCTTATGCACTCCAAGCCTTCTCACTGGTGGGGTGGTGTGAGAGACAGAAAAGGCCTTGATAATGTGCAACCACTGCTCAGCAGCAAACAAAACCCTCCTGTGTTATTAAGACTGTTTTCAGCACAAATTCAAAACACAGCCCCATAGCAGCTACAAAATTAACTCTATCCCAGCCAAACCCAGCTGAACTGTTCCTGGAAAATTTTGACACAGCCTTAAACAGAGGCTGCTGTTTCTTTGAGGCATTTACTCTTACCTGCACATGAGAATAGAATGTAAATCTTGTAATAACATTAATGATATCACCTTTCTAGCAAACTCTGCATACTCTAAATAATAATGAACATTTATAGTCATTGAAATGATTAAATCTAACACTAATGCAATATTTAATTGTGGTTTTTGTCAGTAGTCATGTATCAATACACAAAAAAATCATGTCCAACAGAAAGAGTTTTCACATTCAGCTTTATTTCTGAAAACTTTTACAGATAAGCCCAATTCATTCACTGCCCTGTATCAATAATTTTGGGGCTTACTTGTGAAAACAAAAATATAGTTTAGTTGCTGCTAATTTAACTTTCCAGAAATATGAACAGGTCTGATGTAAGTAAGAAAACTATAATTTGACAATGATAAAGGCTGAAGAGTATATGTGTTAGGAAAAAAGTTATTCAGCATAGTGTCCATGTTAAAGCATACTGACTGTTTTGTGTTTTGAACACATACCTTTTAGCCATCCAAATTTTAATTCATGATCTAGTCAATTACTGAATTATGAAGCCAACCAAAGACATATATTTAACATTTAAAAAAAAATATTTAATTATAGACCTTGATTAACAAATGACACATACTGGTGTAGCAGTATTCCTCCGGCTATCTGTGTTTTTGTAGATATATCTAGTAGGAGACAGTTGCCCTCTGCACTTAGTAAAAAGAAAAAAGAAGTACTTTTAGTGTGTAAATCTGTTGAACTTGCTATTTGAAATAGACCACATTCATTGTTGCCTTGAAGGAAATATTTCTCTTCATTATGCAAAACAGAATCCATGTGTAATTGAAACAATCTCTTCCCTAAAACTTATTATAACTTCTATAGTAAAACAACTTGTGTTTTGTGCCCAATCATTGTTAATCATGTTGCTTATCATGTTTTTAGGAAATTCCATGGTCGTATGTTGCTGAGTAATGTATCAGAACCTGACTAAAGTGAACTAAAGAGAAGTAAGGATAAGTTTTCTTTCAATATGGTTGTGAGGATTTTTTGTTTGGTTTTGGTTTGGTTTTTTTTTCTTTTTGAATTACAGATTTCTTAACCTAAGCTCTTGGCTTTCTTTAGGGAAGACACATCCCATTCTATGGTAGGCAAGCTAAAAAGAATGAAATAAAGTACATAAATGATTCTTCACCTCTAATAAAGGGAGACTAAGCAAGTAGCTGACACTAGATACTTGCATTTTAAAGCAGCTAAAATTAGATAAGTTGAATCTGCTCCTGCAGGGGCTAAATCCACAGAATTAAGTCAGTGCCATTCCAGGTATGAAGATGAAAGTTTAGAAAATACAGGAATTATTTCCCAAATCTTGTATTATGAGGTACTTTAGTGGATCCTTTTGTCATTTTAAACAATATTATACATATATGTGTGTATATTATACTTACACACTCACACATATACAGATATAAACAGATACATTATATATGTATATACGCGTAATTTTAATATATACTTATATATATAAAATATATATTATATATGTGTAACTATTATGCACATATATATGTATAATATATATGTTTTTATATATATATATACAAAATTCCCAAGAAATAATAATACATTCTCAACCAATGCCTGAACTTTTATTGAACATGACTATTTTTTGATTTGAGCAGTTTTCTCTGATTTTATCAAGCAAGATAATTCATGAACTATGTTCCTCAACTAATTAATGCTACAGGAATGTGTATGATTTTTTTTTGCCTTGGCTGTACGGAAAACTAGGACGCATTTTTTGAATTTCACCAGAATATTTTCAACGCAGGACCCCAGAGAGCGGGAAATGTTCTTGCATAATGGAGGACAGATTTCACTGAAGCACAAAGCAGCCTTTCTCCTTAGGATAAGTCTCCCCGAAGACATTCTACAAGTGAGTCTAGAGTTTCCTTAAACCCTCTCCTTACATATCTGTAATTCTCACAAATGCAGAAGAAAGATAATTTGTAAAATTCTAATCTATCACTAGTATGTTTAATGATCTGGCTTGTTTAATGAGATGGGATGGTTCAAGATTGTTAGTTTCAATTGTTACATCAAATGAAATTGACATAGATTTATACTTTATCTCATTCTGTTAGTTTTTGTTTTTTTTATTGTAAAAACTCTAATATTTGAGTAAGTAAAATTGTGCAAAACCTCAGCATTTTGGTAGAGGTAATAAAGACTTTATTACCTAAAGCTTTTTTTTCAGTAATATAAAGAAAAAATTCATTTTTTTTATTCTCAAATATAGTTGAAAAAAAAAAGTTGTGGTTTTCATATGAAAATTAGGCATATATAGCATTAAATAGTTATATCCAGGAGACTTTTGTGAGTTTTGAGTAAAGTATTTTTTTCAATACCTTGCATGTAGCATGAAAAAATCCATGATAGTATTAACAAAGGAGGATGAGAGGTCTGCAAACACTGTGAACCTGGTTCACAGCTGCTGTGAGAAGTAAAATGTTTTTAATGCAAAAATTAGAGTTTAGTAAACAGAGAAAACCCTTATCTGACTGTCCTAAAGGTAAAGACTAAAATGATCAACTTACCAGAGTTTTCAGGAAGAAACACACCTACACATTTTCAGCTGGGCTACCGAACAAAATTTGTAGATGCCCTGAGTTTACTGAGCTGCCTGTCTAACTTATGTCTAACTCTACTTAGATGTAAATGCACTTATTTTTGAGCTGTTTGTGATTTCTTATAATCCTAGACTGGCAGGTGTTCAGCACTCTATACGCACATGAATGTGCACTCTGCCCTGTTTGAAACCGACACTCTGCCAGGTCATTCAGTGTTCATTAAAATTTAGGAATGGAAAAATAATTCTATATATGCTGCCACTGACACAACTATTGAGGATTCAGGAAATGGATGTCCTAGAACTTATGCCCCATGAAAATGTATGAACATTGGGTAGCCTGTGCAGCCACATGTTGTTTGTGTTTCATGGACCCCACGAAGGATTCCTAGCACTCTAGAACCCTCTTATGAAGAACAGATGGCACTGTAGGTGCTAAGTTAAACCTCTTGGCCCCAGGTTTAACCTACAGCTCACTAATTCATAAAACACTAGGCTACATGGCTTCTTACACAGGGGTTTTGCCTACATCTCCTTTTAATGGAGAACCACTGTGAAGGCAAGAGGCAAGGCTCATAGGCTTGGAAAACAGTAGGCAAGGAGGAAAATAGTGAAATTTAGTTTCCTAATTACTGTAATTGAACAATTAAAAAAAGGAATATAAGCCTAAGCACGCTTTTAGAGCTTGAAGCCGAGGCCAGGGACAAAATCAAATCAGGAGCCTAAATGCCCTGAAAAAGAGATAATGGATTGCAAGGCTCCTGAACTGGAGCACATAGAAGTCACTATATTGCTTCAACCAGCCAAATGACTGTACTAGAGCTTGGAACATCATCTTCTGTAAAAGTTCAGAAACATGTCTCAAGACTGTATTAGTCCATGCAGAAGAAAGGCCTTCAGTCAAACTTTCAGTTTGAAGCTTATACAGTACTGTGATTTGGACATTTCAAACAAGTACATTTAAAAAAAGAAAGCCAAAACTTTTGCCTTGTCTTGCCTTATAATTGTTTGCCACTAGACAACTTCTCATCAAACTACTAAGCAGTGATCAGAAAAGTAAGTTTGTGTTATTAAAAGTGCTCTTGACATAATCAAAAGCTCAAATGTGGCTTGCAAATATGTATAACTATTTTTGAAAGAAATTCAACAGTAAACTTTAGCCTTCATTTATCCTAAAAGCAATGTCTATGAATGTGACAATTCTTTCTCAAAGGTATTTCTCCTTCAAATAAAGAATGAAAAATGTAATCAATCCTGTAATAATCTTCTTCTCAAAATTGATTTAGCTTCTGATTATATGTAAGATACAAAGACTGAGTAATCACATACTCAAATACTTCACAAACATCTGTGTCACAATAGTACCAAAAAAAGTACTTGAAAACTTTGATTTTCATCAGGGTGATAAAAACCAGTGTAACCAATAGTCCCTAAAATTCCAGAAATTTCAAAATCCTTAAATAACATATAAATTATAGTAACTGATATACTTACAAGTGAACCAGTCATAGTTTAAGTCATGATTAATGGGATTTGTTAACTCTTCCAGTCCTTCCAGGTGTTGAATGAAGAATTAGAGCTTTAGAATTCCAGTTAGCATAAAAGAAACCAAGTGCAACATCTGCTTTATATGTTCCAAGCAAAGCATAGCACAGCACAGCATATTTTCTGTTTAGTGCAGCAACTTATTCATAGTGCTAAGCATCTTCTAAAGGCAAAACATAGCTAAAATTTTAAAATTTAACCAAGTAATGTTCCGATGATATCATTGAATCATGGAAATGCTACGAATCTTTTATAAAAGGTAATAAAAAATGCCCCATTACTCAGTCATTTCTAACCTTTTAAATTAAGGTAGCTAGGCATGCAAGGTAATAGATTATTTCTATCTTCTGTTTGTTAAGTGAAGATTCAAATGCTAGACATGTTGATATTTACTGGTCAGGGAATGTTTGAGAACTATGGAAAGAACTTCCAGAGCAACTAAGCACTTATCTTTTCCACTCCAAGTGCCGTTAGGTTTAATCTTATCTATTTGTGAAAACACGTAATAGTAAGTACCTCATAAACAGTTGCAGCACAACTTGTCTTCTTGGTAATATAAAATAGAAGCTCTGTAACTTGTATGAGACATCACTTAACCATCTCCTGAAAGACACCTGAAAACCTTCAGTTAAGATACTTAAATAAGAACTTTGATAACATGAAATAGCCTTGACAAAATTCAGACTCGTATTCCACTTCTTGCCTCCAAGAAAAGGCTGGCATTGTAACACATCTTGAAATTTAGAAAATCCAGGATTTGAATGAATAAAATATGGGAAATAAAGCCCACATTTCACTGTATATACTGAAGAAAATACAAGATGATAATACATTTTCTTATCCCCATATGAAATCTATAGAAGAGTGTGAAAAAACCTCTACTCAGGATATTGCTTTACTCAAAATATGGTCAACAATGCATGTAGTAGGCTCAGAGATATAACATACATATATTTCTGCTGATCATTTTTTGATCTGGAATTGCACTGGAATTATGCTTTCTGATTTATGTATGTTATGCTTCCACAAAGGTACTAGCAAGACGGTGAAGAAATAAACACTAAGCCTACCCATAAGGCTGAAGAAACCTTCAGGACCAAACTAAACAAAAGCTTATTCTCAGAGTCAGTGAATTCAATAGGGGTCTTTCGTCTTCAGAGGGGAAGAGGTTGAGCTTTCACATGCAAGCTCGTTAGCTCTGTTAAAGGTGCTGCATTTGCAGCAGCTTGTCTGCAAGAAATCTCTGATGTAAAAGACCTAAGTTTGCTTACAGAAATTGTTAATGTATATGAAAAATGTGGAATTCATAACATTTTTGAAAGACCAGTGAACAGATGAGTGAATGACGTAGTCTACAAGTGAATAAAGTCAGGAAGTATTGACACAGGAGAAAAAGACTGGGCTATTACCTACAGAAAACCTTGTATTTTTAATTGATACAAACATAGAAAAATAAAGTAAGGTGTCATGGCATTTCATAGCAAATAATTATGATTTCTGCAGTAAAAATGGCTATTATTTTAAAATAAAGATCTAGCAATATAGCTGATCTTAGACAGAGAATCAAGACTGTGGCACGTTTACTGTCATGAAAAGCAAAAGCAATCTTGAATTTATCATAAGATACATTACAATAGGTTTAGGGAAGTGTTAATGCCACTAATAGGACTTCAAAACGAAATATCATGCTCAGTTCTTGAATTTGATTCTCAAGAAAAAAACATATTTATGCTCTGTAAGAAATTGTACACTGAGAGGCCTTCCACATGTAGAGTAAGAATGGGGGTAAAGAAGAGGGTTAACAGAAGAAGTACCATCTATAAGACAGTAAATTAATAAATTTAGAATAATTTTTTATCCATCAGTTAAAATCTGGAACAGCCTTTTCTGTAAGGATATAGGACAAAAAGAATCAACTTTTTTTAAGCTATGATTCTGATTATTTGATGAAACAGTAGTATATAATTGACTGATATAAGTCATCAATCAGTTTGGAGTCCATAAATCATACAGTAAATGAACTTTATATGAAAATAGTACTGACCTTTACATTAAATTATGAACTTTTAGACTTTTTAAATAAGGATGTAGATATTTTTACATGAAAAGGACCATTTAATTAACTAGGGGTCTTTACTGTCTTCAGTAAACCTCTGCTTATAAAGAAATGGATCAATTCTGTACCATAATATTCAGATATATCTCGTGTAAAAGACTCTTTGAATCATAACAGAAACATCTTTGGAGTCTATCAATCAGAGGACACCCACATACTCTGGCTGATGAGACCTCAAATTAAAATAAGGGAACTAATTATTTTTCATTTTGTAAAGACCCCTGCCAAATATAACACCCAAAGATATAATTGTTTTCTTTGTTATTTTTATTGACTAATCTGCTTTTCAGTCTCACTGTCACACTCAAAATTCTGTTACAGGCAAAAAAGGAAGACATCATATAAAAATTACTATCAATTTAATAGAAAAATTATTAAGTGAATACAAATACACCATACAGTCATCATTAGTCTTTTTAGAGTATTCAACTTTTGCAGTCCAAACTATTGAGTCATTCTACTACAGTCTCACTGAAAATACTATTACTTTTATTAAAAGATCTCCTGGTATCCATCCTTGTACTCAGGAGTTACTCTCACCTTTCCTATGCTTGGCTGATCTTCCCCAGTGAGAAGCGGGTTTTATCAAGGTCACCACTGCCCCAGGTCTTTCAGTGAGTGACGGTGTTTTTCTTCCTGAGCAATCATTACACGCAATGGAGCCCTGCTCTCCTGGAGATGGCTGAATGCCTGCCTACCCATGGGAAGAAGAAGTGAATGAATTCCTTGCTTTGCTTTCCTTACATGTACAGCTTTTGCCTTACCTATTAAACTGCCTTTATTTCAACCCATGAGTTTTCTCACTTTTACTCTTCTGTTTCTATCTGCCATCCTAATGTGGGAGGACTGAGCAATCAGCTGCAAGGTACTTGGTTGCCAGCTGGGGTTAAAAACATGACAAGGACTTAACATATTTATAACTACCATAAGGTAGTAAATCAAAAGGATTTTTGTTTATTATTATAGAGCATTAAACTGTGAAAATTCTTTATCTTCACACGCAGGCAGAAGTGTTAAAAGAAGTATTACCATTCATGTCTATGTCAGAGATATTGCTATAAAAACTCCCAGAAATTTTAATGTCTGTCTGCTATCATAAAACCTTTCTCTAATTTCCAAATGAAAAAAGAGATAGTAACATCCTTACAGTGTCTTGAAAAGAGCAATGCATAATGCAAATTACAGTTCTAATCTGGGAAATGAGAGTGAGTCTTCAGTGATTCTTAACACATTTTGTTCTGAGAACTTCTACAGAAAAATTGGAGACATTCTTAGTGGGGAAACTCCACCCTGTTGAGAAAGAAAACACAAAATGTTTCTTCCTAATGAATGCATATTTAGTAAAGACTGAATTAACATATCATTTGTGTAGAACGGTTTAAGGAACTATATGAGCCTAAAGCATTAACAATGTTTTAAGCAGCGAACAAAGTCTTTCATAATAATAGCTCAAACTCCTTCTAGCATTCTATTTGGTGAAATACAGTATTATCTTAAAATAGTAAGTAATGGTGCACTGTTGAATTTATCAACAATGGTGGAAGTAAAGGAAGAGTTCATTGTGTGGATCGTTCTTCCACTAAACCTTTAAGTTGCCTGTTCTAGATTCTTTTGTAAGATGTTATAACTCTAAGGTTAAAAGAAGGTTTACATTGCAAACATTGTATTTTTTTAAGAAAAAAACCCCAATTTATAAAGTAAGAAACACTGTTTTAATTCTGAATCCTATGTACACATTTACAGAAGTCTCAAATATAAAGTTAAAAGAAATGAAAAAAATAAAAAAACCTTCAAGTTTAGTATTTCTTATTTTCAATTTTTCTCATTAAACCAAATTTTTGAATATTTTTTCTAATAAGTATAATTGACAGACATATTGCTTCTGAAGAATTTCATCAGTTGCCTGAAATATTAATCAGATGTTGATAGTCCCATTAACATTTCACTGTTATTTGTGTTACCTGAAGATAGATTTTTTTTTAATTTACTAAGCCTGAGATTAAAAAATATTTGTTTTATCTTTTTAATTTCATTTCTTTGCATGAAAATCATAGGGTTGTTGATGAAAAGATCCTTAAATTAGGAAGTTTAAATGCACAGATTATTCAAGTGTTAATGCAAGAATACAGGCTATAAAATTTGCAAATTGTTAGCTTCCTCATAGAATAGTCTAAGTAGAATGGTCTAACCCATTTAGTCTTGTCACAAATAAATGGGTTGAGGTTTAAAGAGGAGATTTCTTCATGAAATTTTACTTACTCCACACAGAGATTAATCAGTAGTGTGAGCTCTAAAAGAAGAGGTCAGATTTTTAAGATTTCTTCCCGTCCTTTTTTGATCTTTTTCATCCATGGTTACTATGGCAGTAACTGAAATTTACCGAACACTGTGCCAGTTTTGTGTGTGGATACAGTAGTAAGACCTTAGACTATTCTAAGGTCATGCGTTTGTTGTTTTTTTTTTTTTCTTTTTTTCCATGTAAAGCAGTTTTCCCTCCAGAAAACAGATATTTTGAGTGAAATATGAAAGGTTTCTAGTGATGCCAGCAGTTACACATAGGTTACAATGGTGCCAATTTCTGTTAATTTTCTCAAGGCGTTATTTTCTTTTTCTCTCTTTAAAAACACCTGAAATAGTCTAGGATAATTGTATACATCTGTATATCTAATGTAATATATTAAAATGTTTAAGCAAGTAGTTATTTTGTAGTATAGTCTGCCTCATGTTTGAATCTATATTTGCGAGTAAAACAGACCAGATAAGGTTTACCAGCACTTAAAGACTTTATGTATTCCTGGTGTAAGGGCAATTCTGTATGGAAACATTAGAAATTGTAATTTTGAATTGACACATTTAAGAATCACAGATTTCAGTACAGCTATCAAAAGATACTTTTATTAAGGAGCAACTTAGACAGTTTTTATTTGCAAGAAAGAGATTCACAACTGGGTTTCTAACTAGAATTTTCAGTGAACAGATGACTATTAAAATTCAGTTCTTTTTGGAAAAGTCAGCTTTTATGGTACATATTCCACCACCTACCTGTTTGGTAGAATTAATATGTTCCAATCCTTAAACTAATAGCACATATAAATTGCTTAACAAAAGCATAACTTGTCAGGAAAGTTTGATTTTTCTCGTTAACACTGTTAACTTGTTCCAAGAGCTAAATTTATTGGTTAGTTCCCTGTTAATTTAGTCATATATTTAGATTTGCATACAAAGAAGAGACAAACAATTTTCTTCAAACTTTAATCTTTACTCAAAATTGACACTTCCTCTGCAAATACTAAGAATAAAGCAAAAATGGATAGGTATTTCTGAGTTCAGGATAAGCTTTTTATTAATTATCTATACTGAGTGAGCAGGTGAGGCTGTGTAATGGTTCCATACCAGAACAAAGCATTCGTATAGATCATTCCCCAAAAAAGCATACTTTGCCCTGAAGGAAACACTCAAATATGGACAAAGAAACACTCAAATATGGATAAATGTGCTCCAGCAGATTTCTTGCCTGCCCAACTGGGAGACTTGCACATAGACCTCCCTGTAGACTAAAGATGTCTCACAGTTTAGAAAAAGTCCCTAGGATTAGAAGGAACTGTCTCTCATAACACCAAAAGATACAAAGGACATGCCAGGCGTTATTGAGATCAGAATAAATCCCCCCATTTTTCTTTCTCCTTAAACATTTTGAATCCCAAATAAACTGTCTTGAATTGCCAAGACCTGTCAGAAAGTTAGCAGATCCTGAGCCACTTTCACTCCTAGTGCTTGCAGAGATTCAGTGAGAGTGATGCTACTGCAAGTTTCAGTTGTTTTCCCAGAGAAGAGAGAGGGGGTGCTTCTTTTAAAAACTTTAAAAAGAAAATATGATATACTGTCATATACATTTTTCTGGGAGAATTAAAAAGACCTTGGACAGGAGGTCCAGAAAAAGACCCAGAAGTCTTTTCCAACTATAATGACTCTGTGATTCTAAGACTATGTAATTTATTATAGCAGCAGTAAAATTGGCTCATTTTAACTTTATTATTACAACTCTTTAATTAAACATTATTATCACAACTCTTTAATTAAACATTATTATCACAACTCTTTAATTAAACATTATTATCATCTCCATAAGTTTCAGAGATATTGCTTATATTGTAGAACTAAACACAACCTCAGCATCACCCCCTCAACCTCTCAGTCTTTTATGGAACAATCTTTGCTTTAAGAAAGTTAATTTTAATGCCACCTCTGCTGGAATCATCTCCCTGCTCCATAGCATGGCTTTAATTTAACATCCCCTTTAAATCAGTGGAGTGCTGGGGTATTTGAGGGAAATCTGGTAGCAAAAATTGTGTTCATCCTGTTCAAGAGATCAGTTCTTTCATCTGAGTTAACCAGGCCTAATTCAAGACCTCTCAGATAAAGTCCCCTGCTGTCTGAACGTGTACAGGGTGCTGGGGGAGGCTTTTTAACATTACATGGCTGGTATTTCAAAATAGACTTTTTCATCCTCTAGCATCAAAATGCATTAGCAGTGTCTGACCATCAAAATACAAGTGATGAAAAACTGCCAGTATTCAAAATATCTATAGCTTAATCTTGATGTGACCCAAAAGGTGCTATTGACCTACAGTGATCTCAGACATGTGCTGGTTTTCAAGAGGTTCACAATGCTTTTTTCAACACCACAGTTTGAGGCTTTTCAAAGACAGACATAAATTCATTCTTTATTTAAACCAGCAACTCATAGGTGTAGTCTTTCTCATTTTTTTTCCCCCTGAAATATATTAAAGCAGAAACTAGATTTTCAGGAAACCCAACTTCTATTTATAAACTTGAAAGAAGAAACCAATATAACTCATTTTGCAGTAACTTTCTTAAAATAATTTAATGGGTATTGAAACTCTAATTAGGAACTTTTAAATCAAAAAGAGAATGGTAAATTTGTTTCAGGGGAAATATAGAGGAATATACTGATTTGTACCTAATCTGTAAACTAAGCATAATTCATCCATAGTACTTCAGGAGACTAGCTTTCTTCCTGAAACGTTAGATTTAGTGATTATCTTTCCTGTTAGTTCAGAAAAAAAGCACAATACATTGTAATGGATGATATAATGAGTTGTTAGAGAAAAACAGGCAGTCAGCAACACAATCTTTTAATCTATCTATGCTAACTAAACAAATGCATCACATATAAAGGTCTGTAAGCAGACCTAAGAAAATGCTTTTATTCTCAGCATTCAGTTTACCTCCAGTTTCAGTGCAATCTCTGACTCAACTAGCTTTCATGTTATTTACTAACTCATTAATATCAACATTAATTTACTTTTCACAATGGCAAAAATCAACAAATGCAAAGGAAACACCTAACTATTTTTAAAGACTAGTGATATTATATTCTCCCATGGTTTTGCAGCTGTTAGTTACAATACACTTAAACATACTTAAACAAAGATTTTTTTGTTATTATTAATATTATTTCAAATATCAGGTTTTTTAAAATTTTTTAAGAGGCAGTACTTCAGATAATAGGTAAAAAGTTATTTTATTCTTGCAATACAGAGGACTGTATTTTTTCTGAAGTTGTTATAAATTTAATTATCTCTGAATAACTGCTCCTTCAAAAGCTTTTTTACTTAAGCTTCTTGAATAGCCTTTGCATAGTCTTTCCCCAGACATATGACAGGGAAACTCAGTTGGCAGCATCTCAACAGTAGCAATTTATGACCAACTGCAAGAAGGGTAAACTGACTGGAGACAGGAATGCCAGATACAGAATATATAAGGGAGTGTTTCCCTTGTTGATAAGAAACATCTGCTGTGTGGTATTGTAGCTCAGGATACCTCTGGGAAGGAGATCTGGGCTGGTGGGTGGACCCAAAGGCAGGTTAAGGTGTCTTGCTCTGTGTTGTCCTGCGTGATGCTCACAGGATTTGGGATGGTGTAAGTGTATACAAAAATTCATTTTATGACACATCTTTGTAGACTCTTTAAAGAATCACTTATGGTGGTAGGACTGTTAAATCCATTGTTTATTAATTAAGAACCAAATATTTCAACCTCTAAAAAATAAAAATAATTACCAACAAATACAGACATATAATGTTCAAATTTCAAGAAATCTGACTTCATACAACTACACTTGCATTTACTTTACCAAAAAATAAAAAAAAATAACTGCTGTGTGTCAATGGCACACGATGAGTATTTACATTATCCTGGAAGCCATGCTGGTTCTCAATTATTAATTTCTCTTGCATGTTTCCCATTGTCGTCATTTAAGTAATTTTTTTTTTCCTGACTGTGGCCAGATACTTTTCTTCAACACTTAATTCTGTTCAGCCATCTCATGGAAAACCTAAAGAGTATATTCACACAGCTTATAGGCATATAAAATGTTAGGTGTCTAGATTTATTAAAATGTTGTTCAGCCCTAGTTAAATGTTCTGCAATCTACAGATAACTGAATGATTAAAGTAATTCTAGAGTTAGGAGATACCCACAACACGTTTTGCACTCTTCTACTGCCTTTTAAATCTGTTTCTGTAATTCATCTTTTTTTTTTTTTCCTCATTTTCCAATACTCGGGGATGGGAGCTTGTTTCTTGGGAAAGACCTCGAAATATGAAGGTCTGACAACTCAGTATTCAATTGTCAGTGTGATTCTAAAGATGAGTACAAATAAAAACTTGTACCATAGAAATCGCCTCAAACATAGAAGGAGCAGTCAGGAGCAGATGTAAAATGGTCATTTATAAATCTGACAATAGAAAAAATAACTTCAGTAAGATGCATATGCAAACAGAGTTCACAGGATCACATGTTCTTACTGCAAATTTCGCATATCACAATACTACCTAATTTGTAGTTATGGCTTGCTTTCTGTTCTCAAATACATTGGCTGCACAAAAGCAAAAAATCTGAACACAAAGAAAACTGGAGCAACCTTTCTTTGACTTTAAAAAAAGCCCTGGGTTTCCAGGGAATTGTGGAGAAACTATCCAACCCCTAATTTCGATTTCCTTCTTTGTCTTCTCTTTCATAGGCAGAAATCCATTAGGGACTTCACTACATGCAGAAGAATCTTTATTTTAAAAAGGCGTAGTTCACCCATGATGCTGATATTTTGAATTTTAGTTCTATGAGAACTCTCAGATGGGTACCCTCTGGTCCCAGCAATTCACATAACTTGAATTTTTCATACTACTCATCAGTTTTCTCTTACTGCACTTCAGCTGCCTTTGTTCCTGTGCTCTCACAGTCTATGAAAAGTATCTGCAAAAGGAGCTCAGAACTAAACTGAACAGAAGGATGTAGCTAGGTGCCATATGCCTGTCTGAAACTTCCTATACAGCATGTTTAAATGTCTAGGCTTCTTATAACAGTACTAATAGAAAACTGACAAGGGAAATGCCTGGTACTTATTCACAGGGAGATGTTGCTGGCCATTCTGTACACAGCTGGCATATCTGAGCTTTGCGTAAAAGCTGAAGCACTGCAGACATAAGTTAACACAATGCATATACAATGCCAACAACTGTTAGTGAGTTTTATTGGTTAAATAGTCAGAATTATCTAATTCATTAGATATCTAAAAGGTTAAATTTATTATATATAAAAAAATCTAGTATCTATCCTTTTTATCTGTTTATTACATTCACCTCCCAACATTCCTTTAAGTTCCCAGACTGACAGTGCCATCTTCAAGAAGAACCTGTCTGTGGCAATTACAGCGAGCTTCTGGCATCTTGTGGCCCTCACTGCAAGGCAAAAGATGACAGTGGTGGGAATTTCTTGTCCTCTCTGCTGGAGCCCCACTTTAAAGTCAGTGAGTTGGTCTGCTGCCCTGGAGGCTCCTTCTGGCAGCTGCTGCCTGGATGGCAGCACTGCCCAAAACAGTAGTAGATCCCACTAGGCGGTGAAGTCATGTGAGTGTGGAGAGGTTCTCCAATTTATAACAGGAGATACAGTGAAAGGTGATTCAGGTCTTGTTCACTTTTAACTCATCCCTCAATCTGGCTTAATAAATAACTAATTCAACTCGGTTTCAAGCTGCGGTGCTCTTTGAAGTTCTCTTTATATTCCCCGAATCTTGAATCTATAGGGCATACATAGCTTCAACATGATGGATGTTTTACAGCCTGTTTCAAAGATACTCAAAAAAACTTACATGTCAAATGCACAGAAGTTCCCGGAAGGTTTAGAAGGAACAGCTTCTAATTTCTAAATGTTTCTGGAATTTATGTGTGTCTTAAGAGATGCACAGGACTTGCTCCAACTTGAGTTCTTCCTCAACCAGATGGATGCTACAATCAAGTAGGAAAAAAACAGAGATAGGGAAGTCAAAGGTTACCCCGACACAGAGTGCTTCTTTTGTGTATTTTGTTATCTGAAACTAGGTGTTTTGAGAAATACAGACAAAATGTAAGTTAATTCTAGACATACTGATGGTCATGTTTGCATATCAACTACAGATATTAGTTTATTCCATACTTGGCTTGAATCAAACCTTGACCGGCACTCTGGTTAGGTGGGTGAGTTACTTAGGTTAGTCCTTGGCTATTGTGTTATTATCTGTCTCTCCCAGATCTAGTTGGAGTCTTATGCAACCATTATAACCACATGCATCCTTTACAACTGCTGCTGGTGGTTATCCCTTGAACAGTATTATGGGAAATAAATGTTAGGCTGGAGGAGGCACACCATCAGCCATATAAGAAAAAAAAATTAAATATTTATGTCTCACTAAATCTTCTCTTCAACTGGATATTCACTAATTTGTGGAGAGCATAGTGCTCTCAGTGTTGCACTACAATGAAGGTGGGTCAAAATGGCACAGAGTATTTCAGTATGAATTTCTTTACTTCTCTAATTAATATGTGACCCACCAAAGATCTCTGCCATAAAATAATACTTTTCCAAACTTGTTACTGCTCTATAATTGAAGAGGTGAACATGGCTGAAATAATAACCAGCATACAATAATTTTAACTAATGAGGGCTTATGAAAGGAATGTGAATGAATAAAATTGTCAAAGCCAAAGGTTACTTTGCTTATCTATTATATTGTTAGACATTCACATATTGTTGATGGATAAGGTGTTCTTCTATGTCTTTTTTTTTTTTTTAAGTGCACAGTTACAAATCTGAAGAAATAATTTGAAGCTGATTTGTTGGACAGGTATCCAGTAAGTTTCAAATATAACTTATCCAGAATAGATCCAAGCTGTATACCGATATTTAGAGTTATTATGTAACCAAATTGTGAAATAAAATAGTATTTTGTGAATTGCAAATAAGTTTGGAAAAAACCAAACAAATAAGGAAACTGTTTATTTTTTATACTTAAAGTGTCTCCATTAGCTACAGTAAAACTATGAAGTAAATAACAAGGCATATGTTAAAGAGTTGTGCTAGAAATTATTATCGACATGAAAATATTTATTTGTGTTACTAAGTTTCTCCCAGAGCTACATGATTTTTTTCATTATAACTGGTAATTAAAAGCATTAGTTTTCTAAAAATTCAGAACCTTAAAATACATTATATCTATTCACTTTAGGCAAAAAGCATTGGCATTATTTACCTCATACATTAATGTTAGCATAGATTTTCAAATTAAATATCTTTTGTATTTAATGAAAAGTGGCATTTCTATAGTTTTTTAGTTCTAAAAGTTCATCAAAGTTATGTATATAGAATTCAGATTTTCATTTTGAATTGCACAGCTGAGCAATACCTTTATTGCTTAATTGAAATACAAATTAATCTGTATCTATTTAATCATGATATTTCCAGTTGTCTGTTAATCCCACACTGCAAGATTTTCTGAGAAATCAGACTATCAGTAAATTTTTCACCTTTTTGAAGTCCATGGAAAAACTCCAGTTAACTTAATTAGATTAAAAATTTCACACTCTCTTTTTTTGAGATATTCAAAGCCTAAAGGTAAGACAGTGTGGAAAGAAAAATAGATTATAAATTACTCTCCATTTATCCAAGATGTCCTACTAAGTCAGAATTTTTCTCCAGTTTTGGTTTTATTAAACTGAATGATTGTATCATATCAGAGTCTACTTTTATCCCTAGGAAACAATTTTTTATTCATCTGTGAGCCCTGACCGCGAATGTTACTTAACTCTCTTTGTAACAACTTCTTTGGTTTCAGGTGCCTACTCATGTCTGTGATCCTTTAACCTGCCATATCTTGCAGTTAATGGAAACTGCCCTACTTAATGATGCCTAAGAGCTCTCCAGGAAATAAGCAATTTCCTGTTCTTCCAGGTGTTCATACCTTCTCAAAGAAAACAGCATTGGAAATGAGAGGAAAGAAAAGAAGAAATTAAATAACCTCAAACCAAACCAGACAGTCCATCACAATTCTATTCCAGACATGTTAACTGTTTTTTCTCCCCGAAAATGGAAATGTATGCTTTCATGCTCTGTGCTGATGTCCAATTTTATCTTATTTTTTTTCCATTTTTTTACACTAAGTTTAAGTAGCTTAAATTGTATTATTTTTCTTCTTTGGTTTAGAATCTAAATAGTTTAGCCCCATCTTACTGACCACATCTGATTCTCTCTGTGTGTAAAACACAGTCCTTTCACTATCTGTATTGCTGATCAATCAATATAAGTACTTACTGACTGTATTTCTGCTAGCTCTGTGACATTTCTTTGTGCATTTAATTTCCAAAAAAAAAAAAAAAAAAGAAACAAAAAGTTAACTATTAAAGAAGTATTTAACTTTATCCTAGCCAGGCACCTATCTCGTTTTAAATGTTTGATTTGTAATGCTCCTAACATTATTTTATTTGTATTGAAAAAGTGACACTAGAAAGTCTATCGTTTTGTTAGATTAATATTACATGGTGTAAAAAGCATGTTCCTGAAACTCGCTGTGTTCAGCCAAATGCTGAGTGACCTTTCACCACAGTATTCACCCCTCTAATTGTAATTAACAAAACAATTCCCTCATTTCCATTATGTCACAGAAGACTAGCTATGGGCAATTTGTTACTTGAAATGTGATCGCAACACCTTTAATTGTAATTGGCAAGACCAGCTTATTAAAATTTATCCCAGTGAAATAGTTCCAGCAGACACATTTGTTATGATAGTACAAAGCGCTATCATGCATAAGAACATGCAAATCAATTTAAAAAAGATTCCTTAAGATCTCATACATCATAAAGTATCTGGTTATTACTGTAGCTTCAGGTCCAAAAGTTGGTGAATCAAGATTCATTCAGTTAAGAGTATTTTGCAGTAATGTATGACAACAGAGAGACAGAGTCCATCTCTTTTGGATGTGTTCTCTAAATTCAATTGTGTATTCTGATAAATGTAGACAATTTTTAATGCAACAAAATTTTTAAGAAGATTTTGAAGTAATTTTTATATATTTAATTCAAAACTGTGGCAGGATGAATAAACATTTTACTTTCAACAAAATAAGTGTAGAATTACTTTTTCGTCAATGCAGTTGTCCCATTTATTAAAATTTTCCAAAATTCTGGTCCCATTCTTATGGTCTTGTACCAGTATATGACCTAATTGTAAGTGGGGAGGATAAATGTGCTCAATATCAAAACATATGAATATTTAATTTTGAGTCATATAACCTCCCTCTTAAAGGATGGAGAAAATATCAGGCATGTCCTCATGGGAGCCCTAAATGTGTGGTACATGGTCTTGTGTCTGGGCTGTAGGGTCCCCTCTGTTAGGTCTTAGTGGCTCCCAAACTCAGTGTGGGATTGATTCTGTATCAGAGCTGGTCTAGGGTCTCTCTTTGGGTCTCCAGCAATGGAAGAGACAGTCAATTATAGGATTTTATAGAGATCAGCTCATCAAGATTCCCATGGTGCTAAACAGTTGGCTGTCACTTATTGCAGTGACTTACAGCCTGCCCCTCAGAGGTCCTCTGGGCAGTTCATTTACCCTTAAATTACTACCCTATTCTTGTCTATTCCTTTTTAAGTTATGTTTAAGAAGTCCCAGTTCATGATAGGTGCTACAGGGCTTAATTTATTTAAATTGAAAAAAAAAAATCTATTCAGTCTGAGGTGGTTTTTTTTCTGTTAATTTCCGTGTAGGGCACCAGTGTGATCAAATATTGCTAAAAGCAACTCTTTCTGACTATATACCTGTCAAAATAAGTCACTACTTGTGACTTCTTCTTTAAAAAAAACTCCTGTGTCTTCACACTATAGCCATGACATGTAATTTTGATTCTGTTCTGTTGACCTGCTACCTTTGCTCCACATGTTGTAAAAATTCATGTGTTACGTTAATGAATTCAATGAATACTGCACCTTTTAAGAAATAATCAAAATAATTGTAAATATCACAACTTTAAATTAAATACAGTATTTTCTCTTTGTGTTCAAGAAACATAAAATATGTTCTCTTTACTCACTTTCATATAACAAAACCAAACCCAACCCAAACCAAACCAAACTAAAAAAACACAACCAACCAAAAAATGGCCCCTTGATCCTGTGATCATTCCTTGCCCTGATGTCATTTTGAATTGTTATCTGCCTCTGAACTGAGATACTGTCATAATTTCTTCAGAGGGCATTAATGAGGATATATTTTATAGTGTAGGACCTAAGGATGAAAAAAAGAGTATGAAATAAAGAGTGAAGATTATACTGAGCTTAACTAGAAGGGCACAGTGGTTTTCTTTTTTTAATACTTTGCCTGCTTAGAGAGTAGGCACACAGGGTGGAGATACATAAAATGCTGGGAGTGACAGAGCTGGGACAGTTGACCCCAACTGACCAAAGGGATATTCCACAACATGATGTCATGCCCAGATAATAAACAAAATAATAAGCAATAAACAAAACAGGTGGGGTTTTGTTTAACAAGGTGGCCGTTGTTCAGAGACTGCCTTGTGGTAGATGGTAAATACTTGCCTTTGAGTAATTTTTGTTTGTTTGTTTTGGGTTTTATTTGTTCATTTGTTTTCTCTTTTCTTCACATATTTAACTCTCTTTTCCTTGACACATGAATTTTCTTGCTTTTGCTGCTGTTCTCTTCTGCACCTTGCTGGGGAAGGGAGAAGTTAGAAGAAGCTGGCTGAGGTAATTCAAATACCATAATATGAAGCATTTTAAGAAATATAAACAAATTTAAATTTCTGTGGGAAATGGTCCAATTCCAATTGTTTCAGCTCCTGCTTCATGAATTATCAGAGGATTTTATTTTATAGAACTACAGCTATGATAATTTATAAATTGGATGTGTTTGATACTTTGGTAACTTGAGGTATTAATCAATTTAAAAATATCAAATGCTTTAATTTCTAGTGGGAAAATAGTAGTAACCTGAATTTTTCTCTTAATCTGTTTTTGTCATTATATCCTTCGCTTTGTTGAGAGAGAGGAAAAATAGAAATAAACTTGTGTAATCTTGTGTAAATTATGATCACATGACATTATTTTCACATGATTTCCATTTTGTTAATTCATAGGATGAATAGTGCTTCTAGAATATATCACACACGTACTTAGTTACTCTCTTTTCTGTGATACGCATATTTCTTTTCACAGAGATTTCTGTGGTGAAGATGAAGAAAAAACTGTTAGCAAAAAAACCCGTCCTTCTTTTTAAGAAGACTGAATTACATATCGAAGAATGTAATATAAACGCATTTTGATAAAACAGAGTTCTTTTCAGAGGGTGCTGAATCAACTTCTTCATAAATACTGACTAATTGCATATTCTATATAATGAAAATATTCAGTAAAAGACACCAAGACTCAAATTTATAGACATGGTGATGGCTTATAGCTGTCACTAAATTTAATTAGTGATATCCTTTGAACATGTGAATATCTGTGTGAAAATTCTACATGACCAGGAAAAACATCAGAGCGTCTCTGCTTTCAGTTTGGCACTGAGATTAGTGGGTGTCTAATAGCTTTTGCTTCATGCTCTCTAAACCCCTTATCTGCACAGATGAAGACTGTAATACTACTTAGTTACACAAATATGTTGTTGAGATCAATTCAACACTCAGATGCTATGGTCAGAGCACCTTAGTAACATTCTTCAGCAGATATTAATTAATTCTTTGACAAAAAATAATTTTACATTTGATGAATGATTTGGATCACATCTAGAGAATAATGCTTGAAGCCCTCTGAAAAGAGCAAAAGAAAAAACAAAGAAATTTTCATGCAACGCGCATAGCTTGGGTGTGCATAAAAACTAATTTGGAGTTATTCAATTAAAAAACCAAATAATACTATGCGTGTAAAAGGGCACCAAACTAATTTACATGATTTTAATTCTGACATTTCATGGACATCAAGCACAGTTCCAGTGAAGAGTATCATAAAATTTTAGGAAATATAATTACTAAGCATCTGGAACTGCAAAATTTCACCGTTCAAAAATTACAATGATTTCAAAACCAAATTTTAAAAAAAAAAAAAAGTCCCATTGTGGAAGGAACATGATGAAAATATGAGCAATTTATATTGCATTCTGTAGTTTTATAAACTTTGCTTTAATATAG